>JAIOJX010000026.1:248679329-249294329 GCA_022376925.1 Tragulus kanchil | reverse complement strand
TGTAATGACAAAATCGTAGACTTTAAAGAATTTTTTGGCTTGTCTATTAAGTTTCAAACCATGTACCAGAAAAAAAGTAAATATACATCAACAACATGATTCATGAGGAATTTACAAAGTAGATGTTATTATCCTCATTTAAATTTGAGAAAATGGAACTTGGCAAGGTTAAACACATTATCCAAGTTCATTAAGATAGTACCTAACAAAACCATGCCTAGGATTTAAATACTAGTGGTCAGATTTTAAAATTCATGTTTCTTTCATCGCTCTTGGTAGTCTGTTGGCATCTGCAGGTTGCCTTTTCACAGTATTTAACTAGGGCCGGAACTTGGTGAGCCCAGATTATAGCCAACTCAGTTAATGCAATTGAGAATTTCTCTTGCATGTATTTTCCAGTTTGAATTACCTTGGAGCTTGGGTTACTGGTATTAGAAAGTTCACACATTTCAAAAAGCATGAGTTAGCTGGTCTTTAGTAGGATGATCCAACAGGTAGTGAGAGATATTCAGGATATCACAGGAAATGACAAATTTGAAGTTTGACTCAACTGATATTTCCTCTTCTATTAGTGCCCCCTTATAATAGATTCTCTCTTTTTTCTTTAGTATGCCTAATATTTCATGTGTGGAGTCATAACTGCCACTATTCCCTAGAAAATAAAAATGATATAGGAAGAAAATTTTAAGAAAATATTTTACAATGTAAGTCCCTTTTGTCCAAGTTCAACATTATCTGAGAGGTTAAGATAACTACAGAGACACTGGTAGATCAGAATGGAGAAAGCCTTCTAATCTCATATTAGGCACATCTGGAGATTTCATGTTTAAAGGTAAAATGAGGGGCATCTTAATTAACTTGCCTTAAAAAGTTCTATATGTGAATTTCATAGGCAGGAAAGTATTATTTATTCTGGAACTTTGAAGATTTTAACTTTTAAAGTTCAGTTAAAAGCTTCATTTGTCATAAGTCTTCTAAAATATTTGTGAATTCTTTACTGTATCAACTTATAATACTGAGTGAGTAAATATGACCCATCAAGTGTGAGATAAGGTATTTCGTGAGAACTGGTGAAAAAAAATTCATTCAATTTCTGTAAGAGTTAGGACTGTCTCTCATTTTTTTCAATAGACTTCAGTTTTTTTAAATGATCAAAACTATGGTGGTGCAAATTAAAGGAAAAGTGAATTTCATTATAAAAGGTTCTAGCCTATCTTTCAGTGCTCTCAAAAGTCTGAAATGTTAAGAAATCTGAACTGCAGATAGTCATTTGGGTGTTATGAGTATCTAGAACATACTCTGTAGATGGTGGTTGGAGCTATGGGTGTGGGTGAGATTGTTCATATAGCATTTGTAAAAAGGGAAGAAAGCTAAAATATAGAATTTTCAGAAAAAGCATTTAGTATTATTTTTAACTTTTTATTTTCTATTGGAGTATGGGTGATTAACAATGTTGTGATAATTTCAGGTGCACAGCAGCACGACTCAGCCATACACGTACATGCATCCATTCTCCCTTCCCTTCCAGGCTGCCTCATAATACTGATCAGGGTTCCCTGTGCTCTACAGTAGGTCCTTGTTGGTTATCCATTTTAAATATTGCACCCTTCCTCCCACCATTCCCTGCTAGGAACCATAAGTTTTTCATTCCTCTAAAAGCATTAGTGCCCCTTATAATAGATTCTCTCTTTTTCTTTAGTATGCCTAATATTTCATGTGTGGAGTCATAACTGCCACTATTCCTAGAAAATAAAAATGATATAGGAAGAAAATTTTAAGAAAATATTTTACAATGTAAGTCCCTTTTGTCCAAGTTCAACATTATCTGAGAGGTTAAGATAACTACAGAGACACTGGTAGATCAGAATGGAGAAAGCCTTCTAATCTCATATTAGGCACATCTGGAGATTTCATGTTTAAAGGTAAAATGAGGGGCATCTTAATTAACTTGCCTTAAAAAGTTCTATATGTGAATTTCATAGGCAGGAAAGTATTATTTATTCTGGAACTTTGAAGATTTTAACTTTTAAAGTTCAGTTAAAAGCTTCATTTGTCATAAGTCTTCTAAAATATTTGTGAATTCTTTACTGTATCAACTTATAATACTGAGTGAGTAAATATGACCCATCAAGTGTGAGATAAGGTATTTCGTGAGAACTGGTGAAAAAAAATTCATTCAATTTCTGTAAGAGTTAGGACTGTCTCTCATTTTTTTCAATAGACTTCAGTTTTTTTAAATGATCAAAACTATGGTGGTGCAAATTAAAGGAAAAGTGAATTTCATTATAAAAGGTTCTAGCCTATCTTTCAGTGCTCTCAAAAGTCTGAAATGTTAAGAAATCTGAACTGCAGATAGTCATTTGGGTGTTATGAGTATCTAGAACATACTCTGTAGATGGTGGTTGGAGCTATGGGTGTGGGTGAGATTGTTCATATAGCATTTGTAAAAAGGGAAGAAAGCTAAAATATAGAATTTTCAGAAAAAGCATTTAGTATTATTTTTAACTTTTTATTTTCTATTGGAGTATGGGTGATTAACAATGTTGTGATAATTTCAGGTGCACAGCAGCACGACTCAGCCATACACGTACATGCATCCATTCTCCCTTCCCTTCCAGGCTGCCTCATAATATTGATCAGGGTTCCCTGTGCTCTACAGTAGGTCCTTGTTGGTTATCCATTTTAAATATTGCACCCTTCCTCCCACCATTCCCTGCTAGGAACCATAAGTTCATTCTCTAAGTCTGTGAGTCTGCAGAAACAGTAACATTAAAAAAGAGGGGAGGGACAAGGGGGATAGGCCCTAAAAGATGATGAAAGAGACAGCTGAAGAGCTGAGTGAAGATTCAGAACGGAAGGGTCATGATAACCAAAAGATGGAGAGCATAAAATAGCAGAAGCATCAGAAAACAATGCTATTGAATAGTAGTTAATTGCATGTGACAATAAGTCATTGGTGACCTTTAGAGACGCAGATGGGTTTGTCTGAGAGAGAGTTTGCCCTTACTGTAACAACTAGCTTTTTACCCATTGCTCTAGGGGTCTTTATAAGCATCAGGTGTTATAATAAATATTTAATGTTTGAGTGAAAAACAATTTCCTATTATATTGTAAATTAAAGACTTCTTTCCAGTGATTGTAAATCAGTCTACCATGTAGCTTAACCAGTTAAATATTTTCATCTTTGGCTAATTTTCCTAATTATTTGTCAGACACTAATTCACCATCTCAATTTTAATATTTAAATTATTAACTTCCAGAGTACTAGCACTTAATAACAAATGTCTAATTCATACCAAAGGTCATCCACACATGTGTTCCTCTTTTCTCTCTTTATCTACCTCATGGAGGTTCTATACATCCTCACCTAAAGTCTCAATGCAAGAACTGACTTTGGGGTAGGACTGACTACTCAACTATATATTTATCCTCTTTATTTTTAACTGAGTGAAGACTTTTTTCTCTATTCTTTTTAAATTTTTATCTTCTCAATTGAATTCACAACAGTCAGTCTTCATCTTTTCTTTTCCAAGATTTTTCCTGCTCACCCTATATTTATAGCTCTTCCTATCTTTATTTCTCTGTTCATCTTTCTTCTCTTTTTGGCTTCTTCTTACCTTTCTTTGTTCCCTTTGTTTTATCCCTTCCCCTAAATTTAATTACCTCAAAGGTAATTGTTACGCATAAAAGTTACCAAGAAAGGTTACCAGGTTTTGAAGTTTGTCAACCATACAAGCAAGTCATATCCATTTCCAAAGCCTTATAGGACACAAAAAGCTCTCTTTAGTGTCTTCACAAGCACCATTTTCTAAGTTGACTTGCTGGTCATTAAATATCATCAATTGAAGATAAATTAAGCTCGTTTATTTTTATTATTTTACCATTATAATTACTTATACAACAATATATCCAGTTTTTTATAGCATATGTACAATATTTGAGTTACATTTGGGGCTAAAGAGTTGAGCTAAGATTGCTTTAGAGATGAACTTTTCCATTTATAACACCATTTCTAAGGGAAAATGTGTGCTGAGTTCCTAACAACTGATTAGCAAATTAAATTCTGGAATACACCTGTTTGTTAGCATGGAACTGCCTATAATTAGGGAGGTAAATCTGTTGGGAAAAAATCAAATAGGTGAGCCAAAATGCAGAAACTGTGTTGTGATAAGAGAACTAGTGTATATTTGTGTACTGCGGGACTATTTCAAAGCACGTTGTTACACATGCACTACTCTGAGTGTCAAAACAACCTTGAACACTAAGCAGAGTGGAGTCTTTTATTATTTAAAATTTGCAGATGAGAAAAGCATTCAGAAGGGTCAAGTAATTTTCTGAAGTTCAGGTAATACCTGGCTAGATGGAACCAGGTCTTCTAATTCAAAGTCTTTCTCACAATGGCTGTCTTTTATATTGGGATATATTTAAGATTTTACTTGAAAACCAAAAGGTTTTGCTCATATTGCTGCTAGAGAAAATGTCTGAAAGCCACTGCACTGGATAAAGATAACCAGCATGGTTTTCTACAATGGGGGTTAGAAGTCAGATGGAGGTATTATTCTCCAGCATTCAGTATGTAGAAGAAAAACCTCTTTCCCTAATGCAATCATAATTCTGAAATGGAACAAGTAAACACTGAACTCTTATTATAAGCTAAGTACTTCTCATGGCTTCATTTTGTTTAATCCTTCTGAAACTCTTACAAGTACTATGAATATCCCCATTTTATTGTGAGGAAACAAAGGCTCAGAAAGGCTATGTAACTGGTCCATGGCTCACTATCTTGTGAAAAGCAATGCAATGATTTGCCTGATTACATAGCTAGTGCTCTTATTTACACCTCATACTAACAAGGCTGCTTTCCAGTCTTTGGGGATGCATTGTTATACTCTGAAAAAAATATATGCACAGGTTACTTTCCAACCCACCTGGACAGAAAGAGCTGCTGTGCTGTACAAACTTGAGGTGGTAGGGTGAAGCATCATCGGATGTGAATTTTATGTGAATTATGTCCCCTGGAGTTGGGCAGTAGGCATCAGTTGGTCATGGAGGCCTCAGGAACACCCACCAAACCATGAAATTGTTATAAACATTGAATGATTTTGAACTGAGATTCTGCATAAACTTTGACATTTTGAGTTGATTTGATTAGTATGTTTCAATTTTGATTCAATGCACAGAGATGAGAAGCATCTACAGTCACACACACAAAAGCCAACTCTTAAGAGTTGATAAGAAGACATGATTTTAGAATATTTGGCTTTATCCCTGTATTATCATTTAAAATGCAGAAACTGTGTTGTGATAAGAGAACTAGTGTATATTTGTGTACTGCGGGACTATTTCAAAGCACGTTGTTACACATGCACTACTCTGAGTGTCAAAACAACCTTGAACACTAAGCAGAGTGGAGTCTTTTATTATTTAAAATTTGCAGATGAGAAAAGCATTCAGAAGGGTCAAGTAATTTTCTGAAGTTCAGGTAATACCTGGCTAGATGGAACCAGGTCTTCTAATTCAAAGTCTTTCTCACAATGGCTGTCTTTTATATTGGGATATATTTAAGATTTTACTTGAAAACCAAAAGGTTTTGCTCATATTGCTGCTAGAGAAAATGTCTGAAAGCCACTGCACTGGATAAAGATAACCAGCATGGTTTTCTACAATGGGGGTTAGAAGTCAGATGGAGGTATTATTCTCCAGCATTCAGTATGTAGAAGAAAAACCTCTTTCCCTAATGCAATCATAATTCTGAAATGGAACAAGTAAACACTGAACTCTTATTATAAGCTAAGTACTTCTCATGGCTTCATTTTGTTTAATCCTTCTGAAACTCTTACAAGTACTATGAATATCCCCATTTTATTGTGAGGAAACAAAGGCTCAGAAAGGCTATGTAACTGGTCCATGGCTCACTATCTTGTGAAAAGCAATGCAATGATTTGCCTGATTACATAGCTAGTGCTCTTATTTACACCTCATACTAACAAGGCTGCTTTCCAGTCTTTGGGGATGCATTGTTATACTCTGAAAAAAATATATGCACAGGTTACTTTCCAACCCACCTGGACAGAAAGAGCTGCTGTGCTGTACAAACTTGAGGTGGTAGGGTGAAGCATCATCGGATGTGAATTTTATGTGAATTATGTCCCCTGGAGTTGGGCAGTAGGCATCAGTTGGTCATGGAGGCCTCAGGAACACCCACCAAACCATGAAATTGTTATAAACATTGAATGATTTTGAACTGAGATTCTGCATAAACTTTGACATTTTGAGTTGATTTGATTAGTATGTTTCAATTTTGATTCAATGCACAGAGATGAGAAGCATCTACAGTCACACACACAAAAGCCAACTCTTAAGAGTTGATAAGAAGACATGATTTTAGAATATTTGGCTTTATCCCTGTATTATCATTTGGAGATATGGTAATCATAGCAATATTTATTTCTAGATGATAATTTTTTTCTTCTCATGCAATCCTAGGGAGAATTCTAACATGGCTCCTCATTCTTTTCTGTTTTGCCTTAGTTTCTTAATCTCAACTACAAAGGAATAGCCTTAATTACATCATAAGCAGTCAATCCCAAAACATTTATGGCTTACTTCCTGCTTTAGGGCAGTATGCTGGGTCAACTGTGTTAGGATGGGGAATGAGAACATCCTCTTTTCCAGTCTGTTCTATATTCTCAATATTTCATAGCCTATAAAATACAATTATCTTCAATGAGTGTCATTGTATCTGTTCAGAGTGGGGAGTGATCTTCCATCAGCAAAGACAAGACATGATTTGTGAGGATAAGATTCAAATTGGTTCCTAAAGAATGGATAGGATTTGAATAAATGGAAAGCAGAAGATATTTAGAGTAGCACATGATCAAATTACAGGTTCAAAGGAAGAGATTTGCAAGGTGCTTCTAAAACCAGGAGGTGCCTGCTCTTTGCTGTGAACAGGTGTTCTATGTGAGCTAAAAGTAGAAAGTTAAATTTGAGTCAAATTTCAGACTGCCTTACATGTTGAGTTATTGTAAGTAATAGCAACAAATCATATCTATTGAATGCTTAGTATGCATGGAAAGCTATTCTAAATACACATTTTAAAGATTTAAACTTAATAATAAATGTATGAGTTAAATGTAATTACCTGCATTTTACAGATTCAGCAATCACATCTCAACAAAAATAATAAATGGGTGAATAAGTAACAAAGTTAGGACTTAAGTAATGTGGGACTATGGAATCCAATGTTTCAACTGAGAGAATTATAGAAGAATTGATTTAAAAAAAAAAAAGTTGGTGAGGAGAAACATTGAAGGCAAGAGTTCTAGTAATAGTGGCAATCAAGTTGGCATTGAATCTGAAAATAATAATGAATATTGGTCATGGAGGCCTCAGGAACACCCACCAAACCATGAAATTGTTATAAACATTGAATGATTTTGAACTGAGATTCTGCATAAACTTTGACATTTTGAGTTGATTTGATTAGTATGTTTCAATTTTGATTCAATGCACAGAGATGAGAAGCATCTACAGTCACACACACAAAAGCCAACTCTTAAGAGTTGATAAGAAGACATGATTTTAGAATATTTGGCTTTATCCCTGTATTATCATTTGGAGATATGGTAATCATAGCAATATTTATTTCTAGATGATAATTTTTTTCTTCTCATGCAATCCTAGGGAGAATTCTAACATGGCTCCTCATTCTTTTCTGTTTTGCCTTAGTTTCTTAATCTCAACTACAAAGGAATAGCCTTAATTACATCATAAGCAGTCAATCCCAAAACATTTATGGCTTACTTCCTGCTTTAGGGCAGTATGCTGGGTCAACTGTGTTAGGATGGGGAATGAGAACATCCTCTTTTCCAGTCTGTTCTATATTCTCAATATTTCATAGCCTATAAAATACAATTATCTTCAATGAGTGTCATTGTATCTGTTCAGAGTGGGGAGTGATCTTCCATCAGCAAAGACAAGACATGATTTGTGAGGATAAGATTCAAATTGGTTCCTAAAGAATGGATAGGATTTGAATAAATGGAAAGCAGAAGATATTTAGAGTAGCACATGATCAAATTACAGGTTCAAAGGAAGAGATTTGCAAGGTGCTTCTAAAACCAGGAGGTGCCTGCTCTTTGCTGTGAACAGGTGTTCTATGTGAGCTAAAAGTAGAAAGTTAAATTTGAGTCAAATTTCAGACTGCCTTACATGTTGAGTTATTGTAAGTAATAGCAACAAATCATATCTATTGAATGCTTAGTATGCATGGAAAGCTATTCTAAATACACATTTTAAAGATTTAAACTTAATAATAAATGTATGAGTTAAATGTAATTACCTGCATTTTACAGATTCAGCAATCACATCTCAACAAAAATAATAAATGGGTGAATAAGTAACAAAGTTAGGACTTAAGTAATGTGGGACTATGGAATCCAATGTTTCAACTGAGAGAATTATAGAAGAATTGATTTAAAAAAAAAAAAGTTGGTGAGGAGAAACATTGAAGGCAAGAGTTCTAGTAATAGTGGCAATCAAGTTGGCATTGAATCTGAAAATAATAATGAATAGCAGTAATCATATAAAGATTTCCAAATAATAGTAAATGCTGTACTTGGACACAGTCTTTGATGCATTGTTTTAAAATAGCTAGAGCTTTTAGTGACCAATTGGACCACTGCTATGGTGACTAATTGTGAATAATTGGCTGAAATGGTCACTATCTTTTTATTTTTCATATAAAGTGTGTATGTGTGTTTCACACCTCTGATTTGAAAATCTTTTTTTTGTGTAAATAATGCTCTTCGCAGAATTATTATTCTGACTCAATGCTCATATCACACTCTATGCATGTGGCTATGACTGCATTCACCAGGTTTTGTAGCAATGTAATCATTTTTAACTTGCTTTCATGTTCCCTAGACTCTGTGCTCATCAAGAACAGAAATTGTATCTCAATCATCTTTATGTCTCTAGCACAGAGCAGATCAACAGTAAGTGCACAATAAATACTTGTTTAATGATGATTCCACACTATATAAGGAGATACTTTTTATAACACGGGTCAAATGAAATCCAAAGAAATTTATTGTGTAATTTACTGGTTAAATTGGACTCAGATTCCTGTCTAGACAGTTTCCCCAAATAAATGGCCAATAAGGAGATGCATGGGCTTCCCAAGTGGTGCTAATGGTAAAGAACCCACATGCTGATGCAGACCATAAGAGACTTGAGTTCAATCCGTGGATCAGGAAGATCCCCTGGAGGAGGGCATGGCAACCCACTTCAGTATTCATGCCTGGAGAATCCCAAGGACAGAGGAGCTTGGTGGGCAACAATCTATAGGGTCACAGAGTCAGGCACGACTGAAGTGACTTGGCATCCGTGCATGCCCACGGAGATGAATAAGGAAATATTATGATAGAGCCAGAAGTGGGATGGATGGTCCTTAAGCAGATCTTACAGGGGTAACTAAAGTCCTCTGCTTGTATTTTTTTTAGTCAAACTGATTTTTTTTCCTTTATTTTAAAGGTTTTACAGAGTTTTGTTGTTCACAGACATGTATGTTCCCAGATCATTCATATGCATATCCCTGGACCCTCCACCCACCCAGTTCCCCCCGCCCCACCCCTCCAGACCATCGCCCCAAGTGGTTGCAGGTACTCCTATTCCCTTAGCACAATGACAATAGCTATCTTTTCCACACATGACAGTATAGGTTTCCATGTTACTCCCTCCATACCTCCCTCCCACTGTTTGGTCTCCACAATGTCTTTATGTCTATTCTCTGTTTTTTCATGAGTTCACTGCGTGTGTTATGACCATCTTACTAGATCCCATATATATGAGTTAGTATACTGTACTTGTCTTTCTCTTTTTGATTTACTTCACTTTTTATGATAGGTTCTAGAGCTAGCCACTAGCCGCCTCATTAGGACTGAGTCTTCTGCATTTCTTTTAACAGCTGAGTAGTATTCCATTGTACATATGTACCAGAGCTTCTGGATCCATTCATTTGTCGATGGACATCTAGGTTGCTTCCATGTTCTGGCTATTGTATAGAGAGCTGCAATGAACATTGGGGTACAGGTGCCTCTATCATTTTTGATTTCATCAGGATATTGATTTATTTTTTTGATAAAAGATTACTTTTGGTGTCTCCTGAGGTACAATTAAGTATTAAATCCTGAGGTACCATGTATATTTGATTATGTATGCAATATATTTAATACCCATACATTACTTTGCAAAATACTTAGCACAGAGCCTAGCACAGATTCAGCTCTATATAAAATTTGAGGATGAAATAAAGCAATGTATATCAGATTAGAATCCTGAAGACTTTATGCATTGTATGTTGCTTAGGATAATGTTTTCTGCTGTAACAAACAAATCTCAATAAATATCATTGACTTAATGAATGTTTCTTTCTTGCACATGAACAGTCTCACTTGAATGTTTCTAGCTGGTAGCTCTCTGGAATGGAGGACTCCTTCATCTTACAACTTTGCCCTTTTCCAGGGCTTCTTGCATTTAGCTTATTGATGGAGGAAAATGAAGGTGAATAAGACATGCTTTACTTCTCTCCCCTTTATCATTAAAATGACAAGTATTATTCACTCAAATTCCATTGGTGAGAACTACCTACATAGCCCTGTTAACTGAAAGGGAGAATGGGAATTCTTCCTTTTTTCATTATTTTCTCTGATTCCCGATTCTTTGTCCTCTCTACCATAATTTCATGACTTGGATGGGGAGAGTATATGGTTAATCTTTGTTGTAAGACTGAAACACTACTCAACTAAGAAGTCTACATGACCTTTGATGTTCAAAGTTCTGTTCAGACTTATCCGTCTTACTAAAATAAACATCATTTTCAACTAAGTAAAGCTCTTGACCCTATTTTCTGTAATTTCTACCTCAATCTGGGCTGATTCTTGCCTGAAGACATCTTGTTCTTGTAATACCTTGCTCACAGCAGCACATAGTAGCCCATAATATTCTGACATTTTCTAGCAACTTCCTTTAAAAGCTATCGTCTCAGGAAGCACATATTCTGCCTTCCAAATGGTCACAGTTTTACCAAATATTTTACCTAGTACAGCATGAGGTTCCAACTGTCCAGCCTGCTGTGTCTGTTTTCTTAGCTCCCCTTACTTGACTTCTAAGTTAGTGCCATACATTGCATATTTGTTGTTATAGCAGAACCCTGCTTCTGGTAGAAATTTCTGTTTTAATTTCCATCTTAAATGTCAGTTGTTATAATAAGAGATTTCTAAATAATTTTTTTAAAAATCAGTAACTCAAAGTTTTATTTCTTGCTGATCAGATGTTCTACTTTTTCCACTCAGAAATGATACTCCTGCAGAATAGATCTATTTTTTAATCCATGCATCTTTGGGTTCCATAGAAATATTTCCTTACCTCAGAATTACTTGCACCTTCCTTCTAGCTAAATTATATTCTACAGAATGGTAATTCTTGTCACCCAGTAGTTCATGGAAGACTTAGATATGTGGACCCAGGTTTGATAGAGATTGGATGGATTGGCAAGTGTCAATCTCTGGCATGTCTTACTGTTTTAAAATCCAAGGTCTTTAAAGATGAGCATAAAAATTTTATACTCTTACCTCCTTTCTCCAGTAGAACCAATATGTGGAAGTGAGAGGTGGGTCAGTTATTATGCATTCCATTATTTTCCTGAGCACAGGATGAAATCTGGACAAAAGAAAGCATAGGAACTGGACTGAGAAATTGGAAGGGATAGATAAGAGAGTGCCTTACATGCCTGACTCTCTAACCGGACTCTAAGCTGCTTTCTAACAGGGATTTTATCTATAAAACTCCAGTGCCAGACATCATGATTTGCCCAGAGTACATGTTAATTCATTTTCCTTGTTGTGTGGTGAGAAGCTCAGGATCTGAAATCAGACTGTCATTGTTTCCGTGCCTCCTCTGCCAGTTGCTGTGAATCTTGGACAAGGTACTTAATCTTTCTGTGCCTCACTCCCACCATCTAGAATACTGGGAAAATAGAAATGCAGGCGATGCAAGAGACATGGTTTCAATTTCTGGGTCAGGGAGATGCCCTGGAGAAGGACACAGCAACCCACTCCAGGTATTCTTGCCTGGAGACTCACATGGACAGAGGAACCTGGCAGGCTACAGTCTATGGGGTCACAAAGAGTAGGACATGACTGAAGGTGCATGCACATGACATGTTCTGACACAAATGCTTATATCAAAGGCCTATTGTGAGACTTAACTGAGGTATTCTAAGGGCTCAGGATAACGCATGGACCCTGGGTAAGCTCTCAAATACTAATCACGATTTTGAGATATAGCATGGTGTTTGAGAGCAGGACTCTGAAACCAAGCTACCTGAGTTCTAATCTCTGTTCTACTCATTCCTCCTAATTTTTCCAAGGTGACCTTAATTTCTTTATGTTGTTTTTACATGATACACATTCAACAAAGATTAGTATTATATTGAACAACTAAATAAACAATTTAAAAGGTAAAATTAGTCTGAGGTAATTAGTTAAAACCATGCTAATTCTGACTTTTGGCTTTTGTTTGTGACCTTGTTTTTCACAATGATATTGGCATGAAATCCTTCCTTAGATGTGGCTGGTTTGTAAACCAGAGGACAGCCTCTGTCTTGTCTTTCTTTTCCGTTGCTCATCCGTAAACCATTCAGTTCAAATGGTGAGAAATCACAATATCAAAAGAATGTGTTAAATACACCTCAAAATAGCAAGCATTTCCCTGATTAGCCAACTCTTACAGAGGTGGGTCAGTTATTATGCATTCCATTATTTTCCTGAGCACAGGATGAAATCTGGACAAAAGAAAGCATAGGAACTGGACTGAGAAATTGGAAGGATAGATAAGAGAGTGCCTTACATGCCTGACTCTCTAACCGGACTCTAAGCTGCTTTCTAACAGGGATTTTATCTATAAAACTCCAGTGCCAGACATCATGATTTGCCCAGAGTACATGTTAATTCATTTTCCTTGTTGTGTGGTGAGAAGCTCAGGATCTGAAATCAGACTGTCATTGTTTCCGTGCCTCCTCTGCCAGTTGCTGTGAATCTTGGACAAGGTACTTAATCTTTCTGTGCCTCACTCCCACCATCTAGAATACTGGGAAAATAGAAATGCAGGCGATGCAAGAGACATGGTTTCAATTTCTGGGTCAGGGAGATGCCCTGGAGAAGGACACAGCAACCCACTCCAGGTATTCTTGCCTGGAGACTCACATGGACAGAGGAACCTGGCAGGCTACAGTCTATGGGGTCACAAAGAGTAGGACATGACTGAAGGTGCATGCACATGACATGTTCTGACACAAATGCTTATATCAAAGGCCTATTGTGAGACTTAACTGAGGTATTCTAAGGGCTCAGGATAACGCATGGACCCTGGGTAAGCTCTCAAATACTAATCACGATTTTGAGATATAGCATGGTGTTTGAGAGCAGGACTCTGAAACCAAGCTACCTGAGTTCTAATCTCTGTTCTACTCATTCCTCCTAATTTTTCCAAGGTGACCTTAATTTCTTTATGTTGTTTTTACATGATACACATTCAACAAAGATTAGTATTATATTGAACAACTAAATAAACAATTTAAAAGGTAAAATTAGTCTGAGGTAATTAGTTAAAACCATGCTAATTCTGACTTTTGGCTTTTGTTTGTGACCTTGTTTTTCACAATGATATTGGCATGAAATCCTTCCTTAGATGTGGCTGGTTTGTAAACCAGAGGACAGCCTCTGTCTTGTCTTTCTTTTCCGTTGCTCATCCGTAAACCATTCAGTTCAAATGGTGAGAAATCACAATATCAAAAAGAATGTGTTAAATACACCTCAAAATAGCAAGCATTTCCCTGATTAGCCAACTCTTACAAACTGAAGGATTTGAGAAATGGGATGGATTGATACAATTTTATAGGAAAGGAAGAGTTAGATTCGAGAACTTTACTCAGGAGAGAGAGAAAAAAAAAGTAAAATATTATCCTAGAAAACTACATGGCAATTTCTAATAGGAAAGATTTTTAGTCACTTATCACTGTTTGCAGTGGTGTTTCATAGTTTCTGACAGTATAAAGCTTGCTTAAGGAAAAAAAAAAAGATACCGCCACCCACATTTTGTCTGGAGTTAATATGTATTTTTCCACTTGTCATAGTGTGGGAGGCTCTCTGTTTATGTAATTACAGCTTTCAAAAATCACTTAAATAGGCATGGGTAAAGAAGTGAAACTGCATGTAGAATATTCAGATGATACTGAATCTGTTGGGTCTATGGGATTTTCTTAGAAAAACTGAGGTGCTTTTTCAGCTCTCTCTTGGATGGAACTGTGCTTTGTTGGAGGTTCAGAAACAGCTTTTCCACAGTTGCTGACAATCGCAACAATGGTCCTGATGAGTTATCTGTATAAATACACTTCCCAAACCGACTGAACTGGCTTCTGTCGGGGACATTTGGAGAGAAGCCATGAGCTCTGTTTTCCTCTGCAGCCTGGGGCATGGTGCATCCAAGGAGATCAGGAGGAGGAAGGCAAACCCTGACCGAACTTGCTGCCACTTTCTTCTTTTCCTCAAGGACTAATATTTGTATTATATTAAGAATTGAGCAATTAGACATGAGTGTGAGTGAGGAATGAATGGTAGGTTCATATGAAATTGGGCTTGTGTTTATAGGGGCAAGTGGTTACCTTCACTCACCTTTATTCACTTTTTGAACAAGTAAAATCATTATGGATATCTTTCTCAAAATTCTTTCTTTTTCATGCTTCATATTTTTAAATTTATTTTTTATTTCTTAATAGTTTTACTGAAGTGAATTGACAGACTATAAACTTCACATTTTAAAAGTATCAATTTGATAAATTCTGACATATGTATATACTCAAGAAGCCACCATTGAAATCAAGAAATAAACATATTCATTATGTCTAATCATTTTTTGTGCCCTCTTTGAATCCTCCTTCCTACTCCTCCTTGTCTTTCTGCCTCATCTCTCCCCATCACCACATCCTCATCCCCTAGTAAGCCACTGCTCTAGTCTCTGTCTCAGTAGATGGGTTTGCATTTTCTAGAACTTTATAGACATGGAATCACACAGAATGTATTCTTTTGGTAACAGTTCTTTCACTCAGAAAAAATTATTTTGAAATTCTTCCATCTTATTGTGAAATTTAGTTCTTTCCTTTTGCTGAGTAGTATTCCATATAATGTATGATACACCACAATTTGTTTATCCACTCATCTGTTGATAGACATTTGGATTGTTTCCAAATGTTACCTATTACAAATAAAGCTGCTATGACATTTGTATATAAGTCTTTGTATGAATATTTGCCTTCAGTTCTTTTTGGATGAAAAACTAAGAATGGAATGACTAAAACACATGGCAAGTATATTTTTAAACTTTGGAGAAAACTACTAAACTATTTTTCAAAGTAGTTATACCATTTTAGATTCACACTAGCAGCACTGAGAATTCTGGTGCCCTCATATCACCAAACTCTTGATATGGTCAGATGTTTTAACTTTAGCCATTCTAACAAGTATACTGCAATTTTTAATTGTTTCCCTAATGACTAGTGATGTTAACATCTCTTCATGTGCTTATTTGCCATCCATGTTGTGTACTCATTCAGTTGTGTCTGACACTTTGCAACTCTATGGAATGTAGTCTGCCACACTTTTGTTTCCATGCATTGGTTACCTTCACTCACTTTTTTTTAGGACTAATATTTGTATTATATTAAGAATTGAGCAATTAGACATGTTGAGTGAGGAATGAATGGTAGGTTCATATGAAATTGGGCTTGTGTTTATAGGGGCAAGTGGTTACCTTCACTCACCTTTATTCACTTTTGAACAAGTAAAATCATTATGGATATCTTTCTCAAAATTCTTTCTTTTTCATGCTTCATATTTTTAAATTTATTTTTTATTTCTTAATAGTTTTACTGAAGTGAATTGACAGACTATAAACTTCACATTTTAAAAGTATCAATTTGATAAATTCTGACATATGTATATACTCAAGAAGCCACCATTGAAATCAAGAAATAAACATATTCATTATGTCTAATCATTTTTTGTGCCCTCTTTGAATCCTCCTTCCTACTCCTCCTTGTCTTTCTGCCTCATCTCTCCCCATCACCACATCCTCATCCCCTAGTAAGCCACTGCTCTAGTCTCTGTCTCAGTAGATGGGTTTGCATTTTCTAGAACTTTATAGACATGGAATCACACAGAATGTATTCTTTTGGTAACAGTTCTTTCACTCAGAAAAAATTATTTTGAAATTCTTCCATCTTATTGTGAAATTTAGTTCTTTCCTTTTGCTGAGTAGTATTCCATATAATGTATGATACACCACAATTTGTTTATCCACTCATCTGTTGATAGACATTTGGATTGTTTCCAAATGTTACCTATTACAAATAAAGCTGCTATGACATTTGTATATAAGTCTTTGTATGAATATTTGCCTTCATTTCTTTTTGGATGAAAACTAAGAATGGAATGACTAAAACACATGGCAAGTATATTTTTAAACTTTGGAGAAAACTACTAAACTATTTTTCAAAGTAGTTATACCATTTTAGATTCACACTAGCAGCACTGAGAATTCTGGTGCCCTCATATCACCAAACTCTTGATATGGTCAGATGTTTTAACTTTAGCCATTCTAACAAGTATACTGCAATTTTTAATTGTTTCCCTAATGACTAGTGATGTTAACATCTCTTCATGTGCTTATTTGCCATCCATGTTGTGTACTCATTCAGTTGTGTCTGACACTTTGCAACTCTATGGAATGTAGTCTGCCACACTTCTCTGTCCATGGAATTTTCCATGCAATAAAACCGAATGGGTTGCCATTTTCTTCTCCAATTTGCTGACCACGTATCTATTCAAACAATTTACCCATTTTTAATTGAGTTTGTTTTCTTACTACATTTTCTATTTTAAAATATATTATTCTATTAAGAAAGTTAACTACCTTGGCTGCAGGCTGTGTTTAGCCACTAGGTAAGGCCATATGCTCAACTCTGCTGTTAGGTGGGATTGAAGGCTGGGCACCATGGCTGGGCAGTACAGCAGACTGGACTCTGGGGCTGCTCAGTATCACTGTTTGGGCTCCCTTGTTATGACACTAATAGTTATATTGCCTATAGGGCTGCTGGCTTAGCTCCCTGCCAAACTGGGCTGTCAGATGCAGCTTCTTGGGTATCTGCAGCCAGGCTTCTCAGAGGAGTGGGACTGGAGGCTACACTGAGTGGTTGGGTAGGACGGGGTCAGGCTGCTGAATGGGCTCCATATTTGCTATGGCTAGTTGGCTGGGAATCCAAGTCAACCCAGTTTCCTGGCCAGAGGGGGCCATTGGTTCTGCTGAAGGGCAGAACTACTGGCTGAGTTGTTTGCTTAGGCGTTGCTGTGAACAGGGGCATTGCCTACCAAGGTCTGAGTGCTATTTGTTGTAAGTCCACCCCTGTCTTCTCCATCTCTATCTGATCCCCAGTTGTCAAACTACATATATCCCTCCAGTGATCCCCATGAGAAGAGATTGAAGTGAGTCTTCCAGGAAGGCTTCCTTTGACCAAGCTGGATGTCCATCTTAGACTCTCTTTTAAAGATTTATTTATTTATATATTTTGGGCGGGGATCGGGTTGGGGAGGGAGGGGAGCGGGCGGGCCACTTCTATTGGTCTTTCATTTCTCTATGTTCATCTGTCTTTGTTCTTTGGCTCCTGTGGGCCTCCCATGGCGGTGGCCTCTATTGTCGCAGAGTGCTGGCTCTGGGCGCATGCGCTCCAGAGCTCCGGCTCAGTGATTGGACACATCAGTCCAACCGCTCCACGGCACGTGGGATCTTCCCAGGCCAGGGATCGAACCGGCGTCCCTTGCACTTCAAGGCGGTGTCCTTACCCACTGGACCACCAGGGGAAGCCCTAGACTCTCTTTTATCCACTGGAGAAACTATAGGTCCAGGAGGACTCCCAGTGCAGTGCTGTGCAGGTCTGGGAGAAGAGTGATGTGGTCAGTGTAAAAGTGCTCCTCTTACCTTTACAATGTGGTCCTTCTCAGTCCATGTTGTCCAGGAGGGTGTTCTAGCATCATCTCAGGTTCTGGGAGTTTCATCTGCTAACCTTGAGTTTAGTATGCTCTTCTTGTTCCAACGTCTTAAAGTATTCTGAGGTTACTGTTTGAGACCTCACTTTTTTTTTTAATATTTAGTTCTATAAATTTTCCTCTACTGTAGCTTACTGCTAAGTAGTATCCTATAAAGTTTGATATGTTCATCAGCTTGTAATACTTTCTAATTTCTGTTTAATTTTTCTTTAACTCATGCAGTATTTAGAAGAGTATTATTTATTTTCCAAATAATCAGAAATCTTTCTGTTGTTAATTTCTAACTCAACTTTGTTATGGCCATTAAGCATACTTTGTAGGACCTGAATATTTTCAAATTTATTGAGATTTGTATTTTGTTTTAGAATATGGCCCATTTTGGTTAATGTTTAATGTGCAAACTTGAAAGGAATGGTCAACTCAGTTGTGATGTTCCTTGTGTAGAATCCTATACTTTATAAGTAGGAAGATAACTTAATATCAATATTACTGCATCAAATATTCAAGATTAACCCTCAAACACCACAGTCTCTATTACATAGCAGCAAAGACATTAGCCCAAGCACTGGGCTTGTTCCTACAGATGCATGAGTGGCTATGATCCTGCACAGGGCCTGAGGTTATTCAGTCTTAGAAATATTGCTCAGTCTATCAGACTGTGTTGATAGCAATCTCTGATTAACAAGTATGTATCAAGATCCATGAGTGATCTATTTGGCACAAAGATTGTTGCTTTTATTGAATGTATATCACTGAATTTACTATCAGAGGAAAATCAGATGTTCTGTAGGTGAAGGAGGAATACATTTGTCGTGTTCTTTTGACATGTTCACTTGTCATGTCTTTTGTCATACTTACAATTGTTTGGGGAGGTAATTAGTCTTATCCTAGTGACCAAATAAAATTTTCAGTTTTTCTTTTACCTGTTAAAGATGTTTTTCTAATATCTCCTTTGAAAACCAGAGAGACCCAACATCTAAGATTTTCTGTTGTTGTTTAATTTGAGAAGAGAAATAGTGTAGAGGAAATGCCTTCTGAAGTAAGCCCTTTCTGGATTCAAGTCTTGGCTTTCCCACTCACAATGACTTGTTGTGCCACAGAAGATTAACATGATGATGGAAGAATTAATACATTTAAACACTTAAAACAATGCCTCAATAAGCATTACTTCTTGTTATTGTTGGAAATTTTAAAAAATATGATGAATCTAAAGGTTACTGTTTGAGACCTCACTTTTTTTTTTCATATTTAGTTCTATAAATTTTCCTCTATTGTAGCTTTTTGCTAAGTAGTATCCTATATAGTTTGATATTCTAATCAGCTTGTAACACTTTCTAATTTCTTTTTAAATTTTTTCTTTAACTCATGCAGTATTTAGAAGAGTATTATTTATTTTCCAAATAATCAGAAATCTTTCTGTTGTTAATTTCTAACTCAACTTTGTTATGGCCATTAAGCATACTTTGTAGGACCTGAATATTTTCAAATTTATTGAGATTTGTATTTTGTTTTAGAATATGGCCCATTTTGGTTAATGTTTAATGTGCAAACTTGAAAGGAATGGTCAACTCAGTTGTGATGTTCCTTGTGTAGAATCCTATACTTTATAAGTAGGAAGATAACTTAATATCAATATTACTGCATCAAATATTCAAGATTAACCCTCAAACACCACAGTCTCTATTACATAGCAGCAAAGACATTAGCCCAAGCACTGGGCTTGTTCCTACAGATGCATGAGTGGCTATGATCCTGCACAGGGCCTGAGGTTATTCAGTCTTAGAAATATTGCTCAGTCTATCAGACTGTGTTGATAGCAATCTCTGATTAACAAGTATGTATCAAGATCCATGAGTGATCTATTTGGCACAAAGATTGTTGCTTTTATTGAATGTATATCACTGAATTTACTATCAGAGGAAAATCAGATGTTCTGTAGGTGAAGGAGGAATACATTTGTCGTGTTCTTTTGACATGTTCACTTGTCATGTCTTTTGTCATACTTACAATTGTTTGGGGAGGTAATTAGTCTTATCCTAGTGACCAAATAAAATTTTCAGTTTTTCTTTTACCTGTTAAAGATGTTTTTCTAATATCTCCTTTGAAAACCAGAGAGACCCAACATCTAAGATTTTCTGTTGTTGTTTAATTTGAGAAGAGAAATAGTGTAGAGGAAATGCCTTCTGAAGTAAGCCCTTTCTGGATTCAAGTCTTGGCTTTCCCACTCACAATGACTTGTTGTGCCACAGAAGATTAACATGATGATGGAAGAATTAATACATTTAAACACTTAAAACAATGCCTCAATAAGCATTACTTCTTGTTATTGTTGGAAATTTTAAAAAATATGATGAATCTAAAGTAAGTAAACCTAATCTAGGCAAAGTCATTCAAAATGATTTTAGTTTCTTACAGTTTCTTTTCTTAATTTTAAAGAAAAAATATTATCACTTCAACAAAAATGAGAGAAGCTTTCTGTGTGTGCCAGGATCCAGTTCTGCACTAGGAGCTGTCATGCAAAGGCAGTGTGGCTTAGACATTCATACAATGTGTACTCATATTCTTTTGCATCACTGCCAAAACCATTTAGAGATAACAAATCAGGGCTGAACAGCAGCTTTCTCTACACAATTAGATGTCAAATTATTACTAATTAAATCTGTACAATTATGGTTCAAATTAAAATAGTTTATTGCTCAAATTGAGGTTTTTGTGAATAACGAATATTCAGCACTTCTTTATAATAGAATGAGCTCTCAGTATGCTCACAACATTGACTTTATTAATATTTGTTCTTTTTTTTATCACTGTTTTTAAGGATTCCCATCCTTATAACCACAGATAATAATCAAATGGTCGTATTAAGTATATAGGAAGAAAAAAGGGTTTAATGAATTGAAGAAGTGAGATTTTCTTTTTCACATCCAGTAGTACAGAATTAAAACAAGCTCCAACCAATTTGGGCTTTCTTTCAATTGTATTGATTCTCATATGAGGAGAAAATAAGAATTATGTTTGACTTTCTGAAATATGTATTTTTTTAACATTATAGAAACCCTCAGTACCATTTATCAATATCAAATTTAAAGTGCCCTATTCCCATTGTATTGTGTATAGTTCCATTTCTAAAACTAAACTACATGTCAGATTAATTGCTTATGTCCTCATTAACAAGAATCACGGAGTTTTATATTACATTAAAGGAATTAATTCCAAAAATATTTCTTGACTAGTAATTGATTTAA
Source organism: Tragulus kanchil (assembly GCA_022376925.1). Classification (NCBI taxonomy): domain Eukaryota; kingdom Metazoa; phylum Chordata; class Mammalia; order Artiodactyla; family Tragulidae; genus Tragulus; species Tragulus kanchil. The sequence continues at coordinate 249,272,923 of JAIOJX010000026.1, read as the reverse complement.
TAGAGTTAATGTGAAGTTTGTTTTCCATGAATTCATTAGAAAGTGGTAGAAACAACCAAAAATAAATTTCTTGGACCCCCAGTAATTGATTTAATGAAGAATTAATACATTTAAACACTTAAAACAATGCCTAAATAAGAATTACTTCTTGTTATTGTTGGAAATTTTAAAAAATATGATGAATCTAAAGTAAGTAAACCTAATCTAGGCAAAGTCATTCAAAATGATTTTAGTTTCTTACAGTTTCTTTTCTTAATTTTAAAGAAAAAATATTATCACTTCAACAAAAATGAGAGAAGCTTTCTGTGTGTGCCAGGATCCAGTTCTGCACTAGGAGCTGTCATGCAAAGGCAGTGTGGCTTAGACATTCATACAATGTGTACTCATATTCTTTTGCATCACTGCCAAAACCATTTAGAGATAACAAATCAGGGCTGAACAGCAGCTTTCTCTACACAATTAGATGTCAAATTATTACTAATTAAATCTGTACAATTATGGTTCAAATTAAAATAGTTTATTGCTCAAATTGAGGTTTTTGTGAATAACGAATATTCAGCACTTCTTTATAATAGAATGAGCTCTCAGTATGCTCACAACATTGACTTTATTAATATTTGTTCTTTTTTTTATCACTGTTTTTAAGGATTCCCATCCTTATAACCACAGATAATAATCAAATGGTCGTATTAAGTATATAGGAAGAAAAAGGTTGAATGAATTGAAGAAGTGAGATTTTCTTTTTCACATCCAGTAGTACAGAATTAAAACAAGCTCCAACCAATTTGGGCTTTCTTTCAATTGTATTGATTCTCATATGAGGAGAAAATAAGAATTATGTTTGACTTTCTGAAATATGTATTTTTTTAACATTATAGAAACCCTCAGTACCATTTATCAATATCAAATTTAAAGTGCCCTATTCCCATTGTATTGTGTATAGTTCCATTTCTAAAACTAAACTACATGTCAGATTAATTGCTTATGTCCTCATTAACAAGAATCACGGAGTTTTATATTACATTAAAGGAATTAATTCCAAAAATATTTCTTGACTAGTAATTGATTTAATAGAGTTAATGTGAAGTTTGTTTTTCCATGAATTCATTAGAAAGTGGTAGAAACAACCATTTGGGGATTTTGAAAGATTATAAACAGGCTTTTACTTTTTATCTGGAAGACCTCTCTCCAGCAATATATTTTGTTTATCAGTTGAGACTACCCAAAGTGGAAGACAAAGCAAACATACGAAGATGAATTGAGTTGACATAAGAGGAATATGGTTCTCTAACGTGTGAGTGCGTGCTAAGTAACTTCATTCATGTTTGACTCTTTGTGACCCTGTGGACTGTAGCCTCGCAGGCTCCTCTATCCATGGGATTCTCTAGGCAAGACTACTGGAGTGGGTTGCCAGATCCTCCTGCAGGAGATCTTCCTGAACCAGAGATTGGACGCTTGTTTGTTTGTTTATTTTGACAGGATTTTGTTGTTCATTGTCACACATCGACCTGAATCTTGCATAGGTATACATACATTCCTGAACATTCCTCCCATCTCCCCCTTCATCCCACCCCTCTCAGTCACCACAGAGCCCCTTTCTGAGATCCTCTAGTCCCACAGCATATTCCCTCCCTCACTCCAATGTCCCTGAGACTGTTTTCCATGTCTGCCTCTCCACTGCTGCTCTGCATGTTCAATTATCAGCATCATCTTTCTAGATTCCATATATATGTGTCCATATACAATGTTTATCTTTCTCTCTCTGACATACTTCACTCTGTATAATAGGGTCTAGATTCATCCACCTCATTAGAACCAATTCAAATGCATTTCTTTTTATGGCTGAGTAATATTCCATTGTATATATGTGCCACAGCTTCTTTATCCATTCATCTGTTGATGGACATTTAGGTTGCTTCCACTGAATGCTCCATTTCTTATGTCTCCTTCATTGAAAGGCATGAAGCCCCGGAGGGTTTAATTTTTTTCGTCATTTTGTTTATATATGTATTTTTAACATTATAGAAACCCTCAGTACCATTTATCAATATCAAATTTAAAGTGCCCTATTCCCATTGTATTGTGTATAGTTCCATTTCTAAAACTAAACTACATGTCAGATTAATTGCTTATGTCCTCATTAACAAGAATCACGGAGTTTTATATTACATTAAAGGAATTAATTCCAAAAATATTTCTTGACTAGTAATTGATTTAATAGAGTTAATGTGAAGTTTGTTTTTCCATGAATTCATTAGAAAGTGGTAGAAACAACCATTTGGGGATTTTGAAAGATTATAAACAGGCTTTTACTTTTTATCTGGAAGACCTCTCTCCAGCAATATATTTTGTTTATCAGTTGAGACTACCCAAAGTGGAAGACAAAGCAAACATACGAAGATGAATTGAGTTGACATAAGAGGAATATGGTTCTCTAACGTGTGAGTGCGTGCTAAGTAACTTCATTCATGTTTGACTCTTTGTGACCCTGTGGACTGTAGCCTCGCAGGCTCCTCTATCCATGGGATTCTCTAGGCAAGACTACTGGAGTGGGTTGCCAGATCCTCCTGCAGGAGATCTTCCTGAACCAGAGATTGGACGCTTGTTTGTTTGTTTATTTTGACAGGATTTTGTTGTTCATTGTCACACATCGACCTGAATCTTGCATAGGTATACATACATTCCTGAACATTCCTCCCATCTCCCTCTTCATCCCACCCCTCTCAGTCACCACAGAGCCCCTTTCTGAGATCCTCTAGTCCCACAGCATATTCCCTCCCTCACTCCAATGTCCCTGAGACTGTTTTCCATGTCTGCCTCTCCACTGCTGCTCTGCATGTTCAATTATCAGCATCATCTTTCTAGATTCCATATATATGTGTCCATATACAATGTTTATCTTTCTCTCTCTGACATACTTCACTCTGTATAATAGGGTCTAGATTCATCCACCTCATTAGAACCAATTCAAATGCATTTCTTTTTATGGCTGAGTAATATTCCATTGTATATATGTGCCACAGCTTCTTTATCCATTCATCTGTTGATGGACATTTAGGTTGCTTCCACTGAATGCTCCATTTCTTATGTCTCCTTCATTGAAAGGCAGATGCTTTACCACTAGCACCACTTGGGAAGGCTGTGGTTCTCTAATACTCGAAGTTATTTCTGGTCTGTAAACTTCTTAGTTCGGATGCTCTTTTTTCTGAGCTTTACTATTCAATAGTGCCTTTTTTCATAGGTTTATTTTTTTCTGATTTTGACTCTGTTTTATCTATTACCCATTAATATTTACATCTGGGATATTAAGATTTGTAATCAGTAGCCCTTGCTGAAATCTGGTTTTGTATTCTGATGGATTTGATTTTTTTTTTCACCTTCAACAGATCATGACTTTATTGCTTTCATAAGAGAAGTGGAACTTTAGACAATAATAGAATGGCACCTGCTAAAAAGTACTTTTTTATACAAAAAAAGGGAGAAATCCCACTAGCTTGTTGTCATGACAGGGTGTGTTGACTTCTCATTGGGTCTTACTGCTTAGGAATTCAAGACACACTTGTCAGTAACAATTTTGAGAACAATTTTTTAAAAAAATGTGGTTCCCTCTCTTGTTAGTTTTAATAAAGAGTCACTGCTCTCTAAGCTTGCTTGGAAAATTATTACCTATCAGCAAGATAGAAGATAAACATATGTGATACTGACAGATGTAAAAAGTAGGTCCCTAATGATGGCAATTAGGAGGTAAAAGGTACTTTTTGAAAAATATAGTCAACCCTAAGTTAAGTTCCTTTTGAAGATACAATTTCAGATCTAGCAAGCTGACGATTGAAGCCAGCAGTGAATAACTGATTTTATGGTATAACCTAGAAGCAGGTTTATAGTCTAACCTAGAACTAGAGGCAAAAAGATTTCATAATGCTTGAATTAATCCAATGCATGTATCTATTCACTGCTAGAATTTGTGTGAACAATGATCTTTTATCATAAAATATGAATACATCACCACTGAGAAATATAAGAACAGTAGAATTCTCCCTGTGTACTAAAGTGAGAGGGAAATTGTTGTATTGTTTTTAAAAAGTTTATGTTCCTCTGGTGAAGTATGATTGCATTTTTAGTTAGACTATTTAGATCTGTTCTCAGCTTTGTCAGATTTATGTTGTTGTGACTATTGAACAATACAACATCATTGTTTTGTTATTGGGGCAAATTCAACATCTGTGTAATCAGCTTATTGTACAGCATTTCACTGCATAGCATTGTGCAATAAATGTATAATGACCACTAGCACCACTTGGGAAGGCTGTGGTTCTCTAATACTCGAAGTTATTTCTGGTCTGTAAACTTCTTAGTTCGGATGCTCTTTTTTCTGAGCTTTACTATTCAATAGTGCCTTTTTTCATAGGTTTATTTTTTTCTGATTTTGACTCTGTTTTATCTATTACCCATTAATATTTACATCTGGGATATTAAGATTTGTAATCAGTAGCCCTTGCTGAAATCTGGTTTTGTATTCTGATGGATTTGATTTTTTTTTTCACCTTCAACAGATCATGACTTTATTGCTTTCATAAGAGAAGTGGAACTTTAGACAATAATAGAATGGCACCTGCTAAAAAGTACTTTTTTATACAAAAAAAGGGAGAAATCCCACTAGCTTGTTGTCATGACAGGGTGTGTTGACTTCTCATTGGGTCTTACTGCTTAGGAATTCAAGACACACTTGTCAGTAACAATTTTGAGAACAATTTTTAAAAACATGTGGTTCCCTCTCTTGTTAGTTTTAATAAAGAGTCACTGCTCTCTAAGCTTGCTTGGAAAATTATTACCTATCAGCAAGATAGAAGATAAACATATGTGATACTGACAGATGTAAAAAGTAGGTCCCTAATGATGGCAATTAGGAGGTAAAAGGTACTTTTTGAAAAATATAGTCAACCCTAAGTTAAGTTCCTTTTGAAGATACAATTTCAGATCTAGCAAGCTGACGATTGAAGCCAGCAGTGAATAACTGATTTTATGGTATAACCTAGAAGCAGGTTTATAGTCTAACCTAGAACTAGAGGCAAAAAGATTTCATAATGCTTGAATTAATCCAATGCATGTATCTATTCACTGCTAGAATTTGTGTGAACAATGATCTTTTATCATAAAATATGAATACATCACCACTGAGAAATATAAGAACAGTAGAATTCTCCCTGTGTACTAAAGTGAGAGGGAAATTGTTGTATTGTTTTTAAAAAGTTTATGTTCCTCTGGTGAAGTATGATTGCATTTTTAGTTAGACTATTTAGATCTGTTCTCAGCTTTGTCAGATTTATGTTGTTGTGACTATTGAACAATACAACATCATTGTTTTGTTATTGGGGCAAATTCAACATCTGTGTAATCAGCTTATTGTACAGCATTTCACTGCATGTATAGGAAATACAATTCGACTTGCAATGCAATAAATGTATAATATGATAAGTCATTTCTTAGTGGAGTCTAAGGAGAAATGTAAGGCAGAACTCTGAGACTAAAATGAATGAATAACCTGCAAAACTTGCCAGGGGAATAAATGAATGAGAGAATGAATGAGTAGAATCCACTGCCTTTATTAGGTCAGACTCACTTTTTAAAAATCTTGTGGAGGTATAAGCCCTCCTGAAGTACATCTCTGATATGTGAACATTGGCTGCTCCCTAGAGAGGCTGTGTTCCTAGTTGGATTAATTTGTTATGTAAGATGCAAACAACTTGAGTGGGGTAATAAGTCAGGTGCCACCCCCATAACAGAACTTGTAAGAAAGGAAGTTCAATAATAAATGATTCTGTGTCAAATGTGGCTAACAATGTATGAAGAACTTGAGATGGGCCCTAGTGAAAGGAGACCAGGAGAAGAACAGCGTTCTGTCATGAAAGCCATGTTTTACAGGTTGGTGCTTTCCCACTGCCATGTAGCTTAGCAGGCGAGACACCAATTACTGTCAACACATTATTCAATTATTTTTTTACCGTCAGCTCAGAGAGAAATCATCTCAATGTCAGTGTTGCTTTTGGGGAGAGATGGATGGGGAAAAATAATTCAGGTTTGAAAGCAATTGTCAAAATTTACAGCTGTATATGGTCAAACAACTATTGACGCTTGAGAGTTTCCAATTGCTGGTAATAGACTGGAAAAAAAGATAATGTGTTTGATCGATCAGCATGAACAAATTTCATTTAGGGGATCAATAACAGTTTATACTTGACAGAGCTGAGGGACTACATTTATTTTTTCCCTTTGATTGAATAAATGTTTTCAATGGGACTGCAAATGTAAAGCAATCCTAACCATTTCTTAACTTGAGGCACAGCTTTGGCTATGGTGTTATTGCAAGCTATGTGTATTTAAAACTAATATACAGAAAAGTGGATAGCCAGGGGCTGGAGCAGTTGAACGAAACTAATGTACAGTTTATTAAAAACACAACACATGGCAAGAGAAAGGTTTCATTTTCTTGGTGTCAAGCAACAGGAAAACTAGGAGAGAGACATCACATTTTATGGTGCTAAGCTATTTTTGTGCTTTATTTTCATTGTCTCCCCCACTTTTGATTAAGATTAAATCCTTCATTGAATGAAATAAGTTATGAGAAGTATTAAATAGCAAAAAAGAGTCAAATGCCTGTGACCAATAACCCAAGGGAGAATCTTCTCATAGCATTCACAGCACTGCCTGCTCTAGCTGGCACTTTTTCACTGAGTTATCTTCCTGTCAAATATAGCACATAGCTCAGTAAAGGTTGAATGAATGAATGAATAAATGGTTGAATTAGTGCTTAGTGATGGTATGTACTAACTTGCTTCATTCATGTCCAACTCTTTGTGACCCCATGGACTGTAGCCCACCAGGTTCCTCTGTCCATGGGATTCTCCAGGCAGGTATTCTGAAGTGGGTTGCCATGCCCTCCTTCAGGAGGTCTTCCTGTCTCAGGTATTGAACGCATGTCTTTTACTGTTCCTAAATTGGCAGGCGGGTTCCTTACCAGTCCTGTCGAGTGACCTTCATGCTAATTCATGATGTTTCATTTGGCACAGTAGACAAGCTTGAGTTTTGGGATATCTGCACACCTTGCAGGATGGAAGCTCTCTTCACTTTCTGGATGCACAGGCCATGTGCAACTCAGCAAAAAGTATCACTAAAGAAAAGAGCTTTGCCACTGGTTCTCTAAAAAATGACAGGTATGTACTTGGGTAGTACTGATTACAAAAAGACGAAAGTGGCATTTTAAACAGAGGAATTTCCTGATCACTTTCTCTTTCACATCAAAGAGAAATTAAAGCATCAATTTCCAACTCACCAGCTGGGAGTCATTTTTATTAGCCCTCAGGATTCTTTCCTCTGAATGAATGCCATTTCTAACCCCCTCTGTTTTCTTCTGTGGAATTAGAAAACAGAGGTTCTAGACACACAGCTTTCCCCCTACCTTAATTATAATGAGAACAAGCTCTCACCAGAGACCTTGGTACATCTGAACCCGAGTGAAATCACTCTATTGATAATGTTTCCTTTCACAGAGATATGGTGGCACACCCAACAGATATGGGACAGTCAGGTTCTATCTTATGCAATTACCTTTAATTCAGGTGTCACTTAGAAACAGAGGGGATAAAGTTTCTGCAGCAAGAGTTTTCTTTCTCTGAGCAATGAGTACAAGTCCCTCCCCCAAGAGGCTGGAGTTGCATCCCCCTGTAATTAAGTTTGTGATGATACAGATGACAAGCGTTCCTTGAAGAGTGGGGGAGATGCCAATAGTGCAGGCAGCGCCTGGTTCCAGCTGCCTCCGCCAGCTCCACGTTCCCCAGTATGTGCCTCTGAGTGAGCGCTGAGCTGGTGAGAAGCTGCTCCTGAGGAGGAAAGCTGTGCCAGGTCTATTTTAGGCACTGGAGCTTTGAATTGTTTAAAATGCATATTGTTTGCGTACATCTCACAAAGGAAAATGCCAGCTCCCAATGCCCCGGGCAGCTTGTATGTCAAATGATTAAGTCTTCAAGTCCTCCAGCTGAGGGGTCATTATCAATGGTACTTCCAGGTCACAATGGATGCAGCAGAGTTTGAGGCAATGGTTGACCTTTGGATGGCACTTCAGGGGGATATGGCTTCTTAAGGCATAAATAATCATTTTTAATTTGTTTGTCTGAGCTCTATTTGTTTAAGAATGCAAATGTATTGTAACATATGTGACTTACAGATACTCTTCAGGGACGGGAAAAGCTGTCTCCATAGCATTTCTCTCTTTCTAAACAAAACACTTAATGAAGGAAAGGGGATGACAGAATAAATAATAGAGTCAATTATACTCTGCTACTTGGCAGTTTGGGATGATCATTTAAAAATTTTTAAATTATGCTCTAAAGTGTTGCAAAACTCTCTCAGTATTACAAAAACAGTCTTTGTTCCTTTCTTCACATATTAGCTATAATTTAAAATGGCTTGATGATGACTTAAAAGCCTTCCAACTATTTATATGCTTTTGCCTTTAAATCAAGTTTTTTGTTTTGCTTTTGTTTTGAAGGGGCTAAATACTGGGCTTATCTGGGACTGAATGAACTTCTGATATCTTTGTGATCTTTCCACTTCTATGAAGTACAAAAGTTGAATATGAAGTACAAAAGTTGAATATGAAGTAAAATAATAAACCTCTGAATAATAGGCATTACTCATGATTTCAGCTACCTTCCTTCTACCACTATCAACTAGTATCTATTTTCTTAAGATACTGAAAGTTCAAAAAAACAAGACCTGAGACTTATAACTGAATGAAGGAAATAGGCAGAGAGGATCTTGGAAATAGGGTAGTGAGCAATAATTAATTACATTTTTCTAATTTAGCTATTATAATTGATTTATTTAACGAAGCATGAATGACATGTTTCTGTTATAGTCAAAATTCACATTGACCTTACAGATGGTAGAAGGTCTCTGAACAGTGTGTAATAAAATACAGATTACATCATGGTAACTATTGTAACACATAAGTAACATTAGGTACTTTAACAGTGGCACGTGTGTAATGGTATAATACAATAGAAATTTGTATCTTGGTCTCATAAAATCCTAAACAGGTGTTTTGAATTGGTGGCTGCCTTTCCTCTAAGTAAGGGCTTCTCTGGTGGCTCAGATGGTAGAAAGTCTGCCTGCAATGTAGGAGGCCCAGGTTCAACCCCTGGGTCAGGAAGATCTCTTGCAGATGGGAATGGCAACCCATATCAGTGTTCTTGCCCAGAGAATCCCAATGGACAGAGGAGCCTGGTAGGATATAGACTATGGGTTGCAAAAAGTCAGACACAACTGAGCGACTAACACTTTCCTCTAAGTGGTGATTCAAAGGAGCCAGACTCCTTATATTGTGGTTTTGCTTTTTCAAGTATGACACACAAACACAGCCAAGACACCCCACCCATACCCCCAGGTTGGCAGAAAGAGCATGAAGAACTTTTGTGTGGGAGGCTTTTGTGGGTAGCATATCCACTCAAAGGTTGTTCACTAGAGCTGAGTTTAGTGGCCACACCCAACTACATGGAAGGGAGGAAAAGACAGTCTCTGTGTATTTTAAGGAAGAAGAAATAGGTTCGATGAAGAGCTAGCCAGCATCTGGCACAGCTATGCTATAATGACATCACATCACTATTAGTTCCAGTGATAATAGACTCCATGGGGGATGTGACACTTTATACAACAATCCGCAGAAGAAAGGCATTTCTTTCTTTCAAAGTAAAAGATTTTGAATAAATGCACTTTCTACTGTCTGAAGTGATACATGCACTTTTGGAAGAAGATATGGCAAGGGTCCCAGCCCTCTTGGAGAATTGCTGCAGCCATGGAGAGGAGTGATGGAAGCAGAAGTCAGCGCCACTGAAAACCTTATGTTAGGTCTCTGGCTTCCAGACAGCCCTGGTTTCCATCCATACCCACTGAATGGTCATGCTTAGAAACAGGCAGTTCTATCTAACAGCTTCCCATTGGCTTGGCTCTTGCAACACCATCTAGTTAGACAGTAGGTGGTAAACATGTTATAAAAAGATTCTATTTTTTAGTAGCCGACTTCATTTTCTTTTGATCTTTCAACAAGACATAATTAGTTTTACATATCATAAATGAAAGTGACATGGGTACATTTAAAATGGCACATTTAACTGAATCATTAATATTTAGATCTTTTAATATCATTTACTTATTTAGAACTAATACATATTCTAAATATGTGCTGATTTCCAGGAGTCTTTATTACTGTTCTTAAGCCTGTGACATTTGCAACTTCACATCTCTGTACTGCTCCAGTTGTTTTCTTGTCCTTCCCCACCCCCCCCTTTTCTTTCTTTTTCTCATGTTCCTTAACCTCTGCCACATAGACTAATAAATTAAGTTTCTACTTTGTGGAGGTGCTGTCTGTTCCTGTGTTGTAATGAATGCCTCCTCGTTAATCAGAGAGCAGAGATCTTGACAGAGACGTCCCCTTTTCTCCAGTGAACCTGATGTTACAGAGCTGTGTCAGCAGGGGCTTGCATTAGGTCCTTGGTCTCCATCTTTTTGTGTATAGCATCCAGATAGAATCCACAAAAGGATGCAAGGATTATATAAACAATTATCAAAATGGTATCATTGAGAGTACAGAGACTGTGCTGATTTTAGAAATTCAAAAAGCTTAAACTCTTCCCTTTAGAGCAATGGCATAATTTAATAATTATACTTGTAGTGGTTGCTATTTAGATATGTATTTCACCTATTACAGAAGTTTATGAAATTTCTCTGAGAAGCTGAGAAATATAATTTGTATTAAGATCAAATACAATTTGTAAGTAAGATCGACTTAGTGAATACCTGCTAAATTGATCTTATTCTTCCAGACCTCAGGACAAATAAATACCATGAATTCAAATAGATTCCTTGATTCCAAAAGAAATAGAACAAAATGAATGAAAATTTTAATAGTAATTGCTTCTCTAATCATTTGGCTAAGGTACTATTGAAATAAAATTATTTTTTACTTGCAATTAAGAACTTTTTATGGGAGTACACAATATGAACTTCTGACCATATGGATGTTCTATGTACATTAACTCACTTTCCACATTCTCAAAATCCTGGACTGGCTTCTCCAGTGGCTAGTGTCTAATGTGGCTTCAGACTGCAATGAAATGATTGGATCTTGTGTTTCCACAGAGGAATTTTTTCTTGGTTTTTCTTGGGGATGTTAATGTTTTTATGAATCTTAAATCCTGAGAAGAAAATTGGTTCAGAAATTGAGAAAATGATTTAGAAAAATTATTTCTATAGTAATAATAGCTAGACAATCCACATAGAAACATTGATGAGACAACTTAAAGGCAAAAGCAAGAGGGAAAAATGCTAGCATGTGAAGTCTGAGAATAAATCTGATGCTTCTTGGAACCAGGGAAGGATTGGGGAAACAGAAATGGTCAAGTTGCTAATGAGTCATTTTTGATTAATTCTAGAATAATTGCCAGATTATAAATGTGTGTTTGTGGTCCTGTCTTTAGCTAGTGGTTCAGCATCCTTGTAAATAAAATAAATATTAGCAAGTTTGTACATGTAGTATGTATTGTGTAAATCTTGTCAGCAATACTCCAAGAATAAACAAGCTTTGGAAGAAATATAAATCCTTAAATTGGTCATTTTGACATTTGATTCCATGTAATGTCTTTTAATTTTATTTATTAAATCATTTATAATATCTATAATATCAACTAAAGGATATGAAAATTGTTGAAAGTATCTTAAGAAACAGAGATCAGTCAGCTCATTGTTAGACATCTTTAAATCAAAATAAAATATTCATTTAATACTTTATCTCTTTTTAACAGAAAAGTTCTGAAACTTTAACGCTGTCACAGTGAATGAGTTATCATCCTTTATTATGATGATCACTTATTATCATTATATAAAGTGTTAGGAAAAATACAGTAATAACATGATTTTTGAGAATTCCTGAGAATTTTCAGAAATTTCAAATTCCAGATTTTCATTCCCAAGTCTCAGAGATTTGTGTGTATTGGGAATTCAGAAATCTTATTCGATTCTCACAGTAAACTGAAATGAAGGAGTGCCTTTAAACTCAGCAGCTGCAATGACCAATTGAACCTCTAGGGTACACTTTGAGTAAATTCAATGTTAACAGCTCCTCTCAATACAGAGCAATGCTTTTAGCTCTCATGATACTGATATGGGGGAAATGAGGTACTATTGTAAACTGCGAGGATAAAATAAAAATTTAGTTGAGAGGGATTGCCAAGGCATCTGTTGAGAACATTAGACATAGTGGGACAGATTGTAACCCCATGCAGTAACTTAACATTATTCAAAGTAAGTTGTTTTCTAAGGCCAATGTGATTTACCAGGAAGTACACTCCTTGACCCCAATGAGGCCCAAGTTATACCATATGCTTCTCTCATAAGAACAGGGACTCTTCATGCTATTTGTGATGTCCTTAGCAAGCTGTCCCCTGCAGGTCCTGTTCTTCTGAACAGGGCTGGACTAGTGTGACATTATTTGACTGGTTAGATATAGGGCAGCTTTGTAAGACTGCATTTAGAAGCTGAAGAGTCATTTTAAGACTGAAAGCCCTGGGAAACAAGAACCAGTTTTCAGCTGTATGGACATGCTTAATTCTCCACCTAAGCTATGATTCACTTGATTAAATGATAAACAAGTCATCAGGTTTCAGTGGGAGACTATAAGCTGACCAAGAGAAAAATCATCTTTCTAGATAAATCTTTCCAGATAATACAGTTCTACCATTATGCAAAATAGGATAAAGATAAAATTGAGGTCTTTCCATGTTGTGATAGATGGACTGAAGCAGAAATGATGAGGTCCAAGCTCAGGCCTTGTTTCTCTGTGCCAATGGGTAAGTCAGTTACCATAAAATAAATACAGTAATAACAGTGATTTTTGAGAATTCTTGAGAATTTGCAGAAATTCCAGATTTTCATTCCCAAATCCCAGAGATTTATGTCTATTGGGAATTTGGAAATCCTCCTCTTGCTCACTAACTTTGAAGGTCTGGTTTATAAAAGAAAGAGACTGAGCTAAATGACCTTTTTGATCAACCTCAGCAATAAAGAAGTTTGATTTTAACTGCCACTGACTTAGACAAGGTCCTTATTCACTCCAACTTGACTATTTCATTTATCTCAACTATTCTAGTCTTGTATTTCTCTATCTTATCTTCTACATTCCTGTAATATGTCTTTCTAAAACACAAATATGATTATTTCACTATTCTGTTCACACCTCTTCAGTGGTTTGCAACTTTCTATAAAACAGAGGGTATTCATTTTGTGGGTGTTTAAAACTCTATGATTTGGTTCTATGTCTATCTCTAGCCTCATTGCTTTTTATCCCTTATAATATATCCATTATTATATATCACCCTTCTACATAAAAAAATGAAAGTATGTGAAATTGATTAACTTTGCCAACTTACCCCACTCTTCTATCTTTATTCTTTGGCCTGTGTGGGCCTCCCATTACAGTGGCCTCTCTTGTTGCAGAGCTCCGGCTCTGGGCACATGCACTGCAGAGTGCCTGTTCATAATTGGACACACCAGTCAAGCCACTCCACTGCACGTGGGATCCTCCTGGGCCAGGGATCAAACCGGTGCCCCTTGCATAGCAAGGCAGACTCTTTACCCACTGGTCCACCAGGGAAGCCCCTTATCCCACTCTTAATTTTAACTCGTATATATTTATACTAGCTATAACACCTGAAAGAAGTCCTCTTTCTCACCACTTGCAACTAGTATTCTTCCTTTTTTTCAAATGCAATGTGTACTTTTGAGTTTTCACTTCACAGAAAGAGTTGATCATCTCTGACTTCATGGCACCTTCGCATCTAGCACATACTTATACGTGATTGCATTTATCATATTGTATTAACAATCTTAATGCTTAATTTTGTTCTTACAGGTAATCATTAAATCTTATTTTGTATATTTAATTTTTTGTCTGTCTAGGGATTGTTGCTTGGTAAGTCCTCGATACATGTTGGCTTGATGGAATTAGCATTAATAGGTGTCAACTCCTTAAAAGCAGGACTCAAGATTATTTTCTCCACTAGTATATACTCAGTGCTAAATACATCTGAAAAAATATAGATGCTTGTTACATATCTTACATGAATAATAAGTAGATTAATAAATGTATCCATAGTTTTTTTTATGTGACAGTATCAGCCTAGGTTCATCTCAGCTGTAGTTATGGTCACTATGGTCTCATGAAAGTTTTAAATTAGTAAATCACATTAATATGATGGGAATATGATCTTTTCGAAGATAGTTTAACTTCAAAGAGGAGAAAGTTAAATTAAAAACAAATTATCTCCTTTAAGTCATTCATACTTCAAAAACAGGCTTAAAAACTGGTCTCTTTATGCCTCTCATTATATGCTATGCTCAAAATCAGAAGGGCTTTAATCCTTGTTTCACCACGTATATATGCTTTATTTGTTCCCTGTGCTGCCACTCATAACTTGTGTAATCTTGATTAGTCTTCTCATTTCAAAAAGAGATGAAAATTCTTTTAGACTTTATAAGGATGACGTAAAGCCAATATGTAGGGAAGTTAGCTTGTAATCCATAAAGGGCCACACAAAGAAAAGAAATTATTCTTCTGTCCATGTATGTCCCTAATGCAGAAGTTATTCTTCATGTCTAAACCAAGTCCTCTTTCCACACTTTAATACTGTTTTAAGAAGTCACTGTCCTCTTAATGTGAAGATTGACCACTTACCTCCATCTGGGGAATAAATATTTGTCCTATTTAATATACAGAGAGTGATTCAATACTTTCAATTTCCTCTTCCCCGCAACTTGGACTACCATCACAAAATACCACAGACTGAGTGGTTTAAACAACAGAAATTTATTTCTTGCAATTCTAAAGGCTAAGAAGTTGAAAGTGCTGACTCTTGTCATCATGTTCTCATATGGCAGAGGGAGGGGGCTCTTTGGTGTCTCTTCTTATAAGAACACAAATCCTACCAGATCAAGATACTATCCTGATTATCTCATTTACCTTTCATGCTTCCATAAATGCTATCTCTAAATACTGTCATTCGGGGGTCGTGGTAGGGGGTTAAGACTTCAACATACGAATGATCACAGTATCACAATTTAGTCCACAGCAATACACCAAATAATAACCCTGGAATTTTTGTCATGCTGTGTCACCAAATTTTCAGTGGACACTTATGCCGCATCCCGGTTATATGTATTTAAATTGACCAGCAGAGTGTATAGACTATGTATAATTTATTGTGGGTTTTTTGTATTTAATACAGTCTCTGGATTTGTAAACCCCAAATATTCCCATCCCCAAACCTCTATTGACTATAATTAAAGCTTGATAAGGATTTGGGGGGCAGAGAAGAAAAAAATCCTCCTCAACGTTTTTGTTAATGTTATGAATTAGCAGGAGATATTCAGAAATAGAGTTGCCTACATGTTGTTTGAAAATTGTTTACAGCAAATAATGAACAAAGCAAATCAGATTGCCGAAGGCCTAGTTGTTGAGAAAGTATAGAACATTATTAATTAAAATACAAGTCAGCTTTTCCAGCACTTGTAGCCTGTGGGTATCGAATGTACTCCACTTGATTGAATCAGGTAGTGGCAGCACAGGCATTTTTTATTTTGTGCTGGAAGGGATAACAAAAATGTAAAGCTGTTCTCTGCTACTTCATTTGAAAAAATATTATTTTGGAATGAAGGCCTACCAGCTGCAGCATACAGGCAGAAATAATATAAAATCTTGCACTGTGAGTTTAAACAAGGGGTCTACAACCTCAGATGCTCTCCTGGCACTGTATTATAGGCAGACCTTTGTCTATGGCCAAGGAAACAGTTTCCATGGAGATGCAAGAAGGCATTTGACAATGGTCACTGTTTTGGTGAAGAAAATTAATCCAAGCAGGATACCAGTTTATAGTTATAAGATTTTTTCCCCCTGTGTAGGAGGAGGGGAAGAAAGTGTTGGGAAGTAGCACAGAAGAAAACATACCTTCCTTCTGGGTGTTCTCTTTAACACGCTGAAGTCAGTGAAATTGTGAGACACCACAAACTATGTTTTCAGTTTCAGCGCTGATGGTAATTTTCAAGTGAAAGAAAAAAAAAAAAAAACAGTAAAGCGAATGTGATCTTTTATAATACACTTAAATATTTAGTTCACCCTCAGGATAAGTCAGAGAAATAGTGCTGAGAGTTTTTGTTTTTAATTCAAACACTATTAACCATTAAAGTAGGAACTAGTACTTTTTTCATTCTGCCTTGTTCCAAGCTCTTCATGGGCTTTTTCTTTTTCTTTTTTTTAAATTTTGGCCTCTTTTTATTTATTTATTTTTCATCCATCTTTATTCTTCCACCTGGGTGAGCCTCCCACTGCAGTGTCCTCTCTCGCTGCAGAGCACTGGCTCTGGGCACATGTGCCCCAGAGAGCTGGCTCGTAATAGGACACACCAGTCCAGCTGCTTCGTGACATGTGGGATCCTCCCAGGCCAGGAATCGAACCGGTGCTCCTTGCACTCCAAGGTGGACTGTTTACCCACTGGATCAGCAGGGAAGTCCCTTCATGGGCTTTTTATTCAGTCTGTATTCATCCCCAAGTTTCCTTTATTCCAACATCTGGGAAAATAATTGAAACAGGCTTTCCATAAATGTTTGTTGAATGCCATGAGCACATAAAGCCATGATGCTCCATAGAACAGTAAATACAATAATTCAAAAGGCTTTTGTGGTACTACCTATAGAGTCAGCTCTACTCAAGTCTGAAGCCTCCTTCAGGTTCAATTTAAACAGTTTTGAAATATTCATGAGCACTTTCAGGCCACTAGTGTTTAAGAGAACAATTAAGATTTTAGAGCAGTTTAAAAAACACCTAGTGAAGGAATAGGCATCATAATAATGGGCTGAACCACTGTTGACAAAAAGTAGAACAGTGAGTCAGATGTTTTATTGACTGTGGAATCTTGTCAGGGTGGGATTAGTCACCCGTGGCAAGTGGATTAAACTTCGTCCTCCCATAAATTTCATTCAGGTTTGAAATCTTTATACCAACGGATCAGATTAATCTGACTCTCACAAGCAGATTTTCTGGATTCTTTCCTGGATTTTACCGTTCTCAAATTAAGGCATTCAATGAAGCAACTGAGTAATAATCAGATTCACTCAGTTCTGTTCCCTGTTTTAGTTCAGATCTGCCATATTCTAATTCATGATCACTGTTCTTGAGGGGATTTTTGCCCTGAGAGTTTAGTTGAACTTTGTTCATCATTTATAGAGCTCTACCTGAGTAAGGAAGCTCTCACCTGACCCAGGCTCATGATGACCTGACATGTTCTTTTGGCCTCAGAAGGGTGTCAGCTATCTGCAGTAGCAGTGGAAGGAGCTGGCTCCTGAGTCAGTTCCAGAAGCAATTTCCTGTCTGGCCTCCTAGAAAGGATGCTCTGCAGTAGCAAATCATATGTCTCCTCCCTCCCTCCCTTCTCTTTTTCTTCCCTCCTCCTCCCTCTCCCGTTTTCCTCTTATAAAATAGATATTCTGTTTGTTTCTTTCCTTTATTTCGTCCTCCTCCTTCATTCCTTCTTTCCAGTGCTCAGTATGAGGTCTTGATATTTTTCTCAGTCATTTTAAGCCACTGCCTTGTGAATATTCCCTCCAGAACTCCTTTCTCCCCTTATTTCATTTCTCTGCTTTAGGTCCAAAATGATTTTGTTTCTACCCAATGCTTGTTCTGCCGAAAGAATTTGCCTTAGGCATTAAGGGCACATAGATACAAGATTGGACTTTCTAGCTAGCTCGACAGTGAAGAATTCACCTGCAGTGCAAAAGACACAGGAGATGTGGGTTCGATCCCTGGATCAGGAAGATCTCTTGGAGCAGGCATGGCAACCCACTCCAGTATTCTTACCTGGAGAATCCCATGGACAGAGGAGCCTGTTAGGGTACATACAGTTCATAGTATTGCAAAGAGCTGGACATGACTGAGCTGAATTAGTATGCATGCATGCATATACAAGACTGTAAATTGGTCATTGATACATGGGTGGTCACATCTTTTATTTTTTCCTTTCTCCCAGGCTTTTTAAGCTGTTTGCATGGCCATTAGGTGACAGTTTTCAAAGCTATCTTGGCCTTTGTTGTTTTTCACTTCCTGTCTCTTGTGAGAATGCAAATCTTCACTGCTGTAGAGGAAATGATTATGACCTTATGTGTTCGCAGTTCTGTTCCCTGAAAGCTAAAAATAGGCCTTAATCTTCTCAACATGGGAGGATCCAAAAGGGGCTCTTTGATTAATAGCTGCCTATATGTACTGGCACCCGTGTCCTCCTTCAAGCACCCTGAGGGTGGGGGAAGGTGTGCTGACGAAGGAGAGGCAGAGTGGCAGTGTTCTCATTTGTTATGGCTTACTTGTCTCTTGCCCAGAGTCCAGCTCTTCTCTGGCTTCTGTGCCCCGCTCATGAGGCCACTTCAGTATGCAAACACTAAAAAATATACCACCAAACATAAGCCATATGTTTTTCTTTGATTTTGATACTTAATTCAATTATTTTTCATTTTCTATGTCACTTTTCAAAAATTTTGTACAGGCATATTTCACTGCATAAGAGAATTCTGGAGAACCTAGTACTCAGTGATGCTTTAGTAATTAAATAACCTTCTGCCCCCAAAAGACCTTGGTATCAAAGTTCAAATTATATTCTTTTGTTTAAATCACTGATTGCCTTTGCAGGGGTGAATGAGATTCCTATTGCTGGTAGTTCTGATAGGCTTAATGCCTGCCGGTATTTGAAATCCACATTCAAGTACATATTGGGTCAAACCCTAACCAGATGTAGGTACACAGCCAAGTTATTGGATTTTTTGATGATGAATAAAAAACAGACAATGCATCTGTCTGGTTGCAGAAAGGATTTGCATAAAAATGAAGGAACAGTACATATGCTTATGCAAAGTGTTGATTAACAGGATCACCTATATATATATATATATATATGCAAAAAAAAATCCATACAATAGTGTTTCTAAATGAAATTATGTGAGAGAGATCGTATAAAAACAAACACACATTTGACAACAATTAGGAAATGTGTTGATAGGCTAGAGTCATGTTAGAATAATTTGATTTCCTGGCACATTTATTCTCTGAAGAAGTGAAACGCTGTACTCTGCCAGTCAATTAAACATTAGATTAGTGAGGAACTAATTACGAAATGCTCTTTGTCACTTGATCATCTGTGCTAAAGGTGGAAGGGGCCTGTGACGAGTAGGAAACACACTACCCAGAGAGATCGGAGATAGCCAGAAGCAACACTGTTTTTAATGAACATCAAGTCTCCACGGTGGGACGCTGGTATTAACTCTGCTGTGGAGATTTCAGATTCTCAAATCAACCTTTTTTTTTTTTTTTTTTTTTCCCTTTTTTGTCACTCTGGGCAGCATGCAGAACTTCTCTGACTAGGGATTAAAACTGTGCCCCCTGCAGTGGAAGTGCAGAGTCTTAACCCTTGGACCACCAGGGAAATCCCTGAGGAGGAGTTTCTCACTAAAAGTAAGTGAGAAACTTATTTATAGGAAAAATGATAAATAGTTTTCTAGTTTTGTTCTATTTTGTTTTTAAATATGAACATACCATTAGTTTGTTTCTGAAGTCGCTCTTGCATGGCTTTATCTGTCTGAAATAGCTTCTTCCTTATCCTATAGGCCACTGAACTGTTTAACTCTTTCCTGAGAACTCCTCTTTGTTCTAACCCATTAGTTTTCTAGAACATCTCGGTAGTGATACTCTGATTCTAGTTGAAAATGCATTGACACAATAGACTTCATGCTTTGAACTCTTTTTAATGTGAAAATATACCTAAATCACCTAATATTTAATCTGATTGCCTTTGCAGGGGTGAATGAGATTCCTATTGCTGGTAGTTCTGATAGGCTTAATGCCTGCCGGTATTTGAAATCCACATTCAAGTACATATTGGGTCAAACCCTAACCAGATGTAGGTACACAGCCAAGTTATTGGATTTTTTGATGATGAATAAAAAACAGACAATGCATCTGTCTGGTTGCAGAAAGGATTTGCATAAAAATGAAGGAACAGTACATATGCTTATGCAAAGTGTTGATTAACAGGATCACCTATATATATATATATATATATGCAAAAAAAAATCCATACAATAGTGTTTCTAAATGAAATTATGTGAGAGAGATCGTATAAAAACAAACACACATTTGACAACAATTAGGAAATGTGTTGATAGGCTAGAGTCATGTTAGAATAATTTGATTTCCTGGCACATTTATTCTCTGAAGAAGTGAAACGCTGTACTCTGCCAGTCAATTAAACATTAGATTAGTGAGGAACTAATTACGAAATGCTCTTTGTCACTTGATCATCTGTGCTAAAGGTGGAAGGGGCCTGTGACGAGTAGGAAACACACTACCCAGAGAGATCGGAGATAGCCAGAAGCAACACTGTTTTTAATGAACATCAAGTCTCCACGGTGGGACGCTGGTATTAACTCTGCTGTGGAGATTTCAGATTCTCAAATCAACCTTTTTTTTTTTTTTTTTTTTCCCCTTTTTGGTCACTCTGGGCAGCATGCAGAACTTCTCTGACTAGGGATTAAAACTGTGCCCCCTGCAGTGGAAGTGCAGAGTCTTAACCCTTGGACCACCAGGGAAATCCCTGA
This sequence comes from Tragulus kanchil, assembly GCA_022376925.1. Lineage (NCBI taxonomy): Eukaryota > Metazoa > Chordata > Mammalia > Artiodactyla > Tragulidae > Tragulus > Tragulus kanchil. The sequence continues at coordinate 249,252,184 of JAIOJX010000026.1, read as the reverse complement.
GGAGGAGTTTCTCACTAAAAGTAAGTGAGAAACTTATTTATAGGAAAAATGATAAATAGTTTTCTAGTTTTGTTCTATTTTGTTTTTAAATATGAACATACCATTAGTTTGTTTCTGAAGTCGCTCTTGCATGGCTTTATCTGTCTGAAATAGCTTCTTCCTTATCCTATAGGCCACTGAACTGTTTAACTCTTTCCTGAGAACTCCTCTTTGTTCTAACCCATTAGTTTTCTAGAACATCTCGGTAGTGATACTCTGATTCTAGTTGAAAATGCATTGACACAATAGACTTCATGCTTTGAACTTCATTTTTAATGTGAAAATATACCTAAATCACCTAAATATGAGAAATAATTATCCTTAGACTCAAGCATCATTGCCACTGCCAGAAGCAAATATCTAGAATAGGTTTTTGGTTTTCTGGGTTTTTTGTTTTTTTTTTTTTTAAGAGAGAGAAATAATATAAGATCCACGATTTATAGTTTAGAGTATAAATGTTAGATTCACCATAGTGATCCCAAATACTGCTTAGGAGCCCACCAACCCAGATGGCATGTGTTCAGTTATTGGTCTTCTGTGGAATGGGTCACTCCTCACTAGATACAATCAGAAAACTCTCAGAGTACTTTGTCATTAAGAATCAGTCGAGTTTGTTCATATTTTGCAGATATAGTTGTACTCCTTGCAATGGGAACATTCTGCCCCTGCCATCTGAGCGTTGTTTTCCTGGAATTAGTTGCTCCACTTTTGTTGCCAACTCCAATGGCCAAGACTAGATAATGAAATCAATCAATTCTCAACTTCTTAATGGCACTGAAGTGTGTTTTTCCCCATGACTAAATGGTATCTGTTTGTTCCTTTCCATTGCTGGGTCCAGAGCCTGGTGGTGGAACCACTTAGAGAAGATTCACGTGGACTTCCGTGCTGCTGTTGCCTCCACCAAAGTCATAGGCTTTGGGAAAGTGAATCTGAAAAGAAATCAGAAAGAAAGACTGAAAAGTCCCTCCATGTCTTTGTTGTCACTGCCAGCATGAAGAGCATATTTTCACTCTTCCTTCCTGGGTGGGCTGTCTGATTGCCATTACAGACTTGTTATTGCCTCTTCTCTGCCATGGTCTATGCCCTAAGATGCTGGTGTCTACCGATCTTATACACACACTGCTTTGCTTTTTTGCCTTCTGGGTTGGGTTTGAGTAATAGAAGGGAGACTGGGAATATGGGAGAAGAGAAAGGTCAGAGTAATTATTCCTCTTCATCCACATTCTAGGATGTGGCTTTAGAACTGGCTATATTTGGTTTTGTAGTTTTTTGCCTTGCTCCTTCATCTGTAATATATATATTTTTTTGTTGTCTCATTTTATTTTTATTTTTTGATTGGTGGAACTGTGTTCTTGTCTTACCAGTTTTTTGGCCTATGGTTACCAGCAGTGGAGTTTGCAGGCAGCTGGTAGAGCCAGGGGAGAAGTAGGGAGACAAATTGAGAGAGTAGCATTGACATATATACACTGTCATGTATGAAACAGATAGCGAGTGGGAAGCTGCTGGATAGCACAGGGAGCTCACCTGGGTGCTCTCTGATGACCTAGAGGGGTAGGGTGGGGGAGGAAGGCTCAGTAGGGAATACACATGTATACATATGGCTGATCACATTGTTGTATAGCAGAAACTAACACAGCACAGTAAAACAATTATGTTTCAATAAAAAAATTTTCTCAAGAAAAAAAAGAGAGCTGGCTGCATTGTTTACATAACATCATTGCTCCTTTTGGTTGCTCCTCTCTCTCCCACAATTAGAGCACTCAGTGTTGTTGGGGAATACTGTATCTACCCTTTGATCCTTCAGACAAGGCGTGGTAATGGTTTAAAAGTCTTGATTCTTTCTCAGTGCTGCACCATTCCTGTTGGTTCCCCTACCTCTGCTCACATGTCTGTAAATAGTTTGTTTATTAAGCTCTTTAATTACCTCTTTTGAATATGACATTTGTTTCCTGCCAAGATCATAACTGATACATGTCCAAACAATTATTACTGAGAATGTCTTCCACTGTAGCAGTAACTGCAATATAAGGGTCAATCCACTAATATCTTTATGCTTTCATGTGGGTTTACTCTGGACTTTGTTGGTTTCTCTTAAACTTTTGGATTACACTCTGGCTAGTTTTAATAAATCTGAATCTAATTCAAGTGGTTTGAGGGGAAGACTTCACCTCTATCTTTTACCTTTCAGTTGATCTCAGTGGTCCTTACACAGGGTCATCAACCCTTTTGAACAGCGTTTAGTCTATATCAGTTATTATCAGGTTAAAAATAGATATTAGCCATCCAGGAAATACAAATCAAAATGATGGCGAGATACCACTTCACTGGGAAAACTCTAAAAGGATGTGGCTTTAGAACTGGCTATATTTGGTTTTGTAGTTTTTTGCCTTGCTCCTTCATCTGTAATATATATATTTTTTTGTTGTCTCATTTTATTTTTATTTTTTGATTGGTGGAACTGTGTTCTTGTCTTACCAGTTTTTTGGCCTATGGTTACCAGCAGTGGAGTTTGCAGGCAGCTGGTAGAGCCAGGGGAGAAGTAGGGAGACAAATTGAGAGAGTAGCATTGACATATATACACTGTCATGTATGAAACAGATAGCGAGTGGGAAGCTGCTGGATAGCACAGGGAGCTCACCTGGGTGCTCTCTGATGACCTAGAGGGGTAGGGTGGGGGAGGAAGGCTCAGTAGGGAATACACATGTATACATATGGCTGATCACATTGTTGTATAGCAGAAACTAACACAGCACAGTAAAACAATTATGTTTCAATAAAAAAATATTTTTCTCAAGAAAAAAAAGAGAGCTGGCTGCATTGTTTACATAACATCATTGCTCCTTTTGGTTGCTCCTCTCTCTCCCACAATTAGAGCACTCAGTGTTGTTGGGGAATACTGTATCTACCCTTTGATCCTTCAGACAAGGCGTGGTAATGGTTTAAAAGTCTTGATTCTTTCTCAGTGCTGCACCATTCCTGTTGGTTCCCCTACCTCTGCTCACATGTCTGTAAATAGTTTGTTTATTAAGCTCTTTAATTACCTCTTTTGAATATGACATTTGTTTCCTGCCAAGATCATAACTGATACATGTCCAAACAATTATTACTGAGAATGTCTTCCACTGTAGCAGTAACTGCAATATAAGGGTCAATCCACTAATATCTTTATGCTTTCATGTGGGTTTACTCTGGACTTTGTTGGTTTCTCTTAAACTTTTGGATTACACTCTGGCTAGTTTTAATAAATCTGAATCTAATTCAAGTGGTTTGAGGGGAAGACTTCACCTCTATCTTTTACCTTTCAGTTGATCTCAGTGGTCCTTACACAGGGTCATCAACCCTTTTGAACAGCGTTTAGTCTATATCAGTTATTATCAGGTTAAAAATAGATATTAGCCATCCAGGAAATACAAATCAAAATGATGGCGAGATACCACTTCACTGGGAAAACTTCAAAAAGATAGATAATATCAGCAATTGGCAAAAAAAAATAGGTAATTTGGAAACTTACCAACTACTAGTAAGAAGAAGATAAAGTGGTACCGACACTTTGGAAAATAGTCTCCAGTCCCCTAAAAGGTTAGACATACATTTACCATACAACCCAGCAAGTGATTTCATCTCTATGTATACATCCAAAAGAAATGAAAACTATGTCTGTACAAAAAATTATATACAAATATTCATATCAGCATTATTCATAGTAGTCCCAAAGTGAATACATCCCGCATTTCCATCAGTTGATGAGTGGATAAATAAAATATGGTACACCCATACAATGGAATATTATTTGACATTAAAAGAAACAAATTACTGATACATGAAACAGCATGGATGAACCTTGAAAATATTATGCTAGGTGAAAGACGCCAGTCACAAAGGGCCATATTTGTTTAATTTCATTGACATGAAATGTTAAGAAAAAACAAATCTATAGAGACAGAAAGTAGATTAACAATTACTTATGGAAGGTATGGGAGTGATTGAAGTTAAATTTAGAGTCACTGCTAGATATCACAGTTCTTTTCAGGAAATTTAAAATATTTAAAAATTGATCGTGAACCCACTAAAAACCATTGAATTACATGTTTTTAAAGGGCTCTTAATGATAAAAATAGGTAAATGGATGAACAGAAAAAAATAGGTCTCTTCTTATAATTAATGCCCAACATATATAATTGGTAAGGAGAAGAATTTATGAAACTGAAAAGATTTTATGAAAATTAAAAAAGAGGGTTTCCCTGTTGGTCCAGTGGGTAAAGGGTCTGCCATGCAGTTCAAGGGGCACAGGTTCAATCCCTGGCCCAGGAAGATCCCACGTGCCACGGAGCCACTGGACCTGTGTGTCCAATTACAAGCCAGCACTCTGGAGCACATGTTCCCAGAGCTGGTGCTCTGCAACGAGAGACGCCACTGCAATGGGTGGCCCACACAGGCCAAAGAATAAAGATGGATGAAAATAAATAAATAAAAAACCAATAAAAAGAGTCTAAAATTTTTTAAAAAATTAAAAAGATATAATTTCTAAAAGTTATGAAAAGCTAATCTAATAAATATGTACCATTATATAAATATAATCTATCTAAATCATTCACTTCTAGTATTGAGAAGTTTTAGATTCTTTAGATTATTTCACATTTTCTATCAAAGGAAAGGGTGAAAAGCAGGAAAAATTTGAACGAAGAATGCTAAACAACTTCTGCAGTAATTTTATTCTTCCTCAAAATAAATCTAGTGTTTACAACACAAGAGTTTTCCAGATGGCCATGCATATGAAGGCTCAGGAATATGCCACATATCAGATTATTGATGTTTAGTATTTATTGAGCACTCACAGCATGCAAGGTGCCGAGAAAATAAACTATACCCCCAGTTATGCACATTATAACCTAAAAATGCATATAAAGTCGTATTACCTACTGTCTTCAATGGATTAATATTGCACGTAATATTCCAAAGGTCAGGCTCAATCATATTAATATTGGTGCTGGGAATATATCTTGTTCAAATTAACCTGTTTTCTTTATCACCTCTCTTTTTATAGTTTTTTTTCTGATATATTTCTAATATTTTAATACCATAGTTTAATACCTGATATTAAAGTTCCACCAATAAATGTTTCTGTAATGTAGTGCACTATAAATAAGATTTTCTTTGAATTTCATTTTTACCCTTTATAAAGATGCTTCTAAATCTACCTCATTGACTTGGTCCCTCCCTTGCAAAAGCGTTAGTTAACTAAGTTAATAGTAAGAGATCATTAAGTGTAGTATCACTAACTGAGAGAGCAGCAATTAAACAATTTTAACATCACAAGTCTCTTAACTACATGTAAGGGCTGAAAAGTATTTACTAAACTGACATACATCACATTTTCATTTATTAGTCCCCAGCTGACTTAAAAACAAACAAAAAATTTATAAAAGATGTGTTAGAAAGAATGAATCTTTGTAGGTTGCTGCGACGTTATTCATTATAACAAGGAAAGACAATTACATGATCTTACACCCATAATCTACCTAAGCTTCCATGTACTAGAATTGTCTACATGGGTGTATATCTCTTGGAATATGAAGCTTGTTCATTGGATACTGTGATAAATGCTAATGTAAGTGAAGTAAGTTTTACTTTAGATTGGTTATACAGTAGGGATAAACAGAGAAAGGAAAAGTTAATCAAGAGATTAGTAAAGAAGATAAACCCAGATGCTTTAGCTTACTTCTGTGCCTGAGATTATGCTTTCCTTATGTACTTACAGTATGCTTTGTACCTTGACATTTATGCTGGGCAATGTCAAGGATAAATCCACTGACCTTCTTTACATTTTTAGATTAACACTAAGTGATTTAATAGTAACAATGATTTTAACCTAAGCTATCTTTTCCTTTGGCAATTTTCTTGTAGCAAGAGGCAGAAACTCCGTATGATTGTGACTTTTCAAATAATAATTTAACATGATTTTTACTATTAAAAATAAGCATTATTCTAATTCCACAATCCTCTAGTTTCCTCATTAGAGGGAATGACGGCCTATGAAAGCTCCTGTTGTGGTGACAGAAATAGACAACTTACAGTGAAACTTGTATATCATTGGCTTCTGGGCAAATATTTATTCTATATTCTACTTACACTTGTCATAGATCTTACTATATGAATACTATGTTTGTGCTAAGGGATTTAGATTTTTTTTCCAAATCTGAACCAAGATAAATAAACTATTAAATGCTAGAATAGCAATGAATTGAATTGGTAATCCTTTTATGTGTAAAGCAAGACAAAAATGCACTTCTCAATTCAAAGATTGTCCCTCCCTAAGATCTCTGGTCCTCCAATGGCATTTAATTCCTTAGGACAACAAACTGTAGCTCAAAAGTAGCTCACTTTTTTAATTTAAAACATTAATGATGAAAAATGATCCTAGTTACATAAAAGGCACAAGGAGAAACTTTAGGTATTAAATTTAAAATAATTTGTATAATGTTTGTACTCTTGATTTTTCAACTGCCACTTTGTACCATTCCAGTGAAACATCTTTTTGAAAGATCAAGAGAATGTTTAAAGAAATTCTAAGCACTCAGAGTCCAACTTCTGAAACTTTTCTTGTTTATGACACTCTGTTGCCTCTCCTTCTTCATCACCCACTTATTCCTTGACCACCTCTGTGAGGAAAGGACCATACAAATGGGGTGGAATCTGTCTTCTGATATCAAGTGGGTTCATTGCGTTCAGAACACAAGAAAAATATATATATATACAACGAAGTTAGGAGGAGGCTGATCCCAGATGCTTTAGCTTACTTCTGTGCCTGAGATTATGCTTTCCTTATGTACTTACAGTATGCTTTGTACCTTGACATTTATGCTGGGCAATGTCAAGGATAAATCCACTGACCTTCTTTACATTTTTAGATTAACACTAAGTGATTTAATAGTAACAATGATTTTAACCTAAGCTATCTTTTCCTTTGGCAATTTTCTTGTAGCAAGAGGCAGAAACTCCGTATGATTGTGACTTTTCAAATAATAATTTAACATGATTTTTACTATTAAAAATAAGCATTATTCTAATTCCACAATCCTCTAGTTTCCTCATTAGAGGGAATGACGGCCTATGAAAGCTCCTGTTGTGGTGACAGAAATAGACAACTTACAGTGAAACTTGTATATCATTGGCTTCTGGGCAAATATTTATTCTATATTCTACTTACACTTGTCATAGATCTTACTATATGAATACTATGTTTGTGCTAAGGGATTTAGATTTTTTTTCCAAATCTGAACCAAGATAAATAAACTATTAAATGCTAGAATAGCAATGAATTGAATTGGTAATCCTTTTATGTGTAAAGCAAGACAAAAATGCACTTCTCAATTCAAAGATTGTCCCTCCCTAAGATCTCTGGTCCTCCAATGGCATTTAATTCCTTAGGACAACAAACTGTAGCTCAAAAGTAGCTCACTTTTTTAATTTAAAACATTAATGATGAAAAATGATCCTAGTTACATAAAAGGCACAAGGAGAAACTTTAGGTATTAAATTTAAAATAATTTGTATAATGTTTGTACTCTTGATTTTTCAACTGCCACTTTGTACCATTCCAGTGAAACATCTTTTTGAAAGATCAAGAGAATGTTTAAAGAAATTCTAAGCACTCAGAGTCCAACTTCTGAAACTTTTCTTGTTTATGACACTCTGTTGCCTCTCCTTCTTCATCACCCACTTATTCCTTGACCACCTCTGTGAGGAAAGGACCATACAAATGGGGTGGAATCTGTCTTCTGATATCAAGTGGGTTCATTGCGTTCAGAACACAAGAAAAATATATATATATACAACGAAGTTAGGAGGAGAGGCTGCCACTACCACCTGATCTCTCTGTGGCTCTGTGGGCCAGGAGAATATCTTAAAACTTAATAATTCTTGTTGAAGTATAATACTATTGAATAAAAAATAAATATCATCCATTGCATACAGCTCAAGCTTACTTTCCACATTTCCTTTCAATATTCTCTTTCACCTACACCAACCTCTCCATTCTACCAGTATTGTCTCTTTTCAGTTCCTTTCCAACTGAGTAACTCGCACCTTGTAATGTCATCTGTTTTACTTGGGCTCTTATCCAATTTTATCTGCTAATCAAGGCACAGATGAAGTGCCACTTTCTCCATGAATCTTTCCTTGTTTACCCTCATCTGCATTGATCTCTCTCATTTCTGAAGTCCTACAGTATTAAAGTATAAAATGCTCATAGATTATCTACAAAGATGTAGGAAATAATTTCAGTCTACCTTCAACCTCTTGATTTTCTAAACTACATGCAGTTTTCTGAGATCTGGGGTCCCAACCATTAATCGAGTAGATAGTAGACAATAAATGAATGTTGATTAATACTGTCATCAATGAGCTTGTTCTCAGTTTCCTTTGCTATGGATGCCTTTGTCAACAAAGAAATAACCACATTGACTTCTTTTATGGATCTATGGCACATCGTTACTTATGCTGTTAATGTAGGAAAACAGATGAGAAGATCATTGTTACCACAATTCATTTTAGACATGGTGAGACAAGGAAGAGAAGAACAATGCACAACAGTATTTCTCAGGATTAGAGTGTGGGGTTTTGAAGGCGATCAACCTGCTCCTCATCCACTGAATAAATAATCTGTACAAAACTCTGAAGGGGTATATATTTTCCTACCCTTCAGTGAATAAAGAATGGATAAGGGCTTTCATCAGCAACTATGTTTTTTCCAATCTAAGCACTCAGAGTCCAACTTCTGAAACTTTTCTTGTTTATGACACTCTGTTGCCTCTCCTTCTTCATCACCCACTTATTCCTTGACCACCTCTGTGAGGAAAGGACCATACAAATGGGGTGGAATCTGTCTTCTGATATCAAGTGGGTTCATTGCGTTCAGAACACAAGAAAAATATATATATATACAACGAAGTTAGGAGGAGAGGCTGCCACTACCACCTGATCTCTCTGTGGCTCTGTGGGCCAGGAGAATATCTTAAAACTTAATAATTCTTGTTGAAGTATAATACTATTGAATAAAAAATAAATATCATCCATTGCATACAGCTCAAGCTTACTTTCCACATTTCCTTTCAATATTCTCTTTCACCTACACCAACCTCTCCATTCTACCAGTATTGTCTCTTTTCAGTTCCTTTCCAACTGAGTAACTCGCACCTTGTAATGTCATCTGTTTTACTTGGGCTCTTATCCAATTTTATCTGCTAATCAAGGCACAGATGAAGTGCCACTTTCTCCATGAATCTTTCCTTGTTTACCCTCATCTGCATTGATCTCTCTCATTTCTGAAGTCCTACAGTATTAAAGTATAAAATGCTCATAGATTATCTACAAAGATGTAGGAAATAATTTCAGTCTACCTTCAACCTCTTGATTTTCTAAACTACATGCAGTTTTCTGAGATCTGGGGTCCCAACCATTAATCGAGTAGATAGTAGACAATAAATGAATGTTGATTAATACTGTCATCAATGAGCTTGTTCTCAGTTTCCTTTGCTATGGATGCCTTTGTCAACAAAGAAATAACCACATTGACTTCTTTTATGGATCTATGGCACATCGTTACTTATGCTGTTAATGTAGGAAAACAGATGAGAAGATCATTGTTACCACAATTCATTTTAGACATGGTGAGACAAGGAAGAGAAGAACAATGCACAACAGTATTTCTCAGGATTAGAGTGTGGGGTTTTGAAGGCGATCAACCTGCTCCTCATCCACTGAATAAATAATCTGTACAAAACTCTGAAGGGGTATATATTTTTCCTACCCTTCAGTGAATAAAAGAATGGATAAGGGCTTTCATCAGCAACTATGTGCAATTCTATTTTTAAATGACCAACATAGGTTATGATGAATCAGTATCTCTTCTCTAATACTGAGTCAATCACCTATGTAGGTGCTACCATCGTATTTATATAAAGGAGCTATATATGTCTCTTCTTTTCTAAATGTAAATATTCATGAGGAAATCAATGAGCAGAGAGGTATTATTCTTTTCTTCTACCAAAAAGGTGGGAAAAGAGTTGTTGTTTGTCACTAAGTTGCTTGTCTGATTCTTTCGTGACTCCATGGACCGTAGCCCACCAGGTTCCATCTGTCTATGCAATTTCCCAGGCAAGAATACTGGAATAGTAGATATCTCTGTAAATAAGAACCTCATCATCCCAAAATGTTGCTTTTGTATGAAGAAAATGACTTTTGAGGGCCCACCATTATCACCATCACTAAAAAATGAGGAGTTATTTCCAAAGAGTCTAGTAAGACAGGTAGAAAGATTCTGGTAATTGTAATCTACCTACTAGCATAGCACAAATAGAAAGTTTCTGTTGCAGCTCAAGAATATAAATAGAAGCAAAAGGTGGCATTATTATATGAATAAATGAGTTAGTCAATCAATCACTGACAAAGCATACTCTGTAATCAAAAGATTTTTCATGTTAAGATTAATATCATGTAATACAAGTCTAAATATTACATAAGCCCCTCTGACAGTGAGTTATACTTGCTAAGACAAAACTACATGCAGTTTTCTGAGATCTGGGGTCCCAACCATTAATCGAGTAGATAGTAGACAATAAATGAATGTTGATTAATACTGTCATCAATGAGCTTGTTCTCAGTTTCCTTTGCTATGGATGCCTTTGTCAACAAAGAAATAACCACATTGACTTCTTTTATGGATCTATGGCACATCGTTACTTATGCTGTTAATGTAGGAAAACAGATGAGAAGATCATTGTTACCACAATTCATTTTAGACATGGTGAGACAAGGAAGAGAAGAACAATGCACAACAGTATTTCTCAGGATTAGAGTGTGGGGTTTTGAAGGCGATCAACCTGCTCCTCATCCACTGAATAAATAATCTGTACAAAACTCTGAAGGGGTATATATTTTTCCTACCCTTCAGTGAATAAAAGAATGGATAAGGGCTTTCATCAGCAACTATGTGCAATTCTATTTTTAAATGACCAACATAGGTTATGATGAATCAGTATCTCTTCTCTAATACTGAGTCAATCACCTATGTAGGTGCTACCATCGTATTTATATAAAGGAGCTATATATGTCTCTTCTTTTCTAAATGTAAATATTCATGAGGAAATCAATGAGCAGAGAGGTATTATTCTTTTCTTCTACCAAAAGGTGGGAAAAGAGTTGTTGTTTGTCACTAAGTTGCTTGTCTGATTCTTTCGTGACTCCATGGACCGTAGCCCACCAGGTTCCATCTGTCTATGCAATTTCCCAGGCAAGAATACTGGAATAGTAGATATCTCTGTAAATAAGAACCTCATCATCCCAAAATGTTGCTTTTGTATGAAGAAAATGACTTTTGAGGGCCCACCATTATCACCATCACTAAAAAATGAGGAGTTATTTCCAAAGAGTCTAGTAAGACAGGTAGAAAGATTCTGGTAATTGTAATCTACCTACTAGCATAGCACAAATAGAAAGTTTCTGTTGCAGCTCAAGAATATAAATAGAAGCAAAAGGTGGCATTATTATATGAATAAATGAGTTAGTCAATCAATCACTGACAAAGCATACTCTGTAATCAAAAGATTTTTCATGTTAAGATTAATATCATGTAATACAAGTCTAAATATTACATAAGCCCCTCTGACAGTGAGTTATACTTGCTAAGACAAAAAGGGCACGTGGAGCAGCCTAAGGATGGCAGACCATCAGGAAATACTCATTTGGATTTCAGAATATCTGGGTGTCCCCTAACCAAAATTTGGAGATGCTTTGAAATTCAAAGTATAGACTTATACTGTCTAATGCCATAACCAATAGCTACATGTACTTACTTAACAGTGCTGGGAGAGACAGAATTGAACAGCAGGAGCAAACTCTTTAGGACTGAAAATGTTAACATGCTACAAGCATGTACTATATACTAGCTAATCTAGTTCGGTGGTGGAAGCATTTACTATTGAACAGATATTTCTCCTCTTGGACATCAAGGTAGTAATACCATATATTCAATGTGTATGTATCATTACAAGGATATCAATGTATCATTTCACATTCCACTGGAAAGTCATTCATGCTGAGCACCACCTTGACAAAGATCCACCAGAGAAAACCACACATTTCAAGACAGTTAATCACATCCATCTCCTGGCGGGTACCCTGAAATCAGCCTCTCTCACTAAACAGCAAAATCATCTTCTAGTAAAGTGAGGATAACGTTATAAGGACCACATTAAATTCAAAATTGTGTTATATGATAAATTAAGCCAGAATGAAGGAATCCAGAAAAATAGCTCTTTGATTTTACCTTGAGATTAAGAGGTGATGGCTATAAAGGAGTCACCAGACCTATTACAATTGTTGTTGTTCAGTTACTAAGTCATGCCTAACTCTTTGAGACCCCATGGCCTGCAGCATGGCAGGCTTCCCTGTCCTTTATTACCTACCAGAGTTTGCTCAAATGCATGTCCACTGAGTTGGTGATGCCATCCAACCATCTCTTCCTATGTCACCCCTTTCTCCTCCTATCCTCAGTCTTTTTCATCATCAGGGTCTTTTCGAGTGAATCAGTTCTCCCCAGATTCTGGTAATTGTAATCTACCTACTAGCATAGCACAAATAGAAAGTTTCTGTTGCAGCTCAAGAATATAAATAGAAGCAAAAGGTGGCATTATTATATGAATAAATGAGTTAGTCAATCAATCACTGACAAAGCATACTCTGTAATCAAAAGATTTTTCATGTTAAGATTAATATCATGTAATACAAGTCTAAATATTACATAAGCCCCTCTGACAGTGAGTTATACTTGCTAAGACAAAAAGGGCACGTGGAGCAGCCTAAGGATGGCAGACCATCAGGAAATACTCATTTGGATTTCAGAATATCTGGGTGTCCCCTAACCAAAATTTGGAGATGCTTTGAAATTCAAAGTATAGACTTATACTGTCTAATGCCATAACCAATAGCTACATGTACTTACTTAACAGTGCTGGGAGAGACAGAATTGAACAGCAGGAGCAAACTCTTTAGGACTGAAAATGTTAACATGCTACAAGCATGTACTATATACTAGCTAATCTAGTTCGGTGGTGGAAGCATTTACTATTGAACAGATATTTCTCCTCTTGGACATCAAGGTAGTAATACCATATATTCAATGTGTATGTATCATTACAAGGATATCAATGTATCATTTCACATTCCACTGGAAAGTCATTCATGCTGAGCACCACCTTGACAAAGATCCACCAGAGAAAACCACACATTTCAAGACAGTTAATCACATCCATCTCCTGGCGGGTACCCTGAAATCAGCCTCTCTCACTAAACAGCAAAATCATCTTCTAGTAAAGTGAGGATAACGTTATAAGGACCACATTAAATTCAAAATTGTGTTATATGATAAATTAAGCCAGAATGAAGGAATCCAGAAAAATAGCTCTTTGATTTTACCTTGAGATTAAGAGGTGATGGCTATAAAGGAGTCACCAGACCTATTACAATTGTTGTTGTTCAGTTACTAAGTCATGCCTAACTCTTTGAGACCCCATGGCCTGCAGCATGGCAGGCTTCCCTGTCCTTTATTACCTACCAGAGTTTGCTCAAATGCATGTCCACTGAGTTGGTGATGCCATCCAACCATCTCTTCCTATGTCACCCCTTTCTCCTCCTATCCTCAGTCTTTTCCAACATCAGGGTCTTTTCCAGTGAATCAGTTCTCCCCATTATGTAGACAATTGGAGCTTCAGAATTAGCCGTTCCAATGAATATTCAGGGTTGATTTCCTTTAGGACTGATTGGTTTGATCTTCTTGCAGTTCATGGGACTCTCAGGATCTTCCCTAGCACCCCAGTCCAGAAGCATCAATTCTTCAGGGCTCAGCCTTCTTTTTGGTCCAACTCTCACATCCATACATGACTACTGGAAAATCCATAGCTTTGACTATATGAACCTTTGTCGGCAAATTGATGTCTCTGCTTTTGAATAGGCTGTCTAGGTTTGTCAAAACTTTTCTTCCAAGAAGTAGGCTTTTTTTTAATTTCATGGCTGCAGTCACCACCCACAATGATTTCAGAGCCCAAGAAAATAAAACTTGCTGCTGTTTCCAGTTTTTCCCTATCTATTTGCCATGAAGTGCTGGGATCAGATGCCCTGATCTTAGTTTTTTGAATGTTTTAAGACAGCTTTTTCACTCTCTCACTCTCATCAAGAGTTTCTTTAGTTACTGTTGGCTTTCTGCCATTTGAGTAGTAGCATCTGCATATCTGATGTTGTTGATATTTCTCCTGGCGATCTTGATTCCAGTTTGTGATTAATCCCGCCTGGCATTTCATATAGTATACTCTGCATATAAGTTAAATAAACAGAGTGACGATCTATAGCCTCATCGTACTCCTTTCCTAGTTTTGAACCAGTTAATTGATCCATACAGTGTTCTAACTGTTGCTTCTTGACTCTAATACCGATTTCTCAAGAGGCAGGTAAGGTGATCTGATACTGCCGTCTCTTTAAGAGCTTTCCTATTCCTATCACCCATCCAGTTAATGCTGAAAAACAGCTGAAGTTTCTTTTTCCAGATGAGAGCACTCTCACAGGGCACTTGCTGAGAATTCTTCAACACAAACATTATTGTGATGGAGTCTCAATCCACATGTTAACTTCTATTTGCATAGATTTTCCCAAAATTGAATACTTAGGAGAAAGATAAACTCTCCTTTAGAGAGTCAAAGTGTTTCAATAGAGGAACTTAGTCTAACACTTCATGAGAGTGGATTTACTCTCTAAGAGAATCTTGGTAAATATCCACAATCATGTATTATTACCAGATAATGCAGTTTTAATTTCTTTTATGAAATCAAGGTCATAAACTTCCTCAAAGACAATGTCCATTTACAGGGTTGATTTCCTTTAGGACTGATTGGTTTGATCTTCTTGCAGTTCATGGGACTCTCAGGATCTTCCCTAGCACCCCAGTCCAGAAGCATCAATTCTTCAGGGCTCAGCCTTCTTTTTGGTCCAACTCTCACATCCATACATGACTACTGGAAAATCCATAGCTTTGACTATATGAACCTTTGTCGGCAAATTGATGTCTCTGCTTTTGAATAGGCTGTCTAGGTTTGTCAAAACTTTTCTTCCAAGAAGTAGGCTTTTTTTTAATTTCATGGCTGCAGTCACCACCCACAATGATTTCAGAGCCCAAGAAAATAAAACTTGCTGCTGTTTCCAGTTTTTCCCTATCTATTTGCCATGAAGTGCTGGGATCAGATGCCCTGATCTTAGTTTTTTGAATGTTTTAAGACAGCTTTTTCACTCTCTCACTCTCATCAAGAGTTTCTTTAGTTACTGTTGGCTTTCTGCCATTTGAGTAGTAGCATCTGCATATCTGATGTTGTTGATATTTCTCCTGGCGATCTTGATTCCAGTTTGTGATTAATCCCGCCTGGCATTTCATATAGTATACTCTGCATATAAGTTAAATAAACAGAGTGACGATCTATAGCCTCATCGTACTCCTTTCCTAGTTTTGAACCAGTTAATTGATCCATACAGTGTTCTAACTGTTGCTTCTTGACTCTAATACCGATTTCTCAAGAGGCAGGTAAGGTGATCTGATACTGCCGTCTCTTTAAGAGCTTTCCTATTCCTATCACCCATCCAGTTAATGCTGAAAAACAGCTGAAGTTTCTTTTTCCAGATGAGAGCACTCTCACAGGGCACTTGCTGAGAATTCTTCAACACAAACATTATTGTGATGGAGTCTCAATCCACATGTTAACTTCTATTTGCATAGATTTTCCCAAAATTGAATACTTAGGAGAAAGATAAACTCTCCTTTAGAGAGTCAAAGTGTTTCAATAGAGGAACTTAGTCTAACACTTCATGAGAGTGGATTTACTCTCTAAGAGAATCTTGGTAAATATCCACAATCATGTATTATTACCAGATAATGCAGTTTTAATTTCTTTTATGAAATCAAGGTCATAAACTTCCTCAAAGACAATGTCCCTTTACATGGACTAATGGTTTTCAAAAGTTAAAGAAATCCTAGATATGGAAAATATGAGAGACAGAGTCATTATTTGCTCTTTAGTCCCCACCTACATGCAGAATAGTGAACAAATACGTATTATTAATAATTCTTCAACTGGCCATGTGAAACTAAAATCTGCACTTTATGGTGAACAAGAGAAGGCATTTTATAGAGAAAAGGACACAATCCACCATTCTTAGAGGCATTTACAATAAATGGTTTTTGAGATGGGTAGTCCAATAACTGCCATAGCCTTTCCTCTCCACCTGGGGATTCTGAAAGGGTGCCTGAACTAAAGTTCTTTGTGATTTTTTTCTGTTTTATTCCAAGTTAGATGCATACCAACCATCACCAGAATGAGGATTTACCTTTTCTTTCATTTTACAAGCCTTGCATGAAATCAGAGAACATGAGAGCTGATAGAATCTTAGGATCCATTGAATCTTAACCCCTTGTTTTCTAGGCAAGCAAATTTTAAGGAAGAATGAAAACTTGACATCTGTCAGCTGGAGAAAGAATGAAACCTAGAGTCTGAGTCTGTTAACTGTCCCTCAGTTTTCCTTGGTATCTCCATATCACATTCCTTGAGTCCATGATAGCTAGAGATCCACCATAAGATTGTTACTACAAAGTACCAAGGAACCCTCACTTTGTTGCATTTACAAGGGATTACACTCACCAACATACAGAGCATGATTCAGCTATAATATGTGCATTTTTTCAATGATGAAGGATTTATTTAATGTGGAATTTTATAGTTCTAAAAATGTTATTGGAAAGAATGCTTTTCAATACTCGTATGTGGAAGAGAAATGGTGGAAGCCTGTTCAAGGCAGCTAAACAGATTTTCGGAGATAAAAGCCTAAAAGTCTAAGAAATCCACATGTTAACTTCTATTTGCATAGATTTTCCCAAAATTGAATACTTAGGAGAAAGATAAACTCTCCTTTAGAGAGTCAAAGTGTTTCAATAGAGGAACTTAGTCTAACACTTCATGAGAGTGGATTTACTCTCTAAGAGAATCTTGGTAAATATCCACAATCATGTATTATTACCAGATAATGCAGTTTTAATTTCTTTTATGAAATCAAGGTCATAAACTTCCTCAAAGACAATGTCCCTTTACATGGACTAATGGTTTTCAAAAGTTAAAGAAATCCTAGATATGGAAAATATGAGAGACAGAGTCATTATTTGCTCTTTAGTCCCCACCTACATGCAGAATAGTGAACAAATACGTATTATTAATAATTCTTCAACTGGCCATGTGAAACTAAAATCTGCACTTTATGGTGAACAAGAGAAGGCATTTTATAGAGAAAAGGACACAATCCACCATTCTTAGAGGCATTTACAATAAATGGTTTTTGAGATGGGTAGTCCAATAACTGCCATAGCCTTTCCTCTCCACCTGGGGATTCTGAAAGGGTGCCTGAACTAAAGTTCTTTGTGATTTTTTTCTGTTTTATTCCAAGTTAGATGCATACCAACCATCACCAGAATGAGGATTTACCTTTTCTTTCATTTTACAAGCCTTGCATGAAATCAGAGAACATGAGAGCTGATAGAATCTTAGGATCCATTGAATCTTAACCCCTTGTTTTCTAGGCAAGCAAATTTTAAGGAAGAATGAAAACTTGACATCTGTCAGCTGGAGAAAGAATGAAACCTAGAGTCTGAGTCTGTTAACTGTCCCTCAGTTTTCCTTGGTATCTCCATATCACATTCCTTGAGTCCATGATAGCTAGAGATCCACCATAAGATTGTTACTACAAAGTACCAAGGAACCCTCACTTTGTTGCATTTACAAGGGATTACACTCACCAACATACAGAGCATGATTCAGCTATAATATGTGCATTTTTTCAATGATGAAGGATTTATTTAATGTGGAATTTTATAGTTCTAAAAATGTTATTGGAAAGAATGCTTTTCAATACTCGTATGTGGAAGAGAAATGGTGGAAGCCTGTTCAAGGCAGCTAAACAGATTTTCGGAGATAAAAGCCTAAAAGTCTAAGAAATCTCCAAAGCTTGGGATGGCTCACTTTTCTTTGCCTTTGTCTGTGAATTGGATGCCCTCATTTGGGGAGCAAATAACTCTGTAATGCCCGGGTGAAAGTTTTGAGTTGTGTCTCTTGGCAAATGCAAAGACCACAAGGATTATTTTCGTTATGGGTAGGATGAGAAAATAATGCTTAGAGGCTTGTGTGTTCTTAGTGTGAACAAGGTTAGGAAGGGAAACATGCATGCAGGTATGTCAGTCATGTGTGACTTTTTGTGGCCCCATGGACTGTAGTCTACCAGGCTCTTCTGTCCATGGGATTCTCCAGACAAGAATATTGGAGTGGGTTGCCATTTTTTCCTCAAGGGGATATTCCTGACTCAGAAATCAAAACCATGTCTCCTGCATAGCCTGCACTGGTAGATGGATTCTTTACCACCAAGCGACCCAGGAAACCTAGGAAGGGAACGTTTTCTTATTCTTTTTTAATGATATGACATCATGACTTGTTTTCTCTCTTACTCAAAACAGTCTGTTCAAGATTATAAACCTTATTAAAGGGCTTTAAATCATATTACATACATCTCCATTTAGCAGATTTTTTAAAATGGAGACTCAATTAGTATTCCTTGATAAACTAAGAGCTTGTAAATTTAGAAAGATTTCTTTATATCAGTTAACTTAAAGTAATGGACCAATAAAGCTACAAAAGATATTAAAAAAATGGAGGCTCAAAAAATTGATAATTTCTCACCATTAAAATTAAAATTAATTTGAAAGGGAAAAAATGGATGCCTGTTATATTCTGATGGATTTATCTTTGCAGTTCTAGAATAATAGGATCATTATTGAAACATCTTTCTCACATGTCTATCTTTCTCTTCTAGTCTATTTTGATGACAGTGTTAACTTCTGAGAAACAGACAAACGAGCAGACAAAGCTAAACAAACTAGACTTTCATTCCCTCCTCAGTGGCCAGCCTGTTTCAGATGGACTTCTCTATCTTTATCACATGTGACTCCCTTCCCATCGCCCTCATAAACCTTGAATTTTTCCCTCAGATGCATTCTTAGCACTCTGTAAACACAGTGCTCCCTTTCAGAACTCTTCTTACTGTTGCTTTCTTCTTCCAGGAATTTCCTTGTGAGGTCTCCCTCAGCCTTCACTTTCATCATTTTGGACCTGGTTCAAATATCAAGGCTTCTTTGGTGGCTCAGATGATAAAGAATCTGCCTGCAATGCAGAAGACCCAGGATCGATCCCTGACTTGGGAAAATCCCTTGGAGAAGGGAATGGCTACCCACTCCAGTATTCTTGCCTGGAGAATTCCATCAACAGAGGAGCCTGGAGGGCTATAGCCCATGGAATTCCAAAGAGTTGGACATGACTGAGTGACTAATGCTTTCAAATATCAAGATTCCTTCAGTAGTCACTTCCAACTCTCCAGGCAGAGGTAGCCATTCTCTTAATTGAGATTTCTGGGTCACTTTCCACACCTGTAAAAAGACCATTTGCCCTGTTCTTTTTTTTTTAATTATCTACTTAATTGTCCACCCCTTCTGGTAAACTCTTGAAAATGGCTTTCAAGCTATTAAAACATGACTACTCTTAGCAATACATTTTTACACCATGATCTAGAACATGCACACATACACAAACATATGCTGGAAGACAACTTCCATGAAAGAATTTATTTCCTTAACTGTGGATGATGCCCTTTGATATTTCCTACTATGATTTTATTTATTTTAACATTTATTGATTTCACAACTCAATAGTGGGCTAGAACTCTCACTCTGAAAAAGTCCATTAGATGACAAAGAACTGCATCATCCATTTTTGCATCCTCAGTGCCTAGCCTATGGAAGGAATTCAATAAATATTTGTCAAGTGGATAACAAAGCAAAGATAGTATTTCCAAAAATCTTTTGAAACATCTTTCTCACATGTCTATCTTTCTCTTCTAGTCTATTTTGATGACAGTGTTAACTTCTGAGAAACAGACAAACGAGCAGACAAAGCTAAACAAACTAGACTTTCATTCCCTCCTCAGTGGCCAGCCTGTTTCAGATGGACTTCTCTATCTTTATCACATGTGACTCCCTTCCCATCGCCTCATAAACCTTGAATTTTTCCCTCAGATGCATTCTTAGCACTCTGTAAACACAGTGCTCCCTTTCAGAACTCTTCTTACTGTTGCTTTCTTCTTCCAGGAATTTCCTTGTGAGGTCCCCCTCAGCCTTCACTTTCATCATTTTGGACCTGGTTCAAATATCAAGGCTTCTTTGGTGGCTCAGTTGATAAAGAATCTGCCTGCAATGCAGGAGACTCAGGTTTGATCCCTGAGTTGGGAAAATCCCTTGGAGAAGGGAATAGCTACCCATTCAGTATTCTTGCCTGGAGAATTCCATCAACAGAGGAGCCTGGAGGGCTATAGCCCATGGAATTCCAAAGAGTTGGACATGACTGAGTGACTAATGCTTTCAAATATCAAGATTCCTTCAGTAGTCACTTCCAACTCTCCAGGCAGAGGTAGCCATTCTCTTAATTGAGATTTCTGGGTCACTTTCCACACCTGTAAAAAGACCATTTGCCCTGTTCTTTTTTTTTTAATTATCTACTTAATTGTCCACCCCTTCTGGTAAACTCTTGAAAATGGCTTTCAAGCTATTAAAACATGACTACTCTTAGCAATACATTTTTACACCATGATCTAGAACATGCACACATACACAAACATATGCTGGAAGACAACTTCCATGAAAGAATTTATTTCCTTAACTGTGGATGATGCCCTTTGATATTTCCTACTATGATTTTATTTATTTTAACATTTATTGATTTCACAACTCAATAGTGGGCTAGAACTCTCACTCTGAAAAAGTCCATTAGATGACAAAGAACTGCATCATCCATTTTTGCATCCTCAGTGCCTAGCCTATGGAAGGAATTCAATAAATATTTGTCAAGTGGATAACAAAGCAAAGATAGTATTTCCAAAAATCTTTTGAAACTCTCTTTTTGCTCAGCCATAATACGTGTATGCATGCTCAGTCACTTCAGTCATGTCTAACTCTTTGTGACCTTATGAACCATAACCTTCCAGACTCCTCTGTCCATAGGATTCTCCAGGCAAGATACTGGAGTGGGTTGCCATGCTCTCCTCCAGGGGAATCTTCCTAACCCAGGGATCAAAACTGAATCTCCTGCATTGCAGGCAGATTCTTTACCACTGAGCCACCCGGGAAGCCCCAGCCATAATACATTTTATTGTATTTCTTCTCTATCTTGAGCCTAACTTTGAACTCTGTCCCTGTTTTGTTGGTGCTTGGGGAGAGAGAGGAGAATAGAGGTTATTTGGCTTGGATTTGCTACTTTGAGGCTCTGTTAAAAAGGCATGAAACTGATGAGCAGAGAAGGTAAAAGAGTGGTCTAAATGAGTTTTGAACTTATTTAGCTTATTTAATTGATGATTTCATTTCAATGAGCAGCAAAATCAGAAATTGTGAGTATAAACATATCCTGTTCAAATTATTTTAATAAGCTGATTTTGAACTTCAAGGTGATCTCATTCAACCCAGGTATCTTTAAAAACAAAACATAATATCTGTCAAGAAAGTTGGGGAGGCTGGTAATCCAGTTCCTCTATATTCTTACATTAATTTGTTTCCAGTTTTTAGTTTTTGACTTGAAGTGTTTGACAGACTATAAATTTTATATTATAAATTTTATGGTCACAATTCAGACCCTGGGTTCTTAACAGATATTAATAATAACACCAGAAACATTTTCTTGACTCAATGGCAACCTTGTCAGTTTGTAACCAGGAGTAAATAGAACATTCAGTTCAGTCCATGTGTTCATTTTGAAGCTTAGAGAGAATAAATCGGCCTTTTTTCTTGATCCTGAGTGCAAGTGAAAAGCTTGCAAAAAAGTCAGTTATAGCTAACTTTTGAGTTCAGCTTTCAATTTATTCAGTTTTTATGATTATTTCTATAGAATTATCTGTAGATAAGAATGAAATGAAAAATATTTTCTTGTGCATTTTAGGTAATAGATTTAAAATGTGATCAATAGGTTCTTAATATCAACTGTAATTGACTCTCTAATTTAGATACTTCTACAGCTTGAGACATTCCTAGTATACCTTCTGTCTGTTGGAGAAAAGGGAATATACAGCTGGATACAAAGCTAGCTGGAAAAAAAAAAGATCAGAATTAACTTTGTAGCCTCAGTGATATCACTGATATTATCGCTAGAGCTGTGGTTTTGAAATATTTTTTTCTTGTATTTTTTGAGAATCCATTCTCCTCCACAGAAAAAGTATTCTGTGGATTCCCAACATTTTTTAAAGTAACATATAAAGAGCTTTAGTAGGCTTTAGTAAGAAGCCTGAAGGAAAGTGCCTGTCTGTTTGGCCACACAAAAGGCTTTGCAGCATGCCCTAATTTCTGGGGATCGAGCCAATGTTGCCTTCAAACCACAATTTTAGAACAGGGCACTGTTAGGGGGACATCATAGAAAACTTCAGTGGCTCTTTCAAAAAAGACATGCTCAGCTTTCCCTCTCTTCCAGAAATTCCATTTTTGTGTCTGTGTGTGTGGCTGGTGAAGCATGCAGGCACATGGATTAGAAATAGCTCCTCAGGAGACCAGCCCTTCCCCTGACTTCCAAGAACTACTAGTCCTGTTGTGTTTCTCTAAATGCAGTACTTGGACCTCTTGCATTAGAATCAACTGAAAATTCAAAATCTCCTGGGTCCTGTTGTTGACACATTGAATCAGAATCTCTGGAGCAAATTCTGATGCACACTTTAGTTTGAGAGCAGATGATTAGGAGGAATGTGGACAGATGCTCCTTCGTAGTCTTAGCAGTAGGTGAAGCAATGTGTCCTTTATAAAGGGAGTGAAGTCAAACTATCAAGAGCCAAAAATGTAACAATAGACCCCCGTACCACCAGGTATCTCTGGGGCTCTTGCACTGGTGTCTTATGATTCAAAAGTCTGAATACCACCAGGTAGAAGCCAAATATTTTCTGAAAAGAAATGGGCCTGTCTATAGTTCCAGCCTTTACCTATGAGAATGATACGGAGAAACCTTAACACTGTGACTGCCCTGTCAGGGCATGTGCAGAATCAAAAATCCTGGGTACAAAAGCATACAAAGAGGGTCAGTAACGCTTGCTATATTTCCTTTTCTCATTTGATCCCCAGATTCCACCTTAAAATCATCTAAAGTTTAGGGGGATGATCATTAAGGAATTTATGGCCACCAAGAGAAGAATGAATGTAAAGAAATAAAGGTTAATGACAGTTTTAGAAACAAATCACTCTTTCTTAGATAAATTTCATTGTTTGACTGGCATTTCAATCATGTCCCTGTGTTTATACACACAGGTTGAGTTGTCCTTTATTTCATACATTTGAAAACAGTGCTGTCGGATGATCTTGCCCATCAGTGATGCTGATGATGGCAGGGCGCCACTGCAGAAACACCTTGCAGCTGACAGCATAGACTCTGCAGCCGGACTGCCTGAGACGAAATGTTGGTTCCAGAAATTATCAGCTACGTGCCTCTGGGGAATTACTTCCTCTGTGTCTCAGCTTTACCTGTGAAGGTGAAGGTAATGATAATAATACATTAGGTACCTTGTGGAGTGGCTAAGAAGAGTAAATTGTCTGATATTTACTTTAACAGTGACCAGACTATAAAGGTCCTAGGTGGCTCTAGTGGTAAAGAATCCATCTGCCAATGGAGGAGATATAAGAGACCTGGGTTCAATCCTTAAATCTGGAAGATCCCCTGGAGGAGGACACAGGAACCCACTCCAGTATTCTTGCCTGGAGGATCCCATGGGCAGAGGAGCCTGGCAGGCTCTGGAGCAAATTCTGATGCACACTTTAGTTTGAGAGCAGATGATTAGGAGGAATGTGGACAGATGCTCCTTCGTAGTCTTAGCAGTAGGTGAAGCAATGTGTCCTTTATAAAGGGAGTGAAGTCAAACTATCAAGAGCCAAAAATGTAACAATAGACCCCCGTACCACCAGGTATCTCTGGGGCTCTTGCACTGGTGTCTTATGATTCAAAAAGTCTGAATACCACCAGGTAGAAGCCAAATATTTTCTGAAAAGAAATGGGCCTGTCTATAGTTCCAGCCTTTACCTATGAGAATGATACGGAGAAACCTTAACACTGTGACTGCCCTGTCAGGGCATGTGCAGAATCAAAAATCCTGGGTACAAAAGCATACAAAGAGGGTCAGTAACGCTTGCTATATTTCCTTTTCTCATTTGATCCCCAGATTCCACCTTAAAATCATCTAAAGTTTAGGGGGATGATCATTAAGGAATTTATGGCCACCAAGAGAAGAATGAATGTAAAGAAATAAAGGTTAATGACAGTTTTAGAAACAAATCACTCTTTCTTAGATAAATTTCATTGTTTGACTGGCATTTCAATCATGTCCCTGTGTTTATACACACAGGTTGAGTTGTCCTTTATTTCATACATTTGAAAACAGTGCTGTCGGATGATCTTGCCCATCAGTGATGCTGATGATGGCAGGGGCGCCACTGCAGAAACACCTTGCAGCTGACAGCATAGACTCTGCAGCCGGACTGCCTGAGACGAAATGTTGGTTCCAGAAATTATCAGCTACGTGCCTCTGGGGAATTACTTCCTCTGTGTCTCAGCTTTACCTGTGAAGGTGAAGGTAATGATAATAATACATTAGGTACCTTGTGGAGTGGCTAAGAAGAGTAAATTGTCTGATATTTACTTTAACAGTGACCAGACTATAAAGGTCCTAGGTGGCTCTAGTGGTAAAGAATCCATCTGCCAATGGAGGAGATATAAGAGACCTGGGTTCAATCCTTAAATCTGGAAGATCCCCTGGAGGAGGACACAGGAACCCACTCCAGTATTCTTGCCTGGAGGATCCCATGGGCAGAGGAGCCTGGCAGGCTACAGTCCATGGCGTCACAAAGAATCAGACACAACTGAATTGACTTTGTACACACAAACGTTTGTTAAATCATTAAATTTATAGGAAAACCAGGCTTTGTTTCTGTGTACCAGACACCATCTAATGTATTGCAAGCATCTTATCCATTACTTTCCTCACCAGTTAATATAAATTAAAGCATAGGGAGATTATGAAATTTACCCTGAATAAACTCAAGGAAGTCAATGGCAAACTCTGAATGAAACAGCATGAGTATCTTTAACTTCTTTATTGGTTAATATCATTCAGGTTCCCAGTATTACTGACAGAGTTCTGACCTGACTCTTCTGGATGATGAAATATCATTAAAAGAGGGTACGAAAAAGAGAGAGAGAAGAAACAGAATACAGAGGAGAGAATGACTGAAGGAGGTCTAGCTTCCATAGTCTTTTTTCCTATTTCTTTTGTTGTTCAGTCACTAAGTTGTGTCTCTTTATTTTTTTTATATAATAATTACCTGGTTTTATTCTACTTTCAGTCTACGTGGTATGGCAGGACTTCAGTCAATGATGAGGCCTGTGTCTGACTCTTTTTGATCCTATAAACTGCAACACACTTACCTGTTCTTCACTATCTCCTGGAGTTTGCTGAATGTCCTGGATTTTGAACTCAATGTCCATTGAGTCGATGATGCCATCCAACCATCTCATCCTCTGTCGTCCCCTTCTCTTGCTCTCAATCTTTCCCAGCATCAGGTTTTTTTTCCTACTAGACATACACTCATTACAATATTAAATTTTCCTATGAGTTTTAGTTTCTTTAGAAATTATTATCTGCTATCTTTGTATATCCATGCTTGAGTGTATTCAAGTGCATGGGGCTAGAATTATAATTACATTTGTCTTTGTATTTGTTTGCTGTCTTTGAGTGTTGCATTTGGGAGGACTTGGTATAATGTCCTTACAGCCACCCCTTTGCCTTCAGGGAGTGGTGGTGGATGGCCACCCCTTTCCAGTCCATGTGCTGCTCGGGAATCTAGAATCCCTGGAGGAGGACACAGGAACCCACTCCAGTATTCTTGCCTGGAGGATCCCATGGGCAGAGGAGCCTGGCAGGCTACAGTCCATGGCGTCACAAAGAATCAGACACAACTGAATTGACTTTGTACACACAAACGTTTGTTAAATCATTAAATTTATAGGAAAACCAGGCTTTGTTTCTGTGTACCAGACACCATCTAATGTATTGCAAGCATCTTATCCATTACTTTCCTCACCAGTTAATATAAATTAAAGCATAGGGAGATTATGAAATTTACCCTGAATAAACTCAAGGAAGTCAATGGCAAACTCTGAATGAAACAGCATGAGTATCTTTAACTTCTTTATTGGTTAATATCATTCAGGTTCCCAGTATTACTGACAGAGTTCTGACCTGACTCTTCTGGATGATGAAATATCATTAAAAGAGGGTACGAAAAAGAGAGGGAGAAGAAACAGAATACAGAGGAGAGAATGACTGAAGGAGGTCTAGCTTCCATAGTCTTTTTTCCTATTTCTTTTGTTGTTCAGTCACTAAGTTGTGTCTCTTTATTTTTTTTATATAATAATTACCTGGTTTTATTCTACTTTCAGTCTACGTGGTATGGCAGGACTTCAGTCAATGATGAGGCCTGTGTCTGACTCTTTTTGATCCTATAAACTGCAACACACTTACCTGTTCTTCACTATCTCCTGGAGTTTGCTGAATGTCCTGGATTTTGAACTCAATGTCCATTGAGTCGATGATGCCATCCAACCATCTCATCCTCTGTCGTCCCCTTCTCTTGCTCTCAATCTTTCCCAGCATCAGGTTTTTTTTCCTACTAGACATACACTCATTACAATATTAAATTTTCCTATGAGTTTTAGTTTCTTTAGAAATTATTATCTGCTATCTTTGTATATCCATGCTTGAGTGTATTCAAGTGCATGGGGCTAGAATTATAATTACATTTGTCTTTGTATTTGTTTGCTGTCTTTGAGTGTTGCATTTGGGAGGACTTGGTATAATGTCCTTACAGCCACCCCTTTGCCTTCAGGGGAGTGGTGGTGGATGGATCCCTTGACTAGTACCCAGTAAGACCAACTTTTCCAGTCCATGTGTGCTCAGTTGACTCAGTCATGCTGACTTTCTGCGACCCCAGGGGCCATAGCCCACCAGACTCCTCTGCCCATGAGATTTTTCCAGCAAGAATACTGAAGCAGGTTGCCATGCCCTCCAGAGGCCAGCCCAACTGAGTGCCATCTTCTTGGAGGTCGAAGCCCCATTGTAATTTCCCTCCTGTCTAGCTGAGAGGTGGCCTCTTCAAGAACCTTCCGGGAGAGGCAGGCTTGGGCTTCGTTCAGAGTTGTATGACATTATTTCCTCTCACCCCCTATTAGTCATAGGCTCATCCCCCTTTTTATAGTGGATGAACAACTCTGTTTGCATCTTCCTGATCTTCAAAAAGATCTTTGTGTGCAGAGTTGTTAGAGAGGCCAATATCATGGGATCATTTATTTATATTACTATGGCACAATAGAAGTCACTTTGATCCTTGACTGTGTTCCAGTGACTCATCGTATTTTTCCCTCAAGTTTTTTGACCTCTGCTCCTTTCCATATTCTCCCATCTCTGATAAATTTACTTCAAAACCACAGAAAACCACAGCTGTGTTTGTTGATCAGGGACTTGAAGAATGAAAGTAACTGTTTCCATGAGGAATCTTGAAAGGAGGTAAAATTAGTTCTCTGTTGTCCACATATAACCAGATATTAAGGGATTTCGGAAATGAAAGTTGTCATTTCTTGTTTGGAAATATTTTCGCATGATAAAAAACAGGAAAATTAAAATTCTTCAGTTTTTTTACATTATAGCAATGTCCATTGAGTCGATGATGCCATCCAACCATCTCATCCTCTGTCGTCCCCTTCTCTTGCTCTCAATCTTTCCCAGCATCAGGTTTTTTTTCCTACTAGACATACACTCATTACAATATTAAATTTTCCTATGAGTTTTAGTTTCTTTAGAAATTATTATCTGCTATCTTTGTATATCCATGCTTGAGTGTATTCAAGTGCATGGGGCTAGAATTATAATTACATTTGTCTTTGTATTTGTTTGCTGTCTTTGAGTGTTGCATTTGGGAGGACTTGGTATAATGTCCTTACAGCCACCCCTTTGCCTTCAGGGGAGTGGTGGTGGATGGATCCCTTGACTAGTACCCAGTAAGACCAACTTTTCCAGTCCATGTGTGCTCAGTTGACTCAGTCATGCTGACTTTCTGCGACCCCAGGGGCCATAGCCCACCAGACTCCTCTGCCCATGAGATTTTTCCAGCAAGAATACTGAAGCAGGTTGCCATGCCCTCCAGAGGCCAGCCCAACTGAGTGCCATCTTCTTGGAGGTCGAAGCCCCATTGTAATTTCCCTCCTGTCTAGCTGAGAGGTGGCCTCTTCAAGAACCTTCCGGGAGAGGCAGGCTTGGGCTTCGTTCAGAGTTGTATGACATTATTTCCTCTCACCCCCTATTAGTCATAGGCTCATCCCCCTTTTTATAGTGGATGAACAACTCTGTTTGCATCTTCCTGATCTTCAAAAAGATCTTTGTGTGCAGAGTTGTTAGAGAGGCCAATATCATGGGATCATTTATTTATATTACTATGGCACAATAGAAGTCACTTTGATCCTTGACTGTGTTCCAGTGACTCATCGTATTTTTCCCTCAAGTTTTTTGACCTCTGCTCCTTTCCATATTCTCCCATCTCTGATAAATTTACTTCAAAACCACAGAAAAACCACAGCTGTGTTTGTTGATCAGGGACTTGAAGAATGAAAGTAACTGTTTCCATGAGGAATCTTGAAAGGAGGTAAAATTAGTTCTCTGTTGTCCACATATAACCAGATATTAAGGGATTTCGGAAATGAAAGTTGTCATTTCTTGTTTGGAAATATTTTCGCATGATAAAAAACAGGAAAATTACAGAGACATCTCTAAGTTCAGCAGAATTGTATGTTTTGTTATTACATTATAGCATTACAAATGAGATGACAAACAAATCACGATGAATGCAAGATACAAAGTAATAATAGATTAAATGTATTTAATCATTGTAAGAGGCAAACATGATTATCAGAATATAAAATATGGAATGTCAAAGTCAACAAAAATATGCAGAATTAACAAAAGAAGATAGTGATTTATGGAAGTTATTTAAAGTGTTCTAGACCTCCAGAGGGTGCTATTGCATTTACACAGAGATATATTTAATTATGTTCACATTCCCCTGAAATTAAAAAAAAAAAAATGAGAATTTTGAGCATCTCCAATTTGTTTCCACATAAAATGAGAAAAGAATCAATGACCATAACAATAATTTGTCTTCTAAAAGATTAACTGAGCTTTATCTCATTTCATAAAACTTTTTTTAAACCTAAGGATCAGTTACCCAATAAAAGAATAAAAAAAGAATCAGCTCTTTTCAGATAACATTTACAGTAACTTTCATCTGAACAAAATTAACTTTGCTTTCATCATGGACATTAAATTGTATGTTCCAAAATACATTAAGAGATTTAAAAATCCTTCAAAGTTTTTTAGCATTAAGAGAGAAATCACAATTTTAAAATGTCTCTTTCTTTAGGAAAAACACTGTAAGTTTTGAAAATACACATGAAGTCTTTACCCAAATAAAATATTTTGCACTGTTATAATTCTGGTATTTCATACATGGTATGAGTGTTTTTACCTCTGGGTAAAAATGAATCTGAAAGGCAGTGTCAAATAAATAGTAAATTGGTTCTTTGCGTTTTTCCAAAGCTACATGACAATGGTGGATGGATATTTCTTATAAGATTTCAAATTCATATGACATGGCTGCAAACCTGTACATTCAGCTGTAACCTGTAAATTTCTATTTCAAATATTAAGTATTTGAAAATATTCAAATATTTTTACTCTTATTAAAAAATAAGAAAATATTTAAAAATAAGAGTAAACTTATTAAAAAATAATTAAACTGATTTAAGTGATCCTTTTTGAAATTCACTGACATATTTGTTTGCTTTTGAATTTTGACAGCTATTCTGAATTCTTATCTTATTTACAGAATTGTTTGAATCATAAATATTATTTTTAGACTCATTATTATTATTATCAGAATTTCATACAGAAGTGCCGAGGTATGTGATAAAGAAAAAACCTGAATTGCTTCAGATGTTTATTTCTTATTTGCATTTTCTCTGGTTTAAGATCATCCTGGCACTGTTTTACTATAAAGTGAATTGTTTTCTTCCAGAGTGAAAAAGTGACTAACAAATGGTCAACTCTTAATAACATTACTTGATAGTCAATGACATCATTTAAGGCAGGCAATGGAACAGAAACTCATTGACTCTAAAAAGTGTCCCTGAATTGATAACATTTTCTGTGAAAAATCCATTTGGAAAACAAGCAAAATAATTGATGAGTCATACTTAAATTGAAATGATTAATAGGATTAATAGTAAATCCATGTCAGGAAGCTATATTCCTTGAAACATGAGGATATCGCGAGAGAATTGATGGAACACATGTAAATAAGAGCACAATAAGATAGCCATGTCTGAAACAGCTTTCTCTTGGGAGCACAGGTTAGCATAGAATCCATTCTCTTCACATTTCCTGGAGGGAGGAGGGTATTATCAGAAATATCCCCTGTGGCTATATTAGAACAAATAACCAGGATAAGAACAAAGTGAAAGCCTAGGGAGGCAGATGGGTGGCAATTTCACATGTTTGTGGGTGACTGTGGACACAGATGGACCTGTCAAATGTTTAACTTGAGCTGATCTGGATTACATCAGTAAAGGAGGTTTCAATCAAAGAGGCTCACAAGTAGAAAAGGAAAACTCAATTTAACTTTCTTTAGGGCTCAGACTCAAAATATTCTCAATGGAGACTTTGAGTTATTTCAGAGAGAGAGATCTTGAGATTATGGTATCTAAGAAAATATTGCATAGGCCAAAACGTTTATTTCATAACATCTTATGGCAAAACCTGAATGAACCTTTTAGCCAATTCAAGATTTAAATATTTAACACCCTAGAGTTTAGAGAGAAGTGATCCTTTTGAAATTCACTGACATATTGTTTGCTTTTGAATTTTGAAAGTCTATTTTGAATTCTTATCTTTTTTACAGAATTGTTTGAATCATAAATATTATTTTTAGACTCATTATTATTATTATCAGAATTTCATACAGAAGTGCCGAGGTATGTGATAAAGAAAAAACCTGAATTGCTTCAGATGTTTATTTCTTATTTGCATTTTCTCTGGTTTAAGATCATCCTGGCACTGTTTTACTATAAAGTGAATTGTTTTCTTCCAGAGTGAA
The DNA here is from genome assembly GCA_022376925.1 of Tragulus kanchil. Lineage (NCBI taxonomy): Eukaryota > Metazoa > Chordata > Mammalia > Artiodactyla > Tragulidae > Tragulus > Tragulus kanchil. The sequence goes on along the minus strand of JAIOJX010000026.1, from coordinate 249,220,749 downwards.
AAAGTGACTAACAAATGGTCAACTCTTAATAACATTACTTGATAGTCAATGACATCATTTAAGGCAGGCAATGGAACAGAAACTCATTGACTCTAAAAAGTGTCCCTGAATTGATAACATTTTCTGTGAAAAATCCATTTGGAAAACAAGCAAAATAATTGATGAGTCATACTTAAATTGAAATGATTAATAGGATTAATAGTAAATCCATGTCAGGAAGCTATATTCCTTGAAACATGAGGATATCGCGAGAGAATTGATGGAACACATGTAAATAAGAGCACAATAAGATAGCCATGTCTGAAACAGCTTTCTCTTGGGAGCACAGGTTAGCATAGAATCCATTCTCTTCACATTTCCTGGAGGGAGGAGGGTATTATCAGAAATATCCCCTGTGGCTATATTAGAACAAATAACCAGGATAAGAACAAAGTGAAAGCCTAGGGAGGCAGATGGGTGGCAATTTCACATGTTTGTGGGTGACTGTGGACACAGATGGACCTGTCAAATGTTTAACTTGAGCTGATCTGGATTACATCAGTAAAGGAGGTTTCAATCAAAGAGGCTCACAAGTAGAAAAGGAAAACTCAATTTAACTTTCTTTAGGGCTCAGACTCAAAATATTCTCAATGGAGACTTTGAGTTATTTCAGAGAGAGAGATCTTGAGATTATGGTATCTAAGAAAATATTGCATAGGCCAAAACGTTTATTTCATAACATCTTATGGCAAAACCTGAATGAACCTTTTAGCCAATTCAAGATTTAAATATTTAACACCCTAGATGATACCTAGGAAAAAGATCATATGGCACATGATAATGGAAGCTAGTGACAAGCCACTCACATGAGCTTATGAATGTCTTATCTTTAAAAAAAAAAAATGCCCTTTTTATTGGACAATAATAGCCCTAACTGTACACGTTATATTGTACATGCAGGCTAAAAACTGTCAGCATGACACTTGGGGCTTTAAAACTGAAAATAACAATTAAGAATAAAGAAAACAAAGGAATATTTGTTAGATTCATGACCTTGAAAAATCTCCATTTGAGCCTTATTTTTCATAATTCCCAAACAGATATAATTTCAACGAGGTATTGTGTTTCAAAGTACTCTGGAATCATAAGGGGGCGTTACTGTATTGGTCTAATAGAGTATGTGGTTTCATCTCAGCGGAGATCCCAGGCATCTTCTACAGCAATAGATTCTTACTCCTTTCTTAGGAAAAGACAAATTATAACTTGAAGAGATAGAATGGTTAATTTGAATATTTACCCTGGATTAAAATCAAGGATGAAGTAAGTCTTATCTAAGATCTCTTCATTTGGGCTGAGTGTGAATGATGAGCTACAGTTGTTCCTTCTGACTTAAGCTCTTCAACAACCGCTTGTACAGGCTTCCAAAAAGATGCCTGGAGGAGACAACACAACTTCTAAAGTGACATTGTGTGCACATGACTTTGTTATTGATAATATTTCAAACTAGAAAGTTTGTAACAACCTCAAAATTCAGTGCATATAAAGTTCTGCGATGTTATCTCTTTTATGAATCTGACAGAAGTGGGACCAGGACAGAGATAATACAAATAATCAGTTATCTTCAAAATATTGATTTTTTGAAACAGAATAGCCATTTTCAGTTGGAAAGAGAATCACCTCAAGGAAAAGGGCCTAGATTAACACCATAATGTTGGACCGTTATGTATTTGCCTATCTGTTATGTCTAAAGGAACATAGGAAACCATCCTGACTTTCTTTACGTACAGGAAAACGGAATGCACACTGGTATAGTATACCAAGCCAAAATATGAGACATTTTACAGAGGATATATGGTCTCTAGTTTTGTTTTCTTCTCGTTGGTTCTTTCTCACACTCCTAACAAGATATCTCACCATATTTTCAATCATATTTTCTTTCCTAATCCTATATTTTCTTCCTAGTTTATTTCATTCACTCTTGTAATTTTAGTCATCATCTCTGTATATGATCAAAACTTTTCTTTCTGCCTAGCTTCTCTTTCTCTAGCTTCTGATTTTTCAATTATATGCTGAACATTTTGGCTCAACATTTACTGATGTTTGAAACTTCCAGCATACCCAAATATGAACCAATCTACTCACCTAGATCTTTTCCTCCCTGTTAATGGTGTCAAGATCATCTTCCAAGGGACAATGGTTGTCTGATCACTGGCTTCTCAAGGTGTATGACTCTCCTGAAATAAGTGCAAAATATTATGTCTGTATAATTTTTAAATTTCTTTTTCTGAGGAAAGATTTCAGAAATTTTATCGCTATTTAAGAGAGGTCAGATATCAAAAAAAAACAAAAAAAAAACCACCCCAAATGCTTGAGAACCACTGCTGCACTGCTAAATTTAACACCTATTTTTCTGTTTGTGTATGTATATGTTAATGTTATAAGAAACTCACAAATCCACATTTTTAGATTGTCATTGCAATCATTTTACTCACATTTCTTAGCTATTACATACCAGAATAAGTTATCAGCTGTTTGTTTGATTTTGCTTAATGAACAGAAAAGAAGCAGAATTTTCTCTGTGCAGAAAAGGAAGTGTAAATCTTAGATGATGATTTAGTATATAAAATTATGAAATTTTCTTTACATTAAAAAAATATATCGATCATTTTATCTCTATTGACAAATATGTAATTTAGTCTTCAAAAAATGTACCATTTATGTGTGTGGACAGCCTAATTTTGTGTCTACCTCAAATCAGAGACTCATGTGTGAAACTGAAAGATCAGTCTGAAATATCTAGTTGTTTGGCATCATATGGATGAGGCGGGATTACACTCTCAACTAATTCAACTGTTATAGTATCAGGATATTTAGTCTAAGAAAATGTATTTGAGCCTTTGTTTGAATGAATTAGATTGCTCTTTATACAAATTGACATCAAAAGCTGAATCTGTGCTCATCTTTGAATTTTCCTTTTTCTTTTTGTTTTCTTCCTGATAAACTTGCTCACTGAAGATACGCTTTTCTGCAAAGATGTGGAAGACATGTTAACTTATAAGAAGCAAAATTTTCTAGAAATTCAAAAGCCCTTTGATATCTCAAACATTGTATTGATGAAGGTAATTTTAGTCATCATCCAGCATACCCCCAAATATGCTGAACATTTTGGCTCAACATTTACTGATGTTTGAAACTTCCAGCATACCCAAATATGAACCAATCTACTCACCTAGATCTTTTCCTCCCTGTTAATGGTGTCAAGATCATCTTCCAAGGGACAATGGTTGTCTGATCACTGGCTTCTCAAGGTGTATGACTCTCCTGAAATAAGTGCAAAATATTATGTCTGTATAATTTTTAAATTTCTTTTTCTGAGGAAAGATTTCAGAAATTTTATCGCTATTTAAGAGAGGTCAGATATCAAAAAAAAACAAAAAAAAAACCACCCCAAATGCTTGAGAACCACTGCTGCACTGCTAAATTTAACACCTATTTTTCTGTTTGTGTATGTATATGTTAATGTTATAAGAAACTCACAAATCCACATTTTTAGATTGTCATTGCAATCATTTTACTCACATTTCTTAGCTATTACATACCAGAATAAGTTATCAGCTGTTTGTTTGATTTTGCTTAATGAACAGAAAAGAAGCAGAATTTTCTCTGTGCAGAAAAGGAAGTGTAAATCTTAGATGATGATTTAGTATATAAAATTATGAAATTTTCTTTACATTAAAAAAATATATCGATCATTTTATCTCTATTGACAAATATGTAATTTAGTCTTCAAAAAATGTACCATTTATGTGTGTGGACAGCCTAATTTTGTGTCTACCTCAAATCAGAGACTCATGTGTGAAACTGAAAGATCAGTCTGAAATATCTAGTTGTTTGGCATCATATGGATGAGGCGGGATTACACTCTCAACTAATTCAACTGTTATAGTATCAGGATATTTAGTCTAAGAAAATGTATTTGAGCCTTTGTTTGAATGAATTAGATTGCTCTTTATACAAATTGACATCAAAAGCTGAATCTGTGCTCATCTTTGAATTTTCCTTTTTTTCTTTTTGTTTTCTTCCTGATAAACTTGCTCACTGAAGATACGCTTTTCTGCAAAGATGTGGAAGACATGTTAACTTATAAGAAGCAAAATTTTCTAGAAATTACTTTTAATAGAAAGCACTCTGATTTAGAGATATCTCAAACATTGTATTGATGAAGGAAATAGCAACCCACTCCAGTACTCTTGCCTAGAAAATCCCATGGACAGAGGAGCCTGATGGGCTATAGTAGTCCATGGGGTCTCAAAGAGACATGACAGCAACTGAGCACAGATAAAACCTCATGACCAGAAAATGAGCCAAACTCTTGAGCTGCTTCCTTTTCTTCCTGCATGGAGTAATTCTCTTTTCCATTGACTCTCATCTCACTTATCACTATGAAATAAAGTTCATAAATTAGACTTCATTGCCTATAAATTAATGTACTTACATTTTCTGCACCAGGCACTGTTGGATGTCAGAACACAAAGGAGAATAAGAGCCAGTTCCTGGTCTTAAGGTGCACAGAGTCTAACAAATATGTACCCACCTTACAAAATGCTGCTGTATTTATACCAGTATTATTACTACTATTCTTCATTTTGAGTGATTATCATATTATACCAGCAAGGGCATGTATAACACTTTCTATGGTAATACATGCTACTCAAAGGGAAAAATAATGTTCTCTAATATAAGCAAGATTTTCTTTATAAAGGTAGAGAAATGTTGTCAATTTTCTCCTTGAACTTCTACCCCCTGCAATCAGGAACTAATTAATTAATTAGCTAATATTTCTAAAGAGCATTGAAGATGAGCAGCGTCATACAAATGCTAAGTATTTTAAAGTCATGTGTTGCCTCATACACTAGATAGAATTTCTTAAAGTTTGGAAAGGACAATTTGAACAAATTACATTTCATCTAAATGGAAAGGCTAGGTATATCCTGAAGGCAGGGGGTGGGCGGAAGAAAAGGGATGGAAAAGTGCCAACTCATTAACTGCTGGGGAAGCTACTCAACTAATTCAACTGTTATAGTATCAGGATATTTAGTCTAAGAAAATGTATTTGAGCCTTTGTTTGAATGAATTAGATTGCTCTTTATACAAATTGACATCAAAAGCTGAATCTGTGCTCATCTTTGAATTTTCCTTTTTTTCTTTTTGTTTTCTTCCTGATAAACTTGCTCACTGAAGATACGCTTTTCTGCAAAGATGTGGAAGACATGTTAACTTATAAGAAGCAAAATTTTCTAGAAATTACTTTTAATAGAAAGCACTCTGATTTAGAGATATCTCAAACATTGTATTGATGAAGGAAATAGCAACCCACTCCAGTACTCTTGCCTAGAAAATCCCATGGACAGAGGAGCCTGATGGGCTATAGTAGTCCATGGGGTCTCAAAGAGACATGACAGCAACTGAGCACAGATAAAACCTCATGACCAGAAAATGAGCCAAACTCTTGAGCTGCTTCCTTTTCTTCCTGCATGGAGTAATTCTCTTTTCCATTGACTCTCATCTCACTTATCACTATGAAATAAAGTTCATAAATTAGACTTCATTGCCTATAAATTAATGTACTTACATTTTCTGCACCAGGCACTGTTGGATGTCAGAACACAAAGGAGAATAAGAGCCAGTTCCTGGTCTTAAGGTGCACAGAGTCTAACAAATATGTACCCACCTTACAAAATGCTGCTGTATTTATACCAGTATTATTACTACTATTCTTCATTTTGAGTGATTATCATATTATACCAGCAAGGGCATGTATAACACTTTCTATGGTAATACATGCTACTCAAAGGGAAAAATAATGTTCTCTAATATAAGCAAGATTTTCTTTATAAAGGTAGAGAAATGTTGTCAATTTTCTCCTTGAACTTCTACCCCCTGCAATCAGGAACTAATTAATTAATTAGCTAATATTTCTAAAGAGCATTGAAGATGAGCAGCGTCATACAAATGCTAAGTATTTTAAAGTCATGTGTTGCCTCATACACTAGATAGAATTTCTTAAAGTTTGGAAAGGACAATTTGAACAAATTACATTTCATCTAAATGGAAAGGCTAGGTATATCCTGAAGGCAGGGGGTGGGCGGAAGAAGGAAAAGTTGTATGGAAAAGTGCAAGTGCAATCAAGAGAAGGAGAATGATCCTTTACATTTCTCTCTATCATTATCACGAGCCAAAAGAGATGCATGCATCCTATAACACTACTGGAAAAAAGGACTACAAATTTATTTAAATGGTATAGTATTAATATTATAATTTTCTCATAATTATCAAATTGCTAATGCACCACGTCAGGACTTCCCCATGATGTGATCATTTTATAATGTTTTTGGAACTTAATTCCAAGGCCAGAATATCCCATTTGGAATCCATAGGCTCTAGATTGGACTGCCCCAGTTTATGAGATAATTGCCAACACTTCCTTCCTCATGGATTACACAGCTCAAGACTATTATCAATGCCTGAGAAGGTAAAGGAACAAGGAATCAAAGCCAATGCCTCAGTGTTGGTCAATGTAAGAAACCAAGCTCCTACATGAGCTTTCAGACCTGATTTCTCAACCTGAGTAAATCACTCAGATAATTTATTAGGTGATAATTTATTAGGTGACTCAGTGGACATGAGCTTGAGCAATGCTGCTTTGAAACCTCATGAGTTTAAGATGCTGCTTATCTTCAATGCACTTTATGAGATGGTGAAGAATAGGGAAGCCTTGTATGCTGCAGTCCATGGGGTCACAAAGAGTCAGACACGACTGAGCAACTGAACTTAGTTTTGTTGTTTTAAACACGAGTTATATGGGAAATTCAATTGTCCTAGGAATTATATTTGCTTCATTAAAGGTGATTATTTTGAATCTTTCCATACTTCTGTTCCTTTAGGTCTAACAAATATGTACCCACCTTACAAAATGCTGCTGTAATTTTCTCCCTTTTTTTGAACTTTTCAGCAAGGGCATGTATAACACTTTCTATGGTAATACATGCTACTCAAAGGGAAAAATAATGTTCTCTAATATAAGCAAGATTTTCTTTATAAAGGTAGAGAAATGTTGTCAATTTTCTCCTTGAACTTCTACCCCCTGCAATCAGGAACTAATTAATTAATTAGCTAATATTTCTAAAGAGCATTGAAGATGAGCAGCGTCATACAAATGCTAAGTATTTTAAAGTCATGTGTTGCCTCATACACTAGATAGAATTTCTTAAAGTTTGGAAAGGACAATTTGAACAAATTACATTTCATCTAAATGGAAAGGCTAGGTATATCCTGAAGGCAGGGGGTGGGCGGAAGAAGGAAAAGTTGTATGGAAAAGTGCAAGTGCAATCAAGAGAAGGAGAATGATCCTTTACATTTCTCTCTATCATTATCACGAGCCAAAAGAGATGCATGCATCCTATAACACTACTGGAAAAAAGGACTACAAATTTATTTAAATGGTATAGTATTAATATTATAATTTTCTCATAATTATCAAATTGCTAATGCACCACGTCAGGACTTCCCCATGATGTGATCATTTTATAATGTTTTTGGAACTTAATTCCAAGGCCAGAATATCCCATTTGGAATCCATAGGCTCTAGATTGGACTGCCCCAGTTTATGAGATAATTGCCAACACTTCCTTCCTCATGGATTACACAGCTCAAGACTATTATCAATGCCTGAGAAGGTAAAGGAACAAGGAATCAAAGCCAATGCCTCAGTGTTGGTCAATGTAAGAAACCAAGCTCCTACATGAGCTTTCAGACCTGATTTCTCAACCTGAGTAAATCACTCAGATAATTTATTAGGTGATAATTTATTAGGTGACTCAGTGGACATGAGCTTGAGCAATGCTGCTTTGAAACCTCATGAGTTTAAGATGCTGCTTATCTTCAATGCACTTTATGAGATGGTGAAGAATAGGGAAGCCTTGTATGCTGCAGTCCATGGGGTCACAAAGAGTCAGACACGACTGAGCAACTGAACTTAGTTTTGTGGGTTTTAAACACGAGTTATATGGGAAATTCAATTGTCCTAGGAATTATATTTGCTTCATTAAAGGTGATTATTTTTGAATCTTTCCATACTTCTGTTCCTTTTAAAGCCAGTTGACACAAACGTTCCAGAACGGGAGGAATAGACCAATCAGAAAGCATTACTATTGTGCTGTTTCACTCTCCAGGAATTAACTTTCAGATAACTGCTGGTGTGGTTTTTCTCTTGTGAATGTTTGAAACTATTATCTTTGTCAAAGTCTTAAAACAGGTTCTTTCACTTGAAATTTAACTCTCTGAATAATAGTAGCTGGGCTTCCCAAGTGACTCAGTGGTAAAGAATCCGCCCAATACAGTAGCCATGGGTTGGATCCCTAGGTTGGGAAGAACCCCTGGAGAATGAAATGGCAACTCACGCCAGTATTCTTGCCTGGGGAATCCCATGGACAGAGGAACCTGGTGGGCTACAGTCCTTGGGGTGGCAAAATAGTCAAATAGAACTTAATGACTGCTCACCAGATCAAATCATCACTCCTTGTGTGTTCAGAAATGCTTCTATGACAGTGTACTGTTTTCCAAGGGAAAAGGAATTTTATAAAGGCATTGGTTTAACCTAAAGAATGGTATCAGCCCATGTTTTATACACATGAAGATCTCTAAAGCTCTTATGATCAAATTTAAGAATGAAATCCATTCGTTTGCTAAGATAGGCCATGGAGGAATCAATATCTATATGGTAGCTGTGAAGAAAATCAAACCCTAAAGTCACTTTCCCTTGGTTCAAATCCTTACTCTATCTCTTAACTAGCACTGTGATTTTGAGATAGTTATAAACTCTGTATCTCAGTTTCTTCATCTTTAAAACTGATATAGTAATAATAATTAGCTTATATGATTGTTGTGAGGACAAATGAGTCAAATGATTTAATTATCTGAAACAGTGCCAGCTTTATGTAAGTATTAGTAATTATTATTCTGTAAAAAAGAGTACAGTATGTTTATTAAGAGCTCTGGTCCTGGCATTTGATATAATTGTGTTCATATCCAAGACTTTCTATGTATAGGAGCCAATTTCTCTCTCTCGATTTCCTCATCTACAAAATGGGTTGTAAGAATCAAATTAGATTATAGACATAAATGACTTCACATGTGGCAAATGTTAGACTGCTATTTTTCCATTTCTCATTTTGCTTGACTGTTTTCCCACAGGGTTATGCTATGGCATGATCTAGTGATATCTGGATGGAAGATGTTTTTACATTCCTGTTACAAATATGCAGATTGAAGAGAACATTTTGAGTAATAAAGTAACACTTGGTGTTACTTTGTTAGACTGTTTTCTCAACTCTCCTTAAGAGTTTGGCACAATTTAAAAAATTAATAAAGAAAGCTATTGCTATCTAGATGCAAATTAGTATTGGTGGCAAAGTAAGGTTTCTCAGGTAAATATTTATTCCTGTATTTTGGGGTCACTTATCTCTGGAAAGTGTAGGCATCTGAGGGTTGTAGCTTGCTTTTCAGCAGCTTTCAGAAAATGCGATTACACTCAGTCTTCATACTGAACTTCTCTGTGCAAATGCAGGAGGTTCTTGCCTTGAGAAAAATCTTTAAAAGTTGCACAGCTCCCCAGAAGCAGAGGTTGGGAGGGAGGCATGCTTTGTGTCATACACATTAATTCAGTTGGCACATTACAATGTTAAACTAAATGACATTATTACAAAGCTGTGCTAAGAAGTGTTGACAGGTCCATATGGTAATTTTACAATGTATAATGAACACACAGACTCCTTTCTTGCAGAAATTTATAGTTCAAATCTATACCCAGGATATCCAGTTTTATTTCCAGAAACTTAAATTGACTTATTACGATGTAGTGAATGTATAAATTAGTTCCAGTTTAACTGAAACATTTCCCTACAGACTCAATTAGAGGTTCAAATCCTTACTCTATCTCTTAACTAGCACTGTGATTTTGAGATAGTTATAAACTCTGTATCTCAGTTTCTTCATCTTTAAAACTGATATAGTAATAATAATTAGCTTATATGATTGTTGTGAGGACAAATGAGTCAAATGATTTAATTATCTGAAACAGTGCCAGCTTTATGTAAGTATTAGTAATTATTATTCTGTAAAAAAGAGTACAGTATGTTTATTAAGAGCTCTGGTCCTGGCATTTGATATAATTGTGTTCATATCCAAGACTTTCTATGTATAGGAGCCAATTTCTCTCTCTCGATTTCCTCATCTACAAAATGGGTTGTAAGAATCAAATTAGATTATAGACATAAATGACTTCACATGTGGCAAATGTTAGACTGCTATTTTTCCATTTCTCATTTTGCTTGACTGTTTTCCCACAGGGTTATGCTATGGCATGATCTAGTGATATCTGGATGGAAGATGTTTTTACATTCCTGTTACAAATATGCAGATTGAAGAGAACATTTTGAGTAATAAAGTAACACTTGGTGTTACTTTGTTAGACTGTTTCTCAACTCTCCTTAAGAGTTTGGCACAATTTAAAAAATTAATAAAGAAAGCTATTGCTATCTAGATGCAAATTAGTATTGGTGGCAAAGTAAGGTTTCTCAGGTAAATATTTATTCCTGTATTTTGGGGTCACTTATCTCTGGAAAGTGTAGGCATCTGAGGGTTGTAGCTTGCTTTTCAGCAGCTTTCAGAAAATGCGATTACACTCAGTCTTCATACTGAACTTCTCTGTGCAAATGCAGGAGGTTCTTGCCTTGAGAAAAATCTTTAAAAGTTGCACAGCTCCCCAGAAGCAGAGGTTGGGAGGGAGGCATGCTTTGTGTCATACACATTAATTCAGTTGGCACATTACAATGTTAAACTAAATGACATTATTACAAAGCTGTGCTAAGAAGTGTTGACAGGTCCATATGGTAATTTTACAATGTATAATGAACACACAGACTCCTTTCTTGCAGAAATTTATAGTTCAAATCTATACCCAGGATATCCAGTTTTATTTCCAGAAACTTAAATTGACTTATTACGATGTAGTGAATGTATAAATTAGTTCCAGTAGTTAAACTGAAACATTTCCCTACAGACTCAATTAGATTCATTAATCTGCTGTGTAGACCTGTAAACGGCCCATTGTTCTTTTCCCCCCAAAATGTCAAAAACTATTTCTCTAACTATAAAATATTTCCTACGAAAACTGTTTTAAATGGTCAGAATTATTGTATATTAGAAACCCAGAACTACAAATTATCTTATTGCACTGGTATTTTTTTCCCCAAAGAAAAATAGGGTCCAGCCCTTGCCAAGTAATTTAATGAGGTTAGTAACTGGATTCGGTGCTCTATCACATTGAAAATGCACTGATATTAAGAAAAGATCATCTTTTTCTCTGTCCAGCTGGATAAATCAGCTGGCGTGGGGCATATTGTGTATGTTTCTAACCCCACAGCTTTTTCATTTGGAAACGTTTGTTGACGTGCTTTGCTCTGCCTGAAGTGTGGCAGCTTATCAGTCCATTGTGATGTTCCATGGAGGCAAAGTAAAATAATATAACCTGTTAATGAATTCCATTTCAAACGATGCACACCTGTGTCTTACCTTTTTCAAAATATCACCCTCCGCGTGAGAACCATAGCACAGCAAAGCTTTAAACACAATTTTTTTTTTTTTGAGCTACTGCTGTGGAATTTAACAAAATACAAAGACCTACAAAACTTATTTTATTGATTGATGAAGGTGACTGCCTTTGCTTTTAGCTTTCAAAAATGCATCACTCACTCAACGAACTTCTCTGTGCAAATGCAGGAGGTTCTTGCCTTGAGAAAAATCTTTAAAAGTTGCACAGCTCCCCAGAAGCAGAGGTTGGGAGGGAGGCATGCTTTGTGTCATACACATTAATTCAGTTGGCACATTACAATGTTAAACTAAATGACATTATTACAAAGCTGTGCTAAGAAGTGTTGACAGGTCCATATGGTAATTTTACAATGTATAATGAACACACAGACTCCTTTCTTGCAGAAATTTATAGTTCAAATCTATACCCAGGATATCCAGTTTTATTTCCAGAAACTTAAATTGACTTATTACGATGTAGTGAATGTATAAATTAGTTCCAGTAGTTAAACTGAAACATTTCCCTACAGACTCAATTAGATTCATTAATCTGCTGTGTAGACCTGTAAACGGCCCATTGTTCTTTTCCCCCCAAAATGTCAAAAACTATTTCTCTAACTATAAAATATTTCCTACGAAAACTGTTTTAAATGGTCAGAATTATTGTATATTAGAAACCCAGAACTACAAATTATCTTATTGCACTGGTATTTTTTTCCCCAAAGAAAAATAGGGTCCAGCCCTTGCCAAGTAATTTAATGAGGTTAGTAACTGGATTCGGTGCTCTATCACATTGAAAATGCACTGATATTAAGAAAAGATCATCTTTTTCTCTGTCCAGCTGGATAAATCAGCTGGCGTGGGGCATATTGTGTATGTTTCTAACCCCACAGCTTTTTCATTTGGAAACGTTTGTTGACGTGCTTTGCTCTGCCTGAAGTGTGGCAGCTTATCAGTCCATTGTGATGTTCCATGGAGGCAAAGTAAAATAATATAACCTGTTAATGAATTCCATTTCAAACGATGCACACCTGTGTCTTACCTTTTTCAAAATATCACCCTCCGCGTGAGAACCATAGCACAGCAAAGCTTTAAACACAATTTTTTTTTTTTTGAGCTACTGCTGTGGAATTTAACAAAATACAAAGACCTACAAAACTTATTTTATTGATTGATGAAGGTGACTGCTTTTGCTTGCTGCATGATTTTTTTTTTTTTGGCTTCTGTGATTTATTAAACATTATTTCTTATTTGAAAAAGCCTGGCAACTCTTACCTTTGACTTTTTTTTTTTAATGGCTCAGCTTGAGTCATCTTTACAGGTTTGCATTTAATGTTAAGTTTGATTATGTTTTTAGTCTCAAATCAACATGCAGCTGTTCTGTTTTCAGGATGAGAAGAGGCTGCTTGGGTCATTCTCAGATAGGCTGATACTAATGTGATCTGAAAATAGAAATATTTAAGATTTAGTGTGTTAGCCACTCAGTTATATCCGACTCTTTGTGATCCCCTGGACAGTAGCCCACCAGGGTCCTCTGCCCATGCAATTTTTCAGGCAAGAATACTGGAGTGTGTTGCCATTTCCTCCTCCAGAGGATCTTCCTGACCCAGGGATGGAATGTGAGTCTCCTGCATTGGAGGCAGATTCTTTACCATCTGAGCCACCAGGAAACTCCCATTTAAGATTTAATTGATTGAATTGAACAGAAAATATTTTCAGCTCTCTTTAAGGGGGAAAAGGGAGTAATTTTAAAGAATCTGGGGATGTCTCCTAAGTCAAGGAATAAAAAGCAGTCCTGACCCAGAGACTGAACCCACATTTCTTATGTCTCCTGCACCGGCAGGCAGGTTCTTTACCATTAGTGCCACCTGGGAAGCCCTTATTCTTACTCATTATTACTTTGATGTCACTTTAGTTCTCTATTTCTCTGGTCCATAGGGTGGAAAATCTGGCTTAAAAAACAAAAAAAGCCCTGCAACTTTTACACTATAGACTGAATCTTCTCTCATCTCAATCCTATTTTTTTTTTTTAATGTGGTAGCCTATAATTGATTTATAATGTTGTGTTAGTTTCAAGTGTGGGTGCATGCTAAGTCGCTTCAGTCGGGTCTGATTCTGTGACCTTATGGACTGTAGCCCACCAGGCTCCTCTGTCCACTGGGATTCTCCAGGCAAGAATACTGGAGTGGGTTACCATGCCCTCCTCTAGGGAATCTTCCCGACCCAGGAATCAAGTCACATTTCTTATATCTCTTGCATTGGGAGGTGGGTTCTTTACCACTACCATCACCTGGGAAGCTGTTTCAAGTGTACAGTATACACACATATATTTTTCTCAGGTTCTTTTCCACTACAGGTGATTACAACATATTGAGTATAGCTCCCTGTGCTAGGCAGTAGGTCCCTGTAGTTTATTTTTGTATATAATAGTGTGTATCTATTAGCCCAAACTCCTAATTTCTCTCTCCCCCTTCCTGCCCTTTTCTATCCCTTTTGGTAAAGATAAATTTGTTTTTTATGTCTGTGAGTCTATTTCTTTTTGTAAGTAAGTTCATTTGTATGTTTTAGATTCCACATATCAGTAATACCATATGGCATTTATTTCTCTCTGTTTGACTTACTTCACTCAGTATTACAATCTCGAGGTCCGTCCATGTTGCTGCAAATGGCACTATTTCATTCTTTTTTAATCCCAACTTTAGAAAAGAGATTGTGATTAGACTGCTTCAGTTCTTACCTCTGAGATGATCAAACATGACTAGAGAATGACATGGCAGTAGGGAAGAGGGAGCGTTTGCCTTGGACAGAGATTATGTAAAAATGAATTACTCTCACTAGCTGCTTGGAGAGAAAGAAAAGGACAGGTGATTCCCAGCAAATGGTGATGGTAATAAGTGGAGGTCAGTGTTGAATTGAATACACAAATGCAATAAATATTCATCCACTTTATTTCTAAATGCCCTTCCTCTAAGGTTATTAAATGTCTTCTTGTTATCTCCAAGCCCAAGATTATGTAGAAAGTTAGAGCAGTAGGTGCTCCAAAAGTAAGATATTGGACTTTTCCTGCAGGATGATATTTCCAGTGAGAAATATAATGTGTTGGAATAATCAGCTTCCTGTTCACAGTCCCATGTTCATCTGCTCACAGGACACGCACAATTTTCCTGCCAATGTACAGCATAACATTTCCTTCCCCCACCCTCTCCATTTCATTAATATGGAGGTGGGGAAGGGGTGTGCCAGCTTCTTCTTACAACATATTTCCCCCTAATTTTTCAACTTATCACCTCCCTTCTTGGAATCCTAGTTTTTCATGACAAATTGAAGAATTCTTGCTTGTGCAAATCTGCTCGATGCTGGTATCTGCACCTGCACTTCTGGGCTGTGGCGAGGCAGCCACACGTGCACAATAAAGGTGACTCTCCCACATCCAGGAAGGACGGGAGGCCTGAAATCAGCAGATCCAGCGTGAGCATTTACCTGTCCTTAAGATTTGGGTATCGCTTCCATTCCAGCCGCCTGCCCTGTGGTTCAGCGCATTGTGTTCCAGTTCAAGTATTTATTGAATAACTCCTATGTGCCAAGTGCCGTGTTCCTTACTTTCAGAGATGCAAAACAAGTAATACAGTTTCTGCCCTTCTAGAGACTGCTACCTTGATGGAGTGACAAGGTAGTCTCACCAAAATCTATGGTATAAAGGACCATGTGAATATGGTAAATAAGTCTGGGGGGAGTAAGAAGAAGACTTCTTTGAAAGTAAGTTTAAAGGATAACTAGGAATTTAATACAAAGAGATGTGGAGAAGATTAGGTCCACTGGCATACTTCCGCTTATAGACTGCTCAAAAAAGTGGGTAGTCTTCACAGAATGCAAGTGCAGAAGCCTGACAGGTGATGGAACTGAGGTCCCCTCTATGCTCATCACAAGAAGTGAGAAAAGATGTTAGGAGAAAGTAGAGCAGAAAAAGTGGGAACAGAGCCTAATGTTGAACAGGAGCCCCAATGCAGAATTGCTCGTTTACTCAAGTAAAGTTAATTGCTTATAAACTCAAGTCATGTTTCTAGAGGGTCTCCCATTTACCAGGGCCTACCACAAAGAACCTGTTCTGTCCATTTTATAAGTGGGTAAAGTGTTTCAAAGGAGTCGATGATTTTCTTAAGAAACAAAATTAGTAGGTACTACAGCTGGAGACTGAACCCAGCATGCTTGCTGGACACACACGATGGTAACATTCATCAGGAGAATTTAAAAAGGAGGTGAACAAGAGCTCATGGACTTTCTTTCTTCTTAGCTGCCTGGATTTGCCCTTCTCTCTTAAGTACAGTCCTTATCCCTCTAGGCAGCTCTAGTTACCAGGTTGTAATTAAAGACCCCACAGCAACCAAAATGTGTTGATGTCTTCTGTAGATCCACCATTATGTTTGTCTTAGTTACTCTCTAGGTACCTTTTAGCTTTTGTCCCCTCTCTCAAGTTATTCCTGCTTAGGCTGCTACCTGACACACTGTCTCTCTCTTCTTGTCTAATCAAACTTAAAGAGAGACTATGTGATTAATTCAGGCATTATCACCATCCTTAAGGAATAAAGCATTGAGGTAGACTTCTTCCAGATCATAAGCTAGCCTTTCTGTAGGATAGGGCAGATGATCACCATGATACCAAAAAAACTGTAGCTGAGATGGCTGGCTCATGTGACTTGACCTTCTAAATAGAAGGGATCTCCTAGAAGGGGCTCACTATAGACAAAGAGAGAAAGTCGAGACATGTAGTTGCAAGCACTGAAATGAATTCCACATTAATCTCAGTCTGCTCCAAGAAAAGCTGAACCCTGAGAAGTGTTCTCCTTTCCAAAATGAAAGCACATTCCTTAAGTTAAATATTGTTTTATATATAAAACAATGTGTATGTGTATATATATATATGTGTATATATATGTGTGTGTGTGTGTGTGTATGTGTGTGTATATATAAATATATATATATATATATATATATATTTCTTTTTGTCTTCTGCTGCAGTAACTAGTCCACAGTAGTACTTGATTATAGCAAAGGGATTAAGAACACAGATTTTGGATCAGTCAGTCAGCCCTAGGCTCACTCCTTCACTTGGCTATTTGTTATCCATAGGACTTTAATAACTAACTCAGATTTTCTATGCCTCTTTTTGCTCATCTGTAAAATTGTTCCAATCAGTTTCTAGAGGGTCTCCCATTTACCAGGGCCTACCACAAAGAACCTGTTCTGTCCATTTTATAAGTGGGTAAAGTGTTTCAAAGGAGTCGATGATTTTCTTAAGAAACAAAATTAGTAGGTACTACAGCTGGAGACTGAACCCAGCATGCTTGCTGGACACACACGATGGTAACATTCATCAGGAGAATTTAAAAAGGAGGTGAACAAGAGCTCATGGACTTTCTTTCTTCTTAGCTGCCTGGATTTGCCCTTCTCTCTTAAGTACAGTCCTTATCCCTCTAGGCAGCTCTAGTTACCAGGTTGTAATTAAAGACCCCACAGCAACCAAAATGTGTTGATGTCTTCTGTAGATCCACCATTATGTTTGTCTTAGTTACTCTCTAGGTACCTTTTAGCTTTTGTCCCCTCTCTCAAGTTATTCCTGCTTAGGCTGCTACCTGACACACTGTCTCTCTCTTCTTGTCTAATCAAACTTAAAGAGAGACTATGTGATTAATTCAGGCATTATCACCATCCTTAAGGAATAAAGCATTGAGGTAGACTTCTTCCAGATCATAAGCTAGCCTTTCTGTAGGATAGGGCAGATGATCACCATGATACCAAAAAAACTGTAGCTGAGATGGCTGGCTCATGTGACTTGACCTTCTAAATAGAAGGGATCTCCTAGAAGGGGCTCACTATAGACAAAGAGAGAAAGTCGAGACATGTAGTTGCAAGCACTGAAATGAATTCCACATTAATCTCAGTCTGCTCCAAGAAAAGCTGAACCCTGAGAAGTGTTCTCCTTTCCAAAATGAAAGCACATTCCTTAAGTTAAATATTGTTTTATATATAAAACAATGTGTATGTGTATATATATATATGTGTATATATATGTGTGTGTGTGTGTGTATGTGTGTGTATATATAAATATATATATATATATATATATATATTTCTTTTTGTCTTCTGCTGCAGTAACTAGTCCACAGTAGTACTTGATTATAGCAAAGGGATTAAGAACACAGATTTTGGATCAGTCAGTCAGCCCTAGGCTCACTCCTTCACTTGGCTATTTGTTATCCATAGGACTTTAATAACTAACTCAGATTTTCTATGCCTCTTTTTGCTCATCTGTAAAATTGTTATTAATAATTAATGGAGTTTATTCAAGGGTCAGATGGAAATATATATACAAACTGCACATAATAAACACATAAAAAATGATGCTATGCTGTGCTTAGTTGCTCAGTAGTGTGCTACTCTTTGTGATCCATGGACTGCAGCCTGCCAGGTTCTACTGCCCAGTGGAATTCTCCAGGCAAGAATACTACTGTGGGATACCATGCCCTGCTCCAGGGGATCTTCCACAGGTCTGCCACACTGCAAGTGGATTTTTTACCGTCCTTTCTCCAGAGGACCTTCCTGACCCAGGAATCAAACTGGGGTCTCCTGCATTGCAGGCAAATTGTTTACCAGCCGACCTACCAGGGAAGCACCTTAAAAAACAATAGACTAATTTTAAAATTGATATTGCATTAGATTAACATGTTCAGGTACTAAAGTTACTTGGAGGAAATTAAGGGAAAAAAGGAAGAGATTATTTGCAAAATGATTGGGTTCAAAGACCTTGGATTTGCTGTATTTCCTGCTTTATTAAAAAGTGTTTTATACAGCACCAGAACCATGTAGCCAAGAGAAAGTCATGGTTCTTTTAGTCCTCTGTTTAGTTTGCAAAAGGCATATTCTAAATCTATATTCCTTGAGTAAATGTACCTTTCCCATAAAAATTTCTAAAAGAGATTCTATAGTTCTTAAAATATCCAATGTGCTAATGACCACATGTAAAGATGAAACTGACTGTTAATGCCATAGTTGGTTGAGCCAAGATTTTATGTATAAATAAATGATAGTGGCACATTTTAAAAATTGTATACAAACAAAAAAGTACAAAGTTCATAAAACAAATTAATCACAGTTTATTTTTTGGTGTATTAAAAAAACGTCATTGATGACCTTTCAGAAGTGAAGACAAGAAAAAGAAGTAACACTTGAGTTTTGGGGGAAAAACATTAAAAATAATCCCTTTTGATACATAAGAACATTTGCATATACAAAGCCAGCTTCTCAACAGTGTTTTTTTTGTGTGAATGATCAACTCTCTAATTAGCCAATTATCATTGCAAATAGAGAAAGGGACAAAAATCACAAACTGTTAGTAACTTAAAATAGAAATCTACATCACTACATATGAAAGGAGAGTATAAGTAGAATGAGAGGCTGTGGATCAGAATGAAATTGTTTTTAAACCTTTGTGGAGATAAAGACAATATTTTACAGTGTGGTATCACTTTTCTCTGAGTAATGAGAGCAATTTTGACATCTGCATGATTGTTAAAAAGCAGTGTGTGTTCCATTTGTAAAAGAATACAAAGTAGCTTTGAAATATTTCATAATCTTTATTAAAATAATTCTGTAAGTATGGATATTAACTCTCTGTATTAGCTGTCGTCTATGTGGCTGTACCTCCAAATAGTGAATGAAGCACACCACTAGCATTTGGAGACCAGTTGGAAATATCAACCGCAAATCATAGCTAAGAAGAATCAACAGAAATTAATACAATGAGCCTTCTGCAGAGTTAACCCACAATAGAAGATGTTTTGTAAATAAGTCCAGGGTGTCAGCAAAAACTTACCAGGCAGATGCCAATTGAGAAGTCACAGATGAAAGCTCCAAAAATGATTTCAAGCCTATGGTAATCACAAACACAAACGTAGTGTTATGTGTAAGAGTAGAAAAATACATTTCTTTCCTTCTTTTTTTTTTCTTTTTTTGAATAATACATTTCTGAATAAGAATTTGTCAGTAGTCCAATACATGGCTCTAAAGCAAAGACCTGGGTTGAGGGGTGGTTCTCTGTCTTTTCAAGGGGTATGTTAGCCACAAAAAGATCTGCTGCCTCAGCAAGTGCACAACTAGGTCCATGGACTAGATAGCCCTACTCTGGATTGACCACTAACCAGTTAGTTGGGCACTAACTCTTCCCATCCAAAACCTATGCCTTGTTTACACAACCACTCTCAGTGATCTGGTTGGATGGATCTCATAGTCAATTAAAGCACTGGCCTTCTGCTTTAGACATTTACTTGTTATATGTCGCTTAGTGTGAGTCTGAGCCTGGAACATGTTAATCCCTGAGTGAATGGATAAAGAGAGTTTTCTCCATGTGCATAGCTGACGTCTGAATTTCATAGTAGAGAAGCTCCACCAAGTTACAGTTCATTTCCAAGTCAACCGCCAGCAATGGCTCAGTATTCCTACAGGAAATATCATTTTCAATAGATTACACTTAATTAAATGAAAATGTATTTACTTTATGGTAAATGCTTTTTGCAGTGCAGATACTACTAAAATTATTGTTATCAAATACTAGGCAACCAACTAAACACCATAAAATTTGGACCTCCATAAGCACTTTCTCTAGTTTCTGATCATTTTATTTACATTCCAGATTTGGCAATAACAAAATACTCACTGAGTATTCAACCAGTTTACTCAGATGGTAAAAAATTCTGCCTGCATTACAGGAGACCTGGGTTTGATCCCTGGGTCAGGAAGATCCCCTGGAGGAGGAAATGGCAACCCACTCCAGTATTCTTGCCTGGAAAATCCCATGAACAGAGGAGCCTGATGATGGATTACAGTCAAGAGTGGACTTGACTAAATGACTAACACTTCACTTCATATACATCCCTCAGTCACAGAATTTGCTATAAATCTAATCTTTGCCTCTAAATTCAATTTTTTTTTTTCAGGAGAGGTATCAATTTATCCATGCATCCTCTTACAGCCTACTGCAGTACCTTGTGTTTTATAAATAGGTACTCAACAATATTTGTTGTATGAATAAAGCACCTTACAATTTGCCCATCTTACTGTGTCAGACTGTCTCTACTTTCCTGTATTTACAGCAGTCAGAAAACTCGGAATTTATTTCCAAGAATTCCCACTACCATCAGAGTCCTGGTTTAGGTTCCATCAATGAATGGTCCTTGCTCAATATTCAGAAAGAGAAAGAGAAGTAGCTGCCATTGTTGCTCTTGTAAAGCAATGGACAGGTGTGAACGCTTTTGAACATCTTGTTAAAAATCATCCATTTTGGTGATGTAGATACCTGGGGTCATCAAATGGATTATTACAGTTCTTTCACTTCCTAGTTTCCTAGAATCCAGAAGTAGCTTTTCCTGAACACATTCACAGTTCTTTCAAACTCTGATAGGCACTAATTCTCTGTGTCAAATCCCTTTCTGTCAAAAATTTCTAGAGTAATTTCTGTCTTCGTAAATATTGGCCAATATACTTGAAAGTATTTCCTTTAGTTTATCATTTCTATTGTGTCCTTGTTATGAAGAAAAATCTTCAAACTTTTCAACATTCTTTACAGAAAGTGAACCTTATTAGCAGTGGAGGAAATGTCATCAGCCTCGAGTTCCAATTATGAATGAGAGATCATCTTATTTGTTTCCCTTATCACAGAATCCTATTACTGCACAGTCCAACCTCAGAAAACCAGTTTTGCATATTTTCTTTGTTTTTTTAAATTTTTTAATATAGAAGGAAAATCTTGTCATTGTTATTCTGTCTTGGCTAGACATGGGCTTCCTTAGTATATATCTTGGAGAAGAAGTATGTTCTCTTTGAAGAGGGAAACCAATCTCTCTAGCCGGTGAGCTTATGTGTTATGTTATGTAAAAATCAAAACCCTAGTTCATGGTGGAATGCAGAGATTTGTTGATAATTAAGAGTAAAGTGTATTGATGTCAAAATTTGTTACCCCAGGGGCAAAAGTGTTCTTATCTATTAAGAAGTATAATCAAAGTTTGGCTAAGACAATGGGTAAGAGGTGCACTATTGGTTTTCCTCCAGCTACGTGCCAGACAAAGTTTGCAAGTGGAAGACGCCTGGTATATGAAAATATGGTAACAGTTCTGCAGAGGAAAAGTAGACTGTAACTGATTTTGGTCTGGACAAAGACTAGTCTCTAGAAGCTGTTATACCCAGTATTCAGTTGAGACCTTTTACTCTGCATTTAATTCTTTCCTAGCTTCCAAAGTATCCATAACCTTTTTCTTAAGTATCAGAGTCTGTTTTTAATCTGTTTTCTGCTGGATTATACTCTGTGCTCAAGTTGTGGTCAAAAGGCTCCAGCATTCAAGGTGCAATCTGGAAATGGTGTTTTGTGGTAGTCCTGTGCCACCTTTCAGGAAAAGAATAAAGATTAGAAAGAGCTGGCTGTCTCAGAATAGAAAGACAAAGAGGCTGAATTGGTAGAATATATAAGCAGTTTCCAGGAAATTCCAGGCATGTTAGGGAAGCATGACCCAGTAAAACAGGACATTCTTTTATTTGGGTAAGAAAAGGGATGAGCCAATACTCACTGGGGTATTAATTGGATATATACCCCAAAGGCCAAAGCATTTGCTCTATCTGCAACACTTTCTCAAAAAGAAAAAAAAAAGTCATACTAAAAGAAATGAGTTTCTTTAGGACACAGTTCTCTAAGAAGTGTGAATATTTAGAAATGGAGAATTCTAACGAATATCTGAAAATGAATGGATTTTCTTTAAACCTTTTAAGAAGGATTTCCTGATTATTACTAAGACAAATTTATGATACAGCTTTCCTCTTTCATGAAATTAAATTGTTTTTATCTGTGATTCATTTTCATAAATACATAAACTAAACTTATTCACAGTATCTTCTGTTACGGTTGGTGAAATGAATACTTGGCTATTATACTTCCGACCCACCTGTATATTCTGCATTGTGTGGTTTAAATTTAGTATGTGAAGTTCCATATGAAAATCTAAGGAATAGCATCATTAAAATGGTGAATAGTTACCTTTACAGGCTAGAAATTCAACTTCTGAGCCACTATACAGGTCAAATTTCAACTGATCTGAATTGTTGGACATCTGAGGGGCAGGGAGGGGTGTGAAAAAGATATATCACTGTGAAGGTTATGTGGTTTAAAGATAACAGTCATTATTTCGAAGGAACCAGAGGCAGAAGGGATTTTTTTTTTGAGGAGTTAGATATTAAAAGCTTTGATTTTTGAAAATATTTATCTGACAGTTGCTTTAAGCTCTTAATGACAGTCACAGATCCATTCTTTTACTCTAGTAAGCAGAGGAATACATCTGTTGCTGATGAGGCTGCACTGTTCTTGGATTTTCATTAAAACTCATCAGAATATATTTAATATAATACATGGAAACTCAATCCAAAGGCAGTTCAAGGCTCCAGGTAATTTGCAATGGGCTTACCTCATATTCTCTAATTTCTATAATATTTATCCTGATTAACTTGAATTATTTGTTATAAACTTTCTTAAAGTAAATGCATGGAAGAAATAATGTTTTCCTTTAATAAGAGAATGGATCAGAGGACCCTGATAAACTAAAATGTTTCCAAAAAGAGGCACACATAGCACACCATTATTTCCTCCACTTGTCCTTGGAATGATTTCCAAAAGGGAAAAAATTTGAGCACACTCATAGAAACTTTGAGTCATCAGGCAGTTTTGCCTGTGACTGCCTACTTAATCCAGGAAGAAAGTGGATATTCATGAGTCAAAGCCCTTAGCTTTGCCAAGTTCACTTTAAAAATGACAATGGAATATTGTAGAAAAAGAATTTGCATCAAATAATCTGGAAAATATTTGAAATAAACCAGTACTTGGTCAGTCTTATTCTCTTCCCATGTGGGTGTGAAAGGAATAGAATTGTTTCTGGAAATTTGTTTTTCTTCCATAGGAATAAGCCTACCATCACAAGATGCCATAAATCATTGCATAAAGGGAGAGTCTGATACAAACAATGGTAGGACAAGTTAGACTTGAAACAGTAGCGGTGCCCCAATGAGACAGTGTTATTCTATATGGTGGAAATGTGTCATTCATTTCTAAAAGTTCTGTTTGTATTGATTTAACCTCTGTGAAGAAAGATAAAATTGGCTTTAGACTCTACATATTAACTTGTTAATACTCCAAGTATTTATGATTAGAAAAAAAAGTAGTTCTACCAACTTCAAGTGCTAGTCTACAAAAAGAAATATACAATTATCAAATAGACACACAAAATAACTGAGCTATGTGCTCTGAAGAGAAACAACAAGATGCTACAAGAATGACGACAAAAAAGAACCATACCTAGACAGGGGAGCCAGATGATTTCCCAAGAGGAAATGACTAAAATCTTTGTGAGACGTAACTAAGTAAATATAGGAAAAGGAGAAAGGGCATTTAACCAAGGGGCTCAATCCCTTTGAGACCCTGTATAAGGTTTCTTTCAGAATATATTTAATATAATACATGGAAACTCAATCCAAAGGCAGTTCAAGGCTCCAGGTAATTTGCAATGGGCTTACCTCATATTCTCTAATTTCTATAATATTTATCCTGATTAACTTGAATTATTTGTTATAAACTTTCTTAAAGTAAATGCATGGAAGAAATAATGTTTTCCTTTAATAAGAGAATGGATCAGAGGACCCTGATAAACTAAAATGTTTCCAAAAAGAGGCACACATAGCACACCATTATTTCCTCCACTTGTCCTTGGAATGATTTCCAAAAGGGAAAAAATTTGAGCACACTCATAGAAACTTTGAGTCATCAGGCAGTTTTGCCTGTGACTGCCTACTTAATCCAGGAAGAAAGTGGATATTCATGAGTCAAAGCCCTTAGCTTTGCCAAGTTCACTTTAAAAATGACAATGGAATATTGTAGAAAAAGAATTTGCATCAAATAATCTGGAAAATATTTGAAATAAACCAGTACTTGGTCAGTCTTATTCTCTTCCCATGTGGGTGTGAAAGGAATAGAATTGTTTCTGGAAATTTGTTTTTCTTCCATAGGAATAAGCCTACCATCACAAGATGCCATAAATCATTGCATAAAGGGAGAGTCTGATACAAACAATGGTAGGACAAGTTAGACTTGAAACAGTAGCGGTGCCCCAATGAGACAGTGTTATTCTATATGGTGGAAATGTGTCATTCATTTCTAAAAGTTCTGTTTGTATTGATTTAACCTCTGTGAAGAAAGATAAAATTGGCTTTAGACTCTACATATTAACTTGTTAATACTCCAAGTATTTATGATTAGAAAAAAAAGTAGTTCTACCAACTTCAAGTGCTAGTCTACAAAAAGAAATATACAATTATCAAATAGACACACAAAATAACTGAGCTATGTGCTCTGAAGAGAAACAACAAGATGCTACAAGAATGACGACAAAAAAGAACCATACCTAGACAGGGGAGCCAGATGATTTCCCAAGAGGAAATGACTAAAATCTTTGTGAGACGTAACTAAGTAAATATAGGAAAAGGAGAAAGGGCATTTCAAGCCCTTAAGGTTGAGGTTGTGCGTGCTCAATCGTGTCTGACTTTGAGACCCTGTGGGCTGTAGTCCACCAGGCTCCTCTATCTGTGGAATTTTCCAGGCAAGAATTCTGGAGTGGGTTGCCATTTCCTCCTCCAGGTGATCTTTCTGACCAAGGGATCAAACATGCATCTCCTGTTTGGGAGGTGGATTCTTTACCACTGAGCCACCTGGGTCCACGTGTGCAAATGTTCTTCATGGGGAATTGAAGACTCTGACTCACTAAATCTGGGTCAAGAATTTACAACAAATGATTCTGTGGCCAGAAAAGTTTAGGGGAAAACTGGCACTGTGAACTGAGCAACATAAAATTGTTGCTTAGTCACTACACTACTTCACTCATCAGTACACCAACTCATTCACTTGTCCATTCCTTCCCACCTTTTGAACATTTACAGTGTCACTGGCTTATTGCTGAACACTTGTAAATAACTGTGGACAAGTCATAACGCCTACTCTGTAGGGTTCTCAGTTTGGTAAACACACTGACTATGGTAGACTTGGGTACATACTGTAGAAACAAAGAAATAGGGCATTCAATATGTTTGTACATCTTGATTGTGAATGCATTGTTGGTCTTGCTTTTGAATTCTTGACCCTACTTCACCATTTTGTGTGTGGGGTGGGGGGGCAGGGGGTGTGAATTGGCCATAGAAGTTGCTGAAAGTTGCCTATATGTCCTTTGGATCACAACCACCAATATTTTCATTACACAGATTTTTTCACACTGTTTTTTAAGTCTATAAGTAAAGCTCTCATCCAGACTGATCTTTTCTATCTATACTTTCAGTTGAAACTGACTACTAATCTTCCATTGAAAAAGCTAGCTTCCAAATAACACTCAGTTTCTTTGGAGGTGGAAAAAGTTTCCAGAGTCTCTTAAGCTGTATTCTAAACTTTATCCTGTTAATATAAGCTTATAAAATTTCTGTCATTAGATTAATTTTAAGATGCAATATTTTAAATACAATGACTCAAAGGGAGCATTTCCCTTTAAGAATTGAAAAAAGATTTAAAGGGAAAATTTTTCAGAGGGATTATTTTTAGGAGTGCAATATACCTGATACCCATATAAAATGTTGAAGATAGCCACAACCTGAACAGATAAGCAGCTTAAAAATGAAGATCTCCTCAAGTCCTTTTGCTAAAATTATGCCACTTTATCCACCCCTGCCCCTCTGCCCAAATTAATAGGTAAATTTCTGCAAGACTTAATTTCCTTTGACAAAGGGTGTCTATCATGCTGCTCTGTGTTCTGCATGTAGTTAAGCAGCCTTTGTTGTCAATCTATTTGTTGTTCTCTAGTCTCGAAAAAGGGGGGAACTTCAGATGGACTCTCTGGTGAATAGCATGTTCTATGAGTTGGAAATAATTAAAACTGAAAACATCAAAGACAAAGATAAACAGGATTAGATGCTAATTTTCAGTGCAAGAGTACAGCAAGGGAAATGAGACAAGAACATCAGCATGACTTTTGAGTCCCTAACTGATTTTGAGACTGATCTTTGGCCTAAATGAAAAACTAGAGGTGGTCCCAACTTTGAATATTATTTTATCTTATCCTGTTTATTTAAAGTCAGCTTCCATTTTCTGAGTAAGATGATACTATTTATTTGGGCTACATTTTCCTGGTCCTGGACATGACCAGGTACACGCCTAGCCATTTGGCCAGTGGGATGCTGTGTTCTGATATTATTCTTTCCTTTTCTCTATGCTGCCATTCTTTATAGCATGTAGAGGACACAGAAAGGGACTGGTGCCACCATGCACTATCCTGGACACACAATAAACTGTGAAGGCTTGATGTTGGACTTAAAAATCTGAGAAGAGAAACTTTTTGAAGTTGTAAGTGATAATTAAGGTTATAAGAGTAGCTATTGAAACTGAGGATGCCATAAAAGTTGGAAAAAACAGCAATATTTATCTACTTCTCTAGGCTAGAGAAAAAAGTAATCCATGAAAATCTTACAGTTTAATAGAAATGTGTAAATAATTAGAAAATAACATGATAGTAGTATTTAAGTTCTATAATAAGGTATATATAACACAATATTTTAAATACAATGACTCAAAGAGCATTTCCTTTAAGAATTGAAAAAGATTTAAAGGAAAATTTTTCATAGGGATTATTTTTAGGAGTGCAATATACCTGATACCCATATAAAATGTTGAAGATAGCCACAACCTGAACAGATAAGCAGCTTAAAAATGAAGATCTCCTCAAGTCCTTTTGCTAAAATTATGCCACTTTATCCACCCCTGCCCCTCTGCCCAAATTAATAGGTAAATTTCTGCAAGACTTAATTTCCTTTGACAAAGGGTGTCTATCATGCTGCTCTGTGTTCTGCATGTAGTTAAGCAGCCTTTGTTGTCAATCTATTTGTTGTTCTCTAGTCTCGAAAAGGGGGGAACTTCAGATGGACTCTCTGGTGAATAGCATGTTCTATGAGTTGGAAATAATTAAAACTGAAAACATCAAAGACAAAGATAAACAGGATTAGATGCTAATTTTCAGTGCAAGAGTACAGCAAGGGAAATGAGACAAGAACATCAGCATGACTTTTGAGTCCCTAACTGATTTTGAGACTGATCTTTGGCCTAAATGAAAAACTAGAGGTGGTCCCAACTTTGAATATTATTTTATCTTATCCTGTTTATTTAAAGTCAGCTTCCATTTTCTGAGTAAGATGATACTATTTATTTGGGCTACATTTTCCTGGTCCTGGACATGACCAGGTACACGCCTAGCCATTTGGCCAGTGGGATGCTGTGTTCTGATATTATTCTTTCCTTTTCTCTATGCTGCCATTCTTTATAGCATGTAGAGGACACAGAAAGGGACTGGTGCCACCATGCACTATCCTGGACACACAATAAACTGTGAAGGCTTGATGTTGGACTTAAAAATCTGAGAAGAGAAACTTTTTGAAGTTGTAAGTGATAATTAAGGTTATAAGAGTAGCTATTGAAACTGAGGATGCCATAAAAGTTGGAAAAAACAGCAATATTTATCTACTTCTCTAGGCTAGAGAAAAAAGTAATCCATGAAAATCTTACAGTTTAATAGAAATGTGTAAATAATTAGAAAATAACATGATAGTAGTATTTAAGTTCTATAATAAGGTATATATATACACACATAGAGCAAGAGAGAAGGAGTATGCACAAACTACAATAAAGTAGAGTAGTATTTTCCTTAAGAGGGAAAATATATGAGGAAGGTGGATTTTTTTTTTTTTTTGGGCCTCTTTATTTATTTATTTATTTATTTATTTTCATCCATCTTTATTCTTTGGCCTATGTGGGCCTCCCATCGCAGTTGCCTCTCTTGTTGCAGAGCACCAGCTCTGGATGCATGCGCTACAGAGAGTTGGCTCATAATTGGGCACACCCGTCCAGCCCTTCCGCCGCATGTGGGATCTTTGCCCGGCAGGGATCAAACTGGTGCCCATTGCACTGCAAGGCAGACTCTTTACCCACTGGACTACCAGGGAAGCCCAGAAGTAGATTTTGAATATGTGACTTACCACTTTAAAGTAAAAGATTCGGATTTCTGGAAATTAGGAGGAGAAAAGTATGTGACTTACTTGATAGTCTATTTATATTTGTTGGTATTTTCCTTTAATAAATTAGATATTTATTATATAAAAATTATGCATTTCTCAAAGATAGAAACATTATCCTTGCAACTTACTATGATGAGTGCCTGAACAGTGTCACATTAGGATAGAAAGTGTGCGTTTTATAGCTGATGATAATCAGCTAAATGACAGACATGCATAAGATAGGTTTAGATACTTAAAACTAATTACTAATCATATTGATATGAGATTCTTTTGTAGTACATTCTTATTCCAAGAAACCATATGAAGCAATGTCCCAAACTTGGTCTTTTGAAACTGTCCTATTCATGGACTGGTACAGAAAAACATTTCTTATTCACTCACTTTTTTTCTTGGGGGTGTAGGGGTGGGTTGGGGAGGGAGGGAGGTGACTGGGCCACTTCTATTAGTCTTTCATTTATCTATTTTCATCCGTCTGTGTTCTTTGGCCCTTGTGGGCCTCCCATCGCAGTGGCCTCTGTTGTCGCAGAGCACCGGCTCTGGGCGCATGCGCTCCAGAGCTCCGGCTCAGTAGCTGGACACATCAGTCCAGCCGCTCTGCAGCACGTGGGATCTTCCCAGGCTAGGGATCGAACAGGCGCCCCTTGCACTGCAAGGTGGTGTCCTTACCCAATGGACCACCAGGGAAGCCCCTCACTCACTTTTACCATCTGGTTTTGAAAAATATGAGCAAACATCTTTTATCAATTATTTCAAATATATCCTCACAATAGTCACCATATTTCCAACCTTAGAGTAATGTTGCTCTCTCACACTCTCTCTTCTCCGTTCTTCATATCCAATAGACCAGAAGTTTGTACGAGCTTTCCCTTAGAAATAATAGATACAGAATCCAACCATTTTTCATCAGACCCACCACTAACATCTTGCTTTAAATTCCCATCAGGTATCCTATGGACTATGGTCACAGTGTCCTGACTGGTTCCTGGCTTGTGATTTTGCCTATACAACCCAACTATTTATTTTCCATACAGCAGTCCATGTTATTCCTTTAAGATATGAGATCATATCATTTTTCCCAAACCCCTACTCCATCTTTAATACAGGCCACAGTCTTTTAAGGTCTAGAAAACCCTGCAGAATCTTATTGTCCTTCTATCCTCTTCCCTCTATTCTCAATCTAAAGTAAGTTCCTGGAGGTCAGGGATTTTGTGTTCACTGCCTTATCAACTAGGCCTGAAACTGTTTTTGACACATAGACAATAAATATTTGTTGAATGTACGAGTACACTTTCAGTAGCTGTTATATAAATTCTTAACCAGATCTGAGTTGAAAGAAGCTCCATGAATCCCTATAGATTAATGTGGTCTTTTAAGAGAGTAGTGATAAAAGATGTATGCACTGCAAGAGTAATTTTCATTGTTTAAAGAAACATATAGGTGTGAAAGATATATTCATATACCTGTTCAGGGCAGATGTATGATTTTTCAATGTAGAGGTTTTATTTGGAAAGCCTTGAAGTTCTTCTCACATTATGTATAGTCAAATGACGACTTCTTAATGTAAAACCTTAGATTCACTTCCTCCTCAGGAAACTGAGAAAAAAGTTGACAATCTGATGACTTGAACCTAAAAGGACTGACAAATCAAAACCTTTCACCAATTACTTCTCTTTATGTGTATCTAAAGTAACTCGAGATTTTCTCATACATATGACAGACAGATTTTATTTTCTAAGTTTGGAGGTAGCAACTGAAGAATATGCAGGAACAAATATATAAATTGAAGATGCTGACAGCTGGAATCATCTACATGAACCGCATTTCTGAACAGTTGATACTGGAAGGTACTGGTAATTCTTCGGTTCATGTAAACAGGGTCACCATTATGCTCCTTACTTTTATCTTTCTCTTAAAACAATACTATGTATGAAGCTTTAGGTTTAATATGTTGGTTATATTTTTCCTAATACATTAAAATACATGTATAACTATTAAAATAAGTCTCTTATAAGATTGCCAGTCACCATATTTATTTTCCCTTTTTTTTACAAGACAGTTTCCCTTTAGAAATAATAGATACAGAATCCAACCATTTTTCATCAGACCCACCACTAACATCTTGCTTTAAATTCCCATCAGGTATCCTATGGACTATGGTCACAGTGTCCTGACTGGTTCCTGGCTTGTGATTTTGCCTATACAACCCAACTATTTATTTTCCATACAGCAGTCCATGTTATTCCTTTAAGATATGAGATCATATCATTTTTCCCAAACCCTACTCCATCTTTAATACAGGCCACAGTCTTTTAAGGTCTAGAAAACCCTGCAGAATCTTATTGTCCTTCTATCCTCTTCCCTCTATTCTCAATCTAAAGTAAGTTCCTGGAGGTCAGGGATTTTGTGTTCACTGCCTTATCAACTAGGCCTGAAACTGTTTTTGACACATAGACAATAAATATTTGTTGAATGTACGAGTACACTTTCAGTAGCTGTTATATAAATTCTTAACCAGATCTGAGTTGAAAGAAGCTCCATGAATCCCTATAGATTAATGTGGTCTTTTAAGAGAGTAGTGATAAAAGATGTATGCACTGCAAGAGTAATTTTCATTGTTTAAAGAAACATATAGGTGTGAAAGATATATTCATATACCTGTTCAGGGCAGATGTATGATTTTTCAATGTAGAGGTTTTATTTGGAAAGCCTTGAAGTTCTTCTCACATTATGTATAGTCAAATGACGACTTCTTAATGTAAAACCTTAGATTCACTTCCTCCTCAGGAAACTGAGAAAAAAGTTGACAATCTGATGACTTGAACCTAAAAGGACTGACAAATCAAAACCTTTCACCAATTACTTCTCTTTATGTGTATCTAAAGTAACTCGAGATTTTCTCATACATATGACAGACAGATTTTATTTTCTAAGTTTGGAGGTAGCAACTGAAGAATATGCAGGAACAAATATATAAATTGAAGATGCTGACAGCTGGAATCATCTACATGAACCGCATTTCTGAACAGTTGATACTGGAAGGTACTGGTAATTCTTCGGTTCATGTAAACAGGGTCACCATTATGCTCCTTACTTTTATCTTTCTCTTAAAACAATACTATGTATGAAGCTTTAGGTTTAATATGTTGGTTATATTTTTCCTAATACATTAAAATACATGTATAACTATTAAAATAAGTCTCTTTATCACCTAGATTGCCACCATTTCCAATTGTGTCAGATTTGGGGAAACCCTGTCCAAGACAGCACTATCCAATGGAAATATATTACAAATTTTGTCTAGATACAGAGATTTTGCTTCCAATTAGTTAGAAAATCTGAAATAAGGCTCTGCACTGTTGCTATTATTTCCTTACCTGAATTGATACGTGATTGATCTATATTTCAGTGGACATAAATTATATTATTCTGTTGTACTGCAATATTAAACATTATAAACACAATGTCAGCCAGCTCTGAAATGTAGATCAGTGGTCCATGGGAACTAGTAGAAATAGGCTTTACTGAAGAAATCCAGTAAGTAATGGTAATGTAGTAACACACAGGGTTGAGAATATAAATACTTTTTCTCCCTTTGTTGTTATCATTTTAAAAAATATTTTGATGGGCATTGTTAAACAGACATAACTTTACTATTGTTTAAATACCCTCTAATTAGAGAATATATGTATTATGTGATTAACTATTATAAGATGATTAAGTTTATTTCTCAAGGAGATAATATCAAAAGTATGATAACTTTTTTTTTTTTTAACATTTATTTATTTATTTATTGGGGGGGTGGGGTCAGGAGGGAGAGGGGGCGGGTGGGCCGCTTCCATTGGTCTTTCACTTGTCTATTTTTTCATCCATCTTTGTTCTTTGGCCCGTGTGGGCCTCCCATCATGGTGGCGTCTGTTGTTGCAGAGCACCGGCTCTGGGCACATGAGCTCCAGAGCTCTGGCTTGGTAATTGGACACATCCGTCCAGCCGCTCCGCGGCACATGGGATCTTCCCAGGCCAGGGATCGAACCGGCGCCCCTTGCACTGCAAGGTGGTGTCCTTATCCTCTGGACCACCAGGGAAGCCCAAAAGTATGATAACTTTTATGTATCATGGTGCCTACTACTTCCTGACTGTAAGTTCATGCTAAAAAATGGTACTTCTCACACAAGTAAGTCTGGATTCATAGCTTAGAGCATGTACTTTGGAGTCAAACTGGCTGTGTACTGAGTCCCTTCAGTCATGTCTAACTCTTTGGAGTCATGTTACTCTGTTAAAGCATTGAGAATTTAAATTAAAACATAGATGTTAAGCTAAAAGGTAAGAGCAGCAGCATGAAAGGAAACTACTTAAAATGATAACTCTGGAGAATGTGTGCATGTTATGTTGCTTCAGTCATGTCTGACTGTTTGCAATCCCATGTGCTGTAGCCTGCCAGCCTCCTCTGTCCATGAGATTCTCCAGGCAAGAATACTGGAGTAGGTTGCCATTTCCTCCTCCAGGGGATCTTCCCAACCCAGGGATTGAACCCACTTCTCTTATGTCTCCTTCATTGGTAAGTGGGTTCTTTACCACTAGTGCCACCTGGGAAACCCTGACTCACTATCTACTGTTCTACAAAGCTGTGGAAAAGCTTGGTATGCTACTGGGATCTAATACCTTTGTTTCATAATTTACAACAGTCAGAATGCTGGAGAAGCATTTCAAACAAATAGTGGTCAACAAAAATATTTAGAGGTTTCAAAAATCTCTTTTTCAGAAATTAACTCTGGAAAAATTATTTGCAATGACCTTATCCTAGACTTTGGTTGTAAAAAAAAAACAAAACAAAAAAAAACACCATAAGGAAAGGAGACATTTAGGGGTTTATCAAATCCTTATGAAAATATTTATAGCCCACAGTACTGTGAATCTAGCTACAGGCCAGCATTGTATTCTCAGCCCAAGACAATTCCTGTTTTATCTCTTTGCCTCATCCACTATTAATGTAACAGTGTTTCCTGAGAGACTATTTTGATATGATAATTTTAGCTATGTAATATCACTATTAGTGATTTTAATGAACTTTTTGCAACTTTGTAATAGTTGTATGACACTGGGAGCTTCAAATTAGATCATGTGTAGCTTTTCAAGATCAAGACTGCAAAAAATTAGCAATAACTTTATCTTGCACTGCAAGGTGGTGTCCTTATCCTCTGGACCACCAGGGAAGCCCAAAAGTATGATAACTTTTATGTATCATGGTGCCTACTACTTCCTGACTGTAAGTTCATGCTAAAAAATGGTACTTCTCACACAAGTAAGTCTGGATTCATAGCTTAGAGCATGTACTTTGGAGTCAAACTGGCTGTGTACTGAGTCCCTTCAGTCATGTCTAACTCTTTGGAGTCATGTTACTCTGTTAAAGCATTGAGAATTTAAATTAAAACATAGATGTTAAGCTAAAAGGTAAGAGCAGCAGCATGAAAGGAAACTACTTAAAATGATAACTCTGGAGAATGTGTGCATGTTATGTTGCTTCAGTCATGTCTGACTGTTTGCAATCCCATGTGCTGTAGCCTGCCAGCCTCCTCTGTCCATGAGATTCTCCAGGCAAGAATACTGGAGTAGGTTGCCATTTCCTCCTCCAGGGGATCTTCCCAACCCAGGGATTGAACCCACTTCTCTTATGTCTCCTTCATTGGTAAGTGGGTTCTTTACCACTAGTGCCACCTGGGAAACCCTGACTCACTATCTACTGTTCTACAAAGCTGTGGAAAAGCTTGGTATGCTACTGGGATCTAATACCTTTGTTTCATAATTTACAACAGTCAGAATGCTGGAGAAGCATTTCAAACAAATAGTGGTCAACAAAAATATTTAGAGGTTTCAAAAATCTCTTTTTCAGAAATTAACTCTGGAAAAATTATTTGCAATGACCTTATCCTAGACTTTGGTTGTAAAAAAAAAACAAAACAAAAAAAAACACCATAAGGAAAGGAGACATTTAGGGGTTTATCAAATCCTTATGAAAATATTTATAGCCCACAGTACTGTGAATCTAGCTACAGGCCAGCATTGTATTCTCAGCCCAAGACAATTCCTGTTTTATCTCTTTGCCTCATCCACTATTAATGTAACAGTGTTTCCTGAGAGACTATTTTGATATGATAATTTTAGCTATGTAATATCACTATTAGTGATTTTAATGAACTTTTTGCAACTTTGTAATAGTTGTATGACACTGGGAGCTTCAAATTAGATCATGTGTAGCTTTTCAAGATCAAGACTGCATATCTATCTATATTTATCACCTATCTATCATCTATAGAAAAGCAATAACTTTGGTTTTGAATTGCTTCAGTGTATCCCTTGATGCTAGGGAGACTTAGGGCAATTTCTTGACAGAACAGCTTCCTGGTTTATAACATATCCTATGAACTGGCATTGGAAAAAAAGGTCAAAGACTTAATTTTAAGGGGGAAAAATGACTTCTGCTTATAAGGACTACAGAGCAAGAAGGCAGAGAGGGATGGATCACTCAACAGCCAGAGGCTGGAGAAATCCATAGCTCAGTTCCTTAATGTACCAAATGCAAGCCTTCTTGTATGCATAAGTACCATTAAAACATTTTCCAAGAATTGTCTTATGGTCAACAGGGAATGTAATAGGCTCGCTCCTTACATGAAATAAGTGACACCCTGGTAAGAAGAGCTCTCATGACCTTCAGCTGGGGTAAGGAAAGTACACCTCTTTGATGTTTATTAATTTACAATTTAATTTAATTACTAATTTAACTGCAGTTGAAAGAGACAGAATAATTTATTCTATAAAAATGGGATCTTAATGAGAGTCACAGTGTTTGTTCAGGGAGTAAAACGGTAAAGATCTCTGAAAATTTATATAGTGTTCATAATTTCATCCAGGGGGACAAACATTAAAAGTCTCTTTGGTAGCTGAATTTTAACTTAGGGAATAAATGACATGATTTCTGCTGATGATGGAGGCTGCTTTATTTTAAAGAGCACCATCAATGACATACTGATGAAGAAAAATTTTCAATTGCTCACATATAACTTTAATAAAGTTGTCCAATACAAGCAGGTCACATTCTAAGGACTCCAGCATTGTATTCTCAGCCCAAGACAATTCCTGTTTTATCTCTTTGCCTCATCCACTATTAATGTAACAGTGTTTCCTGAGAGACTATTTTGATATGATAATTTTAGCTATGTAATATCACTATTAGTGATTTTAATGAACTTTTTGCAACTTTGTAATAGTTGTATGACACTGGGAGCTTCAAATTAGATCATGTGTAGCTTTTCAAGATCAAGACTGCATATCTATCTATATTTATCACCTATCTATCATCTATAGAAAAGCAATAACTTTGGTTTTGAATTGCTTCAGTGTATCCCTTGATGCTAGGGAGACTTAGGGCAATTTCTTGACAGAACAGCTTCCTGGTTTATAACATATCCTATGAACTGGCATTGGAAAAAAAGGTCAAAGACTTAATTTTAAGGGGGAAAAATGACTTCTGCTTATAAGGACTACAGAGCAAGAAGGCAGAGAGGGATGGATCACTCAACAGCCAGAGGCTGGAGAAATCCATAGCTCAGTTCCTTAATGTACCAAATGCAAGCCTTCTTGTATGCATAAGTACCATTAAAACATTTTCCAAGAATTGTCTT
This sequence comes from Tragulus kanchil, assembly GCA_022376925.1. Lineage (NCBI taxonomy): Eukaryota > Metazoa > Chordata > Mammalia > Artiodactyla > Tragulidae > Tragulus > Tragulus kanchil. The sequence continues at coordinate 249,184,258 of JAIOJX010000026.1, read as the reverse complement.
ATGGTCAACAGGGAATGTAATAGGCTCGCTCCTTACATGAAATAAGTGACACCCTGGTAAGAAGAGCTCTCATGACCTTCAGCTGGGGTAAGGAAAGTACACCTCTTTGATGTTTATTAATTTACAATTTAATTTAATTACTAATTTAACTGCAGTTGAAAGAGACAGAATAATTTATTCTATAAAAATGGGATCTTAATGAGAGTCACAGTGTTTGTTCAGGGAGTAAAACGGTAAAGATCTCTGAAAATTTATATAGTGTTCATAATTTCATCCAGGGGGACAAACATTAAAAGTCTCTTTGGTAGCTGAATTTTAACTTAGGGAATAAATGACATGATTTCTGCTGATGATGGAGGCTGCTTTATTTTAAAGAGCACCATCAATGACATACTGATGAAGAAAAATTTTCAATTGCTCACATATAACTTTAATAAAGTTGTCCAATACAAGCAGGTCACATTCTAAGGACTCCAGCCTACTTGTAATTTCCTAAAAATAAATTTACTTGGATACTGACGTCAAAAATACAACTCTATCAATGTCACATTTATGTCAGCAAACAGATTAAACGTCTCTAATATCCAGTATAATGACATTCTGTATGGTCTAGATCACATTTGTGATAGTATATTTGATACAGTTGTAAACCTTGAAAGAATATGCCTGCCTAAGAGAATAGCTTTTTTTCTAGTCTTAAACACGTTACAGTTGCCAGTGTAAATCACTTGTCAGTCTATGGCAAATGTAACAGTGTTTTAATCTGAAGAAGGGGAGAAATAAAGTACAGATAATCTTTTTGGCCATTTTCTTGGCACCATCACACACTGGAGACTGACAGGTCCTTCACTTGACTGACAGGTGTCCTTTGAAATGCCTGTGAATCAGTATCTGTACAGACTGTTGAAATGCATATTTCCATCCTTATCGTAAAGGCATGGATGGGCAAGATAGGTGGTGTTAACGTTGCAAATAGCTCCAGAATTATTCATTGTCAGCTCCAGGCAAAGAATAGGAGGAAAGTTTTATTATTCACCATGCACAATAGCAGGAGGCTTAATGATTCTCAGTTACCTTGGCAGAATTGTCTGTCGACTTCAGGCACTAGCAGTGGGTGACACAGGTCTGGCCAAGTGTTAGAGCAAGATCATACATTCTGGTCCCATTTTAATTTCTAATACATTAATCTTTCCCTCCCAGATGCACAATGAATATTCCATAGACTCTTGTTTGTCAGAAGCTGTCTGGCTTTCATCTATTCAGGTGGTTTCATTGACTGTGAAAGCGTGCTTCAAAGGCCTGATCAGTCAATGACAACTGTCTCACAATAGCATTGAGTAATGCTTCCCTTTTTTCTTTTCAGGCATCTGATAGACAACTTTGACACCTGATCTCTGGGGACCTTATGGAGTCACTCAGAGTTCTTAAGAGACTTCCCTTACTTTATCATTCCAGAAAGAATTGTCACAGGTGAATGTATCGCACTTTCTCAGGAGCTGAACCTGACCCTTGAATCCATCTCATTTGCACTGCAGGTTTCACAATGAATTAAAATGGATTAAGTTGGCTTAATGCTGTTTTACAAGCAAGCAAAAAGCTCTGTGCCATTCATTTTTAATTTTAATCCTTTGTCTTAGCCTGCTAATTACTATTGTTTTAAGTTCATTATCCTGGTGTGCACATTGTTACTAGTTGGATGCTAATGCTTGTAAGCAGTGTCCTTACTTTTGCAGGTACTGACCCTTCAATTGTCAAATTAGTTCATGTCATTGCTGAACAGCCGACTCTGTAATCTACCATTCTCTCTTTAAAATTTTATTCTTCTCTTGTCTCTAATGCATAACACTTGTCAGTCTATGGCAAATGTAACAGTGTTTTAATCTGAAGAAGGGGAGAAATAAAGTACAGATAATCTTTTTGGCCATTTTCTTGGCACCATCACACACTGGAGACTGACAGGTCCTTCACTTGACTGACAGGTGTCCTTTGAAATGCCTGTGAATCAGTATCTGTACAGACTGTTGAAATGCATATTTCCATCCTTATCGTAAAGGCATGGATGGGCAAGATAGGTGGTGTTAACGTTGCAAATAGCTCCAGAATTATTCATTGTCAGCTCCAGGCAAAGAATAGGAGGAAAGTTTTATTATTCACCATGCACAATAGCAGGAGGCTTAATGATTCTCAGTTACCTTGGCAGAATTGTCTGTCGACTTCAGGCACTAGCAGTGGGTGACACAGGTCTGGCCAAGTGTTAGAGCAAGATCATACATTCTGGTCCCATTTTAATTTCTAATACATTAATCTTTCCCTCCCAGATGCACAATGAATATTCCATAGACTCTTGTTTGTCAGAAGCTGTCTGGCTTTCATCTATTCAGGTGGTTTCATTGACTGTGAAAGCGTGCTTCAAAGGCCTGATCAGTCAATGACAACTGTCTCACAATAGCATTGAGTAATGCTTCCCTTTTTTCTTTTCAGGCATCTGATAGACAACTTTGACACCTGATCTCTGGGGACCTTATGGAGTCACTCAGAGTTCTTAAGAGACTTCCCTTACTTTATCATTCCAGAAAGAATTGTCACAGGTGAATGTATCGCACTTTCTCAGGAGCTGAACCTGACCCTTGAATCCATCTCATTTGCACTGCAGGTTTCACAATGAATTAAAATGGATTAAGTTGGCTTAATGCTGTTTTACAAGCAAGCAAAAAGCTCTGTGCCATTCATTTTTAATTTTAATCCTTTGTCTTAGCCTGCTAATTACTATTGTTTTAAGTTCATTATCCTGGTGTGCACATTGTTACTAGTTGGATGCTAATGCTTGTAAGCAGTGTCCTTACTTTTGCAGGTACTGACCCTTCAATTGTCAAATTAGTTCATGTCATTGCTGAACAGCCGACTCTGTAATCTACCATTCTCTCTTTAAAATTTTATTCTTCTCTTGTCTCTAATTAATTAAGCAATAACCCCATTGAAGCATCTTATGCACAGACTCAAGTTCAAAAGCATTAAAAGGAGGAGAAACTGGAAATTGGATATGTGATTCTTCTAGTTTTTCTGACACCCCTAGGTCAGAAGAACTCTATCATACCACATGTTTTGTCTGTAAAGCTTGCAGAATATGACCCTAAAAGCAATCTGAATTATATTTCCTATCTCTCCACAACTTTTTTCAAAATCTTCATTAAAAGCAATGGAAAATTAATATTACAATGCTTCAGTTGACAGCAAAAACATAAGGAAGAAGAAACATCTCTGAAAAATTATTTGGAAAGATGAAACAGTCATCAAAATCACAAAACTCACTTCAGGTGCAAATTCAAAGTGCCTAATTTCTCATTTCAGTGTAAGCATTATCTCCACAGAGTCCTTCTGGAGGTCAGCCAGCTCTTGGAACACTTTCAGTGAAAGAAACTTCACAACCTCACAATTGTGGCATTCTGGTTATTACAAAGTTCATTTCTATTACAAATTGAGATCAACCTCCCTCTAAGTTTCATCACTAGTCACACTTCACAGAAAGCACTGTCTTTGCCTCATGACTATACTTGGGTTCTCTCTCTTTTTTAAAAAAAATGCATTTTGTTTATTTATTTTTTTGGCTATTCTGGGTTTTCACTGCCGCCACAGGCTCTTCTCTAGTTGCAGGAAGTGGGGGCTACTATCTAGTTGAGGTGAGCAGGCTTCTTGTTGCGGTGACTTCTCTTGTGGAACTCAGGCTCTAGGGCATATGGGCTTCAGTAGTTACAGCACATGGGCTCATTAATTGTGGCTCTGAGGCTCTAGAGCACAGGCTCCATAGTTGTGGCTCACAGGCTTAGTTGCTCCACAGCATGTGGGATCTTCCTGGATAAGGGATCAAACTCATGTCTCCTGCATTGGCAGGCGAACTCTTTACCACTGAGCTACCAGGGAAGCCCCTATACTTAGGTTCTTTAAGCATGTCTTCCCAAAGCTTTTTCAAGAGATTATGTATACCCACTTCCTATACTCATTACTGTAATACAAATTTGAGACCATCTTCAAATCATAGTCACTCTTTTCTGAACATGTTTCTGCAATTTATTATCAGAGATTAGAAACATTTGGGAAGTAAATCTAATCCTCCATGAAGAACAATCCAATAAAAATATAAATTCTTGCCACCAACTGCACCAACCTACATGGATCTCAACTCACTCACTTTGCTTTCCTTCCTAATCATAATGGAGGAAATGTTCCACATGCCATGCACTCCTGCTTCTTTGTCCCCTCTTGCCCACTTGAAGGCTTCACACTTGCAGCTATTCAGCTATTCCTTTTCTCTCCAACATCAGTGATTCCTCCCTTTCTACCAGATCAGTTTAATAGGAAATCAATCATGTTATTTTTTCAGTTTAAAAGTAACTTTCACCTTGATCATGATCCAATGGTAAGACTGGGCTCCCAATGCAGGAGGCCTGGGTTCAATCCTTGGTCAGGGAATTAGATCCTACCTGCTGCAACCAAGAGTTGCATGCTACAACTAAGACCTGGCACAGTCAAGTGAGTAAAAATAAATATTTAAAAATAAATAAATAAAATAAATTCTCCTGTATCGACTGCCCCATTTCCCTCTATCTTTCATAGAAAATTAGTATTGATTTTCAGCATTCAACATCTCCACCTCGTCTTGTTATAGGACCTCCTCAGAATACTCCAGTAAGGTTTTAGTGTCACTGCTTTCAGAAAATGATTTTGTCTGTGAGTTACATTTGTCAAATTAATACTTTCTTCATTATCCTCATTTACCCAGTCTCTTGCGGAAGTGGGGGCTACTATCTAGTTGAGGTGAGCAGGCTTCTTGTTGCGGTGACTTCTCTTGTGGAACTCAGGCTCTAGGGCATATGGGCTTCAGTAGTTACAGCACATGGGCTCATTAATTGTGGCTCTGAGGCTCTAGAGCACAGGCTCCATAGTTGTGGCTCACAGGCTTAGTTGCTCCACAGCATGTGGGATCTTCCTGGATAAGGGATCAAACTCATGTCTCCTGCATTGGCAGGCGAACTCTTTACCACTGAGCTACCAGGGAAGCCCCTATACTTAGGTTCTTTAAGCATGTCTTCCCAAAGCTTTTTCAAGAGATTATGTATACCCACTTCCTATACTCATTACTGTAATACAAATTTGAGACCATCTTCAAATCATAGTCACTCTTTTCTGAACATGTTTCTGCAATTTATTATCAGAGATTAGAAACATTTGGGAAGTAAATCTAATCCTCCATGAAGAACAATCCAATAAAAATATAAATTCTTGCCACCAACTGCACCAACCTACATGGATCTCAACTCACTCACTTTGCTTTCCTTCCTAATCATAATGGAGGAAATGTTCCACATGCCATGCACTCCTGCTTCTTTGTCCCCTCTTGCCCACTTGAAGGCTTCACACTTGCAGCTATTCAGCTATTCCTTTTCTCTCCAACATCAGTGATTCCTCCCTTTCTACCAGATCAGTTTAATAGGAAATCAATCATGTTATTTTTTCAGTTTAAAAGTAACTTTCACCTTGATCATGATCCAATGGTAAGACTGGGCTCCCAATGCAGGAGGCCTGGGTTCAATCCTTGGTCAGGGAATTAGATCCTACCTGCTGCAACCAAGAGTTGCATGCTACAACTAAGACCTGGCACAGTCAAGTGAGTAAAAATAAATATTTAAAAATAAATAAATAAAATAAATTCTCCTGTATCGACTGCCCCATTTCCCTCTATCTTTCATAGAAAATTAGTATTGATTTTCAGCATTCAACATCTCCACCTCGTCTTGTTATAGGACCTCCTCAGAATACTCCAGTAAGGTTTTAGTGTCACTGCTTTCAGAAAATGATTTTGTCTGTGAGTTACATTTGTCAAATTAATACTTTCTTCATTATCCTCATTTACCCAGTCTCTTAGGAACATTCAACATAGTTGGCTACCTTCCCTTCTTGAAATATTTTCTTCTCTTAATTTTAGTTGCACCATGATATCCCAGTTTGCCTCATGCTCCATTGACTACTTCTTTCTAGTCTTTGCTAGCTTCTCTTTCTCATTCTGACATCAATCTTATTAGAGGCTTTGATTGTTGACCTTTGAACCTCTTCTCTATTAGCATTCACATTTTAAGTGATGTCATCTGGTTCCATGGTTTTAAGTGACTTCCATATGTTAATGTTTCCCTAAGTGATACCTTCAATGGTGGATTTTTCTGAGACCTTTAGACTCATATATTCACATTCTCAGGGGCTTCCCCAATGTCTCAGACATAAAGAATCCATTTGCAATGTAAGAACTCCAGGAGATGTGGGTTCAGTCCCTGGGTTGGGAAAATCCCCTGGAGGAAGTCATGGCAACCCACTCCTATATCCCCTTGCCTGGAGAATCCCATGGACAGAGGAACTTGTTGGGCTACAGTCCATAGGGTCTCAAAGAGTGTATGGAACACAATTAAGCAACTTAGCTCTCATGTACACATTCACATACCCACTCAACATCTCCATTAGTTTTATAATAGGCATTTAAGCTGTTACATGCTTAAAATGAAACATCCCACTTTTTTCCCCATAATAACTGGTTAGATGATTAGACCAATCTTTCTCCTTTCCCTCACCCAGACAGTTAAAAGAAGTAGAGAAGACTTACTTTTTGAGTCATTTAAAAAGCTACAAAAACCTCAGAAGACAATAAGGAATTATCAGGTCATATGTAGAGATAAAAGGGAAACTGGGAGAAGTAAATGAGCATGGCAGTTGTTGGAAGATGAGCAGAACAGTAATCAAAACTTAGACCTGCCCCCCAAATTTAAGAGTCTAACAGGAGGGGCTTCCCCTGGTGGTCCAGTGGGTAAGGACACCGCATTGCAGTGCAAGGGGCGCCGGTTCGATCCCTGGCCTGGGAGGATTCCACGTGCCGCGGAACAGCTGGACTGATGTGTCCAATTACTGAGCTGGAGCCCTGACGCGCACGCGCCTGCCCAGAGCCAGTGCTCTGCGACGACAGAGGCCACCGCGATGGGAGGCCCACAGGAGCCAAAGAACAAAGATTTTCATCTTTGGATGAAAATAAAGAAATGAAAGACCAATTAAGTGGCCTGCCCATCCCCCTCCCTCCCCACCCCACTCCCCAAAAAGATAAATAAATAAAATTTAAAAAAAAAAAAAAAAAAGAGTCTAACAGGAGAATTCCTCAACAATGATTTTTGATCCCAAGAACTTTACTTCTTGGAGAGAAGATAAATAGGAAGGGAAAAGACCTCACATGAAATTTCAGCATGCTTTTGAGTTGACTGGATTATCTGGAGAAACTTCTGGTCTTGAACTTAGTTTAAGTTGATTTTGGATCACTATTACCTCAGGAGGCTTCACAGAATGAATCACAATTTCCCTCTGGAGGTAGTTGCATTCATCCTAAGTCTCTTAAAAGATTGAAGGCAAAAAGAGAAGGTGGTGGTAGAGGATGTGATGGTTGAATAGCATCACTGATTCAATGGATATGAATTTGAGCAAATTCTGGGAGATGGTGAAGGCCAGAGGATTCTGACATGCTGCAGTCCATGCAGATGCAAAGAGCTGGACATGACTTAGCAACAGAATAACAATAAGAATAAATCTTCTTATAACTACCAATATATATTTTTCCATCCCACAATTTAAGATAACCAGGAGTACAGGAAATAAGACAAAATTAAGGAGAAACAGTAAAAAAAAAAAAAAAAAAAAAGAAAAGAAAAATTAGGTGATAGAAACAAACTATAAACACTTTAGGTTGTGAACCTGTCAGAAAAAGATTACAGTACAATTTTGCTTACAAACAATAAGCCTGATGTTACCTACAGATGAAATTTAAATATTGACAAAGCAGATTAAAAAAAAAATACAGATACAAAGTTACTAAGCATTTGTAGTATATCTAAAAGATCGTAAGTTTCTTTCCTGATAAAGCTAAAACTATGGAGATGTCTAAATCTTAAGTACTAAAAATACCAATTGTGGAGGTTATACATTTAAAAATAAAAATCGGTTTGTTGACCAACGACCTATCTTCTGATGAATTTCTCAAGTGTTATCAAAATTCTAAGAGTGCTAAATAAGTGACCAATAGAGGAGTTCAGTGAAAGAAAGTACTTGGACTTCAGTTAAGGGTTAAAAGTGGGTATAAAGATGAACAAAGAGATCTGGCTTTTAGAAGAAAGAAATACTGTCTAAAAGGGAAAAGGCTTAAAACTTCTCTTTGTTTGGAAACAGAAGTACCTAAATTATATGGAGACTTGGGTTGCCAGGAAGGTGAAACTAGAGCCCTGTTTGAAAAACAGGGCAAGACCCAAGAAAGTGCCATAATGCTAAAGGACAAGGAGGACAAAGTTGGAAATGGACCTAAGGAAAACAAAGGCATCATGTTAATGAGAATTTGCCAGAATGTGAGAAGTGCTCCCTCTGCCTAAGGTTTGAAGACCCTTCCTGCATTCATGCATTCATTCTCTACAACACCCCTGGGGATATAGGGAGGGGCTAGTTTAATTCTTGTTTTAAAATTGAGGAAGTAGACATAAAAGGTTTAAAGTACCTATGCAAGGCAACTGATCCTTTAGAGAGAAATTCAACATTTTCACTCTAATCTTTCTGGTTCTTAAATCCATTCTTACTTAACATTCTTTGTACAGCTTTCACTTCAACTTAAATCTAGGGTGTGTAAGTTTCACAGCAAAACCCTGAAGGTTTTCGCAGGTCCCTGTTTAAAGTTTGCTCTTGCTTTCCTATGAGTGAGTGAGTGAGTGTGTGTGTGTCGGTGTGAGTGTGTGTGTGTCTCTGTGCTAGCAAGCGTGCCTGAGCCAGTGCCTCTATTTGTAATAACACGTCAGATTTCCAGGGCCTGAGGTTTCCTTGGCAGGCAGCCATATATTCTCACCTTCTCAAGCTTGTGGCTACAACAGTTGGCATTCCATTTTCCTGCCTGCTCTTTTTAGACATTTCTTCCATCTGATTAGTCATTTAAAATCTTCCTGCAGTGTTTGTTGATCTTCACCTGTTTGTTGCGTTTCCTGTGTTTAGAGGTTAAAATGTTATGTTGGTGCCAGCTTAATAAAGCCTAACAAGAGATGAATTCACACAACCATTTAAACTAGGCAGATGGCAAGGTATGGTCTGGAAGTTGAATCGCTTATTGGTGTGCCTGCCTTAAAATAAGCAGAAAAAGTGTCATTGGATTTCATCTATAGAATAAGGGGCTTCACATGAAATTAAACCCAATTATACAAATTGGTTAAAATGATTTCAAAAAGAATTTCTTTTAATTTGCTAACTGCAAGACCTATGTTTAACTGAACGATATTAAGTAGCAGAAAAAATGTGATAATAAACTAGCAGTAACATTTTTAAAATAATGAATCTCAAAGCCTTAGAAAGGCAGCCTGCTAGTGACTTCTAAATGGATAACCGGATGAACTGGACCCTGATGACTAAAAAGGATGAACAGCTTGAGAGTTGCGAGTTAAGTCTTATTTAGGTTGAAATGAGGACTGTAGCCTGGGAGGCAGCATCTCAGATAGCTCTGAGAGACTGCTCCAAGGTTTGAAGACCCTTCCTGCATTCATGCATTCATTCTCTACAACACCCCTGGGGATATAGGGAGGGGCTAGTTTAATTCTTGTTTTAAAATTGAGGAAGTAGACATAAAAGGTTTAAAGTACCTATGCAAGGCAACTGATCCTTTAGAGAGAAATTCAACATTTTCACTCTAATCTTTCTGGTTCTTAAATCCATTCTTACTTAACATTCTTTGTACAGCTTTCACTTCAACTTAAATCTAGGGTGTGTAAGTTTCACAGCAAAACCCTGAAGGTTTTCGCAGGTCCCTGTTTAAAGTTTGCTCTTGCTTTCCTATGAGTGAGTGAGTGAGTGTGTGTGTGTCGGTGTGAGTGTGTGTGTGTCTCTGTGCTAGCAAGCGTGCCTGAGCCAGTGCCTCTATTTGTAATAACACGTCAGATTTCCAGGGCCTGAGGTTTCCTTGGCAGGCAGCCATATATTCTCACCTTCTCAAGCTTGTGGCTACAACAGTTGGCATTCCATTTTCCTGCCTGCTCTTTTTAGACATTTCTTCCATCTGATTAGTCATTTAAAATCTTCCTGCAGTGTTTGTTGATCTTCACCTGTTTGTTGCGTTTCCTGTGTTTAGAGGTTAAAATGTTATGTTGGTGCCAGCTTAATAAAGCCTAACAAGAGATGAATTCACACAACCATTTAAACTAGGCAGATGGCAAGGTATGGTCTGGAAGTTGAATCGCTTATTGGTGTGCCTGCCTTAAAATAAGCAGAAAAAGTGTCATTGGATTTCATCTATAGAATAAGGGGCTTCACATGAAATTAAACCCAATTATACAAATTGGTTAAAATGATTTCAAAAAGAATTTCTTTTAATTTGCTAACTGCAAGACCTATGTTTAACTGAACGATATTAAGTAGCAGAAAAAATGTGATAATAAACTAGCAGTAACATTTTTAAAATAATGAATCTCAAAGCCTTAGAAAGGCAGCCTGCTAGTGACTTCTAAATGGATAACCGGATGAACTGGACCCCTGATGACTAAAAAGGATGAACAGCTTGAGAGTTGCGAGTTAAGTCTTATTTAGGTTGAAATGAGGACTGTAGCCTGGGAGGCAGCATCTCAGATAGCTCTGAGAGACTGCTCCAATGGGGGAAAAGTCAATCTATAATGCTTTGATGAAGGAGGAGTTCAATACCATTAAACACTCATTTTGCAAAAGATTTTCAGTTAGTCACAAGTATCTGATGTCATGATGAAGGGATTTAGTTTTTTTCTACGTATGAGGAGATGCAAGGATTGAGATCATACAGTCTGTTCCTAATAGCGTCCACCTATCTAAAGACCTGTCCCACTAGATTCCCTGGAGTACAGACTGCCTCACTCCATACTGAACTACCTGAGGGGTTGTTGAGGATCAGCAGCTGCCACAGCACATGGGTCAGCCTCCACAGAGCCAGATGGCAAATGGCCTCGTTGTTCAGTCATTGACAATATAATTGGTAAGTGCCAATTTGTAGTTGACACCTCCAAGCTCTGAGAGTCAAACATCTGAATCAGCAACATCAGGGACCAAATTTTAGGCTATTCAATTCAAAAGTGATTAGTAAGTGCTCAATAGCTAGTCCCCTGGAAGTGACAGAAAGCAACAATGACAAAAAGAGCCTTATTAGATCAAGACAGGCTCACATTAAGAAGCATGTACATTTGCTTGTTTTGACATGAATTTGTATCTTCTTAGATCATAAGACTTTGTTTCTCTGTTGTTATTTAGGTGCTCAGTACATTTTGCCCTTTTGTTTTGACATGACATTTGTGATCTTCTGCTAGATTCGCTTATGTCCTTAAAATAAGCAGAAAGTGTCATTGGATTTCATCTATAGAATAAGGGCTTCACATGAAATTAAACCCAATTATACAAATTGGTTAAAATGATTTCAAAAAGAATTTCTTTTAATTTGCTAACTGCAAGACCTATGTTTAACTGAACGATATTAAGTAGCAGAAAAAATGTGATAATAAACTAGCAGTAACATTTTTAAAATAATGAATCTCAAAGCCTTAGAAAGGCAGCCTGCTAGTGACTTCTAAATGGATAACCGGATGAACTGGACCCCTGATGACTAAAAAGGATGAACAGCTTGAGAGTTGCGAGTTAAGTCTTATTTAGGTTGAAATGAGGACTGTAGCCTGGGAGGCAGCATCTCAGATAGCTCTGAGAGACTGCTCCAATGGGGGAAAAGTCAATCTATAATGCTTTGATGAAGGAGGAGTTCAATACCATTAAACACTCATTTTGCAAAAGATTTTCAGTTAGTCACAAGTATCTGATGTCATGATGAAGGGATTTAGTTTTTTCACGTATGAGGAGATGCAAGGATTGAGATCATACAGTCTGTTCCTAATAGCGTCCACCTATCTAAAGACCTGTCCCACTAGATTCCCTGGAGTACAGACTGCCTCACTCCATACTGAACTACCTGAGGGGTTGTTGAGGATCAGCAGCTGCCACAGCACATGGGTCAGCCTCCACAGAGCCAGATGGCAAATGGCCTCGTTGTTCAGTCATTGACAATATAATTGGTAAGTGCCAATTTGTAGTTGACACCTCCAAGCTCTGAGAGTCAAACATCTGAATCAGCAACATCAGGGACCAAATTTTAGGCTATTCAATTCAAAAGTGATTAGTAAGTGCTCAATAGCTAGTCCCCTGGAAGTGACAGAAAGCAACAATGACAAAAAGAGCCTTATTAGATCAAGACAGGCTCACATTAAGAAGCATGTACATTTGCTTGTTTTGACATGAATTTGTATCTTCTTAGATCATAAGACTTTGTTTCTCTGTTGTTATTTAGGTGCTCAGTCATGCTTGACTCTTTGTGACCCCAGGGGTTGTAGATTGCCAGACTCCTCTGTCCACAGAATACTCCAGGCAAGAATACTAGAGTGGATTGCCATTTCCTTCTCCAGGGTTCTTCCTGACCCAGGGGTTGAAGCCATGTCTCCTGCATGGCAGACAGATTCTTTACTGCTGTGCCACCAGGGAAGCCCCTGCTCTTACCAAAATGTGGCTCTAACACTAAATTCTGGCCCCAAATTCAGGAAGGTTTTTTTTTTTTTTCTTTTTGGTGAAGCTACTCTTTATTCATCCATGCATATCCTCTGGCAGGGAAATAGGACAGCCTGTTTTCCAGATTCCAATTTTCACTATCATCTTTGCTTCTAGATAAGATCCCTTCTTGTTAACGTCATTTATTTACTTCATTGTTGGCTTCCCTCAACTTTAATGATTCTGGTATCAGATCAAGGTTTCCTACCATACAGCTTTCCCCATCGTTTTTGGCGACTCCAAAAATATTAGTGAGGCTACCAATTTTGTGTCACAGTTCTGTACCTTTTCAACTCAAATTTTTTTTTTTTCCGTTCCACCTTGGTATCTTATATCCATAGCCACATCTTACACCTTTACTACAGAGAGAACACATTTGCTCCCAAAAGCTTAAACTCAACTATTTTAGTTTTATCTCCAGCTCTCACTGAATCTCATTTTTATCTGGCTTCCCCCTCCTTTCCTCACCCTTCTCATTTATTTGTATTAATATAAATTGTCCTTATTTTCAAATAAATATTTTAATGACTTGAGCAAGAGAGTACTTCTCTTCCTGGGAATCTCTATAGAATGTCTGGTATCTCTCACATTTTTAGGAAGTGTAGGAAGATTCTGTGATTATATTTTATTGTCCAGTAGGCCAACTTTATTTTTGACAATATACACTATTTTGATCTTCTTTCCTGTCTTGAAACTTCCTAATCACTCTTCAGTACAGTTATAGGCTGACTTCTGCTTCTCCTACCCCATGGAAATCCCTCTCCCCAAAGTCACCAGTGATATAGTTAATATGGGCTTTATGTTATTAAACATCTGTCTAGGTATTTAATGCAGTTAATCAGTCTATCTGTTCCTTTTAAAGACTGGTGTTCTAAGCAGCATGCTGCCAACCCTTCTTTCTTCTTGCTATGCACTCTTGTTGTCTTGTGAGTTTTGATATACATTCTTTTCTTGAATGATGCTCACCACTTATATGCTAAAGATTCTAACACAGCTCTGACTTCTTTCTTGAAGTCACATCTACTCAAATGCCTACTGAATATATGTTCTGTATTTTCTAGAAGTATCTTAAACTCAACTTATAAAGTTCCTCTTTACTATAAACTTGTAAACCTGAGCCTCTTCCTATACTCCCTCATTGGGAGATAAGCACCATCGCCTAATCCATCTCCCAAATCAGAAGGCACTTAGACAGCTTCTCCACTGGACAATGTATTACCATAGTTTCTTCTTATTTCTTGTTCCATATTTTCTCCATATCTATGCTGCTGTGGTTACCTCAAGTTCCCTTTATTTTTTTAACGTATATTATTGTAGTGGCTTCCTTTAAATGTTCATTCCAGCTGATCAATCCTCTACACTGCTATCATCTAATTTTGTCACTCCTCTGCTTAAAATCCCCTACTGCTTCTCTGGTGGGTGAATAAAGACCAGCCACATAAAGATGATATGTAAAGTCTTCAATTATTGGCAACTTCCATCTAACTTCCTTTCACATTAATCCACTACACTGATATTCAAGTCATATTAGCTACAACCTTTTCCTATTTTGTATAATAACATGTACTCTCACTACCTTCAAGTTTCTCCCATCTTCCCTCCTGTCTCCACCAATTCTTACTAGTCATCCAAAAGTCCCCAAGTTTTCATTTTTCGTACTTCGGGCTCTATAGAATGTCTGGTATCTCTCACATTTTAGGAAGTGTAGGAAGATTCTGTGATTATATTTTATTGTCCAGTAGGCCAACTTTATTTTTGACAATATACACTATTTTGATCTTCTTTCCTGTCTTGAAACTTCCTAATCACTCTTCAGTACAGTTATAGGCTGACTTCTGCTTCTCCTACCCCATGGAAATCCCTCCCCCCAAAGTCACCAGTGATATAGTTAATATGGGCTTTATGTTATTAAACATCTGTCTAGGTATTTAATGCAGTTAATCAGTCTATCTGTTCCTTTTAAAGACTGGTGTTCTAAGCAGCATGCTGCCAACCCTTCTTTCTTCTTGCTATGCACTCTTGTTGTCTTGTGAGTTTTGATATACATTCTTTTCTTGAATGATGCTCACCACTTATATGCTAAAGATTCTAACACAGCTCTGACTTCTTTCTTGAAGTCACATCTACTCAAATGCCTACTGAATATATGTTCTGTATTTTCTAGAAGTATCTTAAACTCAACTTATAAAGTTCCTCTTTACTATAAACTTGTAAACCTGAGCCTCTTCCTATACTCCCTCATTGGGAGATAAGCACCATCGCCTAATCCATCTCCCAAATCAGAAGGCACTTAGACAGCTTCTCCACTGGACAATGTATTACCATAGTTTCTTCTTATTTCTTGTTCCATATTTTCTCCATATCTATGCTGCTGTGGTTACCTCAAGTTCCCTTTATTTTTTTAACGTATATTATTGTAGTGGCTTCCTTTAAATGTTCATTCCAGCTGATCAATCCTCTACACTGCTATCATCTAATTTTGTCACTCCTCTGCTTAAAATCCCCTACTGCTTCTCTGGTGGGTGAATAAAGACCAGCCACATAAAGATGATATGTAAAGTCTTCAATTATTGGCAACTTCCATCTAACTTCCTTTCACATTAATCCACTACACTGATATTCAAGTCATATTAGCTACAACCTTTTCCTATTTTGTATAATAACATGTACTCTCACTACCTTCAAGTTTCTCCCATCTTCCCTCCTGTCTCCACCAATTCTTACTAGTCATCCAAAAGTCCCCCGAAGTCATGTCTTTTAAATAACCTGTTACTTGCTGCTGTAACTCAGTGTATCTGTCTCTGCTATAATTTGTATAATTGTACCTGTCTCCTTTCTTCATGGACTGTTAGTTTCTTAAGGCTATGAATTGCAGCCTTCATGTCACTCATAAGAATTTCAAATGATGCATAGCAAATAATATGTGCTCAATTAATATTTATTGACTATACAGGTAGATAAAATGATAAAAATCAGCTGAACACAATATGTGTCATTTATTCTTTTAAGTGTCAACTTTAGAATTATGTAATTCCCCAGGGAATTCTGTGCCTATTACTGAGGAACTTAGTTGTTTTGCCTTGCACATTACAATATCTTCATTTTAGATACCATTTTATTCCATTAACTTTGTTGGAAAAAAAACAGACAGTTTTTCTACGAATCAGTAAGACAACTCCATTTAGGAATTAACATAACCTGAATTGAAAATCTGGTAGAGAAAAACACTAGGCCCTTCAAACTTGGAAAAGAACCTATTTACCTAAATGCATCAATGGTAGTTTATTATACTAGTTCCTTTATCAAAAATATAATAAAGCTCAAGCAAGATCAGCTTATTAATTAGTCCAGTTCCTACTCACATTTTCTGAAGAAGGTTATGATAGTATCTTTGGCATTTCCTTCCTTCATAAGAATCACCAGGGCCTGTTCAATGATTTCACCAAGTATATTTAAATTTTTTAATCTTCTATATTATAGTCTTCAACTGCAATTTTATAGGTGAAGTCTAATTGAAGTACAGAATCTTAGTGGTTTTTACTTCAGGATGCTGTGCCAATGCAGGGTACAGTTAACCTTTTTTTTGCAGAGTGATGTTGACACACATCTGCTCAAATACATTAACGTTTCCATCCCAACTGACTCAGTTGGCAGGAACAACTCACTCCTCTTTGTGAATACAGAAGTAGGGAGGGGCCCTGAAAGGGAGAGAGGCATTTACAATTTGTCAAGATATGTATTCCAACACTTACTTTAAAAATAAGTACTGGGTCCAACTTAAGCTAATAAGCTAATGACTTCTTTTCCTGCTACTTTAGTCATCCAAAAGTCCCCAGTCATGTCTTTTAAATAACCTGTTACTTGCTGCTGTAACTCAGTGTATCTGTCTCTGCTATAATTTGTATAATTGTACCTGTCTCCTTTCTTCATGGACTGTTAGTTTCTTAAGGCTATGAATTGCAGCCTTCATGTCACTCATAAGAATTTCAAATGATGCATAGCAAATAATATGTGCTCAATTAATATTTATTGACTATACAGGTAGATAAAATGATAAAAATCAGCTGAACACAATATGTGTCATTTATTCTTTTAAGTGTCAACTTTAGAATTATGTAATTCCCCAGGGAATTCTGTGCCTATTACTGAGGAACTTAGTTGTTTTGCCTTGCACATTACAATATCTTCATTTTAGATACCATTTTATTCCATTAACTTTGTTGGAAAAAAAACAGACAGTTTTTCTACGAATCAGTAAGACAACTCCATTTAGGAATTAACATAACCTGAATTGAAAATCTGGTAGAGAAAAACACTAGGCCCTTCAAACTTGGAAAAGAACCTATTTACCTAAATGCATCAATGGTAGTTTATTATACTAGTTCCTTTATCAAAAATATAATAAAGCTCAAGCAAGATCAGCTTATTAATTAGTCCAGTTCCTACTCACATTTTCTGAAGAAGGTTATGATAGTATCTTTGGCATTTCCTTCCTTCATAAGAATCACCAGGGCCTGTTCAATGATTTCACCAAGTATATTTAAATTTTTGAATCTTCTATATTATAGTCTTCAACTGCAATTTTATAGGTGAAGTCTAATTGAAGTACAGAATCTTAGTGGTTTTTACTTCAGGATGCTGTGCCAATGCAGGGTACAGTTAACCTTTTTTTTGCAGAGTGATGTTGACACACATCTGCTCAAATACATTAACGTTTCCATCCCAACTGACTCAGTTGGCAGGAACAAGCTCACTCCTCTTTGTGAATACAGAAGTAGGGAGGGGGGCCCTGAAAGGGAGAGAGGCATTTTACAATTTGTCAAGATATGTATTCCAACACTTACTTTAAAAAATAAGTACTGGGTCCAACTTAAGCTAATAAGCTAATGACTGCTTATCCTTTACTATTAAGTTTCAAAGCAGCTCTTAACTAAATGAGCCAATTATTACATTGCCATGTATTTTTCATTCCTTCCTGTTAAATCATGCATTGGGTGTTATATAGAAGTTTTATGCTTATTAAAAAATAACCAGTATGTATGAGCTTATGAAAGGAAACTCCACTCAGATTTTTAAAAAGCAAATGAAAACCTTCAAATCTAACTGGTGCCATATGGTACACTCAGAAACACTTGTAAAAAGAAAGTTAAACCTTGAATATATTAATGATTTTTTAACTGAAAGAAAAAAAAAAAGCCTCTTTTCCATCTTTGCATCTGAAAAGACTTCTGAATAGGGCATTATGGAACACTTTTCTACACAAAGAAGTGAATTCAGTAACATAAACCTTGTGTTAGTTTTATTATTATTATGGTTATAAAGAGTGCATGGTTTTGAGCAAAACAAAACATTAACATTATGCCTTGACATTGCTCTTAATATATTAAAGATGTAAAGATATCCACTGTTGGCAATCCTCTTAGTTTCTTTTTTTTTTTTTTCATTCCATTTCTCAAAAAGAAAAGAGAAAAAAATCTTCTTTAATCTGACCTTGATGTAAAGACAAAAGCACAACCAGTCATGAGATACACCAGTATCCTTTAGAGGAGGGAGTTGCATTCCCCTGCCATTCATTTTTCCTTCCAGGTGAAGTCTCTTAATTTATACTGATATGTAAAGCATCTACTGAAGAGCCTAACTTGCTGTTTTTCCTTCTTTCTAAATGCAAATATAAAAGACCCAGAAAGCAATGGAAAACAAAGAAGTGTTAGGGTAAGGAGAACACCTGTACCTCTACACTCTGTTCTCCCCATCAGATTGTGCTTGTCCATCCTTTAAAAAACACAAGAGTACTTTAATTTCAACCATTTTGAAGAGTGAACTTTTACATATTTCACATGAATGCTATACACAGACATATGTATATCTCTTTCTTCTCCCATGTATCATGACACACATCTCATTTGTTGAGGTGGGATAATATTTTTCTAGGGTAGTGCTAAGAAAAATGTATGAGACTGAATTTTTCTTCTCTGGCTTACTTGAAGCTATAAGAATTTTGGGGGGTGTGGAATATAGGTTTCTCAGTGGACAGAATGAAATACTCTGACAAAGGGCCTCAGCGTAAATAGCAGCTCCTCATTTCAACTTACTTTAAGCTGTATCCACTAAAATGATATCTCTTTGCTTTTTTCATAAAAGCTTCTTTTTCACTCGACATATGTAGACTGTTTTCCAAAAACAGAAATTATTTGCCCAGGTCTTTGAAGTAACAATTATTTTCTGAGAGGAAGAAGCATCAACACCCTACACACCTAAAGCAACTCTGAACATCTCAGTGCCTTTCTACTGTTCCCTAGACTGGCAGTCAAATCTCGTTTTTTTTCTTCATATTTCCTTAGTTAGTAATATGCATCTCCTGCATCACTGGCAGATTCTTTACTGTTGAGCCACTGGAGAACTTAATACTATGGATGAGCAAATCAGAAAACTTAGACTCTTTCCATGGCAGGAATGATATAAGGAAGTCCTTGAAGATAAGTCTTGCTTGAATTTTCTGGAAAATTGCTAAATGTCTAAAAGGGACACCATTTTCACTGTTGTACTAGAACAATAGTAAAAGTTGCAGAGAGAAGAAACTTTTAGGTATAAACACATTTAACCAAGTGAATGAGAAAAGAAAAAAAAAAAAAAAAAGAAGGCAAAGAGGAATAATCAGAGGCTAATTTCAGTAAAAGTCATTTAGCAAGAGTTTCTTAGTGAATATATTTGTGATTATGAAGAAAGCATATTTTACTTTTGCCAAATAGAATTCCTAGAGACTAGATGTTTGCCACACTGTTTGCCAGTATGGGAGACTTTACTCTTTCTTTATAGACAAATTCACATTGAAATATGTGTGTAAAAATGGCATGGCCTTTTAAAATTCCACTTGTTTCTAATGTTCAACTTACATATTAAGTTAGAGTGCCTTTAAAATTTTTCACAAGTATATCAAGAGGACTGGATCCAATTGATAAAACTAATTTCCTAGATATTAAAAAATACAGGTTAGTATACTTTGGCTCCATGATATTTTATGTTCCTCATATTATAGCCTGTACAGTGGGAACCTATAAAAACCTTTGATTTTCAAATAATGCTTTATAAAACACAGTACCATTAACATTTGCTGTATCTTCTCCTATCATTTTCTCTAATTGTTTTATTTTATCACAAAGTTGAATATTTAACTTTATTCTTTTTTTTTCACTTGCTGTTAAGTCATAGATGTTTCCATGACACTACATACTCTAGGTAATAATGATTTTTAATGACTAACAACATTAAACTTGTGGTTTGTCATAATTAACATGTTTTGTAATTGGATATCTAAATTTTTAATTTTTCAAAACCAAAATATTTTCCAAAGGCATATTATATGCATATTTTGCTATCTTTATTATAGTCTCACAAATGGAATGATTGGGCAAGGTAATGATTGTGTTATGTTTTGATTATTTTTAAAAATTATACAAGTAACATGTGAAAGTCAGAAATAATAAAAACAATATGTACTTAAAGTACATATGATGGTCTCCTTTTATTCTGTTTCGTGTTCTCCCATGTTGGTAGCTCACTTTCAATGTTTTTACATATGTATATGTATATATGGGGATAAAGGTTTTAGTTATACAAATGGAAATGTCTTATATGTATTATAGTACTATATTTATTTTATAATATATCTTATAGTTTCTTATTAAACATATTTCTTTTAATTTTTTTTAGAAATGTGAAGTATTCAAAATATCATCACCCAGATGACATCTACAAATTAAATGTTTACAAAATAAATGTTTTGGGACATTTAATTTGCAAACAAAATATGTATAATCTATAAAAATATATAAAGTAAAAATCTTAGAAAATTAAAAATTTAAAGTATATGTAGTCCCTTCTAGTCATCATTCCTTCCCCAGCCTTCTATCCAAAGATAAGTGGTTTTAAAATTTTTCTGTGATTCTTTCCAATTAAAAAAAATCAGTGTCATCTTAACTTGTTTTAAATAACTAATTCTCAGCAATGCATTAGGTAATTTTTGCTCTAAGTGTTAGTATTTTTCATACAAAGAAATAAATTGTAAGTCAGATAAAGATGCTGATTTTCTGAGGTGTTTATTAGGTTGTGAAGATGAATTTTCTCCCAATTATGACAGACTAGGCTAGAATTCTAATTATTAATAAGGTCTATTTATTGTGCAGAAAGGCCAGGTAACATGGCTCCCAGGAAAACGAGCTGAAGAGAACACACGAGAGGAAGCCACCTCTTTGTGGAATGGTTATTCATGCTGAGAACTGCTGGAGAGATTAAACCCAGGCAGGATGCCCATAGTTCTGTCTTCAATTAGATTAGAGGCCATAAAACAGTTTAAAAGTGTAGTTTTCAGCAGAGTGGATGTAAAGGACAAAAGGCAAAAGGGGAATTAGCTTCTGACCTGGGAAAGCTCATAAGAGAAGAAAATTCCAGTAAAACAGTGTTACTGTGACCATTTCAATAGTATGTAAGAGTGTGAAGCAGTATGTGTTCATCAGTAATAGAAGTCTATTTTTATTAGAATACTACATGGCAGATCACAAACTCAAATGGCTACACAGGCAGGCAGCCACACAAATGAGTGAGGCTGGTATGAACTGGTTGGTATAAGAGCTTGCACACCATTCAAAGGCACAACTGACTCTTGTCATTTGGTGAAGAACAAGATGGGGGCTGAAGGTTGCTATACAATGTGATATTTTAAGCAATCCAAGCATAAGGATATTCATATGCAATCTACTATGGTATAAATGTTGGTAATTATTTTAACATTAAAATAACATATGGACTAATCAAAATGTGTGTCAAACCAAGTCCAAAGAGCTCCAGGTTGGGTGCTCTGACTAAGCTATTTGGGGCAGCCATACATATGGATTCTTTACCAGCTTCCCTAGTGGCTCAACTGGTAAAGAATCTACCTGCGTGGGAGACCTGGCTTCAGTCCCTGGGCTGGGACGATCACCTGGAGAAAAGAATGACCTCACTCCAGTATTCTTGCCTAGAGAATTCCATGGACAGATAAACCTGGCAGGCTACAGCATGCATGTAGGTTTTAAAATTTTTCTGTGATTCTTTCCAATTAAAAAAAATCAGTGTCATCTTAACTTGTTTTAAATAACTAATTCTCAGCAATGCATTAGGTAATTTTTGCTCTAAGTGTTAGTATTTTTCATACAAAGAAATAAATTGTAAGTCAGATAAAGATGCTGATTTTCTGAGGTGTTTATTAGGTTGTGAAGATGAATTTTCTCCCAATTATGACAGACTAGGCTAGAATTCTAATTATTAATAAGGTCTATTTATTGTGCAGAAAGGCCAGGTAACATGGCTCCCAGGAAAACGAGCTGAAGAGAACACACGAGAGGAAGCCACCTCTTTGTGGAATGGTTATTCATGCTGAGAACTGCTGGAGAGATTAAACCCA
This sequence comes from Tragulus kanchil, assembly GCA_022376925.1. NCBI lineage: Eukaryota > Metazoa > Chordata > Mammalia > Artiodactyla > Tragulidae > Tragulus > Tragulus kanchil. The sequence goes on along the minus strand of JAIOJX010000026.1, from coordinate 249,162,168 downwards.
GGCAGGATGCCCATAGTTCTGTCTTCAATTAGATTAGAGGCCATAAAACAGTTTAAAAGTGTAGTTTTCAGCAGAGTGGATGTAAAGGACAAAAGGCAAAGGGTAATTAGCTTCTGACCTGGGAAAGCTCATAAGAGAAGAAAATTCCAGTAAAACAGTGTTACTGTGACCATTTCAATAGTATGTAAGAGTGTGAAGCAGTATGTGTTCATCAGTAATAGAAGTCTATTTTTATTAGAATACTACATGGCAGATCACAAACTCAAATGGCTACACAGGCAGGCAGCCACACAAATGAGTGAGGCTGGTATGAACTGGTTGGTATAAGAGCTTGCACACCATTCAAAGGCACAACTGACTCTTGTCATTTGGTGAAGAACAAGATGGGGGCTGAAGGTTGCTATACAATGTGATATTTTAAGCAATCCAAGCATAAGGATATTCATATGCAATCTACTATGGTATAAATGTTGGTAATTATTTTAACATTAAAATAACATATGGACTAATCAAAATGTGTGTCAAACCAAGTCCAAAGAGCTCCAGGTTGGGTGCTCTGACTAAGCTATTTGGGGCAGCCATACATATGGATTCTTTACCAGCTTCCCTAGTGGCTCAACTGGTAAAGAATCTGCCTGCGTTGTGGGAGACCTGGCTTCAGTCCCTGGGCTGGGACGATCACCTGGAGAAAAGAATGATTCCTCACTCCAGTATTCTTGCCTAGAGAATTCCATGGACAGATAAACCTGGCAGGCTACAGTCCATGAGGTAGCAAAGAGTCAGACGTGACTGAGTAACTTTCATTTCATAGAATGTCAAGTCTTTTAAGTCAGGGTAGGATAGAGAGGGTCAATTCCAATGACTGTACTTCTTGTTCAACCTTTCATTCAGAGAAAATATACCTTTCTGGGTTTTTTTTTTTTAAGGTAAGGAAGGGATTTATTCAGATTCAGAGAATGCACACTCCACAGACAGAGTGTGGGCCATAGCAGAGCAAATCCAGTGGCCTACATTTTTGTTGTTATTGTTGGTCAGTCCTTAAGTCCTGTCCAAATCTTTATGACCCCATGACACCAGGCTCCTCTGTCCTCCACTCTCTCCTGAAGTTTGCTCAAATTCATATCCATTGAGTTGATGATGCTATCTAACCAACTCTGCTGCCCTCTTCTCCTCCTGAGCTCAGTCTTTTCCAGCATCAAGGTCTTTTCCAGTGAGTCATCTCTTCACATCAGGTGGCCAAAGTACTGGAGCTTCAGCTTTAGCACCATTCCTCCCAATGAATATCCAGGGTTGATTTCCTTTAGGATTGACTGGTTTGATCTTCTTGCAGTCCAGAGGTCTCTCAAGTCTTCTGAAGCACCAGTTTGAAAGCATCAATACTTTGGCACTCAACCTTATTTATGGTATTTATGGTCCAACTCTCACATCCACACCTGACTACTGCAAAAAACCATAGCTTTGACTATATGGACTTTTTTCAGCAAAGTGACTTTTCTGTATCCTCTAGCATTTCAATTGTTAACCTGTCCTAGAGACTATCTCACTAAGTGGAAGTAAGTCAGACAAACAGAAATATATGATATCACTAAGTGGAATTTATTTTTAAAATGATACAAACAAACTTGCTTATAAAATAGAAACAGATTCACACGTTTTGAAAACAAATTTATGGTTTCCAAAGGGAAAACATGAGAGTGACGGATAAATTAGGAGCTTGGAATTAACAGACACACTGTGCTATATATAAAAATAGAAAAATGATAAGGCCTACTGTATAGCACAGAGAACTCTGATCAATATTCTGTAATAACCTGTATGGAAAAACAATTGAAAAAGAATTGGTACACATATATGTATAACTGAATCACTTTGCTGTACTCATGAAATTAACACATAATTGTAAATCAGCTATATCCCAATAAAACTAAAAAAAAAAAAAAAAAAAAAAAGAAGAAGAAATTTTGGAATAAATTAAAAAAAAAAAAAGAACGTAAGCAGTCCAGGACTGATACGGTAGTTATACCTCTATGCAGACACAGCTTTTAATTTATGGCAAGATAGCTGCTTCAGGGGTTCCCTGGTGGCCCAGTGGGAGGAGAGTCCACCTTGCAGTACAAGGGGCACCAGTTCGATCCCTGGCCTGGGAAGATCCCATGTGCCATGGAGCGCCTGGACTGGTGTGTCCAATTAGGAGCCAGCACTCTGGTGCTGCATGTGCCCAGAGCCAGTGCTCTGCAACTAGAGAGGCCACTGCAATGGGAGGCCCACACATACCAAAGAATAAAGATGGATGAAAATAGATAACACATTTTAAAAAAGATAGCTGCTTCAGCTATCTTACTTGTATTCCAAGCAACAGGAAATTAAGAAAAAGAAAGAAATGGATGGCATGTTCATTCCTTTTGAGAACACTACCCAGAACTTTTTCGTGCTATTTTCACTTATACTCACTTGACCAAAACTGAGTTGCACGGTTATATCTAGCAGCCAGAGAAGCTAGAAAATGTATTATTTGGCAACCATGTGTTCATCTTAAATTTGATAGAAGAGGGAGCACCAGTATTTTCTACCGCCACAACCCTAGTGTACTGCTGCTATGTTAGATAAGTTCCAATAAAATACACTTTTATGTAAATGTAACTTTTATGTTGATGCTCACAAATAGTTTAAACTGGTAAAGCTTTGTGTTCTTGAGGAGGAGTATTATCCAAGAAAAGCGAATGGTGTGATCAAAGAGATGAAAGGGCTGAAGAGTGTGGTGCTCTAAATGGTATTGACAATTTAACTCAAAACTTATCAGCCTTCTCAGCAGAGTCACACTTACTCCAGGGTTTCTTCCTGAAGGAAATACAGTCATGGAAGCTGGTCTCTAATCCTGGAACCTTTCTAATTTCAGACATTATTGCCAGGCTGAGAAGTTCTGCCTTTATTGTGTCAGAGCCGGCCACTTTACGAGCAGAGAACCAGCCTGAGGAAAGCTTTGTCAGTCTACGAAAATACTACCTACTTCCCTCCTGAATAACCCAACTGAATCACCTACCATTAGGAAATAAAGTGCTTTTTTTGAAAAAAGGACTAGATCTTCATAGCACCAAAACTGACTGCAATATTTGGTGCTTTAAAAAAAGGCATATAAAACAGACCTGCGAACCAATCTCCTATCTCGATCGAGTCTCAGAAAGTATACTGCTCTGACTAACTCAGGAAAGAGTACTAACCCAGTCTATTTAACGCAGGAATACCCATGCCCACGCTACCCCCTGCTGAGCCACCAGGACCAATTTAAAATTCCAAAGCTCTGGAGACAATTACAGTCATCTTGTACCTCTTCATAGTTTCCTCTCATATACAAATAACTTTAGCCTGGTCTTCTTTAATCCATCTAATAATTCTTGATTTTCAGCTCTTGACTTTAATCTTATTTTCCTTTATTTCATCTATATTTTCCATTCAACTCTTTTCTCTTCGTTGTACTTTCAAATAAGGGTTTCTCAAAACATAGCCTTGAGCTTTCCATTTACAGTCTTGCTCTGGATCCTCTGAGGAGCATTAAGAGCAACTCCTGTTTTGATTTCTGACCTCAAAATTCAACCTCTACCCTAAACATTCTGCCAGATCCCTATCTTTCTTCAAACTCACACTCATCTTGCCAGAGAGAAGATGAAACAGAGATTATGCAAGTACTATAGTAGTATTCACTTGAGGTATCAAAAACAGAATGAGTTAGGATGATGACAATGGAAACAGAAAGAAGGGAGGAATGTGAGGGACATAAATTAGAGGTAGAATCAATTGACTTGGTGACTGACTGACTGGTTGGGGGAAAATTAAAAGATGGCCCTGGAACTTCCAACATGGTGTTAGGGAAATTAAAATGGAGGAAGTCTTTAGGCTTCAGAAGCAGGAGAGCAGACCTCTGACCTAGTTCTGACTTGCCCAGATAGCACCCACATGCCATGTCTGCCTGAAAGCACAGCTAGGCAGGTGGCACTTTAGATAAGAAAGGGAGTGGGTCTTGGAATTCCTGAACCCCTGGAGATCTGGCCAAACCCAGAAGTCTTATGACTAACAAGATGAAACAACACTGAAAAAGTTGAAGTAAAGCCAGAATTGCATCTTTGCACACAAACTGATGAGGATGTCAGTTTGTGGCCTGGGATTACAAGCAGGCCCCCTTTAAGCTCACCTGTGGGACAAAAGGACTACCCAGGACCCTTTCACATATGGGCCTCCAGACTGCTGGCTTTAAAAAGGCATTTTTTAAAAAAAAAGACCTGCAACCAATCTCCTATCTCGATCGAGTCTCAGAAAGTATACTGCTCTGACTAACTCAGGAAAGAGTACTAACCCAGTCTATTTAACGCAGGAATACCCATGCCCACGCTACCCCCTGCTGAGCCACCAGGACCAATTTAAAATTCCAAAGCTCTGGAGACAATTACAGTCATCTTGTACCTCTTCATAGTTTCCTCTCATATACAAATAACTTTAGCCTGGTCTTCTTTAATCCATCTAATAATTCTTGATTTTCAGCTCTTGACTTTAATCTTATTTTCCTTTATTTCATCTATATTTTCCATTCAACTCTTTTCTCTTCGTTGTACTTTCAAATAAGGGTTTCTCAAAACATAGCCTTGAGCTTTCCATTTACAGTCTTGCTCTGGATCCTCTGAGGAGCATTAAGAGCAACTCCTGTTTTGATTTCTGACCTCAAAATTCAACCTCTACCCTAAACATTCTGCCAGATCCCTATCTTTCTTCAAACTCACACTCATCTTGCCAGAGAGAAGATGAAACAGAGATTATGCAAGTACTATAGTAGTATTCACTTGAGGTATCAAAAACAGAATGAGTTAGGATGATGACAATGGAAACAGAAAGAAGGGAGGAATGTGAGGGACATAAATTAGAGGTAGAATCAATTGACTTGGTGACTGACTGACTGGTTGGGGGAAAATTAAAAGATGGCCCTGGAACTTCCAACATGGTGTTAGGGAAATTAAAATGGAGGAAGTCTTTAGGCTTCAGAAGCAGGAGAGCAGACCTCTGACCTAGTTCTGACTTGCCCAGATAGCACCCACATGCCATGTCTGCCTGAAAGCACAGCTAGGCAGGTGGCACTTTAGATAAGAAAGGGAGTGGGTCTTGGAATTCCTGAACCCCTGGAGATCTGGCCAAACCCAGAAGTCTTATGACTAACAAGATGAAACAACACTGAAAAAGTTGAAGTAAAGCCAGAATTGCATCTTTGCACACAAACTGATGAGGATGTCAGTTTGTGGCCTGGGATTACAAGCAGGAGCCCCCAAAATTACAATTTGAAGTCTCACCTGTGGGACAAAAGGACTACCCAGGACCCTTTCACATATGGGCCTCCAGACTGCTGGTAATGAGGAACCTCCCAGCGCTGTTCAAATCTGGATACGTTGTCATCCCAATTTGATTATGCATATGCTATTACTTCTCTGTTGATTCTATTTCTTTTCTTTTAATGACTGTATATTGAGATTAAGTCAAATAACCTTCTATAAAAAACTTGAGGGAATTCCCTAGTAAGTCAGTGGTGAATAGTCTGCCTGCCAATGCAGGAGACACAGGTTAGAACCCTCTTCTGGCAAGATCCCACATGCCACGGAGTGACTAAACCAGCATGTCGTAACTATTGAGCCTGTGCGCTAGAGCCCAAGGCTGCAACTACTGAGCCCACATTGCCACAGCTGCTGAAGTCTGAGCACCCCAGCGGCCATGCTCCACAACAAGAAGTCACTGCAATGAGAAGCCTGCTCATGCCAACTACAGAGTAGATGCCACTCTCCACAACTAGAGAAAAAGTCTGTGCAGCAATGAAGACCCACCACAGCCAAAAATACATAAATAAATAACTTAAAAAAAAAAAAAGAGTTGAAATTGTTTAGCTGTGTATAATGAGAGGTTTCTTTTGTTAATGAATCTTTTGAACCTAAAAGGAAAGTAAAAACTTTTGGCAAAACACATGGTGACACAAGGAATGATGGCTCATTAACAGAGAGAAGAATGTAGAAAGGAAATAGGTGGTGAGGCTGAGGTGTTTGGTTTGTACTGTGAGGCACTGTTTGGTATTTAAAGTGCAGGACATATGTCTTTCTATTAATAACTTTATTTATACTGTTATCATCCATGAAACATGTTACTAAGTTTCTATTAAGATCAAAAGAGAAAACAAGTGTTATGAATGTTTCTCTCTGAAAATGATTTTTGATAAATATTCTAAGTTGGTTGAAGTAACTGTAGGGTAAAAAAAAACACCTCCAGATATAGGTAAGAAAAGAAATTGTTCAAAAGAACTATTGCAATGGCGGGCTTCCCAAGTGGCACAGTGGTAAAGAATTTGCCTGCCAACGCAGGATACACAGGCTTGATCCCTGGGTTGGGAAGATCACCTGGAAGAGGAAATGGCAATCCCTTCTAATATTCTTGCCTGGAAAATTCTGTGGACCAAGGAGCCTGGTGGGCTACAGTTTACGGGATTGCAAAGAGTCGAACATGACTGAGCATGCATGCAGCCTACCATACATTGCAATGAGGGAAAGGGATGATTGTAATAAAGGAAGTGGGGCTGATCTGGTGTGAACTCACCCTGCAGTGGTTCAAAACAGAGTTTTGGTTTGCAGCCAGAGATTGAGGTGGGGGTCAAGGCAATAAGAGCACCAAATTGTAGCCATTAGACAAGGTCCTGGCTCTTTGACTTTGAAGAAAAGAATTCCTACAAAAACAGAAAGTATTGAAGTAAACCAGCATGTCGTAACTATTGAGCCTGTGCGCTAGAGCCCAAGGCTGCAACTACTGAGCCCACATTGCCACAGCTGCTGAAGTCTGAGCACCCCAGCGGCCATGCTCCACAACAAGAAGTCACTGCAATGAGAAGCCTGCTCATGCCAACTACAGAGTAGATGCCACTCTCCACAACTAGAGAAAAAGTCTGTGCAGCAATGAAGACCCACCACAGCCAAAAATACATAAATAAATAACTTAAAAAAAAAAAGAGTTGAAATTGTTTAGCTGTGTATAATGAGAGGTTTCTTTTGTTAATGAATCTTTTGAACCTAAAAGGAAAGTAAAAACTTTTGGCAAAACACATGGTGACACAAGGAATGATGGCTCATTAACAGAGAGAAGAATGTAGAAAGGAAATAGGTGGTGAGGCTGAGGTGTTTGGTTTGTACTGTGAGGCACTGTTTGGTATTTAAAGTGCAGGACATATGTCTTTCTATTAATAACTTTATTTATACTGTTATCATCCATGAAACATGTTACTAAGTTTCTATTAAGATCAAAAGAGAAAACAAGTGTTATGAATGTTTTCTCTCTGAAAATGATTTTTGATAAATATTCTAAGTTGGTTGAAGTAACTGTAGGGTAAAAAAAAACACCTCCAGATATAGGTAAGAAAAGAAATTGTTCAAAAGAACTATTGCAATGGCGGGCTTCCCAAGTGGCACAGTGGTAAAGAATTTGCCTGCCAACGCAGGATACACAGGCTTGATCCCTGGGTTGGGAAGATCACCTGGAAGAGGAAATGGCAATCCCTTCTAATATTCTTGCCTGGAAAATTCTGTGGACCAAGGAGCCTGGTGGGCTACAGTTTACGGGATTGCAAAGAGTCGAACATGACTGAGCATGCATGCAGCCTACCATACATTGCAATGAGGGAAAGGGATGATTGTAATAAAGGAAGTGGGGCTGATCTGGTGTGAACTCACCCTGCAGTGGTTCAAAACAGAGTTTTGGTTTGCAGCCAGAGATTGAGGTGGGGGTCAAGGCAATAAGAGCACCAAATTGTAGCCATTAGACAAGGTCCTGGCTCTTTGACTTTGAAGAAAAGAATTCCTACAAAAACAGAAAGTATTGAAGTAAGTGTTTAATAGGAAGGAAAATAGAGTATAGTACATATGGATACAGACATGGGGGACTCAGAGAGACATTCTTGTCCTTGTGGTAGCATAAGTCACTCATATGGGCCATTGCTTCTGGGTTTCCTTTGCCCAATCATTTTGATTTGCCTGGTTCAAAGTCCATAGTTGGTATATCTCAGGATCCTCCCATTGCATGTATGCATCTCTTAGGCAAGATGGATTCAATTGAAGACTGCTTCTATGGTGTCTCAGATGGTAAGGAACTGCCTGAAATTCAGGAGATCCAGGTTCAATTCCCTGGAGGAGGAAATGGCAATCTACTCCAGTATTCTTGCCTGGAGAATTCCATGGACAGAAGAACCTGGTGGGCTACAGTCCATGTAATCGCAAAGAGACAGACACAACTGAATAATTAACACTTTCACTTTCATGAGTAGTCAGCATCATTTAGCATCACTTCCTTTTGGCCTCCAAAGAGCCTTTCTAGACATGTGTAGTCAGGGAAGTCTGCTGATTTTGAGACTGAGAAATATATGGTCTCATTTTCTATCTGGGCAGGGTTCAGTCTCTTCCCTTGATTGATCTGCTATTTCTGTCTTGGAGTATCAGTCCATAACTCTTACTGTTTGTCCCAGGAGCCCATCTCCTGTGTCAGGACTGTGAGTTGCAATAAACAAAATGCTCCCATCATTAACCTCTGTGAGAGTATCAAAGGTCAGGCAGAAGAGAACCTTGCTTTTGTAGAAAGGAGTAAACATGGCTAGGAAGGACTTGATATTAGGGAGTGGGACTGGCCAGGAGCATAAATATCTGACTGGCAGGTGGCGCTAGTGGTAAAGAACCTGCCTGCCAATGCAGAATACATAAGATCCCTAGGTTGGGGAGATCCCCCAGAGAAGGGCATGGCAACCCACTCCAGTATTCTTGCTTGGAGAATTCCATGGACAGAGGAGCTTGGTGAACTATAGTCTATGGTGTCACAAAGAATCAGACACGACTGAGTGCCCACAAGGAAAGTCTTTCCTAGAAGTCAGCTGATTATCTGGAGGGGCCATTAAGGAAGGTGTTTCTAATGTTCCTGTGCTCAAGCATGGGCCTAAGTTCAGGGTCCTGAGGAAAAGAGAAAGCCTAACTGAAGTCTGGTCAAGTCAAGTCGGTGAATATTTTGTTCAAACTGGTCAGTACTTTTCAAGGAGAAGCTAAATCTAAAGTTGAAAAATATATTTCAAAAGTCAATAATTAATTCTTAAAATGAATGTCACTGTTGAGAAACTAGAAAATGTTAACTTATTACATTTAAGCAACAGAAAGACTGAAATACAAAGACTATGTAAGGTTGCTGTGATCATAAAATAAAATTGACCCACACACATTTTCTTATTGACCATCAATTTATTAGATGTTGGCTTTCCTCCTCTCCATCCTTCTCTTTTGTTGAACCTGTCTAGATAGCAGTCTCACTCTTCCCTTCTCAGGTATTTGCATATTCTATTGTGGCCCCAAGTAAGCCAAGATCATTTTCAGTGGAATGTTATTGTGATTTACCAGGTCTATGAACATATTTTTCTAGGTGGGGGAAGGGGAGTTTCTCTTGTACATCACACGGAAGTTGGTCCTTGCACTCCATAAGAGCTCATTATGGAAAGATTATAACGTATAATAATAACATTTTAAGTGAGATGCAATGATCCATAAAATTGGTGTGACTAATTAGCAGATCAAATCTCCATAAGAACTGGATGTCTTTAATACCCTGCAATTGCTTAATTCTATAGGTATTTTACTATCCACAAATGTTTAGTAAAATTAAATAATAGTATAAATGTTCAGAGAGATTAAAGCAACTGTAAAATAAAACCAAACAAAATGAGTTTATTTTGTTAATAGAATAAAGAGAATCCCAGTGTTAACATAACACTACTCAAAATCTAGAGCAAACATCCTCTGAATCCCAGCCTCATTTCACATGTAATTAACCTTTCTCAATCAAGCTAAGCATCCCTCACACCTCCTTCTCAACTGCTACGCACCCACATCTTTTCTTTCATGTGAATAAAAAGCAAGCACCAATTTAGACTAGTAATACCACAAGGAAAGTCTTTCCTAGAAGTCAGCTGATTATCTGGAGGCCATTAAGGAAGGTGTTTCTAATGTTCCTGTGCTCAAGCATGGGCCTAAGTTCAGGGTCCTGAGGAAAAGAGAAAGCCTAACTGAAGTCTGGTCAAGTCAAGTCGGTGAATATTTTGTTCAAACTGGTCAGTACTTTTCAAGGAGAAGCTAAATCTAAAGTTGAAAAATATATTTCAAAAGTCAATAATTAATTCTTAAAATGAATGTCACTGTTGAGAAACTAGAAAATGTTAACTTATTACATTTAAGCAACAGAAAGACTGAAATACAAAGACTATGTAAGGTTGCTGTGATCATAAAATAAAATTGACCCACACACATTTTCTTATTGACCATCAATTTATTAGATGTTGGCTTTCCTCCTCTCCATCCTTCTCTTTTGTTGAACCTGTCTAGATAGCAGTCTCACTCTTCCCTTCTCAGGTATTTGCATATTCTATTGTGGCCCCAAGTAAGCCAAGATCATTTTCAGTGGAATGTTATTGTGATTTACCAGGTCTATGAACATATTTTTCTAGGTGGGGGAAGGGGAGTTTCTCTTGTACATCACACGGAAGTTGGTCCTTGCACTCCATAAGAGCTCATTATGGAAAGATTATAACGTATAATAATAACATTTTAAGTGAGATGCAATGATCCATAAAATTGGTGTGACTAATTAGCAGATCAAATCTCCATAAGAACTGGATGTCTTTAATACCCTGCAATTGCTTAATTCTATAGGTATTTTACTATCCACAAATGTTTAGTAAAATTAAATAATAGTATAAATGTTCAGAGAGATTAAAGCAACTGTAAAATAAAACCAAACAAAATGAGTTTATTTTGTTAATAGAATAAAGAGAATCCCAGTGTTAACATAACACTACTCAAAATCTAGAGCAAACATCCTCTGAATCCCAGCCTCATTTCACATGTAATTAACCTTTCTCAATCAAGCTAAGCATCCCTCACACCTCCTTCTCAACTGCTACGCACCCACATCTTTTCTTTCATGTGAATAAAAAGCAAGCACCAATTTAGACTAGTAATACCACCTTACACTGTGCTTCTACAGCAACATCATCTTAAGAATATTTTCAGTAGATCATTTCTCCCAGCTCAAAAGGACATTTTACAAATTTTATTTCCTCTTGCAGGAGTAGGCAACAGTTGATGCTAACAGATGATCTGTTTCAATAGTAAAAATCTTCTCAACTATTAATTACAATTGAGGTGGACATGCAAATATTGTGGTCCTCTAATAACCACTTCCTGATTTCTGGTAAATACTTATAATTTGGGAGCAGTAATGCTATACCCTATCTAATGCTATCACACACAATCCCCTTTGTGTGGGATTTCATTTCCTGTCTACAGAGATGGAACAAACATATTACCTAGGTTTAGATGAATCAGCAGTCAATTCCCCTCGCCTTAGTGATTTGTAAACTGGTAGACTCAGGATCCAACGTGCTACAATCAGGGTGATTTTTAGGAAAAGTTGAGAGCTCTTGGAACACAGATATCTGTTTTTTGAATCCTGAATCTGAAAAGGTGTGAAGCTTTGGCTGCTGTAGCCATTCAGTTACTCTACAGATACAGAGAATAAGGCTAGTGGAGGAGAGGCTCTCAGGAATAGGGAGAAATCATATCCGAATAATGTTGTTTGAACCTATATATGGCTATTCCAAAAAACAGTTTGGGGCTTCTCTGGTGACTCAGCAGTAAAGCCAACTCAGTATATGTGAGTTCCATCCCTGGGTCTCAGGAAGATCCCCTGGAGAAGGAAATGGCAACTCACTCCAGTATTCTTGCCTGGGAAATCCCATGGACAGAGGAGCCTGGCTTGTGTAAGATCTTGGCACAGCAAGAGACAGGCAAATCGGCCAAATTATAAGCAAAAAGTTAAGTTTTATTGGGATCCTGCTCCTGGGCGAGGTTCACGGGGCCCTGAGCGCGTCCTTTCTCTCTAGATGACCTCTCCCAAATCGAAAAACACCTCAGGTCTTTCTCAACTAACCCCACCCTATATACTATGTTTTAGATAACCAATCAAAATGGCCAAAAAACAGAAGTCAAGGGAGGGTTAAGGTCTTGCACCTGTGCAAAGGCATTTTCTTTGAGCTGTACTCGGTCTGGGCGGGAAAATTTCAGATGCAGCTGGTGCCAGTGATGAGTGAGCGGGAAATTTTTTGAGACCACTTCCTCCTGGAACCGCTAGGCCTCATGGGCCCCCATCAACCTAACAGCGTGACCACGAGGTCGCAGGGCTGGACACGACTTAGTGACTTAACAACAACAAAGTCAGTTTTATCCCAAGACTTCTCAACTTCATGAATCAATATTTTTAAAGCTTCAATGCTTTCTGTCAAGACTAGAGAGTTCAAAATGACACATTGGGACAATGTAGTAGTAGTAATATAGTTAAGACCATGGACTAAGAAATCATAAAAACTTGGGTTCCAACTCCAGTCCCGTCACTAACTCCCTGAATTTCTTCTGGCGAAAAGTTTAAACTAAGGACATATTTCCTTCTAGTGTTTAAAAAGATCCATAAAAACTATGTCATAAGCACTGAATATATTATATAGAAGATACACGTTAATACTCAAAAAATGAGTGTTTCTATTTTTATAACATTGATTTTACAGAAATTATACAAAAGATTAAAACTTATCCAAGCGGTTTTATTATAACCATACTGAATCTTGGGATATTGGTTAAGTCAGTCTGTATCTTGAATTTTATCTAGTTCTAGAAATGTGTTTAGGTCTGCCACTTAGCAACTCATGTTCAGTAGAGGAAACAAATTTTCTTCCGAAAACAGGGTCATGAGCTTAAAACTGGCATCTGTTTTGACTGATACTACTCCAGTGTTTAGAGATCAAGTGGAGTGAGGGAAGTGAGGTGGTTCATCACTGAGATCAATGGGATTTGCAGAAAGTTTGCGCTGAAATGTAGGTAGGGACATTATTTCACGAGGTTCAATGAAATCATGTTTTAAGGTACATTTCTACTTTTATAATAATAAAAAATGAACCAAAGAATCAGAGATTATGAATAGTAGCCCTGGGATATACAACTATAAAGAAGAAAAAAGAACAAATAATAAAGCCTCAGGACTTTCAGTCTTTAGACATAGAAGTAAGCAAAAGCAATCAGAATTTGGCACTTTGGGTTCAAAGGAAACTAAAAGTGTTCCTCACAAGCCAAAAAAGAAGAGTCAGATTTGCTTTTTGAAGTCAGTAGCCTTGGCTAAATTCCACTGAGATTGTGCTGTGGCAAGCTGAGCCTAGAGTGACGGAGAACAAAGAGCATGCCTTGATCAGAAGCTGAACAAAGCAGTTGAGCTGACTGATGTTACATACCATCTCCCACTTCACAACTGAACAGGAGTCTTATGTGCTGGTTCTGTATTAGGGGCATAGAGGCCAGAGGAAAACACTTCAAAAACCACTCATAAGAGAATTGTGAAGGGAGAGAGAAAGGGAAAAAATAAACCCAAAATATGATCTTTAAAATAGCCTACTATCATAAGTTGACCACAGGTGAATATAGTTTCATATAATACTCTGAAAACTAATCTGAAATAAATAAGTTGAGTTTATCACTGAGATCGTTATAACTTTTATCTTAATAAGTCAAAGACTATAAAAGAAAAATAGGTGAATATGAAGAAGAATAAATTAGAGAGCTTGGAATTAATGTATATGTTATTAAATTTTAACTTATCACAATAAGCATTATTAAGAGCATTGAAATATTCTACTCAGAAATTTATCTGGATCATAGCACAGAAGTACATGGAGATAAAAATATGAAAAGGCAGTTTTAAAAGCACACTTAGAAACCCCAGTATAAGTCCAATATTAATTCTAAAATAACATACTGAAAATTCTAATAGAGAAATATTTGAATAAATAACATTTTTATAAAATTAAAGAAATGGACCTTAATTTAACAAGTCCAAAAAGATGAATTTAAATATATACCTAGTAACATTTGAGTGATGCTGTATTATCAAAGATCAAGAAAAAAAACCTTTAAAACATTAGGAAATGTGTATTATGCACATGAGACTGGAAATCTCAGTAGCAAAAATAAATGCCAGTAGATAATACAGTAGTATCTTTAAAAAATTAAGAAAAATTGTCAACCTGAAATTCAATATAAAACTGAACCATTATTAAAATAAAGATAGAATAAAGCATGATTATATTCATTCAGAGAATTACTGAGAGAACAAATACAATTACTTACTTAGGAAAAAACAAAGTGATCCCAAAGGAAAAGAGTGGGAAAATTATAAGCACACAATTTAATTAAAATTATGAGTAAATTTTTAAAATATTTAGAATTTTGTGTCAAAACAAAAACAAAAAGTCTAAATTCCACTGAGATTGTGCTGTGGCAAGCTGAGCCTAGAGTGACGGAGAACAAAGAGCATGCCTTGATCAGAAGCTGAACAAAGCAGTTGAGCTGACTGATGTTACATACCATCTCCCACTTCACAACTGAACAGGAGTCTTATGTGCTGGTTCTGTATTAGGGCATAGAGGCCAGAGGAAAACACTTCAAAAACCACTCATAAGAGAATTGTGAAGGGAGAGAGAAAGGGAAAAAATAAACCCAAAATATGATCTTTAAAATAGCCTACTATCATAAGTTGACCACAGGTGAATATAGTTTCATATAATACTCTGAAAACTAATCTGAAATAAATAAGTTGAGTTTATCACTGAGATCGTTATAACTTTTATCTTAATAAGTCAAAGACTATAAAAGAAAAATAGGTGAATATGAAGAAGAATAAATTAGAGAGCTTGGAATTAATGTATATGTTATTAAATTTTAACTTATCACAATAAGCATTATTAAGAGCATTGAAATATTCTACTCAGAAATTTATCTGGATCATAGCACAGAAGTACATGGAGATAAAAATATGAAAAGGCAGTTTTAAAAGCACACTTAGAAACCCCAGTATAAGTCCAATATTAATTCTAAAATAACATACTGAAAATTCTAATAGAGAAATATTTGAATAAATAACATTTTTATAAAATTAAAGAAATGGACCTTAATTTAACAAGTCCAAAAAGATGAATTTAAATATATACCTAGTAACATTTGAGTGATGCTGTATTATCAAAGATCAAGAAAAAACCTTTAAAACATTAGGAAATGTGTATTATGCACATGAGACTGGAAATCTCAGTAGCAAAAATAAATGCCAGTAGATAATACAGTAGTATCTTTAAAAAATTAAGAAAAATTGTCAACCTGAAATTCAATATAAAACTGAACCATTATTAAAATAAAGATAGAATAAAGCATGATTATATTCATTCAGAGAATTACTGAGAGAACAAATACAATTACTTACTTAGGAAAAAACAAAGTGATCCCAAAGGAAAAGAGTGGGAAAATTATAAGCACACAATTTAATTAAAATTATGAGTAAATTTTTAAAATATTTAGAATTTTGTGTCAAAACAAAAAAACAAAAAGTCTAAATACTGATGAGATTGAGTGGGGATGTCCAGGGAAGTCTACCAGGCGATATCAGAGCTTCTAATCAGCTATTAAGTGCTTTGTTCTTAAATAGTAACTAATCTCCAAGGATGTCCAAACACTTTATGAAAACTTAAAAAATGAAAAACAGAAACCACAACAAATAAACACAAAAATAATTCAGAGGAAACAGGGAACTCAAGAGACATATAAATATGTAGATAGAGAAGTTTTAAATATGAAAAAGAGTATAATACTCAGCTATAGAAACATTTTTTTAAATCCATGAAAGATGTTATATAGAAGTAAAAGTAAAAGATGTTATATAGAAGTAAAAGTGGCATTTGGTAAACAATACCAAAAAACTCTTGAAAGTTTAAAAGAGAAAATGTTTGAAAGGAAATAGAAAATTGTAAGATTAATTGGAAAAGATCTCCCAGCAGCGAGACTAAAATGACAGATTTTAAAAGTAGGAGAAAATTACATAATTATTTTAGGGGGTTTGATATGTAAATAGTGAGAGTTCCAGGAGGTAGGGACAAACAAAAAGGAGAAGAACTATAGTTACCAGAGAAATAATAGAATAAAAACACTCAGGACGGAAGGGCCTCAATTTCCATACTGAAAGATGCACTGAAGACTTAGCATGAGGGAGAGGAAAAAAACCACATCAGCACTTATCATCATGAAATTTCAGAATGCTAGTGCCCAACCAAGGATGCCAGAAGACACCAGAAGAGATAAACAGATCACATGCAAAAATGAAGAATCTAAATGGTACCATTCAATGGACTCTTTGGAAGTTTGAAAATTACGGGAAATATTTTCTGTGTATTATGCACATGAGACTGGAAATCTCAGTAGCAAAAATAAATGCCAGTAGATAATACAGTAGTATCTTTAAAAAATTAAGAAAAATTGTCAACCTGAAATTCAATATAAAACTGAACCATTATTAAAATAAAGATAGAATAAAGCATGATTATATTCATTCAGAGAATTACTGAGAGAACAAATACAATTACTTACTTAGGAAAAAACAAAGTGATCCCAAAGGAAAAGAGTGGGAAAATTATAAGCACACAATTTAATTAAAATTATGAGTAAATTTTTAAAATATTTAGAATTTTGTGTCAAAACAAAAAAACAAAAAGTCTAAATACTGATGAGATTGAGTGGGGATGTCCAGGGAAGTCTACCAGGCGATATCAGAGCTTCTAATCAGCTATTAAGTGCTTTGTTCTTAAATAGTAACTAATCTCCAAGGATGTCCAAACACTTTATGAAAACTTAAAAAATGAAAAACAGAAACCACAACAAATAAACACAAAAATAATTCAGAGGAAACAGGGAACTCAAGAGACATATAAATATGTAGATAGAGAAGTTTTAAATATGAAAAAGAGTATAATACTCAGCTATAGAAACATTTTTTTAAATCCATGAAAGATGTTATATAGAAGTAAAAGTAAAAGATGTTATATAGAAGTAAAAGTGGCATTTGGTAAACAATACCAAAAAACTCTTGAAAGTTTAAAAGAGAAAATGTTTGAAAGGAAATAGAAAATTGTAAGATTAATTGGAAAAGATCTCCCAGCAGCGAGACTAAAATGACAGATTTTAAAAGTAGGAGAAAATTACATAATTATTTTAGGGGGTTTGATATGTAAATAGTGAGAGTTCCAGGAGGTAGGGACAAACAAAAAGGAGAAGAACTATAGTTACCAGAGAAATAATAGAATAAAAACACTCAGGACGGAAGGGCCTCAATTTCCATACTGAAAGATGCACTGAAGACTTAGCATGAGGGAGAGGAAAAAAACCACATCAGCACTTATCATCATGAAATTTCAGAATGCTAGTGCCCAACCAAGGATGCCAGAAGACACCAGAAGAGATAAACAGATCACATGCAAAAATGAAGAATCTAAATGGTACCATTCAATGGACTCTTTGGAAGTTTGAAAATTACGGGAAATATTTTCAAAATTCTAAGGGAAAATTATCTCAAGCCTAAACCTAGTCAAGATGAAAATTAATTTCAAAAATTAAGTTGAATATATTTTTCAGATACTAAGGTTCTCAAATTTTTTACCTGCCATGTTCCTTTTCTAAGGAAATATTTGAGAATGTGTTCCATTAAAAATAAAGGAATCAACCAACCAAAAGGAACAAAGCCTAATCCACATGAAAAAGCAGAATCACACTGAGAGGTGACAATGCCGATAGAAGATCCTAGGGGGACTGTGGTGCTGCGGATAAGGGAACAACCAGGTCAGATGGAATGGGAGGACTCATGGGGGTACCTTGAAGTAAAAGTTGTAAGGGCTGATGAGTCTGTCTATTGAGAGGGCACATTAGTAAGCCGTGCACTGAGAAGCAAGTAAACAGACAAAACACCAAGAAATTATTAACTCCAAGGAATGTAAATTCTGCTCTCATATGTAATTCATAGCCCATTATGAAGCTCAGCTATGAACATATTTACATAGATCGAGCAATACAAACAGTGAAATTCTGGATTAAACTAAGATAATGAGGCAGCGATACTGTGTATGTGCTACATACGTGGTGAGAGGAGCTGAAAGGAGTGTCAGAAAGTAGGCAGAGGGATGGAGATATAGAGAAGGTACGAGAACTAAATCTTCCTCTTACATAGCAGGAAAGAAAGTAAAAGTATTAATCTCTCAGCTGTGACCAACTCTTTACCACTCTGTGGACTGTAGCCTGCTAGGCTCCTATGTCCATCAGATTATCCAGGCAAGAACACTGAAGTAGGTTGTCGTGTCCTTCTCCAGGGGATCTTCCCAATCCAGAGACCAAACCCAGGTCTCCTGTCTTGAAGACAGATTCTTCACCATCCGAGGCACCAGGGAAGCCCACAGAGCAGTTCAATTCAGTCGCTCAGTCGTGTCAGACTAATACAATCCTATGGACCACAGCATGCCAGATTTCCCTGTCCTTCACCATCTCCCGGAGCCTGCTTAAACTCATCTCTGTTGACTCAGTGATACCATCCAACCATCCCATCCTCTGTCATCCACTTCTCCTTCTGCCTTCTGTTTTTCCCAACATTAGAGTCTTTTCCAGTGAGTTGTCTCTTTGCATCAGGTGGCCAAACAAAATATTGGAGTTTCAGCTTCAGCACCATTCCTTCCAATGAATATTCAGGGTTGATTTCCTTTAGCATTGACTGCTTGATCTCCTTGCAGTCCAAGGAACTCTCAAGAATCTTCTCCAACACCACAGTTCAAAGGCATCAATTCTTTGGTGCAGGGACCTTCCGCAGAAAGGGAAGGCAGCAGGGATTACTCCCAGCGGAACTGGGAGATCTCGGAGAGAGGCAAACCTTGAACTGTCCGCCCCGCAGCCCCTCAGCTGAGGCAAGGGACAATCAGACGCGACAGGGGTTCCATCGAAGTAGTTCCGCTTTATTAATGAAGATCCACAGCTTTTATAGGCAAGTGAAGGGGGTTTTGCACGGGACTTCCTATAGATTACACCAATCAAGCTAAAGACCAAGCAATCATTCACGAGCGCGGAAACCAAGGGAACCAATCAGAAATTTTGACCATCAATTAACAATTTAGATCACGCCCTGCCTCTTCCTGTAGGCGCCATCTTAGCTGCAAACATGTGCTTAAGCTTCTTTAAACAATGCACTTAAGCTTCCCTTCATTTCCATGTCCCTTCCTGTAGGCGCCATCTTAGCTCCAAACTGCAAACAATGTGCTTAAGCTTCTTTTCACTCCCACACCCCTTCCTGTAGGCGCCATCTTAGCTCCAAACTGCAAACATGTGCTTAAGCTTCTTTATGCTTAAAACCGTCCTCTTTCAATTCAGAGCCCCACATCTTGGCACTCAGCCTTCTTTATGGTCCAACTCTCACACCCATGCATGACTACTGGGAAAACCATAACTTTCACTATATGGACTTTTGTTAGCAAAGTGATGTCTCATAATAATATTCTTCACCTTAGCAACAGCATATCACTCCAGTTGAATGCAGTTTGTAGTTTTAGCCTCACTTACAGAACCAGTCATGTTGCAAGCACCTACCAGTCAAATGACACCTCTTGGCTGGCACCTCTTCCTCTAAAATCAGGGTCCTATCCCTTTGAGGTCTCTCAACCAAACTTCTAACAATTCCAACCCCTTCTCTTTGTTCCCATAGACCTAGGATTTGTAGCTAATTTTTTAGTCACTATATTTGATAACTTAGTTTTCCATTTTGCCTTTGCAACTGCCTAGCTAAAAATTCTTTATACCTGGTTAACCCGACTTAGTGACTGACCAACAGTAACAGAAGATTGTTTAATTTTTTGGTGAAACAAATGGTATAATTTCTGTCTCTTGACTGGACCCTGATGGGTAAGATGTTTAAAACTGAAAATTTTAAAATAGTACTACTTACCTATTGAAGAGGAGCATAGAAATAAATGCCAGTTAAAATTACTAAAAAAGGTATAGGCGATTGCTTCTGAGGTTTTGTTTGCTTTTTTTTTGGGTCTTCCAGAAAGGGAAGGCAGCAGGGATTACTCCCAGCGGAACTGGGAGATCTCGAGAGGCAAACCTTGAACTGTCCGCCGCAGCCCCTCAGCTGAGGCAAGGGACAATCAGGCGACAGGGTTCCATCAAGTAGTTCCGCTTTATTAATGAAGATCCACAGCTTTTATAGGCAAGTGAAGGGGTTTTGCACGGACTTCCTATAGATTACACCAATCAAGCTGAAGACCAAGCAATCATTCACGGCCGGAAACCAAGGGAACCAATCAGAAATTTTGACCATCAATTAACAATTTAGATCACGCCCTGCCTCTTCCTGTAGGCGCCATCTTAGCTGCAAACATGTGCTTAAGCTTCTTTAAACAATGCACTTAAGCTTCCCTTCATTTCCATGTCCCTTCCTGTAGGCGCCATCTTAGCTCCAAACTGCAAACAATGTGCTTAAGCTTCTTTTCACTCCCACACCCCTTCCTGTAGGCGCCATCTTAGCTCCAAACTGCAAACATGTGCTTAAGCTTCTTTATGCTTAAAACCGTCCTCTTTCAATTCAGAGCCCCACATCTTGGCACTCAGCCTTCTTTATGGTCCAACTCTCACACCCATGCATGACTACTGGGAAAACCATAACTTTCACTATATGGACTTTTGTTAGCAAAGTGATGTCTCATAATAATATTCTTCACCTTAGCAACAGCATATCACTCCAGTTGAATGCAGTTTGTAGTTTTAGCCTCACTTACAGAACCAGTCATGTTGCAAGCACCTACCAGTCAAATGACACCTCTTGGCTGGCACCTCTTCCTCTAAAATCAGGGTCCTATCCCTTTGAGGTCTCTCAACCAAACTTCTAACAATTCCAACCCCTTCTCTTTGTTCCCATAGACCTAGGATTTGTAGCTAATTTTTTAGTCACTATATTTGATAACTTAGTTTTCCATTTTGCCTTTGCAACTGCCTAGCTAAAAATTCTTTATACCTGGTTAACCCGACTTAGTGACTGACCAACAGTAACAGAAGATTGTTTAATTTTTTTTTGGTGAAACAAATGGTATAATTTCTGTCTCTTGACTGGACCCTGATGGGTAAGATGTTTAAAACTGAAAATTTTAAAATAGTACTACTTACCTATTGAAGAGGAGCATAGAAATAAATGCCAGTTAAAATTACTAAAAAAGGTATAGGCGATTGCTTCTGGAGGTTTTTGTTTGCTTTGTTTTGTTTTCTTTGGAGCAGAAGACTCATATCAAAAACAACAACAAAAAAGGGTATGTCACATAAAACTCTATGTTTAAATGATAAAAAATAAAAGGAATTTCTTTGGTAGAAAGGTTGAATCTGGTTGTTAACCAGCCATCCAACATATGAATCTCCTTGAAAACCTATAGAGAGAAGCCAGGACACATTTGTAATAAAGGTCATGAAATAAAAAATATCAGTCTCAGAGTTTAAAATTCCTATACTCAACCATATAGAATTCTCAGTATGTGATATACTAAATATTACTTTGTCTATTGTCTGGTGATAACATATTCTATTGGTATCTCCAAATAATTATGACAATAGTAAGGAAGGATGAAGCATCCCATTCATATTTAAATTGTATAAAAGATAAGAATTCAGAGAAGGCAGCCATTGAGAAAAGAGGTAACACTTAAAGATGGACTCTGAACATAAGAGAGATAAGAAAGGAATTAGAGCAGTTACTCAGGGGGTATAGAATTATAAAGCAGGAATCTTACACAACCAAATATTCAGGTCATAAATCCAGCATTTAACAATTGAAACTTATGAGAAAAACCACTCACAAGATTCATTCACACATCAGTATCTTGTTGCCCAAGGTTAGTTTAGACATACAGTAATTGTGTCTTGTCTCCTGTGTTTGTCTTAGCTTTATGATGTCCCATTGATCCATTGATTCTTCCCTACAGGCTGCTGAACTACGTTTCTTCCAAAGTTCCTACTCAATGACACCTCTTGGCTGGCACCTCTTCCTCTAAATCAGGGTCCTATCCCTTTGAGGTCTCTCAACCAAACTTCTAACAATTCCAACCCCTTCTCTTTGTTCCCATAGACCTAGGATTTGTAGCTAATTTTTTAGTCACTATATTTGATAACTTAGTTTTCCATTTTGCCTTTGCAACTGCCTAGCTAAAAATTCTTTATACCTGGTTAACCCGACTTAGTGACTGACCAACAGTAACAGAAGATTGTTTAATTTTTTGGTGAAACAAATGGTATAATTTCTGTCTCTTGACTGGACCCTGATGGGTAAGATGTTTAAAACTGAAAATTTTAAAATAGTACTACTTACCTATTGAAGAGGAGCATAGAAATAAATGCCAGTTAAAATTACTAAAAAAGGTATAGGCGATTGCTTCTGGAGGTTTTTGTTTGCTTTGTTTTGTTTTCTTTGGAGCAGAAGACTCATATCAAAAACAACAACAAAAAAGGGTATGTCACATAAAACTCTATGTTTAAATGATAAAAAATAAAAGGAATTTCTTTGGTAGAAAGGTTGAATCTGGTTGTTAACCAGCCATCCAACATATGAATCTCCTTGAAAACCTATAGAGAGAAGCCAGGACACATTTGTAATAAAGGTCATGAAATAAAAAATATCAGTCTCAGAGTTTAAAATTCCTATACTCAACCATATAGAATTCTCAGTATGTGATATACTAAATATTACTTTGTCTATTGTCTGGTGATAACATATTCTATTGGTATCTCCAAATAATTATGACAATAGTAAGGAAGGATGAAGCATCCCATTCATATTTAAATTGTATAAAAGATAAGAATTCAGAGAAGGCAGCCATTGAGAAAAGAGGTAACACTTAAAGATGGACTCTGAACATAAGAGAGATAAGAAAGGAATTAGAGCAGTTACTCAGGGGGTATAGAATTATAAAGCAGGAATCTTACACAACCAAATATTCAGGTCATAAATCCAGCATTTAACAATTGAAACTTATGAGAAAAACCACTCACAAGATTCATTCACACATCAGTATCTTGTTGCCCAAGGTTAGTTTAGACATACAGTAATTGTGTCTTGTCTCCCTGTGTTTGTCTTAGCTTTATGATGTCCCATTGATCCATTGATTCTTCCCTACAGGCTGCTGACTACAGTTTTCAGTTAAGGCCATGCTGGGAGAAGGGCTTTGTTTCCTCAGCTCTTCCAATAGAGTGATGTTGTCCTGGAACGTCAGATTTCTAGGTACTTCGAGTTTTCTGTGGCAGTGGTTAATTATCCAACAGGAACTTTTATATTTCTAGGAGAATTACCTCCAAGTTGTAGAGTCCCTGCAATGCTCTTGTGAATCAGACTTGAAAACAGGCTTTGTCAAACAGCAGGGTCTGTATGAATGTAGGTCGAAAATAGAAAACCTTTCAAAAGATTAGCAGCAACTGGTGGAAAATAAGACAGTATCAAAATTATTCACAATCCTCTTTCTTCCCTTAAAATTCATTAAGAATATCAATGTTGATGAAATCTACCGGATTTTGACATTTGTGGCTCAGAAAATAACTCTCATTCTAGTCTTCTAATCACCACAGGAAAATTTGTATGTCCTATATTCCCTAACTTTTTAGAGACAACAAAAAATGTGGAGTGGAATATATAAACCTGTTTTTTTTTTTTTTTTTTTACATGCCTATGTCATATTAGAAGCCAGTTTAATAGGCACAGGCTTCTTTTTAAAGATAATTAGTTCCAATGAAGGTGTGGTATATCACTTAACATAAAATCAGGTAATCTCCTTTACAGGAATACTGTATATGAGTCAGTAAGAATTTCTAGCTTTTTTTTTTTTTTAAAGATTTATTTATTTATTTATTTTGGTGGGGTGGGGAGGGAGGGGAGCGGGCAGGCCACTTCTATTGGTCTTTCATTTCTCTGTTTTCATCTATCTTTGTTCTTTGGCTCCTGCGGGCCTCCCATCGCGGTGGCGTCTGTTGTCGCAGAGCACCGGCTCTGGGCGCATGCGCTCCAGAGCTCCGGCTCGGTAATTGGACACATCGGTCCAGCCGCTCCCCGGCACGTGGGATCTTCCCAGGCCAGAGATCGAACCGGTGCCCCTTGCACTGGAAGGTGGTGTCTTTACCCACTGGACCACCAGGGAAGCCCTCTAGCTTTTTAAAGTGTCTGTCTTTTTGTTGTTTTCCTAGAAGGAAGGAATTTCGAATCTCAGAGTCAATTGCTGTTTCCTCTCTGGAAGTACAACACATTAAAATTTTTCAGTTTACTTAAGGTAAGCTCTGGGGCTTCCCAGGTGGCATAGTGGTAAAGAACCCGCCTGCCAATGCAGGTTAGAGGTAAAAGACACTGGTCCAATCCCTGGATCAGGAAGATCTCTTAGAGAAGGGAATAGCAACCCATTCCAGTATTCTCGCCTGGAGAATCACATGGACAGAGGAGCCTGGCAAGCTGCAGTTCATGGGATTACACAGAGTCAGACATGACTGAAGTGACTTAACATGCACACACAGGGTAAGCTCACACCTGTTTCATTACATTTTTT
This sequence comes from Tragulus kanchil, assembly GCA_022376925.1. Taxonomy (NCBI): domain Eukaryota; kingdom Metazoa; phylum Chordata; class Mammalia; order Artiodactyla; family Tragulidae; genus Tragulus; species Tragulus kanchil. The sequence continues at coordinate 249,137,615 of JAIOJX010000026.1, read as the reverse complement.
TTTTCTTTCATAAGAAGTTTTCATGTATTTTCAGGAATATGCAAGTAAGTAGTTATTCACATGAACTCAGGAGAAAAGTCATGTCATATTGCTTTGTACCTGGCCCTCCTTCATGTTTTTCTACCATACTTTTATCAGAAAATAACTCTCATTCTAGTCTTCTAATCACCACAGGAAAATTTGTATGTCCTATATTCCCTAACTTTTTAGAGACAACAAAAAATGTGGAGTGGAATATATAAACCTGTTTTTTTTTTTTTTTTTTTACATGCCTATGTCATATTAGAAGCCAGTTTAATAGGCACAGGCTTCTTTTTAAAGATAATTAGTTCCAATGAAGGTGTGGTATATCACTTAACATAAAATCAGGTAATCTCCTTTACAGGAATACTGTATATGAGTCAGTAAGAATTTCTAGCTTTTTTTTTTTTTTAAAGATTTATTTATTTATTTATTTTGGTGGGGGTGGGGTGGGGAGGGAGGGGAGCGGGCAGGCCACTTCTATTGGTCTTTCATTTCTCTGTTTTCATCTATCTTTGTTCTTTGGCTCCTGCGGGCCTCCCATCGCGGTGGCGTCTGTTGTCGCAGAGCACCGGCTCTGGGCGCATGCGCTCCAGAGCTCCGGCTCGGTAATTGGACACATCGGTCCAGCCGCTCCCCGGCACGTGGGATCTTCCCAGGCCAGAGATCGAACCGGTGCCCCTTGCACTGGAAGGTGGTGTCTTTACCCACTGGACCACCAGGGAAGCCCTCTAGCTTTTTAAAGTGTCTGTCTTTTTGTTGTTTTCCTAGAAGGAAGGAATTTCGAATCTCAGAGTCAATTGCTGTTTCCTCTCTGGAAGTACAACACATTAAAATTTTTCAGTTTACTTAAGGTAAGCTCTGGGGCTTCCCAGGTGGCATAGTGGTAAAGAACCCGCCTGCCAATGCAGGTTAGAGGTAAAAGACACTGGTCCAATCCCTGGATCAGGAAGATCTCTTAGAGAAGGGAATAGCAACCCATTCCAGTATTCTCGCCTGGAGAATCACATGGACAGAGGAGCCTGGCAAGCTGCAGTTCATGGGATTACACAGAGTCAGACATGACTGAAGTGACTTAACATGCACACACAGGGTAAGCTCACACCTGTTTCATTACATTTTTTTTTTCTTTCATAAGAAGTTTTCATGTATTTTCAGGAATATGCAAGTAAGTAGTTATTCACATGAACTCAGGAGAAAAGTCATGTCATATTGCTTTGTACCTGGCCTCTCCTTCATGTCCTACCATGACTTTTATCTTTAAAAGCAGAATTCACAGCAATAGCTAGTAGAATGGTAGCTAACAGAGGCTTAAGGGAGCAGGGTGTGGGGAGCTATGGGTCAACAGGAACAAACTTGTTGTTAGAAGAGGAATGAGTTCTGGGGGTTGATGCACAGCATTATGATTAACTGCACTGTACCTTATGTAGTTGAAAATCACTGAGAGTAAATCTTAAATATACAGACCACCAAAAAGAAATGGCAATTATGTGACGTGATGGAGGTATTAGCTAATATTGGAAGATATGGACATCAAATCAACACATTGCACACCTTAAATTTACAGTTACATGTTAATTGTATATCAGTAGCACTAGGGGAAAAAGAAATGCTGGACTTTGAAATATATTGAATAAAGTTGTTTGGTTTGTTGGGTTTTTTTTTGGCCACTTCTGTTGGTCTTTCATTTATTCATTTCCATCCATCTTTGTTCTTTGGCCTGTGTGAGCCTCCCATCGCAGCGGCCTCTCTTCTTGCAGAGGACCGGCTCTGGGCGAATGCGCTCCAGAGCTTTGGCTCGGTAGAGCCACATCAGTCCAGCCCCCTTTGCTGCACATGGGATCTTCCCAGGCCAGGGATCCAACCTTGCATTGCAAGGTGGTGTCCTTACCCACTGGACCACCAGGGAAGCCCCCTGAATAGAGTTTTAATATGAACTGGAGAAAGGAGAAACAGATATATTACTTTTTCCTTCCTTCATTTCAATACCAATATTATATTTAAAGTCATAAGACAAAAAGATCTTAGTAAATGGTATCTGAAACTGAAAAAGAAGATAGAGCATATCCAGTATCTTCATCACACTTACTTTCTTCTCAGACATTTTAAAAATATATGTATGCCATGTCTGTGAACAACAAAACTCTGTCAAAATTTAAAAAATAAAATTAATTAAAAATCACATGGACAGAGGAGCCTGGCAAGCTGCAGTTCATGGGATTACACAGAGTCAGACATGACTGAAGTGACTTAACATGCACACACAGGGTAAGCTCACACCTGTTTCATTACATTTTTTTTTTCTTTCATAAGAAGTTTTCATGTATTTTCAGGAATATGCAAGTAAGTAGTTATTCACATGAACTCAGGAGAAAAGGCATTTCATATTGCTTTGTACCTGGCCTCCTTCATGTCCTACCATGACTTTTATCTTTAAAAGCAGAATTCACAGCAATAGCTAGTAGAATGGTAGCTAACAGAGGCTTAAGGGAGCAGGGTGTGGGGAGCTATGGGTCAACAGGAACAAACTTGTTGTTAGAAGAGGAATGAGTTCTGGGGGTTGATGCACAGCATTATGATTAACTGCACTGTACCTTATGTAGTTGAAAATCACTGAGAGTAAATCTTAAATATACAGACCACCAAAAAGAAATGGCAATTATGTGACGTGATGGAGGTATTAGCTAATATTGGAAGATATGGACATCAAATCAACACATTGCACACCTTAAATTTACAGTTACATGTTAATTGTATATCAGTAGCACTAGGGGAAAAAGAAATGCTGGACTTTGAAATATATTGAATAAAGTTGTTTGGTTTGTTGGGTTTTTTTTTGGCCACTTCTGTTGGTCTTTCATTTATTCATTTCCATCCATCTTTGTTCTTTGGCCTGTGTGAGCCTCCCATCGCAGCGGCCTCTCTTCTTGCAGAGGACCGGCTCTGGGCGAATGCGCTCCAGAGCTTTGGCTCGGTAGAGCCACATCAGTCCAGCCCCTTCGCTGCACATGGGATCTTCCCAGGCCAGGGATCGAACTGGTGCCCCTTGCATTGCAAGGTGGTGTCCTTACCCACTGGACCACCAGGGAAGCCCCCTGAATAGAGTTTTAATATGAACTGGAGAAAGGAGAAACAGATATATTACTTTTTCCTTCCTTCATTTCAATACCAATATTATATTTAAAGTCATAAGACAAAAAGATCTTAGTAAATGGTATCTGAAACTGAAAAAGAAGATAGAGCATATCCAGTATCTTCATCACACTTACTTTCTTCTCAGACATTTTAAAAATATATGTATGCCATGTCTGTGAACAACAAAACTCTGTCAAAATTAAAAAAAATAAAATTAATTTAAAAAAGTAAAAAATAAATATGTCTGCTGATTCTATTTTTACAAAAGAGGAATTACATTGAAATATACTTGCTTTGTGTACCTAGCAGTAAAAAGTAGACATGTCGTCCACTCATAACCTATAGATTTATAGCATTATTTTAGTGACCACAGAATATCCCATAGGTATTTATTTCATGAATTCCTTATTATTTTCATTTTTATCATTACTAATAAGACTGAGGTAGTCATTCTTATCTATACATTTTAAAGTATGTGTCAGATTTCTTTTCACACCTTCATCATCACTTGTTTTACTTATAGTTTTTCTCTGGCAATTTTCAAAGTATGTTTTAATGGTTCTATTTTAAAATGATTTTGTTGTTACTGTACCCCCCCCCTGACCCAGCACCATAAGTATTTTGACTAAAAACATATTTTTAACATATTTTTACTGTCTAGAATTGATTTTGCTTAGTATAACTTGACATTTTAATTAACTGATTTTCTGTATAGACCATCATTAATGCAATGAATGAAAAATCATAACAGAAATCATATTTTTAGCATTTATATCTCTAATTTTTTGGTCTTGACTGACTGACAGCTCTAGGAATGTTAAATAATAGTGATGCTAATCTTGTATGTCTTCCTCCCAATTTTTTTTTTTAAAAGCTTGATACCGGCTTTTAGATTAAGATAGACTGAGATTTTCTTCATTCTTTTGTTTTAGAGGTTCTTTCTTAAATCAATAATGATCATATTTTCATCCACTGTATCTGTGGAATAGATGTAGTTAACAAAACTACTTTCCTATTGATCCTTTAATATGATGAATTATTGATTTTTAACATTGACCCAGCCCAGTATCCTGATAACAAATTTTACATATTTAATGGGTATTATACTGATACATTTGTTTTTAAAATATTTATAAGTAAGAGGGGTCTGCATTTGACATTCTTGCATGCTAAATTTCTTGAATTAAGTTCAGAATTATACTGACTTTAGTGAATACCTTGGAAAACCTTTCTTTTTTAGTACATATGCAGAACACTGTTTAAAAGAACAGTGATTAACCTATTCTTGATTGTGTGGTGAATGTTTTTAAGCTTTCTCAGTCAACTTCCTTGCTTGGGAGTAGTTTTTTGACAGTTTGTTTAAATTTATTTTAAGTTATAATATATTCAATGAAAATTCAGTCAGTTACACAAATACATGTATTCTCAGAAAATTCACTTCTTTGAGATTTCCAACTTTATTGTCATGAATTGCTGCATAGTGTTCATCCACAGATATTAGATCTTCTGAACATCAGTACTAATAACTTTTTTCTAATTTGTAAGATTGTCAATTTGAAGGGTTTTTTTTAACTTTGCTAAGGATTCTTACAATTTATCACTTTTTAAAAATCACTTCAAAAATTCACTCTCAAATTTATGAATTAGTTGTTTTCTTTTTTGGCCACTTCTATTGATCTTTCATTTGTTTATCTCTGTTCTTTGGCCTGTATGGGCCTCCCATCGCAGCGGTCCTCTCTCACAGAGCACCGGCTCTGGGAGCATGCGCTCCAGAGCTCCGGCTCGGTCGTTGGACACATCGGTACAGCCGCTCCGCGGCACAGGGGATCTTCCCAGGCAAGGGATCAAACCAGCGCCCCTTGCACTGTAAGGCGGTGTCCTTACCCACTGTACCACCAGGGAAGCCCAAATTAGTTGTTTTCTAATATTAACTAGCCTTCCTGCCTTGGACTAAACCTCCATATCTATTTAACAGAACCTCATGTTTCTTCTCTTTTCTGACCAGAATCTTGAGATTGATTCACTGTCACTATGGGTCTTATGTAATATTTTGTTTGATTAGTTTGGTTTGGGGTTTGTTTTAAACGGGAGCAAACTACTCAAGACTATAGAAAGAAAAAAATAGACAATAAGTTATAACGATTTAGATTTTGAAATCAGTTAGAAACCGATGAGAAAAAGATAGGGTAGCAATAAACTGAATTTTCCAAACCTAGGAATCAGAGGTACCTTTGATAAGATAGGAGACTATAAAGAGAATTATAATTAGATTTGAAAATGCTTCAGTTTTTAAATGTATTCATGTATAAGAATATGCCATTATAGATATTCTAGAGAGTGATCTGTAAATGCTTGAATATGTATATATGAGATGGGTCTCTAAAATCTATTTTTAAAATCTTTCATAGGTTCTCATGTGCAGCTATGTTTGTAAACTCCTGTTCAGATCACCTGGAAATGTACATAAGAGAGAAATTAAGAATTTGACCCTATGTATGGAAGTCCTTTAAATAAAATAGATGTAGTTATAAAACAATCTTGCATTAAAAATGCAAAAATGTAAGCAGTCAAATGAGTATTATCATTTCTGTTGTTTCACTATTTTCAAGTCTGTAATTTATTCTTTAGATTTCCTTAAGGAGTGGGAATTTTGATTTGAAAATTACTTTGATATTTTTGAAGCAGACATGTCTTATGGAATTATTTTTTTGCAGCATGAATGAGTAGGTCTTTGGAAATCCCTTTCCAGGTCTTGGACAATTGAAGAATGAAAGTGAAAACTAACTCTTACTGAAGTTCTTAGAAATGGAATTCAAATATCAATGTGAAGATAATTACCTTTAAGTTGATCAAGATGCTTATGATCAGAAACACATTTCAAAAGAAGAGTCTCTTTTTCTTGACACTTATGTCCATAGTTCTGACACAAACAAGAGAAAAGCCTTTTTAGTACATGCAAAAAGCCCAAGTATTAAGTCAAATTGTATGTAATAAGTGAGATTGGTATTTAACTACATGACAACTCAGGGTGAATAAAAAAGAGCAGGGCAAAAGACTACTCTTCCAATAATGGACTTCAGATAATTCCATTCTATCCCAGCACTGTGCACATGTTTCAGTAGCTTGTATATTAAATTCAAGGAATGTAACATTAAAGCTGGACTAATTTTAAACATAATAGGCATCAAAAGAAATGTAAGTTCTCTGTTTATTTAGATTATTTAAGCAGAAAGGAATTCTTTTTTAAAAAAAATTTTTATTTTACTTTTTGCTTTTATAGAGTTTTGTTGCTGACAGATATGTATCCCAGATTAGTCATATGTATATCCCCTCATCCCTCCCCTCCAGGTTGTCGCACAGCGCCCCTGCAGGATCCCCTTGTCTCGCAGCGCAATGACAATAGCTGTTTTTTTTCACATATGATAGTATAGGTTTTCATGCTACTTCCTTTACACTGCCCACCCACTGTTCATTAGAGGAGAATTCTTTAGTAATCTAAAATTAAAGTCATAAAGTATGTTTTTATATACTACTTCATTTTTAAAACCTAATTTTCAGCTTTCTTTTCCCTATCACATAGTTGAATTAATTTTGTTCAAACACTGGACAGCTAATAGGATAATATGTTCTCAGTAAGATGTTCTTCCTTGACTGGACAATACCAGCAGTTCTCGTCAATATTTTAGAGACAGGAAAATTATCCAACGGGCTCCAAAGACGACTTTGCCCTCACTGAAGAATATAAGTTGATTTATTTCTTCAAAATTTAAATCTTGAAAATATTTTTTAAAGAACCTATCCTTTATTCTACCTGTGGGTAAAAGTTGAGTGCCCTGGATAACACAGATGGACAAACAGTAAAACAAAGTTATCACTGAAGTTCTTAGAAATGGAATTCATTACAATTGAAGATAATTACCTTATAATTTTGATCAATGTGAAGATAATTACCTTTAAGTTGATCAAGATGCTTATGATCAGAAACACATTTCAAAAGAAGAGTCTCTTTTTCTTGACACTTATGTCCATAGTTCTGACACAAACAAGAGAAAAGCCTTTTTAGTACATGCAAAAAGCCCAAGTATTAAGTCAAATTGTATGTAATAAGTGAGATTGGTATTTAACTACATGACAACTCAGGGTGAATAAAAAAGAGCAGGGCAAAAGACTACTCTTCCAATAATGGACTTCAGATAATTCCATTCTATCCCAGCACTGTGCACATGTTTCAGTAGCTTGTATATTAAATTCAAGGAATGTAACATTAAAGCTGGACTAATTTTAAACATAATAGGCATCAAAAGAAATGTAAGTTCTCTGTTTATTTAGATTATTTAAGCAGAAAGGAATTCTTTTTTAAAAAAAATTTTTATTTTACTTTTTGCTTTTATAGAGTTTTGTTGCTGACAGATATGTATCCCAGATTAGTCATATGTATATCCCCTCATCCCTCCCCTCCAGGTTGTCGCACAGCGCCCCTGCAGGATCCCCTTGTCTCGCAGCGCAATGACAATAGCTGTTTTTTTTCACATATGATAGTATAGGTTTTCATGCTACTTCCTTTACACTGCCCACCCACTGTTCATTAGAGGAGAATTCTTTAGTAATCTAAAATTAAAGTCATAAAGTATGTTTTTATATACTACTTCATTTTTAAAACCTAATTTTCAGCTTTCTTTTCCCTATCACATAGTTGAATTAATTTTGTTCAAACACTGGACAGCTAATAGGATAATATGTTCTCAGTAAGATGTTCTTCCTTGACTGGACAATACCAGCAGTTCTCGTCAATATTTTAGAGACAGGAAAATTATCCAACGGGCTCCAAAGACGACTTTGCCCTCACTGAAGAATATAAGTTGATTTATTTCTTCAAAATTTAAATCTTGAAAATATTTTTTAAAGAACCTATCCTTTATTCTACCTGTGGGTAAAAGTTGAGTGCCCTGGATAACACAGATGGACAAAAACAGTAAAACAAAGTTATCAAAGATGCACCGAGAACCTCCAAGCAAAGTTGTTTTCTATGGCCTTAATCTTGACAAGATTTAATGATGAAGTACAAAACATGTTATTGCTATGACACATCCTGTTTCATTATCCAGTAAGTTTATTCTAGCAGAGAAGCAAGGTTTAACTTCCTTGCTATGAAAGGAATACTCTCATAAGTAGAACTACTACAGGAAAATCTCCACCTTAACTGTGTATTTTTTTTTTCTCCCATAACATTAAAATTATCTGTGGAATTCAGTCCCAGGGGGGGATAGCTGCTGGTACCTCTCAGAGATGCACTGTGACTACAGAAGTACAAGTGATATATACTCATCATATTCAAGAAACTACAGTCTAGTTTAGCCCTCTTATTAGAGGACCAGAGGGTTTGTGTACTTTGTAACACTGTGCATTGGCTTGATGACAGTCCAGGTTCCTTGATAAGTATTTTGTCTCATGTGGTGCTTCCTTGTTGGGCTCAGTTCTGTTTAAGTTGCCTCAAGATTAATTTTCAAAGTCTCCATATAAATAAAAGTATTAGTAGTTTATTTCATTTTATAGAGAAGGAACAGAATTGAGAAGAAAGAGATATTGATAGAAAGAACATTAACTTTAAAATGGATGGTGCAAGTGGGAAGGAGGGGATCAGTTGGGGTCTCAAGCCAAGTGTCAGGAAGTCAGTTGCCACCTGTAAGCAGGAATGGAGAAGGATTTTAGGATCTGAGAGGCCATCCTTGACCACTGGGCTCAAAAGGATTTAGAATGCCGCATGAATCGCGAACAAAGAATTACCTGTGAGGAGACCAGATTTTTTTAAAACTTCTATTTTATGTTGGGGTATCGTTGATGTAACAATGTTGTGTTAGTTTCAAGTGCACAGCCAAATGATTCAGTTGAAGAATATAAGTTGATTTATTTCTTCAAAATTTAAATCTTGAAAATATTTTTAAAGAACCTATCCTTTATTCTACCTGTGGGTAAAAGTTGAGTGCCCTGGATAACACAGATGGACAAAACAGTAAAACAAAGTTATCAAAGATGCACCGAGAACCTCCAAGCAAAGTTGTTTTCTATGGCCTTAATCTTGACAAGATTTAATGATGAAGTACAAAACATGTTATTGCTATGACACATCCTGTTTCATTATCCAGTAAGTTTATTCTAGCAGAGAAGCAAGGTTTAACTTCCTTGCTATGAAAGGAATACTCTCATAAGTAGAACTACTACAGGAAAATCTCCACCTTAACTGTGTATTTTTTTTTTCTCCCATAACATTAAAATTATCTGTGGAATTCAGTCCCAGGGGGGGATAGCTGCTGGTACCTCTCAGAGATGCACTGTGACTACAGAAGTACAAGTGATATATACTCATCATATTCAAGAAACTACAGTCTAGTTTAGCCCTCTTATTAGAGGACCAGAGGGTTTGTGTACTTTGTAACACTGTGCATTGGCTTGATGACAGTCCAGGTTCCTTGATAAGTATTTTGTCTCATGTGGTGCTTCCTTGTTGGGCTCAGTTCTGTTTAAGTTGCCTCAAGATTAATTTTCAAAGTCTCCATATAAATAAAAGTATTAGTAGTTTATTTCATTTTATAGAGAAGGAACAGAATTGAGAAGAAAGAGATATTGATAGAAAGAACATTAACTTTAAAATGGATGGTGCAAGTGGGAAGGAGGGGATCAGTTGGGGTCTCAAGCCAAGTGTCAGGAAGTCAGTTGCCACCTGTAAGCAGGAATGGAGAAGGATTTTAGGATCTGAGAGGCCATCCTTGACCACTGGGCTCAAAAGGATTTAGAATGCCGCATGAATCGCGAACAAAGAATTACCTGTGAGGAGACCAGATTTTTTTAAAACTTCTATTTTATGTTGGGGTATCGTTGATGTAACAATGTTGTGTTAGTTTCAAGTGCACAGCCAAATGATTCAGTTATACATACACATATATCTATCTATTCTTTTTCAAACTCTCTTCCTATTTAGGTTATTAGAGAATATTGAGCTATGTAGTAGGCCCTTGTTGGTTATCTGTTTTATATCTAGCAGTGTGTACATGTCAATGCCAAACTCCCAATCTATTCCTCTTCCACTGCCTTCCCTCCTGGCAACCTGAAATCAGTTTTGAAGAGTCAGTTATACCTACATTTACCTCTCACTCAGCATTCTACCATTTTAAATTTTATTACTGGGCATAAATTAAAGAGTCTCCCCACTCAGCCAACCCAGTCTCTGCATATATATGGAGAGAGAAAGAAGAGAGAGAGAGAGAGAGAGAGAGAGAGAGATGCACATACAAGTACAAATTTGCTTCCTATTCTTCTAAACACCCACTGGACAGATATGATAAAATCAATACGCTAGAATCAAACTATTCAATCAATGCAGAGCTTACAAGAAACTCAAACTATTCTTAAATAGTTTGTATTCTATGGAAGATGAGTACACAAGAACTTGTGATAACAGGCAGAATGGTGAGCACCATGCATTTAACAAAAAGAATGTCATATTTGCTTCCTACAATCGATCTCAAAAACAAAATGGATTTTCATTAAGGCACAGATCAATGGTGCTGCTACTACATGAAGGACTCCTTGTAGAAAATCTTCAGTAACACTGGAAAAGAGAACTCAAAGGCTGTGAGGTCCCTGGTAATGAAACCCAACCTAGATTCAGTTAAAAAAAAATAACTTTATAGAGAAGGAACAGAATTGAGAAGAAAGAGATATTGATAGAAAGAACATTAACTTTAAAATGGATGGTGCAAGTGGGAAGGAGGGGATCAGTTGGGGTCTCAAGCCAAGTGTCAGGAAGTCAGTTGCCACCTGTAAGCAGGAATGGAGAAGGATTTTAGGATCTGAGAGGCCATCCTTGACCACTGGGCTCAAAAGGATTTAGAATGCCGCATGAATCGCGAACAAAGAATTACCTGTGAGGAGACCAGATTTTTTTAAAACTTCTATTTTATGTTGGGGTATCGTTGATGTAACAATGTTGTGTTAGTTTCAAGTGCACAGCCAAATGATTCAGTTATACATACACATATATCTATCTATTCTTTTTCAAACTCTCTTCCTATTTAGGTTATTAGAGAATATTGAGCTATGTAGTAGGCCCTTGTTGGTTATCTGTTTTATATCTAGCAGTGTGTACATGTCAATGCCAAACTCCCAATCTATTCCTCTTCCACTGCCTTCCCTCCTGGCAACCTGAAATCAGTTTTGAAGAGTCAGTTATACCTACATTTACCTCTCACTCAGCATTCTACCATTTTAAATTTTATTACTGGGCATAAATTAAAGAGTCTCCCCACTCAGCCAACCCAGTCTCTGCATATATATGGAGAGAGAAAGAAGAGAGAGAGAGAGAGAGAGAGAGAGAGAGAGAGATGCACATACAAGTACAAATTTGCTTCCTATTCTTCTAAACACCCACTGGACAGATATGATAAAATCAATACGCTAGAATCAAACTATTCAATCAATGCAGAGCTTACAAGAAACTCAAACTATTCTTAAATAGTTTGTATTCTATGGAAGATGAGTACACAAGAACTTGTGATAACAGGCAGAATGGTGAGCACCATGCATTTAACAAAAAGAATGTCATATTTGCTTCCTACAATCGATCTCAAAAACAAAATGGATTTTCATTAAGGCACAGATCAATGGTGCTGCTACTACATGAAGGACTCCTTGTAGAAAATCTTCAGTAACACTGGAAAAGAGAACTCAAAGGCTGTGAGGTCCCTGGTAATGAAACCCAACCTCAACTCCTGTTAGCATTTTATAACATGGAGTCTATCTTTCTTAGATAAGATGGTATAACCAGTACACTCTTGAGGCAGAACTCATACTCCAGCCTCCATGCTATTTCTACTACAACTAAGGTAACTGTACAAGTCATAGTCCAACTCTGGTAAATTTTGAGAATAAAGTGAGAGCTTTTGGTAAGTAGGCTAGAACACAAGGCCTGGGGCATAGTTTATGGTTACCCTCAATACAGAATTATACTTATTTTGATCTCTCATTCTATTTCTTCTCTTATCTACTTATTCTAGTAGATATTAAAGAAATCATATTATTTCTTTATCATTAAGTTCTGATTGCTGTAGCAGGTCTAATGTTCCTATCTTTCTACACACACAATCTTTTGAAGGAACTCTTCCACCAAGCAGTTACGTGATCTTGGCCATAATTACATAACCTGTCTGAGCCTTGTCTTAAATGAACATAATATAAAATAACCCTCTGTTACTAAAGTTCTAGTCCAGTTTTGCTGAACTGACCTCATTCTACATCTTTGGCATTGTTGCCAATTGTATTTTGTTGAGTCTCTTGACACTATGGTGCTAGGGGGAAAGAACCCACCTGCCAATGCAGGAAACATATGGGATGTGCGTTTGATCTCTGGGTCAGGAGGAGGGCATGGAAACCCACTCCAGTATTCTTGCCTAGAGAATCCCATCAACAGAGGAGCCTGGTGGGCTCTGGTCCACAGGTCTGCAAAGAGTTGAACACGACTGAAACAGCTTTGCTGGTGTGCACATACACTGACTCAGCAAAGACTGAGTCCTTTTCTTGTTCAGCCTCCTATTCTTCCAGCCTCGAGCCTCACCTGCTATGGAATTTCAGCACTGGTGCTTATTTATCAGATTATTAGCTTCTTGGCATATTGTTAGGACTGCTTAAAATACAGGCATTTCTATATAAATGGAAATGCTTTAACACTTTATCCATTTTAATAATCAAACTAAAGAAAACAAAATGGATTTTCATTAAGGCACAGATCAATGGTGCTGCTACTACATGAAGGACTCCTTGTAGAAAATCTTCAGTAACACTGGAAAAGAGAACTCAAAGGCTGTGAGGTCCCTGGTAATGAAACCCAACCTCAACTCCTGTTAGCATTTTATAACATGGAGTCTATCTTTCTTAGATAAGATGGTATAACCAGTACACTCTTGAGGCAGAACTCATACTCCAGCCTCCATGCTATTTCTACTACAACTAAGGTAACTGTACAAGTCATAGTCCAACTCTGGTAAATTTTGAGAATAAAGTGAGAGCTTTTGGTAAGTAGGCTAGAACACAAGGCCTGGGGCATAGTTTATGGTTACCCTCAATACAGAATTATACTTATTTTGATCTCTCATTCTATTTCTTCTCTTATCTACTTATTCTAGTAGATATTAAAGAAATCATATTATTTCTTTATCATTAAGTTCTGATTGCTGTAGCAGGTCTAATGTTCCTATCTTTCTACACACACAATCTTTTGAAGGAACTCTTCCACCAAGCAGTTACGTGATCTTGGCCATAATTACATAACCTGTCTGAGCCTTGTCTTAAATGAACATAATATAAAATAACCCTCTGTTACTAAAGTTCTAGTCCAGTTTTGCTGAACTGACCTCATTCTACATCTTTGGCATTGTTGCCAATTGTATTTTGTTGAGTCTCTTGACACTATGGTGCTAGGGGTAAAGAACCCACCTGCCAATGCAGGAAACATATGGGATGTGCGTTTGATCTCTGGGTCAGGAGGAGGGCATGGAAACCCACTCCAGTATTCTTGCCTAGAGAATCCCATCAACAGAGGAGCCTGGTGGGCTCTGGTCCACAGGTCTGCAAAGAGTTGAACACGACTGAAACAGCTTTGCTGGTGTGCACATACACTGACTCAGCAAAGACTGAGTCCTTTTCTTGTTCAGCCTCCTATTCTTCCAGCCTCGAGCCTCACCTGCTATGGAATTTCAGCACTGGTGCTTATTTATCAGATTATTAGCTTCTTGGCATATTGTTAGGACTGCTTAAAATACAGGCATTTCTATATAAATGGAAATGCTTTAACACTTTATCCATTTTAATAATCAAACTAAAGAAACTACAGCCATCAAACTCTGGTGCAATCTCTTTTATTCAATGTGATAACATTACTGGGTAACACTCAGTGTTCTTGTGGGGATTAATGCATGAAAATGCCATTTTGCATAACAATAGTGTCAAAAGCGTAAGTCTGAAAAGGTCCATCTTAGTTATAAAACTCAAGTGGAGGATTGATACATTATCTTTAGAGTATTCCAAAATGCTTTGTGATTCTGCATTGTATAGTATCTCTGACAAGATATAAGAAGAAAGTATTCCATTTAAGTACACAGGTGCAGATCTGATCCCAGAGCTCTATTTCTGAAGTCATGTTTGTTTTAGGTAAAGGTCACTAAAAAATGCTCCTTTTGAAACGTCAGATATTAGAAGAAAATACGGCAATATTGGGGTGAATGACCTTTGTGTTGATCACTCTGTCAAGAATCCATAAGTGTGGGCAGATGAGAAAAGACTTTGCTTATATTCTCTGATTTTTAGAACACAATTCAGTATTTGGCATTGCAGTCAACTGCATTTTATTTGACAAATGCAGGCTCTGCGACATCAATATTTAAAACCTTTAATATTGTACACTCTAGATCACAAAGAAAAGCACTACCCTCTCTTTCTAATGCTGAGAATAGTGGAGGGTTCCACATCTCATGTGTTTTTTCCTGACTTTCTTATTCCTGATTCTCCTCTATTTTGTGCTGCTGTTTATCAAGAAATACCATGTGAAAGTTAATAATAACATAATTTACAGCAATAATTGCATTTTTATTCAATAGCTGTTGGAAAACACTGGGCTGAATAATGAGATAAAAATGAGTATCTCAGGTCTAACAGGACATTAATCAACATATTAACTGTGTGGACAAACTGATTTGAGACTGTTATGGCTTAATTTGTCTCAAAATCATTATTTTTAATGTATTGCATAATGTATTTTAAAATATGTGTTGAACTGATCATAAGGAAGCATTAGATTTCAACAGAAGAGATGCTGCCTCTTACCATGTCATGAGTTATCCTCTTTTTAGAGTACACAGTCCAAAATTGATATTCCTGAAACTCTGACATTTTACAGCTATGTTCTGATAAGGCTAAATTAGTTTTGCAACCTCTCCACCTAAATTCGGTTATACTATCAGAGTGTGTATATTTTCATAATCCTAATTGCCAAAATATATTTGTTATTCACTGTTGTTTTCAAAGATTTTCACTATAACTGTTTAAATGTCATTGTAGTTTCAATAAATAATAGTTATTTTCCAAACCTAGGTATCTCTGACCAGGGCACACACACACATTTGATCCTTCGGAGACCTCAACCACACCTAAGAATTCAGCCATCACCGACAAAGTCCTCGTCCTTTAGAAATCACTTTCAACATCCCTCTTCAAGGGGAGCATGCCTTGGTTTCTCCCTGCCCAGTCCAGCCGAAGGATTCACTCTTTTCCCTAAGTTTCTGAGTAGCAGTTATTTAACAAAAGTGGAATAATTTTGTATTCCCTAAAATATTGGGGTGAATGACCTTTGTGTTGATCACTCTGTCAAGAATCCATAAGTGTGGGCAGATGAGAAAAGACTTTGCTTATATTCTCTGATTTTTAGAACACAATTCAGTATTTGGCATTGCAGTCAACTGCATTTTATTTGACAAATGCAGGCTCTGCGACATCAATATTTAAAACCTTTAATATTGTACACTCTAGATCACAAAGAAAAGCACTACCCTCTCTTTCTAATGCTGAGAATAGTGGAGGGTTCCACATCTCATGTGTTTTTTCCTGACTTTCTTATTCCTGATTCTCCTCTATTTTGTGCTGCTGTTTATCAAGAAATACCATGTGAAAGTTAATAATAACATAATTTACAGCAATAATTGCATTTTTATTCAATAGCTGTTGGAAAACACTGGGCTGAATAATGAGATAAAAATGAGTATCTCAGGTCTAACAGGACATTAATCAACATATTAACTGTGTGGACAAACTGATTTGAGACTGTTATGGCTTAATTTGTCTCAAAATCATTATTTTTAATGTATTGCATAATGTATTTTAAAATATGTGTTGAACTGATCATAAGGAAGCATTAGATTTCAACAGAAGAGATGCTGCCTCTTACCATGTCATGAGTTATCCTCTTTTTAGAGTACACAGTCCAAAATTGATATTCCTGAAACTCTGACATTTTACAGCTATGTTCTGATAAGGCTAAATTAGTTTTGCAACCTCTCCACCTAAATTCGGTTATACTATCAGAGTGTGTATATTTTCATAATCCTAATTGCCAAAATATATTTGTTATTCACTGTTGTTTTCAAAGATTTTCACTATAACTGTTTAAATGTCATTGTAGTTTCAATAAATAATAGTTATTTTCCAAACCTAGGTATCTCTGACCAGGGCACTCCACACACATTTGATCCTTCGGAGACCTCAACCACACCTAAGAATTCAGCCATCACCGACAAAGTCCTCGTCCTTTAGAAATCACTTTCAACATCCCTCTTCAAGGGGAGCATGCCTTGGTTTCTCCCTGCCCAGTCCAGCCGAAGGATTCACTCTTTTCCCTAAGTTTCTGAGTAGCAGTTATTTAACAAAAGTGGAATAATTTTGTTTACAAGTCAAATTCATGTGTGTAGCTGTTGTTTCTTGGGGAGAAGGATCTTTCTATCTTGCTTTAAGATGCCATAATGTCTGCACTAATACTGAGGGAAAAAAATCATATATACAACTCACATGGAGATAAAATAGTTCATCTAAAAGCTCGTATTTTTTTAGGAAAAACATAATAACCATCTTTTGTGCTTAGAAAGACTTTCTAAACAAAATACAGTAAGACTGGGTTAATATGCATATGGCATACAGAGTAGAAAGAACTTTGGAGACATGATAGAAATAGGATAGTCAGGAAGAAGTGCATTAGGAGAGTAAAAACAATGATACAAATATTTTATGATGAAACAACAATATCTAGTAAGAACTGTCTGGCATACTGGCCTCCTAAGAATTTGGCTTTCATTCTGAGTGAAATAGGAACTACTGATGAGATTTGGAAAGAGTACCAACACCACCTTCGAACATCCAGGAAGATATTTGAAAAAAATTACTTCAAAATAAGGGTGTGTTACATATAGAATGCATAAAAATTCAAGGTTCTACTATATAACACAAGGAACTATATTCAATACCCTGAGAAAAACCATAATGGGAAAAAAAAAAAAAAACAGATAGCTAGTGGGGACTTGCTATAAAGAAGAGGGAACTCAGTTGTGTGACGACCTAGTATACAGGGGGCATGAGTGGGAGGAAGGTCCAAGAGGGAAGGGCTATATATATATATATGTATATAGCTGACTCACTACATGGTACAGCAGACTGTACCAAAGCCAACTATATTCCAATTTAAAGAAGAATACACACACACACACACACAGCTTCTATGATGGCTCAGCGGGTAAATAATCTGCCTGCAATGCAGGAGACTCAAGAGACATGAGTTCCTCAATCCCTGGGTTGAGAAAATCCCCTGGAGAAGGAAATGGCAAACTCTTTCAGTAGTCCTTCCTGGAGAATGCCATGAACAGAGGAGCCAGGTGGAGTATGGTCCAAGAAAAGAGCATGCCTTGGTTTCTCCCTGCCCAGTCCAGCCTAAGGATTCACTCTTTTCCCTAAGTTTCTGAGTAGCAGTTATTTAACAAAAGTGGAATAATTTTGTTTACAAGTCAAATTCATGTGTGTAGCTGTTGTTTCTTGGGGAGAAGGATCTTTCTATCTTGCTTTAAGATGCCATAATGTCTGCACTAATACTGAGGGAAAAAAATCATATATACAACTCACATGGAGATAAAATAGTTCATCTAAAAGCTCGTATTTTTTTAGGAAAAACATAATAACCATCTTTTGTGCTTAGAAAGACTTTCTAAACAAAATACAGTAAGACTGGGTTAATATGCATATGGCATACAGAGTAGAAAGAACTTTGGAGACATGATAGAAATAGGATAGTCAGGAAGAAGTGCATTAGGAGAGTAAAAACAATGATACAAATATTTTATGATGAAACAACAATATCTAGTAAGAACTGTCTGGCATACTGGCCTCCTAAGAATTTGGCTTTCATTCTGAGTGAAATAGGAACTACTGATGAGATTTGGAAAGAGTACCAACACCACCTTCGAACATCCAGGAAGATATTTGAAAAAAATTACTTCAAAATAAGGGTGTGTTACATATAGAATGCATAAAAATTCAAGGTTCTACTATATAACACAAGGAACTATATTCAATACCCTGAGAAAACCATAATGGGAAAAAAAAAAAAAAACAGATAGCTAGTGGGGACTTGCTATAAAGAAGAGGGAACTCAGTTGTGTGACGACCTAGTATACAGGGGGCATGAGTGGGAGGAAGGTCCAAGAGGGAAGGGCTATATATATATATATGTATATAGCTGACTCACTACATGGTACAGCAGACTGTACCAAAGCCAACTATATTCCAATTTAAAGAAGAATACACACACACACACACACAGCTTCTATGATGGCTCAGCGGGTAAATAATCTGCCTGCAATGCAGGAGACTCAAGAGACATGAGTTCCTCAATCCCTGGGTTGAGAAAATCCCCTGGAGAAGGAAATGGCAAACTCTTTCAGTAGTCCTTCCTGGAGAATGCCATGAACAGAGGAGCCTGGTGGAGTATGGTCCAAAGGGTTGCAAAGAGTCAGATATGACTGAGCACACATACACATACACACACAGAATATACATATACCGTGTGTGTGTGTGTGTGTGTGTGTGTGTGTGTGTGTACACACACACAGAAGTGATTCACTTTTACGTACAGCAGAATAAACACAATATTGTAAACCAAATATACTCCAATTAAAACAAAAAGGCAAATGAGAGTGTGATCAAATGTGTTCAATGCTACTGATAAAGATGAAGATTGAGAATTAACCATTAATAAGGGTTTGGGTTGCAAACCAGACTTGATCAGAGTGGGTTTAAGCAAAAATAGGAAGAGAAGAATTGAAGATAGTGCCCACACTGATGTGAGGAGTTTATTTAGGGAAGCAAAGAAATGGGATAACAGATGACATAATTGGAGTTAGAAGAATTGCTTTTTAAGATGAGGGAAATAAAACCATTAAGCAATTATGTAAAAAAAAAAGTCTCTATAACAAAAGGATTTCTGGTTCCCTTCACTTTCCAAATTTCCCTGTGTATATACTCTAATTTCTGAGTCTTAAAATTCTTTGCAGTTTCATAGAAACTAACACAGCTTTTTTTTTTCTCTATATAATTGCTGAATAATGAATGAATATGATTCATTTTGTTCAAGATTTTAAATTATACTATTTTATTCTATGAGCTTATTATTTCTGTTTTTTTTCCCCCAGAAGGAAATGATAGCAGAAGGGCATGAAAGTTTGGTTCATGGTGAAATATATGCATGCACTGGAAGGGTTCTGACAGGCATGTTTCATACACTATGAAATAAAACAATCCTCACTCAGACTTGGATGCTGAATATTTTCTTGGCAGTCCATGGTGCCATATTTCTTCAATGGCAGTGTCTCTAAGCAATGCATACTTTTGTTGCAGACCTTTGGGTTATGACATTTGCCTTTGCCCAAATATGCCTCTGAGAACACAGGGCAGTGTTTTCAAAAGAAATCCTATTTTCCCATCTGCAGAAAACACACACATTCAATGGGAAGTATACTGACAGTGAAGTTGCAATGGATCATACAATAAGCCACCACACAAGTTATTTGTATGAGCCAATAACTATTTCAGAGGGTGATAAAATATAATATTTCTTAGAGGTGTTCCTCTGTAACTCAAAGAGGAAAACTCGAGATCTCAAAATAAGTATTTATTTGAATTCTATACCCTTCTTCTACCAGCCATGATTTTCCTGAAGGAAAGCATAAATAGAATCAATCATAAGTTATTACAGGGATGGAAAGGATGTTGACACAGTTATCTAGCTCATCCTTTTACTTCTTGGTCTAACTACACCTAAACTTTATATGGCTCCAAGAGTGCTCTAAGACTGAAGGAAATTACACCTGGTAGAACTCATATCCCAGTCTACACCCAAGTCATGCAGTTAACCATTTTTACTAATTTCATTTTTTCCATTTCTTCTTTCCCTTCCTCCCTTCCTCTTTCTTGCTTTCTTTTTCATTAAACAAGGGTCACTATGTTTAGATCTCATGTTTTGTCTTTATAAAAAAAGAAAGCTTCTAGTTCCGAAGCCTTTATCCCAATCTTCAAACTGAACTGTTCCTTATAGGACTGTCCTCATCTTTCAGGAACACCTGTTCATGCGTGATCTGATCGGGTGAAGCCTCCACAATCACACTCACTCTATGCAGCGAAACTACAGCCTGTGACTGCTTGTCAATTGTATTCCACTAGTCTCCACAGAACCTGTTCAGCAAGCTGTACTGTGTGTGCCTTTATTTTTTTTTTTAACCTTTATTTTGCCTTTAACTTTTACAGAGTTTTGTTGTTTACAGGTATGTATGTTCCCAGATTAGTCATATGTATATCCCCCACTTCCCACCCCTCCAAACCATCACACAGCACCCCTGAAGGATCCCCTTTTCTCACAGAGCAATGACTAGAGCTATTTTCTACACTTATGATAGTACAGGCCTTCATGCTACTGTGTGTGCCTTTAACTTCAAACTCACAGCTTGAGAGTTACTTAAGTTACACACAGGTTCATATATACAAAAGAGGTTTAGACAAATCAGTCTTACTGGGTATATTATGTATTTTTAAGTCTTTCCCTTTTATTTTGTATTCTGTAATGTTAGTCTTCCCTTTCCTCTATGACTTCCCTCTATGCATGGCATTTTCCTCAGAGTTGCACTGTTAGATGCCTTACTTTGAGAATAAATCTAATCCTAGCCCTTTTCTTCAATTCAAATTTGAAAAAAATCTGACAACTTTTAACTTTATTTGAATTCTATACCCTTCTTTTTGCTACCCCAGCCATGATTTTCCTGAAGGAAAGCATAAATAGAATCAATCATAAGTTATTACAGGGATGGAAAGGATGTTGACACAGTTATCTAGCTCATCCTTTTACTTCTTGGTCTAACTACACCTAAACTTTATATGGCTCCAAGAGTGCTCTAAGACTGAAGGAAATTACACCTGGTAGAACTCATATCCCAGTCTACACCCAAGTCATGCAGTTAACCATTTTTACTAATTTCATTTTTTCCATTTCTTCTTTCCCTTCCTCCCTTCCTCTTTCTTGCTTTCTTTTTCATTAAACAAGGGTCACTATGTTTAGATCTCATGTTTTGTCTTTATAAAAAAAGAAAGCTTCTAGTTCCGAAGCCTTTATCCCAATCTTCAAACTGAACTGTTCCTTATAGGACTGTCCTCATCTTTCAGGAACACCTGTTCATGCGTGATCTGATCGGGTGAAGCCTCCACAATCACACTCACTCTATGCAGCGAAACTACAGCCTGTGACTGCTTGTCAATTGTATTCCACTAGTCTCCACAGAACCTGTTCAGCAAGCTGTACTGTGTGTGCCTTTATTTTTTTTTTTAACCTTTATTTTGCCTTTAACTTTTACAGAGTTTTGTTGTTTACAGGTATGTATGTTCCCAGATTAGTCATATGTATATCCCCCACTTCCCACCCCTCCAAACCATCACACAGCACCCCTGAAGGATCCCCTTTTCTCACAGAGCAATGACTAGAGCTATTTTCTACACTTATGATAGTACAGGCCTTCATGCTACTGTGTGTGCCTTTAACTTCAAACTCACAGCTTGAGAGTTACTTAAGTTACACACAGGTTCATATATACAAAAGAGG
Organism: Tragulus kanchil; assembly: GCA_022376925.1. Taxonomy (NCBI): domain Eukaryota; kingdom Metazoa; phylum Chordata; class Mammalia; order Artiodactyla; family Tragulidae; genus Tragulus; species Tragulus kanchil. Next base: position 249,115,735 of record JAIOJX010000026.1, on the reverse strand, counting down.
TTTAGACAAATCAGTCTTACTGGGTATATTATGTATTTTTAAGTCTTTCCCTTTTATTTTGTATTCTGTAATGTTAGTCTTCCCTTTCCTCTATGACTTCCCTCTATGCATGGCATTTTCCTCAGAGTTGCACTGTTAGATGCCTTACTTTGAGAATAAATCTAATCCTAGCCCTTTTCTTCAATCAAATTTGAACAAATCCAACCTATCGAAAAAGGTAAATTCGTAACATCTAAAAATGATTCATATATCTTTATTAAACTATTTAGTGTTTGGTGGTTTAGTCACTAAGTTGTGTCTGACACTTGTGACCCCATGAACTGTAGCCCATCAAGGCAAGGATACTAGGGTTGGTTGCCGCTTCCTTCTCCAGGGTATCCTTCTAACCCAGCCACTAAAGACACCCAAAATATCTTTATTAAATATTTGAATGTTTAACAACTTTTATTTCCTACCATTTATTTGCTAACATATGTATTTTTATGCACATATGTATATTCCTGTGTGTATATCTGAATTCAGTTCATTTATACAGCATGTTTCATTATACCTGATATTCTATAAAGTACTCTTCACTTTCCTTTAAAAATAAAATGGTTGCCAGAGTCTATGAATGATGTACAGTATCTGAATCGGTAGTACTTAGCAATTAGGTAGTTAGCAATGCTAATGTCAGATGCCAGACAAACTGGATGTCAAACAAAGGCTGGCTTGACTTCCCATCCAGTGTGCCCACAAAGCTGGCTATGGTTAGACATTTCTGAAGACAAAAGGAAAGTAACGTTCAGAAGCTGGCAGAGCAACTTTGGGTACGATACACAGGAAAGAGGAGTTTAAATACCTGGCATTTGAATGAAAAGTCTGGAGGAAGGAACAGTTCTTAGAAAGCAAATAACCTTCTAAGATTTCTTTCTTGTTGAAATATGCAAGGGGTATATTAAAATCCCAGTATAATGAAATGTTCACTGTATTTGTTTTGTTTTTCATCAGTTTCGATCTTTGTGAATCACATTTAACAATTTACTGTGTACTCTAAGACTTACACTATCTCTGGTAATGTACTTTTCATTTCTGGGATTTAACTTGCTTTTTATTTATAGATTCTATCTAGTCCAGTATTCTTCATCTTTTCATGCATATGTCCACTATTTATACTAAGTTTCTTAACATATTAACACAGTTGGATAGTTCGCAATCCTAGGATGCGCTTACTATTGTTAGCACCATTTTATAGATGAGGAGACTGAAGTACAGAGATTAAACAACTTTATCCATGATGCAATAGCTAAAAACTATTTGAATGTGATCAGCCTAATGATCAGGTCCTAATTTTACCATCATATCAAAATGTTTTTATTTATTTACATTTAATTCATATCCCATCAACATAGTAGAACACTTCTATCAGATTTAACAGAATTGTAGTCATTAGCTTAGCTTTTCTGGATACTTCAGTTATATCTCATACCACAGAATTAACCTTTCATTTGTTCTTGTCATTCTTTCTCCATTAAACAAAGAAAGGGTTTTTTGTTCATTACACACCATTGGGTGTCTTTCTGAAGAAGGAGATAAAAGTAGATCCTCAATTTTAATCCATCTATGACGTTCTTAGGTCATTTACTAGAGAGACACAAGTCAATCTATACTTCAGAATAATAAATGTATACAATTCAGTTTTATGCCATTGTGTTTCCTTATAAAATATTTAATCTGAAAACATAGGCAATATGCTGAGTTTTAAATAAAAATTAATTTGTTCATATATATGTATTCACAAAAGGATTTAATTTTACACATAATTACATTAAAGCACTTACTCCACCTTTACTCACATAACCCCAGGTGTTAATTGGCATATATTTAGTAGTCAGAAAGGAAGAAGACCATCTATACACAAATATCCATTCATGAGGACTTCACTACTATAAAGTTTTAGTAATGAATGTATCAAACCTCTTTTTATAAAAACTTAAACATCAAGTTACAACAAATAGTTCTGCATAGTAATTAGATGTATTATCTTTGCAACATACTCTTTAAGTGGATCAGGTGGTAAGAGGGGCGAGCTTCAGCTTATGTGATTTTGATCTGTGACAAATCCAAGAATTGACAGAACCACGCAAATCATGTGTGTTATCAAGCCTCATCTGAATGTCTCTACAACACGTACACGTTGAAGGATTAAGTGTGAGAAGAGCTTCCAGAGCTGAGTCAGTGCTGGGGGCTGGCTTGACACTGATTAAGACCCTGACAGAGTGCACAAAAAACCCATTTGTTGGCATGACATGTCAGATGGATGAAGAATCTGTCTTTGTCTATTGAGCTCAGTTTTCTTTCAAACTGACTTCCAGATCCGCTGCAGTATTTTCAGAGGCAAATAGTACACTGATTTTTAATACAGGCATTATGCAAAATATGTAGTAATGAAAATTTTTTAAAGAGGCTTTTCTCTATAGCATTAGTAAGCACAATGAACAATCGTGCATTAACATGAGCAGTGTTTCGTTCCATCTTGTACTTCTAAGAGCCACTTTTAAAAACAGCGGTTCCTGTTAAAAAGCTAATTCTCTTTCTACCCATGACTAAACTGTGTGGTGAGGTTTATTTTGTTTGGCACTGAAATATAAATGATGGAAAATTGGAGCTAACAATATGTTCTGATTATTCTTATGGTATACAATATTCTCTGAATGTGACAAACCATGTTTATCCCACTAGGGAGAGCGAGCGAGGGAGAGAGATTCCCCGTGATTTATTGGCATGCATTGTGCTGTTAAATAGCCATTTTCTTATTCTACCTTGACATTGACATATTTTATTTCACTTCTAAGAGTTAAGATTTTCATATGCAAAGTCTTACCTGAATGTTGTATTGACTACGAGAAATAACAGTTATTTGGGGCAGTAGTTAAGACCACTGGGTCCATCAAGTATTATGTTTCCTTTGTTACTATTCCATAACATATGGGTCTTTTTTATTGTTTCTATCTAAAATGTTTAGTGTATTTCTCATATTTACATATATATTTTTTAAATGGTAGCATAGAACAAGCAGAACATGACTCTAGAACACCAAATATGCAGTTAAGAAAGGGTACAAGATGATCACCATATATACCCTTGTTCTCACTGTATTTAAGATCTATCTTCATACACACCATGTGTGCTTGGTTGCTGAGTCATGTCTGACTCTTTGCGAGCTCATGAACTGTAGCCCACCAGGCTCCTTCTGTGACAAATCCAAGAATTGACAGAACCACGCAAATCATGTGTGTTATCAAGCCTCATCTGAATGTCTCTACAACACGTACGTTGAAGGATTAAGTGTGAGAAGAGCTTCCAGAGCTGAGTCAGTGCTGGGGGCTGGCTTGACACTGATTAAGACCCTGACAGAGTGCACAAAAAACCCATTTGTTGGCATGACATGTCAGATGGATGAAGAATCTGTCTTTGTCTATTGAGCTCAGTTTTCTTTCAAACTGACTTCCAGATCCGCTGCAGTATTTTCAGAGGCAAATAGTACACTGATTTTTAATACAGGCATTATGCAAAATATGTAGTAATGAAAATTTTTTAAAGAGGCTTTTCTCTATAGCATTAGTAAGCACAATGAACAATCGTGCATTAACATGAGCAGTGTTTCGTTCCATCTTGTACTTCTAAGAGCCACTTTTAAAAACAGCGGTTCCTGTTAAAAAGCTAATTCTCTTTCTACCCATGACTAAACTGTGTGGTGAGGTTTATTTTGTTTGGCACTGAAATATAAATGATGGAAAATTGGAGCTAACAATATGTTCTGATTATTCTTATGGTATACAATATTCTCTGAATGTGACAAACCATGTTTATCCCACTAGGGAGAGCGAGCGAGGGAGAGAGATTCCCCGTGATTTATTGGCATGCATTGTGCTGTTAAATAGCCATTTTCTTATTCTACCTTGACATTGACATATTTTATTTCACTTCTAAGAGTTAAGATTTTCATATGCAAAGTCTTACCTGAATGTTGTATTGACTACGAGAAATAACAGTTATTTGGGGCAGTAGTTAAGACCACTGGGTCCATCAAGTATTATGTTTCCTTTGTTACTATTCCATAACATATGGGTCTTTTTTATTGTTTCTATCTAAAATGTTTAGTGTATTTCTCATATTTACATATATATTTTTTAAATGGTAGCATAGAACAAGCAGAACATGACTCTAGAACACCAAATATGCAGTTAAGAAAGGGTACAAGATGATCACCATATATACCCTTGTTCTCACTGTATTTAAGATCTATCTTCATACACACCATGTGTGCTTGGTTGCTGAGTCATGTCTGACTCTTTGCGAGCTCATGAACTGTAGCCCACCAGGCTCCTCTGTTCATGGGATTTTCCAGGCAAGAATACTGAAGTGAGTTGCCATTTCCTACTCCAGGGGATCTTCTTAACCCAGGGATTGAACCTGTGTCTCTTGCATCTCCTGCATTGGCAAGCAGATGCTTTACCACTGTGCTACCTGGGAAGTCTCTCATAGATAGCAGCACTAACTAATAAGGCTGGCTATCCAGTATAAGGAAAATACAGATTTCAAGCGATCATTGTATTAATATCTTTGCAATGGTGAATTGCTTATGCCCATGAAAGATATCTCTTCTGAAAATGGCAAGGGAATCTAAAGACTACATACACTCTTCTCTAGTCCTACTTGAAGTGAAAAATAAAAATCAGGGATATATCTATGACTGTTTGGGGATTATGCATGCCTGTAAACAAGAAAACTCTGTAAAAATGTATAACAATAACTTCACTGTACACCTGAAGTTAATGCAACATTGTAAAACAAATATACATCAATTAAAAAAAAAACTACACTAAAAAAAAAAATCTTAAGATGACTCTCCAGAGTTATGAGTAAAATCTGTGATCAGAGAAGACAGCGAGGATAATGACTCAACATATGAAACAATTCCATAGTTGAGTTTGTTATGAAACACAGAAGAGAAATATTCCAAATAATTAAAAAATGCGGAATACTTAATTTATATGTATATACACATTCACACTATGTAATTATAGTGCTGTCATTGAGAATCAGGGAGGTTTGGCAAGGTGGTAAGAAAGGAACATGATATAGACATAAAATAGATGAGGTAAAAATTCAATAGTCCTGTTAAATTACAAATAAAAAAGCAGAGATATCACTTTGCCAAAAAAGGTCCATACAGTCAAAGCTATGGTTTTCCCAGTAGTCATGTGTGGATGTGAGAGTTGGACAATAAAGAAGGCTGAGCACTGAAGAATTGATGCCTTAGAACTGTGATGCTGGAGAAGGCTCTTGAGTGTCCCCTGAACTGCAAAGAGATCAAACCAGTCAGTCCTAAAGGAAATCAACCCTTAATATTCATTGGAAGGAATGATGCTGAAGTTGAAGCTCCAATACTTTGGCCACCTGATGCAAAGAGATGGCTCACTGGAAAAGAGCCTGATGCTGGGAAAAATAGAAGGCAAAAGGAGAAGGGGACGACAGAGGCCGAGATAGTTGGGTGGTATCACTGAGTAAATGGACATGAGTTTGAGCATGCTCTGGCAGATGATGAGGAACAGGGAAGCATGGCATGCTGCAGTCCATGGGGTCACAAAGAGTCGGACACGACAGAGTGACTGAATTGAACTGTGATGTATTAAAAAAAAAAGATTGCTTTAGCTAAGACTACTTAAAAATCTTAGAAACAACATAAACAAAATCCCTAGATCCTCATAGTGATCTCTAATATCACTTTTGTCTAAAAGAACACAAGGATCTTTGGGGAAATGGCAGATTCCACACCATGGGCAGGATACATAATTATGAACCTGAAACAGTTTGTCACACAAAGCATGGAAACAGACTACTAGGGTAATAATCAAATGACTTAGAACCCTACTTAATGTTTTTAATACTCCAAACTGGGACGCTATAGTACCAATAAACATAGACCTGCAAGAACCTGAAATACATCTAAAACATTTAAATCTACGAGATAATAATTATATTATACTTAAAAAAAAAAAAAAAAAAAAACAAAAATCCTTATTGGCCTCTGGAGGATGTCAGGAAATCAACTAGTTTTTAAAGCTAGAAAATGTTCTACTAATTCTGCTTCTTTTATGCAGTTTACAATTCAAAGTAACCAGATAGTTGATAAGAGAAATTTTCTCTTTATTGAAATAGTGCTGTCATTGAGAATCAGGGAGGTTTGGCAAGGTGGTAAGAAAGGAACATGATATAGACATAAAATAGATGAGGTAAAAATTCAATAGTCCTGTTAAATTACAAATAAAAAAGCAGAGATATCACTTTGCCAAAAAAGGTCCATACAGTCAAAGCTATGGTTTTCCCAGTAGTCATGTGTGGATGTGAGAGTTGGACAATAAAGAAGGCTGAGCACTGAAGAATTGATGCCTTAGAACTGTGATGCTGGAGAAGGCTCTTGAGTGTCCCCTGAACTGCAAAGAGATCAAACCAGTCAGTCCTAAAGGAAATCAACCCTTAATATTCATTGGAAGGAATGATGCTGAAGTTGAAGCTCCAATACTTTGGCCACCTGATGCAAAGAGATGGCTCACTGGAAAAGAGCCTGATGCTGGGAAAAATAGAAGGCAAAAGGAGAAGGGGACGACAGAGGCCGAGATAGTTGGGTGGTATCACTGAGTAAATGGACATGAGTTTGAGCATGCTCTGGCAGATGATGAGGAACAGGGAAGCATGGCATGCTGCAGTCCATGGGGTCACAAAGAGTCGGACACGACAGAGTGACTGAATTGAACTGTGATGTATTAAAAAAAAAAGATTGCTTTAGCTAAGACTACTTAAAAATCTTAGAAACAACATAAACAAAATCCCTAGATCCTCATAGTGATCTCTAATATCACTTTTGTCTAAAAGAACACAAGGATCTTTGGGGAAATGGCAGATTCCACACCATGGGCAGGATACATAATTATGAACCTGAAACAGTTTGTCACACAAAGCATGGAAACAGACTACTAGGGTAATAATCAAATGACTTAGAACCCTACTTAATGTTTTTAATACTCCAAACTGGGACGCTATAGTACCAATAAACATAGACCTGCAAGAACCTGAAATACATCTAAAACATTTAAATCTACGAGATAATAATTATATTATACTTAAAAAAAAAAAAAAAAAAAAACACAACTCATCATTGGCCTCTGGAGGATGTCAGGAAATCAACTAGTTTTTAAAGCTAGAAAATGTTCTACTAATTCTGCTTCTTTTATGCAGTTTACAATTCAAAGTAACCAGATAGTTGATAAGAGAAATTTTCTCTTTATTGAAATAGCATAATAATTGAAGAAGGAAATACATAACTGAAAGGACCCTTTCATAAAATAATGGACTTAAGCCACAGATTAGTACAGGTTTTCTGTAAAGGATCAGGTAGTACTTAAGACTTTAAGACTCATGAGATCTCTGTTTCAACTAGCATAGCATAGCCTATGCCTGTGTGTGCTCAGTCATGTCTGACTCTCTGTGATTCCTTGGACTGTAGCCTGCCTCCATTCATGCAATTCTCCAGGCAAGAATACTAGAGTGGGTTGCCATTTCCTCCTCCAGGGGATCTTCCTGACCCAGGGATCGAGTCTGTGTCTCTTGTGTCTACTGCACTGACAGGCGAAATCTCTACCTCTGTGCTACTGGGGAAGCCCTCATGAAACTACAGAAAATACATAAATGAATAAATCGGTCTTTGTTTCAATAGAACTTTATTTACAGAAATAAGCTGTATAACATTTTGGCCCAGGGGCCATAGTTTGTTGACCTATGATGTAAGCAATGATTATTGATGACTGCTGATATTTTAGTCATTATGTAGCTTTACTTTATACTATTATATACCAGAATAATATTGTATATTATTAGAAATGAATAAGCTTAATCATGTCAAGAATAGGATATACTCACTTTTATTATGTTTACTTACATATCATTTTATAATCTTTAACCAATGAAAGTGTAGTGATACTTCTGAGCTTAATACACAAGTGACAAGGCAGAAACTCAAGAAACAAATCTGCAATAAAGCTATAATTTAGGCTTTACAGAAACATGGGCAGGATACATAATTATGAACCTGAAACAGTTTGTCACACAAAGCATGGAAACAGACTACTAGGGTAATAATCAAATGACTTAGAACCCTACTTAATGTTTTTAATACTCCAAACTGGGACGCTATAGTACCAATAAACATAGACCTGCAAGAACCTGAAATACATCTAAAACATTTAAATCTACGAGATAATAATTATATTATAATTAAAAAAAAAAAAAAAAAAAACACAACTCATCATTGGCCTCTGGAGGATGTCAGGAAATCAACTAGTTTTTAAAGCTAGAAAATGTTCTACTAATTCTGCTTCTTTTATGCAGTTTACAATTCAAAGTAACCAGATAGTTGATAAGAGAAATTTTCTCTTTATTGAAATAGCATAATAATTGAAGAAGGAAATACATAACTGAAAGGACCCTTTCATAAAATAATGGACTTAAGCCACAGATTAGTACAGGTTTTCTGTAAAGGATCAGGTAGTACTTAAGACTTTAAGACTCATGAGATCTCTGTTTCAACTAGCATAGCATAGCCTATGCCTGTGTGTGCTCAGTCATGTCTGACTCTCTGTGATTCCTTGGACTGTAGCCTGCCTCCATTCATGCAATTCTCCAGGCAAGAATACTAGAGTGGGCTGCCATTTACTTCTCCGGGGATCTTCCTGACCCAGGGATCGAGTCTGTGTCTCTTGTGTCTACTGCACTGACAGGCGAAATCTCTACCTCTGTGCTACTGGGGAAGCCCTCATGAAACTACAGAAAATACATAAATGAATAAATCGGTCTTTGTTTCAATAGAACTTTATTTACAGAAATAAGCTGTATAACATTTTGGCCCAGGGGCCATAGTTTGTTGACCTATGATGTAAGCAATGATTATTGATGACTGCTGATATTTTAGTCATTATGTAGCTTTACTTTATACTATTATATACCAGAATAATATTGTATATTATTAGAAATGAATAAGCTTAATCATGTCAAGAATAGGATATACTCACTTTTATTATGTTTACTTACATATCATTTTATAATCTTTAACCAATGAAAGTGTAGTGATACTTCTGAGCTTAATACACAAGTGACAAGGCAGAAACTCAAGAAACAAATCTGCAATAAAGCTATAATTTAGGCTTTACAGAAACATCAGAATCCTTCAAATTATACTTCTAACCTTTATATACCTAGCAACTACTTACATATAATAAGTATTTGAATTTTTATCTTATGATATACAAAATTTGACTTGATGATGTCACTCTTCGTTTGTTTAAATAAAGCATCACATTATCTCTTTAAAAGATAATTCTTTAAGATTTCTAATTTCTTTTCTCAATCTTCATAAATGCTTATTATTGGTTTATGCAAATACTATGTATAATTATTATACATGTATATAATTATTATGATAGTCACTCAACCATATTGTAGGCATTTCATATACATTTATTATATTTTTAATATTTAAAACAACCTTAGAGCAATGGCCTTACTCCCATTGTATATTAGAAATCTGAGATTTAGAGAGGGCAATTGATATTACTGAGGTTTTAGTCTTAAATGAAGAGCTAAGTTTCAGGGTTAGATCTGAATCTCTAGAGCTCACGTTCATTCCAGCTCAGAACACTATATAAAATAAATAAAGCCATGCATCAGAAATCTATTGGTATTATGGAGACACCACCCCTGCAGCCAAATGCAGCCTTCTTTATTCCAAGTGAATATCATATACTTACAAATTACTGGCAAGCTAGGGGCACTGGATAGAGAAATGGAAATGATACAAACCATCTGGAATGTGCATTCCACTGAAAATGTTAAGATGATATTCTCAGTACAAAAAAAAGATCAGTTTGAGGTGACCTGGTATATGATTTCAAAATACTTCAAAATATATGAAGGTTAAATTAATCTCATTCCAGAAAATGTAACATGAGAAAAAAATAAAGTCAAGAGGAATAATGTATCATCTAAATAATTACAAATAGATTTTGTTTACTATAAAGTTAAGAACTTTTTACTTTAACTAATGTGTCTCTGAAGACTCCTCTTAGGTCATAATATCTTTTTAACATTTTGGTATGTAGATATCCTCACATAAAATGTTTTTGAAATACATTTGGAAGGTTATAGAGTCAGATTTATCTTTTTACTGATAGTGATATTTCAGGAAAGTTAAGGTCATGTGAACCTGAAGTTCTGTTCAAAAGTTAAAATTTGGATCTTTCTCTTCTCCAAGAAAATGGCTGTAGTGAATTCTGTCAGTTCTTTTGAAAATCACAAAACTCTCATTATCACAACTGAAATACATCACAACTCTCCAGGGCAAACATACATATTTATCAGTCATTGATTCTACACATGGACATGCAGCCCTTCTTAGTGCATTGGTACGTACTGTAACTCTCATACTCTTCACTCAAATCATACTGAAGGTGAACCTCTTCATTTCTTTATAGATTTCAACTCTTCTACCTTCAGGTAACAAAGGCTGTTGTCTGCCTGAAATTCACTCCCACCAGTCCTCCCTGGGTTAACTCCTCCCATAATTCAAGACTCAGATTTCACTTCTTGTTGAAAGCTTCTGCAGACCTTTTACATTTGTTTGTAGCATGGAGGGGGATTTCTATTCAAAGAAAAGGATTATATCCCAGGTTAGAATTCTGCTAGAAGTAGAAAGTTTCTAATGAGGTGAAAGAATAGACCATCCAAAAGTTTCAAGTGTGTGGAAAAAATAATGTCTACCTTTTATTTTTTTTTTAATCAGGGACATCCCCTGGTTATCTCTTTAAAATGAGGACCACACCCATTTCTCAAGTTACAACGCCCTGCTTACTAGGAAAAGTAGTCTCATGGACATTCCATTTTAGGTGTTTAAAAAGTCAAACGTCAGGGAATTCCCTGGTGGGCCAGTGGGTAAAGAATCCACCTTGCAGTGCAAGGAGCACTGGTTCAATCCCTGGCCTGGGAAGATCCCACGTGCTGTGGAGTGGTAGACCAGTGTGTCCAATTGTTAGCCAGCGCTCTGGAGTGCATTCACCTAGAATTGGTGCTCTGCAAGGAGAGAGGCCACTGAGATAAAAAAATAAGAAATAATTTCTAAATAATTACAAATAGATTTTGTTTACTATAAAGTTAAGAACTTTTTACTTTAACTAATGTGTCTCTGAAGACTCCTCTTAGGTCATAATATCTTTTTAACATTTTGGTATGTAGATATCCTCACATAAAATGTTTTTGAAATACATTTGGAAGGTTATAGAGTCAGATTTATCTTTTTACTGATAGTGATATTTCAGGAAAGTTAAGGTCATGTGAACCTGAAGTTCTGTTCAAAAGTTAAAATTTGGATCTTTCTCTTCTCCAAGAAAATGGCTGTAGTGAATTCTGTCAGTTCTTTTGAAAATCACAAAACTCTCATTATCACAACTGAAATACATCACAACTCTCCAGGGCAAACATACATATTTATCAGTCATTGATTCTACACATGGACATGCAGCCCTTCTTAGTGCATTGGTACGTACTGTAACTCTCATACTCTTCACTCAAATCATACTGAAGGTGAACCTCTTCATTTCTTTATAGATTTCAACTCTTCTACCTTCAGGTAACAAAGGCTGTTGTCTGCCTGAAATTCACTCCCACCAGTCCTCCCTGGGTTAACTCCTCCCATAATTCAAGACTCAGATTTCACTTCTTGTTGAAAGCTTCTGCAGACCTTTTACATTTGTTTGTAGCATGGAGGGGGATTTCTATTCAAAGAAAAGGATTATATCCCAGGTTAGAATTCTGCTAGAAGTAGAAAGTTTCTAATGAGGTGAAAGAATAGACCATCCAAAAGTTTCAAGTGTGTGGAAAAAATAATGTCTACCTTTTATTTTTTTTTTAATCAGGGACATCCCCTGGTTATCTCTTTAAAATGAGGACCACACCCATTTCTCAAGTTACAACGCCCTGCTTACTAGGAAAAGTAGTCTCATGGACATTCCATTTTAGGTGTTTAAAAAGTCAAACGTCAGGGAATTCCCTGGTGGGCCAGTGGGTAAAGAATCCACCTTGCAGTGCAAGGAGCACTGGTTCAATCCCTGGCCTGGGAAGATCCCACGTGCTGTGGAGTGGTAGACCAGTGTGTCCAATTGTTAGCCAGCTCTCTGGAGTGCATTCACCTAGAATTGGTGCTCTGCAAGGAGAGAGGCCACTGAGATGGGAGGCCCCACACAGGTGAAAGAATAAAGACAGATTGGAAATTTTTTAAAAAAAAGACCAAAATTATGAAAAAAAAAAAGGCAAATTTCAAACTTGCATTTTTTTTTATTCTTTATTTTAAAGATTTTACAGAGTTTTGTTGTTCACCAACATGTATGCTCTCAGATCACTCATATGCATATCCCTGGACCCTCCCCCCACCCAGTTCCCCCCTTCCCACCCCTCCAGAGCATCGCCCCAAGTGAATGTAGGTACTCCTATTCCCTTAGCACAATGACAATAGCTATCTTTTCCACACATGACAGTATAGGTTTCCATGTTACTGTCTCCATGCCTGCCCCGTCCCTATTTCTTCCCTACAATGTCCATATGTCTATGCTCTGTCTGTCAAACTTGCATTTTTGTGTGAATGCATGTGTGCTTTAAGTAGTTGAAACACGCCTTGAATAACACTACACAGCCATCTTGGATGTCACAGTCCCTCTACATGCTCTTATCACATCTTTTATTTCTACCATCATAGCAATTAACACAATGCATTGATTTGCTAATTTAAACTCAATGAAGACGGGAACATACTGTTTTTCATTTTTGTGTCTGCAGTAACTAAAACAGGCCCAGACACAGAATAAGTATTCAATAAATGTTAAGTGAGTGAATATCATATCAATGACAAAAGATAGAGCAGATTATGTGTATCCTTTTTACTACTCTTTAACTCAATACTTTGGCCACCTGATGGAAAGAGCTGATTCATTGGAAAAGACCCTGATGCTGGGAAAGATTGAGGACAGGAGGAGGAGGGGACAGCAGAAGATAGGATGGTTGGATGGCATGACTGACTCAATGGACATTAGTTTGAGAGAATTCAGGGATAAAGTGAAGGACAGGGAAGCCTGGTGTGCTGCAGTCCACAGGATCACAAAGAGCTGGACATGACTTAGCGACTAAACAAGCCAATAATATATTCATGGCATGAAATCCCTTGCAGTGCAAGGAGCACTGGTTCAATCCCTGGCCTGGGAAGATCCCACGTGCTGTGGAGTGGTAGACCAGTGTGTCCAATTGTTAGCCAGCTCTCTGGAGTGCATTCACCTAGAATTGGTGCTCTGCAAGGAGAGAGGCCACTGAGATGGGAGGCCCCACACAGGTGAAAGAATAAAGACAGATTGGAAATTTTTAAAATAAAGACCAAAATTATGAAAAAAAAAAAGGCAAATTTCAAACTTGCATTTTTTTTTATTCTTTATTTTAAAGATTTTACAGAGTTTTGTTGTTCACCAACATGTATGCTCTCAGATCACTCATATGCATATCCCTGGACCCTCCCCCCACCCAGTTCCCCCCTTCCCACCCCTCCAGAGCATCGCCCCAAGTGAATGTAGGTACTCCTATTCCCTTAGCACAATGACAATAGCTATCTTTTCCACACATGACAGTATAGGTTTCCATGTTACTGTCTCCATGCCTCCCCCTCCCTATTTCTTCCCTACAATGTCCATATGTCTATGCTCTGTCTGTCAAACTTGCATTTTTGTGTGAATGCATGTGTGCTTTAAGTAGTTGAAACACGCCTTGAATAACACTACACAGCCATCTTGGATGTCACAGTCCCTCTACATGCTCTTATCACATCTTTTATTTCTACCATCATAGCAATTAACACAATGCATTGATTTGCTAATTTAAACTCAATGAAGACGGGAACATACTGTTTTTCATTTTTGTGTCTGCAGTAACTAAAACAGGCCCAGACACAGAATAAGTATTCAATAAATGTTAAGTGAGTGAATATCATATCAATGACAAAAGATAGAGCAGATTATGTGTATCCTTTTTACTACTCTTTAACTCAATACTTTGGCCACCTGATGGAAAGAGCTGATTCATTGGAAAAGACCCTGATGCTGGGAAAGATTGAGGACAGGAGGAGGAGGGGACAGCAGAAGATAGGATGGTTGGATGGCATGACTGACTCAATGGACATTAGTTTGAGAGAATTCAGGGATAAAGTGAAGGACAGGGAAGCCTGGTGTGCTGCAGTCCACAGGATCACAAAGAGCTGGACATGACTTAGCGACTAAACAGCAATAATATATTCATGTATATTCTTCAATGTATTTGTTTATCCCAAATATCATTCATGCAATCAAAAGCATAGCAATGTAAGAGTTGCATGACTTGTTCTTTAATGATAAACCCCAAACCCAATTGATATTACTGCTCTTGCTCTTCCATCAACAAAATACACACAATGAAAAAAGAAGTGCAAAAACACTGTGCAGGCTATTCAACGTTTATGCATTTTCAGGTGGTTGAAAATAACAGCAGATAGATACTTTTTCAATTAATTTAAAATGAAAAGACAACCTGAGCAGAAAATTCCACAGCAGAGGCCATAGTCAGAATGCCCTGGCACCAAGTGTCTCAAGATTAAATCAAGGGCAGATTAAATACCCTTCTGTGTCATAACTCAGTGACAAGCCCATCATGTTACATTTTTCTTCCAAAAGCATTTTTGAATAGAATGGTACTATACAGAGTCCAATTTTAGAAGCAAAAGATTGAAAGGTCATTTAGTCCTTCCTGAAATGACCTGAAAACTTCCTCTTTATAATGCAGCATATAGTTTTTTTCTCCAGTTAGGTTTTTATATATTAAATTTCTTGCTCAAATTTCCACAGAAACTAATTTTTATATATTTGGTTCCCCATTTCTTTTAGAGTAAGAGGCAAAGAACCTCATACTTCACATCCTATGTGACCTGCCCTCTCCTACCAATTGCACTAAGCTCTTCTACTCCCCTACACCTTGACCACCCCTTCTAGCTTGCTTGCTCTTCATTGTACAGGTCAGGCATTCTCCCACCTCAAGGCCTTTACACTGACTGCTCTCTTTTCTTAAATGTCATCCTTCAGTAAGGCCCTCTTTTCTTACCTGTACTGGAACCTTGCTCTAGTGCTCCTCATTATTCTTATTCAGATATACATCTCCCATAGTACATACCACTTTCTAATATACTTTATAAATTATTATCTTAAGTGTGAGTTTCTCCCCATTAGAATGTAAGCTCCAAGAAGGAAGATATTTTTTCTCTGTCTCTTTAGCACTTAGAATAATCAGTGCCTAACATATGACCAGAAATATTTCTGAACCTGCTTATATATCAAAAATATGTATTTACCTAAAGGGCTTTAAGAAAATGAACCACTTTTGAAATATAAAGGAATAGAATTTTATATACAGTTCATTTGTCTTTGTCATTGTGTTGTTGTTGTGTCCAACTCTTTGCAACCCTATGGAGTGTAGTCTGCAAGGCTTCTCTGTCGATGGGATTGACCATGAAAGAATACTAGAATGGGTTGCCATTTGATTGCAACTATGTAAAAAGAAATTTAAAAAGTAACCATGCAAAATCCTACTCACTAGTCATTAAAAAGCAGAAGAACGGGGGCTTCCCTAGTGGTGCAGTGGGTAAAGAGTCCGCCTTGCGGTGCAAGGGGCACTGGTTCGATCCCTGACCCAGGAAGATCCGACATGCCGCGGCGAGGCTGGACCAATGTGTCCAATTGTGGGTCAGTACTCTGGAGCCTACACGCCCAGAGCCAGTGCTCAGCAACCAGAGAGGCCACTTTGATGGGACGCCCACACAGGCCAAAGAGTAAAGATGGATGAAAATAAATGGATAAGAAAATCAATGATAAGAGGCCAAAATTAAAAAAAGAAAGAACAGAAGACTGTACACATAGCAAAAAAATTAATAGAGATGGGATGAGAGCCAAGATGGCGGAGGAATGAGGGGAAGATTTCACCAGCTCCCCAACAAAATCACCAGAACTAATCAAGAAATGAATCACCACCAACAAACCAGCTGCTAGACGACAGAAGAACTCCTTAGGTCCGCGAGAGTAGAAGAGTGAACAGCCAGAACTTTCCCGGAGCTACTCTTCTGAGAACCCTCTATCCTAACCCCCACACCGGACCGGACCGATGGAGAGCGCGCCAGCAAGTGCCCTAAAAGGGGGCCTGAGTGGAGCGTCGTTGGGGGAGAGAGGGCAGAGCTCAGCGCAAAAACTCCAGGAATCCGCCCGGATCGCCGGCAGAAATTAAGACACTGTGAAGATAGGATACTGGAGTAGGGCTGGGCTGAACGCAATTGGTAAGTTCCCCGTGGAGTGCTGCCTAGCGACCTGGAGCCGGAAGGGGGCGCCCAGTGTGAAAATCGCGCCGCTTGGCCAGGTGAAAATCGCGACTCTCCGACTGGTACCGGCTAAGTTCAAACACTCCTAGTGGGGGGCTTGCTGAACGGAGAGGTGTAGTCGCCCATGGATTGCTGACCAGGGACCGGGCTTGAACCAGCTGGGAAAGCTTGTGCCTGCCTTTGGGACCTGGACGCGTAACTGGCAGTGCGCGCGCGCCAGTGGCGGAGGAGCCTGTGCACCCCCATAGCTACACCCGCAGCAGAGGAAGCCGGGAGAAGGGCAGGTATTGGAGGCTACCGGCGGGTGCGCGGCAGAGCCGGGGCGCCCCTCTCCAACACGGGACTGCGCGCGCCGCGGCCCCCCCGCCCGACGGATTGGGATCAGCCCGCTGCCCCAGCCAGCACCTGAGCTTGCAGCAAAGCCATTATTTTGCTGAAAACAAACCATAGCAACAGGTGCCGTAAGGGAAAGGCTGCATCATTAAGACACCACCATCGAGAGCAGATCGGCTTCCACCAGACAGATGAGAGGATAAAAACCAGGGATAGTATTTAGCTTTTTTTGTTTATTTGCCCAGGCCAGGCCAACCAGAGAGGCCACTTTGATGGGACGCCCACACAGGCCAAAGAGTAAAGATGGATGAAAATAAATGGATAAGAAAATCAATGATAAGAGGCCAAAATTAAAAAAAGAAAGAACAGAAGACTGTACACATAGCAAAAAAATTAATAGAGATGGGATGAGAGCCAAGATGGCGGAGGAATGAGGGGAAGATTTCACCAGCTCCCCAACAAAATCACCAGAACTAATCAAGAAATGAATCACCACCAACAAACCAGCTGCTAGACGACAGAAGAACTCCTTAGGTCCGCGAGAGTAGAAGAGTGAACAGCCAGAACTTTCCCGGAGCTACTCTTCTGAGAACCCTCTATCCTAACCCCCACACCGGACCGGACCGATGGAGAGCGCGCCAGCAAGTGCCCTAAAAGGGGGCCTGAGTGGAGCGTCGTTGGGGGAGAGAGGGCAGAGCTCAGCGCAAAAACTCCAGGAATCCGCCCGGATCGCCGGCAGAAATTAAGACACTGTGAAGATAGGATACTGGAGTAGGGCTGGGCTGAACGCAATTGGTAAGTTCCCCGTGGAGTGCTGCCTAGCGACCTGGAGCCGGAAGGGGGCGCCCAGTGTGAAAATCGCGCCGCTTGGCCAGGTGAAAATCGCGACTCTCCGACTGGTACCGGCTAAGTTCAAACACTCCTAGTGGGGGGCTTGCTGAACGGAGAGGTGTAGTCGCCCATGGATTGCTGACCAGGGACCGGGCTTGAACCAGCTGGGAAAGCTTGTGCCTGCCTTTGGGACCTGGACGCGTAACTGGCAGTGCGCGCGCGCCAGTGGCGGAGGAGCCTGTGCACCCCCATAGCTACACCCGCAGCAGAGGAAGCCGGGAGAAGGGCAGGTATTGGAGGCTACCGGCGGGTGCGCGGCAGAGCCGGGGCGCCCCTCTCCAACACGGGACTGCGCGCGCCGCGGCCCCCCCGCCCGACGGATTGGGATCAGCCCGCTGCCCCAGCCAGCACCTGAGCTTGCAGCAAAGCCATTATTTTGCTGAAAACAAACCATAGCAACAGGTGCCGTAAGGGAAAGGCTGCATCATTAAGACACCACCATCGAGAGCAGATCGGCTTCCACCAGACAGATGAGAGGATAAAAACCAGGGATAGTATTTAGCTTTTTTTGTTTATTTGTTGTGGACAGTTCTGTTTATTTGATTGATCGTTCAGGTTTGGTTTTTTCTTTTTGTTTTTTGTCTCATCTTATTAAGTTTTTCTTCCCTTTTTAATTTTTAATTTTTTTGATTTTTAATTTTTTTTTAAAATTTTCATTCTTGGAAACTTCTAATTTTCTTTCCTCTTTGCCACTGCTTCCTCCCTCTATGTTCTAAATGTAAAACTTTCCCCTATCTACCACTATCCTCTAGATAAATATTTCCTACCTTCCTGTCTCCAGATGCACTAAACAATACAACAAACTAATCTTGGCTATGTAACCCTATAAAATGATTCCAAGAAGAATCTATTCCTTCTCTTTACCCATACACTCTCCTCCTCCTCACCCCCAACACATGTCTTAGCTAAAAATTGCTTTCAATGAAATAGTGCAAGCCAGGACCTTGCCCCGGATCTATTTTTCCAGGCACTATTTTAATTAATTCAGAGCTTAACGGGCAAGTATCATCTTTGATTGCGCCGTTTGCCAGAAAAATTTCCTATACTTTATCTCTGTAAGACTGGTTAGATGTGGTTATAAATGAGAAAGAAATGAAAGAAACTATAGTATGGATAAATAAAACAAAAAGCTGGTTCTTTGAAAAGGTAAACAAAATTGACAAGCCACTAGCCAGACTCATCAAGAAAAAGAGAAGAACCAGATCACCAAAATCAAAAACGAAAAAGAGGAGATTGCAACAGATAATGCAGAAATCCAAAGGATTCTAAGAGACTATTATGAAGAACTCTATGGCAACAAACTGGACAACCTGGTAGAAATGGACAGTTTCTTGGGGAAGATTAATCTCCCAAGACTGAGCCAGGAAGAAACAGAAACTTTGAACAACCCAATCACAAGCTCAGAAATCGAATTTGTGATTAAGAATCTACCCCAAAATAAAAGCCCAGGGCCAGATGGCTTCACAGCCGAATTCTACCAAACATTTAAAGAACAACTAATGCCTGTCCTTCTAAAACTCTTTCGAAAAATTGCACGGGAAGGAAAACTTCCAAACACATTCTACGAGGCCACCATCACCCGGATACCCAAACCAGGCAAAGACAACACAAAAAAGGAAAATTACAGGCCAATTTCTCTGATGAACTTAGATGCCAAGATCCTCAACAAAATCCTAGCAAACAGAATTCAACGACACATCAAAAAACTCATACATCATGATCAAGTCGCGTTCATCCCAGGCATGCAAGGATTCTTCAATATCTGCAAATCAATCAATGTGATACACCATATCAACAAATTGAGAGACAAAAATCACATGATCATCTCAATAGATGCAGAAAAAGCTTTCGACAAAGTACAACATTCATTTATGACAAAAACTCTTCAGAAAATGGGCATAGAAGGAACCTATCTCAACATAGTGAAAGTCATATATGAGAAGCCCACAGCGAACATTATCCTCAATGGTGAAAAACTGAAAGCATTTCCTCTAAGATCAGGAACAAGACAAGGGTGTCCACTTTCACCACTACTATTCAACATAGTCCTGGAAGTTCTAGCAACAGCAATAAGAGAAGAGAAATAAATCACAGGAATCCAGATTGGAAAGGAAGAAGTCAAGCTCTCCCTTTTTGCAGACGACATGATACTATACATAGAAAATCCCAAAGACACTATTACAAAGCTTACTAGAGCTAATCAATGAATTCAGCAAAGTCGTAGGATACAAAGTCAACACACAGATATCACTGGCATTCCTATACACAAACACTGAAAAACCAGAAAATGAAATCAAAGAGGCAATCCCCTTCACCATCGCAACCAAAAGAATCAAATATCTAGGAATAAACCTACCCAAAGAAACAAAAGAATTGTACACAGAAAATTACAAGACACTCATGAGAGAAATTAAAGAAAACTTTAACAGATGGAGAGATATTCCATGTTCCTGGGTCGGAAGAATCAATATTGTGAAAATGACCATACTACCAAATACCATCTACAGATTCAATGCAGTATCTATTCAACTACCATTGACATTTTCACAGAACTAGACCAAAGAATAACACAGTTCATATGGAAACACAAAAGACCTTGAATAGCCAAAGCAATCCTGAGAAAGAAGAATGGAGCTGGAGGGATCAGTCTCCCCAACTTCAAACTATATTACAAAGCAACAGTCATCAAAACCACGGGGTCCCATAAACCAGGCAAAGACAACACAAAAAAGGAAAATTACAGGCCAATTTCTCTGATGAACTTAGATGCCAAGATCCTCAACAAAATCCTAGCAAACAGAATTCAACGACACATCAAAAAACTCATACATCATGATCAAGTCGCGTTCATCCCAGGCATGCAAGGATTCTTCAATATCTGCAAATCAATCAATGTGATACACCATATCAACAAATTGAGAGACAAAAATCACATGATCATCTCAATAGATGCAGAAAAAGCTTTCGACAAAGTACAACATTCATTTATGACAAAAACTCTTCAGAAAATGGGCATAGAAGGAACCTATCTCAACATAGTGAAAGTCATATATGAGAAGCCCACAGCGAACATTATCCTCAATGGTGAAAAACTGAAAGCATTTCCTCTAAGATCAGGAACAAGACAAGGGTGTCCACTTTCACCACTACTATTCAACATAGTCCTGGAAGTTCTAGCAACAGCAATAAGAGAAGAGAAATAAATCACAGGAATCCAGATTGGAAAGGAAGAAGTCAAGCTCTCCCTTTTTGCAGACGACATGATACTATACATAGAAAATCCCAAAGACACTATTACAAAGCTTACTAGAGCTAATCAATGAATTCAGCAAAGTCGTAGGATACAAAGTCAACACACAGATATCACTGGCATTCCTATACACAAACACTGAAAAACCAGAAAATGAAATCAAAGAGGCAATCCCCTTCACCATCGCAACCAAAAGAATCAAATATCTAGGAATAAACCTACCCAAAGAAACAAAAGAATTGTACACAGAAAATTACAAGACACTCATGAGAGAAATTAAAGAAAACTTTAACAGATGGAGAGATATTCCATGTTCCTGGGTCGGAAGAATCAATATTGTGAAAATGACCATACTACCAAATACCATCTACAGATTCAATGCAGTATCTATTCAACTACCATTGACATTTTCACAGAACTAGACCAAAGAATAACACAGTTCATATGGAAACACAAAAGACCTTGAATAGCCAAAGCAATCCTGAGAAAGAAGAATGGAGCTGGAGGAATCAGCCTCCCTAACCTCAGACTCTACTACAAAGCAACAGTCATCAAGACAGTATGGTACTGGCACAAAACCAGAACTATAGACCAATGGAATAAGATTGAGAACCCAGAGATAAACCCACACACCTATGGGTACCTTATTTTTGACAAAGAAAAATCTAAAATGGGACAAAGACAGCTTCTTCAACAAGTGGTGCTGGGAAAATTGGACAGCTCCATGCAAAAAAATGAAGTTGGAACATTCCCTGACACCATACACTAAGATCAACTCAAAATGAATTAAAGACCTAAATGTAAGACCAGAAACCATTAAACTCTTAGAAGAGAATAGAGGCAAAACCTTCAAGGACATCAATCAAAGCAAGGTCTTCTCTGACTCACCTACTAAAATAGCAGAACTGAAAAGAAAAATGAACATGTGGGACCTCATGAAACTTAAAAGCTTCTGTACAGCAAAAGAAATTACAAAAAAGCTGAACAGACACCCCACAGAGTGGGAGAAAATCATAGCAAATGAAACAACTGACAAAGAATTAATCTCCAAAATCTACAAGCAACTCAGACAACTCAGCACAGGAAAAATGAACAACCCAATCAAAAAATGGGAAAAAGATCTAAAGAGACGCCTCCCCAAAGCGGACATACAGATGGCCCAAAAGCACATGAAACGATGCTCAACCTCACTTATTATTAGAGAAATGAAAATTAAAACTACAATGAGATACCACCTCACACCCGTCAGAATGGCCATCATCAAAAATCTGCAGACAATAAATGCTGGAGAGGGTGCAGAGAAAAGGGAACCCTCTTGCATTGCTGGTGGGAAGGTCAATTGATACAGCCTCTATGGAAGACAGTATGGAGATTCCTTAAAAAACTAAAAATAGAAGCACCCTATGACCCAGCAATCCCACTATTAGGCCTATATCCTGATGAAATCAAAACTGAAAGAAGCACCTGTACCCCAATGTTCATTGCAGCTCTCTATACAATAGGCAGAACCCATGTCCATCAACGAATGAATGGATACAGAAGCTCTGGTACATATATGCAATGGAGTACTACTCAGCTGTTAAAAGAAATGTAGAAGACTCAGTTCTAATGAAGTGGCTGGCTCTAGAACCTATCATAAAAAATGAAGTAAGTCAAAAAGAGAAAGACAAATACAGTATACTAACACACATATATGGAATCTGGTAGGATGGTCTTGATAACACACATAGTGAACTCATGGAAAAACAGACAGAGCATAGACATAGGGACATTGTGGGAAGAAACAGGGAGGGAGGCTTGGAGGGAGTAACATGGAAACCTATACTGTCATGTGTGGAAAAGATAGCTATTGCTATTGTGCTAAGGGAATAGGAGTGCTCACAATGGCATGGGGTGATGGTCCAGAGGGGTGGGATGGGGGGAACTGGGGGGGTGGGGACCAAGGTTATGCATATGACTTATCTGGGAACATACATGTCTGTGAACAACAAAACTCTGTAAAACCTTTAAAATAAAGAATTAAAAAATAAATAAATAAATAAATAAATGGGATGATGGGTATCTAGGGTGCATTATAATATTTTTCTCTATTTTGCATGTGTTATGAAATTTTTACATTATGGAATTTAAATTTTTAGTTTAAAAATGTAGGAAAGAATTTATTTCAAGGATTAAGAAAACCTATCTCTGAGGATGCTCACAGGGTGAATTTTATTTTTGTCTGTATTAATTTTTCCTAGTAAATATATATTATTTTATAATTGGCCCAAAAGCACATGAAACGATGCTCAACCTCACTTATTATTAGAGAAATGAAAATTAAAACTACAATGAGATACCACCTCACACCCGTCAGAATGGCCATCATCAAAAATCTGCAGACAATAAATGCTGGAGAGGGTGCAGAGAAAAGGGAACCCTCTTGCATTGCTGGTGGGAAGGTCAATTGATACAGCCTCTATGGAAGACAGTATGGAGATTCCTTAAAAAACTAAAAATAGAAGCACCCTATGACCCAGCAATCCCACTATTAGGCCTATATCCTGATGAAATCAAAACTGAAAGAAGCACCTGTACCCCAATGTTCATTGCAGCTCTCTATACAATAGGCAGAACCCATGTCCATCAACGAATGAATGGATACAGAAGCTCTGGTACATATATGCAATGGAGTACTACTCAGCTGTTAAAAGAAATGTAGAAGACTCAGTTCTAATGAAGTGGCTGGCTCTAGAACCTATCATAAAAAATGAAGTAAGTCAAAAAGAGAAAGACAAATACAGTATACTAACACACATATATGGAATCTGGTAGGATGGTCTTGATAACACACATAGTGAACTCATGGAAAAACAGACAGAGCATAGACATAGGGACATTGTGGGGAAGAAACAGGGAGGGGGAGGCTTGGAGGGAGTAACATGGAAACCTATACTGTCATGTGTGGAAAAGATAGCTATTGCTATTGTGCTAAGGGAATAGGAGTGCTCACAATGGCATGGGGTGATGGTCCAGAGGGGTGGGATGGGGGGAACTGGGGGTGGGGACCAAGGTTATGCATATGACTTATCTGGGAACATACATGTCTGTGAACAACAAAACTCTGTAAAACCTTTAAAATAAAGAATTAAAAAATAAATAAATAAATAAATAAATGGGATGATGGGTATCTAGGGTGCATTATAATATTTTTCTCTATTTTGCATGTGTTATGAAATTTTTACATTATGGAATTTAAATTTTTAGTTTAAAAATGTAGGAAAGAATTTATTTCAAGGATTAAGAAAACCTATCTCTGAGGATGCTCACAGGGTGAATTTTATTTTTGTCTGTATTAATTTTTCCTAGTAAATATATATTATTTTTATAATAATAATAAGCTATCTTCACTATAAAAAAATAAATAAATAAAATAAAAGTCATAGAAATTGAAATCCTATATTGAACCCATGAATAATTTTTCCCCTTCTTTTAAACTTTCCGCAATGTATTAAGCTTTTAAAGAAACTTTCTTTAGCATTTAAAAGAAATGTGAGAAAAATCTATTAAATAGCTTTAAAAGTTTTTCTGTGAAAAATACAGATTTTCAAATAGCTATTCTGATCAATCCCAAAAGAGAATCTAAATTCAGGAAAATGTCTTTTTATTTTCTTGAGACTTTTCTTTGCAGTTAAGTGGCACTGAGTCTTTTCAGAGTTCTTTGAAAACCTCGTTAGGGAACACTGGCATCTTCATGCACATATCTTAGTGCTAAATATGGGTGGTTTTATTTTATCTTTCTCTTTTTCCTGTAAAATTTAATAGGAAGACTTAAACTTGAAGGGTTATTTTAACCACATTTAATTGTAGAAAAACCCAGATGTTTTCAGGAAAAGAAGCTTTTAAAATAAACAGAAACAATTCTGTTACTCATAATATCAAACTATATCTCATGAAAGCAAGTACTACTCAATTTAATAGCAGAACAGTTTTATAATAAATGCCTTTGACATCAATGACAGTTAAATGTTGCTGGATTTTAGCAACTGGATCACTCTTTATCACAAGTACTTTACTTTGACTTGGATTCTTCCTACGTATTTATCCAAAACAGTGTAACTAGATAGTAGTGAAAAGTTCATACAGAAAGAAAAAAAAAAAAAAAACACCCTTCCATCCCACCTTAGAATCAAAGGATTAATTCATATCTGTTTGGATTATCTACTTGATTCATTCATTATCTCTCTTTCAATGTTGTGGTACTCTAATTTGCTTGAATCTTACATTGGTTAAATATCTAAGTTTAATTAAAATGTTGTAACCTATATTTCTTGTCCCATACACTTTGAGAAATACCTGTTTAGTCTTATAAAAAAAAAATGCCAAGATATTCTTATTTTTATTTTTTGCTCAAAAAAAGCTTATTTGTACCTCTCCCCTTCTTCCCTACTAAATTCTTACCTTTTAACTGCATCTTCCTTTTTTTTTATCTTCCTTTTTATGAGCATAACTATTTTAAACATAATTAGTTAAGATTACTGATAAAATTTCCTAATTTCCATGTAAGCATGCCTTTTTGTAATCACTCCTTGTCTATTCTTCTTGTAAAAAAAACAGCCCAGAGTAATTGTTTCTGGGAGGGTGTATGAGTGATCTTTTTTAAAATTTTTTGGACTCTTATTGATTTTTTATTCATTTTCATCCATCTTTATTCTTTGGCCTGTGTGGGCCTCCCATTGCAGTGGCCTCTGTTGCTGCAGAGCACCGGCTCTGAACACAAGCGCGCTCTAGAGTTCTGATCAATCCCAAAAGAGAATCTAAATTCAGGAAAATGTCTTTTTATTTTCTTGAGACTTTTCTTTGCAGTTAAGTGGCACTGAGTCTTTTCAGAGTTCTTTGAAAACCTCGTTAGGGAACACTGGCATCTTCATGCACATATCTTAGTGCTAAATATGGGTGGTTTTATTTTATCTTTCTCTTTTTCCTGTAAAATTTAATAGGAAGACTTAAACTTGAAGGGTTATTTTAACCACATTTAATTGTAGAAAAACCCAGATGTTTTCAGGAAAAGAAGCTTTTAAAATAAACAGAAACAATTCTGTTACTCATAATATCAAACTATATCTCATGAAAGCAAGTACTACTCAATTTAATAGCAGAACAGTTTTATAATAAATGCCTTTGACATCAATGACAGTTAAATGTTGCTGGATTTTAGCAACTGGATCACTCTTTATCACAAGTACTTTACTTTGACTTGGATTCTTCCTACGTATTTATCCAAAACAGTGTAACTAGATAGTAGTGAAAAGTTCATACAGAAAGAAAAAAAAAAAAAAAACACCCTTCCATCCCACCTTAGAATCAAAGGATTAATTCATATCTGTTTGGATTATCTACTTGATTCATTCATTATCTCTCTTTCAATGTTGTGGTACTCTAATTTGCTTGAATCTTACATTGGTTAAATATCTAAGTTTAATTAAAATGTTGTAACCTATATTTCTTGTCCCATACACTTTGAGAAATACCTGTTTAGTCTTATAAAAAAAAAATGCCAAGATATTCTTATTTTTATTTTTTGCTCAAAAAAAGCTTATTTGTACCTCTCCCCTTCTTCCCTACTAAATTCTTACCTTTTAACTGCATCTTCCTTTTTTTTTATCTTCCTTTTTATGAGCATAACTATTTTAAACATAATTAGTTAAGATTACTGATAAAATTTCCTAATTTCCATGTAAGCATGCCTTTTTGTAATCACTCCTTGTCTATTCTTCTTGTAAAAAAAACAGCCCAGAGTAATTGTTTCTGGGAGGGTGTATGAGTGATCTTTTTTAAAATTTTTTGGACTCTTATTGATTTTTTATTCATTTTCATCCATCTTTATTCTTTGGCCTGTGTGGGCCTCCCATTGCAGTGGCCTCTGTTGCTGCAGAGCACCGGCTCTGAACACAAGCGCTCGCTCTAGAGTTCCAGCTAATTGGATACACTGGTCCAGCAGCTCTGTAGCACGTGCAATCTTTCCAGGCCAGGGATTGAACTGGCGCCCCTTGCACTGCAAGGCGGTGTCCTTACCCACTGGACCACCAGGGAAGCCGGAATGACTCTTTTTGGTGAATCTGAAAATGCACTTATTTTGTCTCCTCTCTTGAATAACAATGTGGCTTACAATGATTTCTAGGAATAACTGATCTATAGAAATTATGAATTTCTAGGAATAACAGCATTTTGAAAGCAGTATTACTTTGTCTCCTGGCAACCATTTTTGCTAGTGAGAAGGCTACTTTTATTTCACTCTTTTATAGGTAGTTTGTCACCTTTCTGGTAGATAATAAAAATTTTTTTTTATAACAGATACTCTGCAGTTTTATTACAATGTGTCTAGATAGATATTTATCCCTGTCTTGTTCAGGACCTGTGTACGTTATTTTTTCCCAATTCTTGAAAGGACTTACCAGTATTTCTTCCCAGTTATTAATATTTGCTCTGTTCTCTTCTTCTCACTTTATTGTTGAATGTGCCTTGAAACTTCTTAATCTGTTCCCATGTTTTTTAGTGTTTTAAATAGCTCTTTAAAGAAAAAAAAATTTTTTTGAAGTTTTTACAGAGTTTTGTTTTTCACAGACATGTATGTTCCCAGATCAGTCATATGCATATCCCTGGTCCCCTCCTCCATCCCAGGCACCCCCATCCTACCCCTCCAGGCTGTCCCACCAAGCTCTTGTAGGAACTCCTATTCCCTTAGCACAATGACAATAGCAAATAGCTCTTTAAATTTTTTTAAACCTTAATCACTCTGTTATGCAATCTAGATGAAATCCCTGGTACAGTCTTCTGATGATGAATTTTCTCCTCATGTCTATTTATCTAGGTCCCAGTTTTAAAAAATTAATTTACATCAATTGTAGTGGTTCTTTATCTGTCCAATATTGGTCTTTTAATTTCTAATTACTATTTTAATTAATTGACTTTTTATTTCAAAATTTCTTGATGTTTATCTTAGGAGATATAATTGAATATGTTATCTCCTTGAGAGTATAAATATATTTGTCAAATTAACTATTTTTATTAACAAAATTAACTTGAGAAGATCCTACACATTAAAAGGGTCTAATAGACAGAGAAGCCAGCAAATTATGAGGCTGTTTTTCATTCTTCCACATAAGGAGTAAAGAGAGATAAGACCTCAGAAGGAGTTAATCAAATTGAGATAAAAGTTTTAGAATTGTCCACTCACTATTAGGTTTCTTGACAAATTATTTCAACTTTTTATAATTGCATTACAGGGAAGGAATTGCAATTCAATAAAGCATATAGCAATTATAGGTAGAATACCCTATAACCTAGAGAGAGAACATGAGGTGAACAAGAGTAGAATGTGGGTTATTACTTAGGTCTCCAGTGGTCCTGCAAGTTTTAGATGTTTTGTGTACAGCACTCTTGTGTCTCCCAGTGACTTTCCCAATGTGTTTCCCAATGATTTTCACCTCTTGACTTCACAGTAAAATCACCTACTGACCTTTTACAAAATATTAATGCCCAAGACTCTTCCAGAGATTCTTATTTAACTATTATACTGTACAGTCTGGTATTTAATATTTTTAGAACACCTCAGATGCTTCTAAAGTGTGGCTAGGATTGAAACACTATTCAGAAATATTGAGTAGATTAACTGAGTATAGTTCCTATCCATATCATCTGGACTCTATCATATTTTGACAATACCTGAAAGTAACAGAGAAATGGGAGAAATCCATGTTCTTGAGGAGTTGTGTAAATTGGCTGGTGTATTAGTTTCCTATTGATGATGTAACAAATTCCACAAACTAAAAACCATAACACAACCCGAGTTTATTATGTTATAGGAAATCAAGAATCCAAAATGGGTCTAAAACCAAGTGTCAGCAGGTCTGTGTTCTTTTGGAGACTCTAGTGCAGAATTTTGTTCCCTAATTCTCCCAACTTCTAAGAGCCACGTGAATTTTTTGGCCCTTCCATCCTTTTCAAAGGCCAGCCATGTAGACAAATCTCTGTAGTGGTTCTTTATCTGTCCAATATTGGTCTTTTAATTTCTAATTACTATTTTAATTAATTGACTTTTTATTTCAAAATTTCTTGATGTTTATCTTAGGAGATATAATTGAATATGTTATCTCCTTGAGAGTATAAATATATTTGTCAAATTAACTATTTTTATTAACAAAATTAACTTGAGAAGATCCTACACATTAAAAGGGTCTAATAGACAGAGAAGCCAGCAAATTATGAGGCTGTTTTTCATTCTTCCACATAAGGAGTAAAGAGAGATAAGACCTCAGAAGGAGTTAATCAAATTGAGATAAAAGTTTTAGAATTGTCCACTCACTATTAGGTTTCTTGACAAATTATTTCAACTTTTTATAATTGCATTACAGGGAAGGAATTGCAATTCAATAAAGCATATAGCAATTATAGGTAGAATACCCTATAACCTAGAGAGAGAACATGAGGTGAACAAGAGTAGAATGTGGGTTATTACTTAGGTCTCCAGTGGTCCTGCAAGTTTTAGATGTTTTGTGTACAGCACTCTTGTGTCTCCCAGTGACTTTCCCAATGTGTTTCCCAATGATTTTCACCTCTTGACTTCACAGTAAAATCACCTACTGACCTTTTACAAAATATTAATGCCCAAGACTCTTCCAGAGATTCTTATTTAACTATTATACTGTACAGTCTGGTATTTAATATTTTTAGAACACCTCAGATGCTTCTAAAGTGTGGCTAGGATTGAAACACTATTCAGAAATATTGAGTAGATTAACTGAGTATAGTTCCTATCCATATCATCTGGACTCTATCATATTTTGACAATACCTGAAAGTAACAGAGAAATGGGAGAAATCCATGTTCTTGAGGAGTTGTGTAAATTGGCTGGTGTATTAGTTTCCTATTGATGATGTAACAAATTCCACAAACTAAAAACCATAACACAACCCGAGTTTATTATGTTATAGGAAATCAAGAATCCAAAATGGGTCTAAAACCAAGTGTCAGCAGGTCTGTGTTCTTTTGGAGACTCTAGTGCAGAATTTTGTTCCCTAATTCTCCCAACTTCTAAGAGCCACGTGAATTTTTTGGCCCTTCCATCCTTTTTCAAAGGCCAGCCATGTAGCATCTTCAAATCTCTCCCTCCGACTCTAACCCTCCTGCTTCCTCTTAAAGGAAATCTCTCTTGTGATTACATTGGGACCATGGGATAATCCAGGATAATCTTCTTATCTCAATATTCTTAACTTAATCACATTTGCAAATTACATTTTGTCATGTATGGTAACATATTCATAGATTCTGGGGATTAGAATATCAGCATCTTTGGGGGAGTGCATTATCCTACCTATCACAGTTCAGAATAGGAACCATTGTAGAAACTGGATGATTAGATCACGGCCATCCTCCCCTGTCCAGGGTGACGAGACTTTTTCAGGGAAGTTTATGGGAGCAATCATGCAGTCATATTGTCAAGAATTGCTGTATGATTTGAATAGGAGGGGATATTTCAAAAAATGAGCTTTTGCTTCTGTGGCATGAAGTCTGGTACATCACTTTCAACAATGTAACTTTGTTCTCTGCTTTGTCAGATAAAGACATTAGCTCCTCGTCCTTTACCTCTCTCCTGCTTTTCCTAGTCTTCCTTTTGTCTCTTACTGGTGCATTTTTACCCTGTTAACCCTGTTAGTATTTACATTCTATTCTACACACAAAACTGTCTTCCAAACTCTAGCCATGAATTGATTCTACAAAATGGAAAACACTATAAAGTATTAAGTTATTATGGTTATATACAGATTTTTCACTGGTGAGCCAATTAATACCCTAGAAATATCATTTTATCTCTTGTTCAATTCTTTGAGTAGATTAACTGAGTATAGTTCCTATCCATATCATCTGGACTCTATCATATTTTGACAATACCTGAAAGTAACAGAGAAATGGGAGAAATCCATGTTCTTGAGGAGTTGTGTAAATTGGCTGGTGTATTAGTTTCCTATTGATGATGTAACAAATTCCACAAACTAAAACCAAAACACAACCCGAGTTTATTATGTTATAGGAAATCAAGAATCCAAAATGGGTCTAAAACCAAGTGTCAGCAGGTCTGTGTTCTTTTGGAGACTCTAGTGCAGAATTTTGTTCCCTAATTCTCCCAACTTCTAAGAGCCACGTGAATTTTTTGGCCCTTCCATCCTTTTTCAAAGGCCAGCCATGTAGCATCTTCAAATCTCTCCCTCCGACTCTAACCCTCCTGCTTCCTCTTAAAGGAAATCTCTCTTGTGATTACATTGGGACCATGGGATAATCCAGGATAATCTTCTTATCTCAATATTCTTAACTTAATCACATTTGCAAATTACATTTTGTCATGTATGGTAACATATTCATAGATTCTGGGGATTAGAATATCAGCATCTTTGGGGGAGTGCATTATCCTACCTATCACAGTTCAGAATAGGAACCATTGTAGAAACTGGATGATTAGATCACGGCCATCCTCCCCTGTCCAGGGTGACGAGACTTTTTCAGGGAAGTTTATGGGAGCAATCATGCAGTCATATTGTCAAGAATTGCTGTATGATTTGAATAGGAGGGGATATTTCAAAAAATGAGCTTTTGCTTCTGTGGCATGAAGTCTGGTACATCACTTTCAACAATGTAACTTTGTTCTCTGCTTTGTCAGATAAAGACATTAGCTCCTCGTCCTTTACCTCTCTCCTGCTTTTCCTAGTCTTCCTTTTGTCTCTTACTGGTGCATTTTTACCCTGTTAACCCTGTTAGTATTTACATTCTATTCTACACACAAAACTGTCTTCCAAACTCTAGCCATGAATTGATTCTACAAAATGGAAAACACTATAAAGTATTAAGTTATTATGGTTATATACAGATTTTTCACTGGTGAGCCAATTAATACCCTAGAAATATCATTTTATCTCTTGTTCAATTCTTTATGACCTCTGGAAGACTCGATGGAAAATGTTCCTACTGTCAACAATAAAAATGGATTCTATTTTCTTAGGTACTTAGAATTACGGATTAAATATGGATTTAAATAATCATATTTTCAGTTGTTTCATATTTGGATCATGATGTTTTTGAGGATATTTTCTTCTGGAGTTTATTTTTTTCTTTACAAAGAAACTCTTTGTCTCTTTTTTCTAACTACAGTTTTTTCAGGCTCTTAAAGAACCACCTAATTTATTGAGTCGGCCCTTTTCCATGAAAACTCAGTCTTCTGCCCTCCATCTCCAGCTGTGACTGGCCGCTAGGGGATTGAACACAATCAGTGTTCTAAGACCTCCCTTTTTTTTGCTCAACTGAGTTAAACTACATACTCAGGGATTGATTCCCATCTCTTCCTCATTTTTAGAAGACACAGTTGCCATATGCATATCTTTAAGTAACATCATGTGGAAGGGATATAGGTGAAGTAAACTTCCTGAATTCTTGCTTGTATGACCATGTCTTTATAGTGTCTTTATGTAATGTAAAGTATAATTGGTTAAAGAACTGTTTATTGAATGCACATGTACATACATGTCTATATATTTTTTTTTCAGTATAATCAGAACATTGAGAACACTGTAGTATTTGAGAATCCACTTGGATATTCCATGTTCTTTCTGTTTTTCCTTCTGGAAGATTTGAAGATTCTCTATTTCTTTCCTGAAATTTAGATTTGATAGAGGATATTTCAAAAATGCAGCTTTTAGAATTGCTGTATGATTTGAATAGGAGGGGATATTTCAAAAAATGAGCTTTTGCTTCTGTGGCATGAAGTCTGGTACATCACTTTCAACAATGTAACTTTGTTCTCTGCTTTGTCAGATAAAGACATTAGCTCCTCGTCCTTTACCTCTCTCCTGCTTTTCCTAGTCTTCCTTTTGTCTCTTACTGGTGCATTTTTACCCTGTTAACCCTGTTAGTATTTACATTCTATTCTACACACAAAACTGTCTTCCAAACTCTAGCCATGAATTGATTCTACAAAATGGAAAACACTATAAAGTATTAAGTTATTATGGTTATATACAGATTTTTCACTGGTGAGCCAATTAATACCCTAGAAATATCATTTTATCTCTTGTTCAATTCTTTATGACCTCTGGAAGACTCGATGGAAAATGTTCCTACTGTCAACAATAAAAATGGATTCTATTTTCTTAGGTACTTAGAATTACGGATTAAATATGGATTTAAATAATCATATTTTCAGTTGTTTCATATTTGGATCATGATGTTTTTGAGGATATTTTCTTCTGGAGTTTATTTTTTTCTTTACAAAGAAACTCTTTGTCTCTTTTTTCTAACTACAGTTTTTTCAGGCTCTTAAAGAACCACCTAATTTATTGAGTCGGCCCTTTTCCATGAAAACTCAGTCTTCTGCCCTCCATCTCCAGCTGTGACTGGCGCTAGGATTGAACACAATCAGTGTTCTAAGACCCCCCTTTTTTGCTCAACTGAGTTAAACTACATACTCAGGGATTGATTCCCATCTCTTCCTCATTTTTAGAAGACACAGTTGCCATATGCATATCTTTAAGTAACATCATGTGGAAGGGATATAGGTGAAGTAAACTTCCTGAATTCTTGCTTGTATGACCATGTCTTTATAGTGTCTTTATGTAATGTAAAGTATAATTGGTTAAAGAACTGTTTATTGAATGCACATGTACATACATGTCTATATATTTTTTTTTCAGTATAATCAGAACATTGAGAACACTGTAGTATTTGAGAATCCACTTGGATATTCCATGTTCTTTCTGTTTTTCCTTCTGGAAGATTTGAAGATTCTCTATTTCTTTCCTGAAATTTCAAAGCTATATGTTCACATGTGGGTTGTATTTTTAAAATGCATCCCTTTGAATTATTAAGTACACTTTTAATCAGAAAACTTACTCTTTACCACTTTTGGAAAATTCTTCATTTTTCAATCTTGAAACAATTTCCCTCTGTCGTCTTTCAATATTTTATTTTTCTGAACACTTATTAGTGAAATGTTGAGCTTCCTAGGTTGCTGACTCCTTTTTTATTTTTATGTGATTTTTGTTTCTTTACTTCTTTATTTCTCTTTGGGAATGTTGTTGAGTTCATCTTCAAATATTTCAGTTTTTTAATAATTGCTACTCCATACATACTTGTTTTATTCTCTAATTATCTCTCTTTTATAGTATCTTGTTTTGTACTTGTTTCATGGATATGATATTTTTTCAAATCTTTTTGAGAAATATGTATTATTCATAAAGATCTTGCACTACAGTGTAAAGGAATGTTCTTCCATCTTCATGGAGAAGGTCTTGCAATGAAAATTAAAAAAAAAAAAAAAGGAAGCAGAAAACAAGCAGCTAACTCAAGAGTATGATGCTTAATGCCATACCTGGTTTAGATTCTGGCACAAGCATCATACCTTGCTGTGCTATGTGCTAAGTTGCTTCAGTTGTGTCTGCTTGCCTGGACCCATAATAATTACTTGGGTACCAGCAGTCAGGCTGTGGACCGCACTTTGAGTAGTGCTGCAACTTCTTGCTTTTGCTGAATAATCTCCTTTCCTCCTTCCTATGTGTTTACTTCTCTCTCTCTCAAGTATTACCAAAAGAGTGATGATTTATCCCTAGGAGCAAAGAAATTGGTAACTAGTGTAGGTTACCTGCATCATAAAGTCCATGGTGTTGTTTGTCCATCAGTCTTACCTCTGGGTGAGAATTTCCATCAGGAGCTCCATACGGAGTGTCAGGTAAGAACCTGATGCTGTTCAGAATCTCTTGAGTTCAAGAGTGGGAAGAGTTTCACTTCCCCAAAGACAGTTTTCTACAGGTATTTTAGGCCATATCTTCAGAGAAGACCTATCAGTTTTCTACATGGAGGTAAATGTTGGCTACCAATAGAGCTCCATTTTGCCTTAACAGAGGTTTTAATTTCTGCCTCTGTTTTAGCCCTTGAATCTCAGACCAATTGTCTCCATTAGATGCTAACTCTTCATTCAGGTTTTCCCATTAATTCTGTTGAGAGGAAACTGGCTTCCAGCTTCTCTGTGGCTCTGCTGTAGTATGTCCTGGGCTGCAGTGTTCCTCTTTTATCCATTCACCGTGCTCATCTGCTTTGGTCGAAATCTCCTGTTTATGTCTGACTAACCCCTCAAAATCTCTTCTCCATTAAGAGATTATGTCGTTCTATAGTTCTATGCATTTATTCAGACGGAAAGAGGGTCCTGTGAAGGACCAGGGTAAAGATTGCATGTCTAGCAGATCACTGTAAATTATGAGAATTATCTCTCTTTATAGTATCTTGTTTTGTACTTGTTTCATGGATATGATATTTTTTCAAATCTTTTTGAGAAATATGTATTATTCATAAAGATCTTGCACTACAGTGTAAAGGAATGTTCTTCCATCTTCATGGAGAAGGTCTTGCAATGAAAATTAAAAAAAAGGAAGCAGAAAACAAGCAGCTAACTCAAGAGTATGATGCTTAATGCCATACCTGGTTTAGATTCTGGCACAAGCATCATACCTTGCTGTGCTATGTGCTAAGTTGCTTCAGTTGTGTCTGCTTGCCTGGACCCATAATAATTACTTGGGTACCAGCAGTCAGGCTGTGGACCGCACTTTGAGTAGTGCTGCAACTTCTTGCTTTTGCTGAATAATCTCCTTTCCTCCTTCCTATGTGTTTACTTCTCTCTCTCAAGTATTACCAAAAGAGTGATGATTTATCCCTAGGAGCAAAGAAATTGGTAACTAGTGTAGGTTACCTGCATCATAAAGTCCATGGTGTTGTTTGTCCATCAGTCTTACCTCTGGGTGAGAATTTCCATCAGGAGCTCCATACGGAGTGTCAGGTAAGAACCTGATGCTGTTCAGAATCTCTTGAGTTCAAGAGTGGGAAGAGTTTCACTTCCCCAAAGACAGTTTTCTACAGGTATTTTAGGCCATATCTTCAGAGAAGACCTATCAGTTTTCTACATGGAGGTAAATGTTGGCTACCAATAGAGCTCCATTTTGCCTTAACAGAGGTTTTAATTTCTGCCTCTGTTTTAGCCCTTGAATCTCAGACCAATTGTCTCCATTAGATGCTAACTCTTCATTCAGGTTTTCCCATTAATTCTGTTGAGAGGAAACTGGCTTCCAGCTTCTCTGTGGCTCTGCTGTAGTATGTCCTGGGCTGCAGTGTTCCTCTTTTATCCATTCACCGTGCTCATCTGCTTTGGTCGAAATCTCCTGTTTATGTCTGACTAACCCCTCAAAATCTCTTCTCCATTAAGAGATTATGTCGTTCTATAGTTCTATGCATTTATTCAGACGGAAAGAGGGTCCTGTGAAGGACCAGGGTAAAGATGCATGTCTAGCAGATCACTGTAAATTGTATGTTTATAAAAATGATGTAAATCTGAGCCCAGAATGAAAGAAGCCAAATATTAAAAAACAAGATTGGTGACCGTTTAATATTATGTAACTCTATTGCTCAACAAAATCTCTAATTTCATAAAAATGCAACTTTTTCTCTGTAGAAAAGTGAAACTGGTCATCATAAGAATCATTTAATGTTTTGTTGGGTTTTTTTTTCAGTCATGTTAATGACTGCACAAAGCTTTCCTTGAGTTTGTCGTCTTTCTAACCAGAGGCACTAGTTTTCTGAGTTAGATGGAGGATATCTCATCACAAAAGGAGTAAACAGGTCCATCAGTCCATGTGGGATGGGACCATTTACTTCACAGTCACTGCCTTCAGAGGACACTATTAGAGTTGTTTAGTTGCTCAGTCATGTTCAACTCTTTTTGACCCATGAACCATAGCCCGCCAGACTCCATGGAATTTCCTAGGCAAGAATACTGGAATGGGTTTCCATTTCTTTTTCCAGAGGATCTTCCTGACTCAAGGATCAAACCCTTGTCTTCTGCACTGGTAGGTGGATTCTTTACCACTAAGCAATCTGGGAAGCCCCCACTACTAAAGTAGACAGTGTCAAATTAAACATACCTAGATTAAGTAAGAAAATTGGACTTTTCCCCTCAATGTTAACTATCCTCTGCATTAGAGTCCATTTTCAA
Source organism: Tragulus kanchil (assembly GCA_022376925.1). Classification (NCBI taxonomy): domain Eukaryota; kingdom Metazoa; phylum Chordata; class Mammalia; order Artiodactyla; family Tragulidae; genus Tragulus; species Tragulus kanchil. The sequence continues at coordinate 249,078,682 of JAIOJX010000026.1, read as the reverse complement.
GCATATTTGATTAAGAAAATTGGACTTCTCCCCCAGTGTTAACTATTCTCTACATCAGAGTCTATTTTCAAGCATATTTGACATAATTGCAAGGAGGATTTTGGATAAAGCAGATCTGTGTTTAAATTCGTTTAGCAGTTGGTAGGTGTGATCTTGGATAAATTATGTAACATCCAGTATCTCTCTTTTCTCATCTGACACATGGGATTCATAAAAAACTCATTTCACAGCATTTTTGGGAAGAGTTATTCATAGTACATCTGACCTAGCAAGTCATCAAAAGTGTTCAATATTTTTAATAGGAAATTATTTATAATATTTCAAAAGTTATCAATGAGTGAAACAAAATTACACTATTGCCTTTGTATATCTATAGCTAAGGATTTATACATATATCATTATAAGAATTGGTTTTATTTTTATATACTTACACGCATATATAACACATACACAGAGCTTATAAACTGCTTATGGAATAATTAGAACTATTTTTTTAAAATTTATGAAAAGCAAATTTTGAAAGAATATGCAACTAGAGCACTTTTTGAAAATCGATGGAAACAAATTATATGATTTGCACAGAGTAGATAGGATTTTTACAAACGGGAAATTTTCTTCCTTAATTCAGTCACGTATGATTTGTTGCTGTCTAGTTCAACAGTGAGCTCAGAGGGCAGTAACAACAAAGTAAACAGTTCTATTCTAGATACACACATTCTCAGATAATTTGTGAGCTTAGTTTCATACATACCTATGAAACTGAGTTCATAAACTTTTAAACCAGATGATAACAAATATAGGGAGCTTATTTCTATACATTTCTATCTCCTTAAAAAAATAGCTCAGTCATGTTCAACTCTTTTTGACCCATGAACCATAGCCCGCCAGACTCCATGGAATTTCCTAGGCAAGAATACTGGAATGGGTTTCCATTTCTTTTTCCAGAGGATCTTCCTGACTCAAGGATCAAACCCTTGTCTTCTGCACTGGTAGGTGGATTCTTTACCACTAAGCAATCTGGGAAGCCCCCACTACTAAAGTAGACAGTGTCAAATTAAACATACCTAGATTAAGTAAGAAAATTGGACTTTTCCCCTCAATGTTAACTATCCTCTGCATTAGAGTCCATTTTCAAGCATATTTGATTAAGAAAATTGGACTTCTCCCCCAGTGTTAACTATTCTCTACATCAGAGTCTATTTTCAAGCATATTTGACATAATTGCAAGGAGGATTTTGGATAAAGCAGATCTGTGTTTAAATTCGTTTAGCAGTTGGTAGGTGTGATCTTGGATAAATTATGTAACATCCAGTATCTCTCTTTTCTCATCTGACACATGGGATTCATAAAAAACTCATTTCACAGCATTTTTGGGAAGAGTTATTCATAGTACATCTGACCTAGCAAGTCATCAAAAGTGTTCAATATTTTTAATAGGAAATTATTTATAATATTTCAAAAGTTATCAATGAGTGAAACAAAATTACACTATTGCCTTTGTATATCTATAGCTAAGGATTTATACATATATCATTATAAGAATTGGTTTTATTTTTATATACTTACACGCATATATAACACATACACAGAGCTTATAAACTGCTTATGGAATAATTAGAACTATTTTTTCAAAATTTATGAAAAGCAAATTTTGAAAGAATATGCAACTAGAGCACTTTTTGAAAATCGATGGAAACAAATTATATGATTTGCACAGAGTAGATAGGATTTTTACAAACGGGAAATTTTCTTCCTTAATTCAGTCACGTATGATTTGTTGCTGTCTAGTTCAACAGTGAGCTCAGAGGGCAGTAACAACAAAGTAAACAGTTCTATTCTAGATACACACATTCTCAGATAATTTGTGAGCTTAGTTTCATACATACCTATGAAACTGAGTTCATAAACTTTTAAACCAGATGATAACAAATATAGGGAGCTTATTCTATACATTCTATCTCCTTAAAAAAAAATAGGCTAAAAGTAGACATTTCTAAACTTGGAGGTATAATAAAAGTATCCCTCACTTGGTCTATACATACTCAGCTACCTTAACTTTCTATTCCCTGAGATTTTCTAGAGAAAGTCCCTGTCCAGGATAGAATGTGTCTGAACAACACACCCCACCCCTTTATTTCAGGGCTTGGACATGCTGCCTGCTCATCTTTCCCTCCCAGCAGCTGTTTATAACCCGTTAATTTCCCCTCAGGAGACCTTTGGTGGTGGTTGTGGTCACTGTCGCTGGTGTTGCTTTTCCCTCCCAAACACAATACTCCCTTTCTCCCTCTTCCATCTCCTGCCTGGTCACCTCAGAATCATCCTTTGTGCTCTGAGCAGTTTCTTCCATTTGTGACTACAGAGAGAAACAATGCCTTCATAAGCATCTATGATATACCTTTAATAAAGAGGGAGGGAGGGTCTCCAGTTGTGAAGTGAAATGAGACCCCATCATCAGCCAGCACCCGGCACTGCTAAAGTCCTAGAGTGGGTCCAGAAGTCTCCTTCAGAATTTCCACCCCTGTCCCCACCTACATCCTCCTCTTCTTAAACCTGCTTTCTTTTCTCCAGCACCAGCATTTCCAAAACACTCCTTTTCAATTTTGTTATTTCCCCATGTTGTTTGATTGCTAGTAAGAAACACTCATAATTTTTATAGTTTTTTTCTGAAAATGTAAAACAATGGTTCAACAACATTGTATATCTGGGGGAGGAGAAACATTTGTGCACCTGAGCTCCTAATCATCATTATGATATTGTTGTTGCATGAAAATGCATTCTGAGTTCCACACAAGTGACTTACAATGTACTCTTGGAATATATGCCATGATGAATTAGGAGACTGTCTATGTACAATGTTGGAAAACCGCTACAGCTCCATTCTATCAAGCATCAAAAACTTTGCAACTTCATATGTAAATAAATCAAATTATTCTCCAGCCTCAACAATTTTGCAGCAAGTATTTGTTCACTTTCGGAAGTTCATTCATGTTCTTTCACTTGGTGTAAACAGTTCTTCAAACTAGTCCCTTAAACCAGATTATCAAATTAATAAAAATAGTGAAAAGTCACCCAGAAAATGTGAAAACAGTCAACTTGAGGAAGGGCTATAACCAAAAAAAAAAAAAAAAAAAAGATATACAAAACATTTGGCTACTTAGGTCTGAAGACATTTTAAAAATGAGGAAATAAATGAAATGCTAAGGAATAAGAAAAGTTATAGAATGTTAATAAGATATTTTTGTCTTATTATTAAAGACTTCTTGAAAGAAACCCGGGACAATAACCGTTAATGATATATTAACATCTCTTGTTTATTTAGCCATGATCCAGATGTACCAGGAAATTTTTTGAAAAGGTAGAAATATGTCATTCAGATTTTTTGCCACTTGTATAAAGCATTGCTTTTTTGACCAACTGATTAAATTACAGTAGCAATACATACTTGAATCATTTTGGGCTCATTTTGATACAAGAAAAAAAATCTGGGAACCATTATTGTTTATAACTTGAGCATCATGTTGGAAAATGTCACTTGAATCTTGCTTGAATTGTACTTCCTATGAGAAAATGAAATGGCCACACAAGTTACTCTCATCTATGGTATGTGTCTGCATCAGTACTCAGAGACAGGAAAAATGTGTTTCTTTCTCTTTCCATATGTAAAAAGCAGCAACCCTTACTGATTTTTTTTTCTTGTTTTATCCTGGAAGAATGACATCCTCCCTCAACCCATGTATACACATAAAATTATGTTGCTTGGCCTCAAATGTAAAACAATGGTTCAACAACATTGTATATCTGGGGGAGGAGAAACATTTGTGCACCTGAGCTCCTAATCATCATTATGATATTGTTGTTGCATGAAAATGCATTCTGAGTTCCACACAAGTGACTTACAATGTACTCTTGGAATATATGCCATGATGAATTAGGAGACTGTCTATGTACAATGTTGGAAAACCGCTACAGCTCCATTCTATCAAGCATCAAAAACTTTGCAACTTCATATGTAAATAAATCAAATTATTCTCCAGCCTCAACAATTTTGCAGCAAGTATTTGTTCACTTTCGGAAGTTCATTCATGTTCTTTCACTTGGTGTAAACAGTTCTTCAAACTAGTCCCTTAAACCAGATTATCAAATTAATAAAAATAGTGAAAAGTCACCCAGAAAATGTGAAAACAGTCAACTTGAGGAAGGGCTATAACCAAAAAAAAAAAAAAAAAAAAGATATACAAAACATTTGGCTACTTAGGTCTGAAGACATTTTAAAAATGAGGAAATAAATGAAATGCTAAGGAATAAGAAAAGTTATAGAATGTTAATAAGATATTTTTGTCTTATTATTAAAGACTTCTTGAAAGAAACCCGGGACAATAACCGTTAATGATATATTAACATCTCTTGTTTATTTAGCCATGATCCAGATGTACCAGGAAATTTTTTGAAAAGGTAGAAATATGTCATTCAGATTTTTTGCCACTTGTATAAAGCATTGCTTTTTTGACCAACTGATTAAATTACAGTAGCAATACATACTTGAATCATTTTGGGCTCATTTTGATACAAGAAAAAAAATCTGGGAACCATTATTGTTTATAACTTGAGCATCATGTTGGAAAATGTCACTTGAATCTTGCTTGAATTGTACTTCCTATGAGAAAATGAAATGGCCACACAAGTTACTCTCAATCTATGGTATGTGTCTGCATCAGTACTCAGAGACAGGAAAAATGTGTTTCTTTCTCTTTCCATATGTAAAAAGCAGCAACCCTTACTGATTTTTTTTTCTTGTTTTATCCTGGAAGAATGACATCCTCCCTCAACCCATGTATACACATAAAATTATGTTGCTTGGCCTCAAAGGTCAATGGACACATTCATGCAGAAAGACATGAATGACTTTAGGGAACAGGCTCTCTCTTATCACAATAAGGACTTGCATATTTTGGCCAAGAGGAATTTGCACAAGGACATATTCTTCCACAGGTAGTAGTAACCAAATTCCTTAAGTTCAAAGGAGGATTCACTAAAAATGGGGTCTAGCAGAATGAGCCAGACTTACCAGGTAAGGCTGTTTGTGTTTGGTGGCAGACCTAAAGAATTGCTTTTGCCACATGTGTGTTCCTCAGACACTGCCACTGGAAGGTTAGTTAGTCTCAGTACAAAGCCTGATAAATACAGTGTGGGAAGGTGTCACCGGATGTGGGAGAGAGAAATGTCAATTTGACTGTTAAATGGGGAAGACGTTAATGGAAAGCTTTGTCACGTTGAAGTACACTGATGTTGTAGGAGGAGCTGAGAAAGTTCAGCACTTTGGTTTTGCCTCATGGAATGGAGTTCCTTATGAAATGTGCTTCCACTAAGATAACAGTGCACGTTTAAATCTGTCTTCATATGAATGAATAGGAAAGCCCAAGTTTCATTTCAGTTTTAAAACTGTTTTTCTATAGAGTTGCAAGTTCTATGTATTACACAGACGTTTTGAGGGTCCTAGCTTTCCCCCCTCTTTGCTTTAAAGGAGGTAGGGAAATAGGTTATGTGATCTCACACATGACGAAAAGTAAAAGAGCACAAAAATGAAAAATTAGAACCCTTAAACCACCACATTTTCTGGTATCTCACGTAAAAGTAATAAAAGAAACTTATCTGCCTACCTCAATGGGTTTTTATAAAGGTAAGATGATTTCCATGAAAGCTATTTGTAAACTTTTAGTACTAATAGAATTAAGTTACTTAAGATTTTGCAAATGGATTGCAAAAAAGCTCAAAATAGTTTCTCAGAATTTTTATGCAGAGCCAAATTGAGTGAGTCAAACATGTTTTTAGAAATGAATCCTATGAGGAAAATGTGATCTAAACATTAAACTCTAATTCTCTTCAAATCCAGCTTTGACAATAAAGATAATATATACATAACAAGGTATCCCAAATCACAAGAATGAAAAGAGAAAGGAAAATCATTTTACAAACACAGATGTGAACTACCTCTCCAACTTCAGGTCTGTATTTATTTCACAGTTAGATTTTCTCTTGAAGAAACTCATTGTTCCTTATCAGTATTTTTATTTAGTGAGAATTAGTTAAATGAAAAGGAATGGAGCATAATGCTCACCTTCCTTTCCCAAAGTAAATTTTATCTCAAACTTGAAAGGAAGGTGAAGAACATGCTCTGTCCTAATTTCCAAAGGACTGTGACCACTCATAGCACAGGTACCTTTCTTTAAATATATTTAGCCTAGAAGCTAGCAAAGATGATTAATATAGGACTAGCAGGCATGATAATTAATTTCACTATCAAGGAGAGAAAATATTTATAATGAATTTCTAAACTGGCACAATACACCTGTGTTTGTACAGGACATTCCCAAATTCCAGAGATGTCCCATTTAAAAAAGCCAGCAACAAAATCCAGCAAGACAAGGACTCTTGAAAAGCACAGAGGAAATTAGAGATAAAGGACAAGCCCGAAATGAATATTACTTAAAGAGTGACAATGGCACCTACAATGTGAATAAAAGTAATTAGCTTAACATTTTGCCTTCTGACAGTTTTTGTTTCCTTTCTTGATGTCATCAAGTCCATTCCCTTCACTGTCCAGACCTGTCGAAGGCTTCAACAGAACTGCAAAGCACAAACTGCTGGGTTTCTGTCGGATATGGCTCTCTATTCAGTGATGTCAATCCTCCTGCACACTCCCTGCGTATTTAAGCATTGGTGGCTCAAAAAGAGCAAGCTCCTGTTCTGTTTGTTCGCATTCTGAGTCCTACATGATTATGATTACCCCACAGATGGCCTGAAGCTGTCAGGGATAAACACAAGGGGTAAAGAGACCATTTGTCACTGAGACTGGACAACAGACCGGCCGTGTCTAAAGGCTTCTTTGTTAGTCTACACGACTTCAGCGTCTTTACTCTGTACTCGAATTGTGTGTAGTTTACAGTTACAGAGGTGAGCACTTTCCTTCTTTGTTTCGATTTTTTTTTTTTTTTTAACTTTCTGTCATTTTTCTTGCTATGGAAAATTTCTGTGTCCTGAAGAAATCCTTTCACCTGTGAGTGAGGTAAACACACTGTGCCCTGTTTTGCCAAAAGAGGGCAATGTTGCTGTTCAGAATCTCCTTGTCCTGTTCCCTGGGAACTGGTCTCCAGAACGGTAAATAATCGCGGCTGTCTCTTCCCTTTCAGCACAGACAAGTTTCCGCATGTCTCTGCGCTCTGTAGTTAATCAGGACTTTGTAACTATCTGTCCTACCTATTAACTGCATCCACTCCCAAACTGTTTAAAGGTTAACACATTTCACTCCATGCATGACTGGCACACGCAAACAAAGTGCTGTCTCTGAAATTCTAAACTCTTCCTTTCCATTTGCCAGTGATGAGCAAGAGAAACAGCCTGCTTTGGGAAAATACTGACAGGTATTTTTTTTTTTTACTATGTCCGTATTCACAAATAATCCATCAGTTTGTGATCTAATCACGCTCCTCATAAGTGGCTCAAGTGAATATAAACAGGAGGAAAAACATACTGGTTCATTTCCAATGACCCTCCTTCAAAATTATCCATCATCTGATTAGTTAAAACATGACTCAAAATTAACATCAGGATATTGACAATAATCTTGATAACCGGCATTCAGTTTCTTTTGTGGGGAGTGGATTTTGCCTACTAGGATTTTAAATGACTTAACCTACTGTGAATTCAAGCCTTTATGTAAGAAGTATTTTCTTTAGGAGACTCTAGATTAATGATCTTCCTTTTTTTAATAAGATCGTGCATTTTCTTCCCTTGGCAACTTATTATCTTATCCCCACCTATTTTTCATTCCTTTAAAAATCATAATTTTCTTGCTCTCTGGAAGCTCAATTTAGATTTTCAATGGAAGGTTTGTTTGAGTAGCAAAATTCTTAAATGTTTTAACCAAAGAAACACAGTATATCAACAAGCTTTTTTGTGCTTTTGCTCTCTGAAGCAACTGGCAACATGGTTGGATCACTATAGAGTGTGTTACCAGAATAAACTGTGCTCACATCTAATAAATCCACTCAGTTTGTTACAAAGATATGTGTATGTGCACATACTGTGTGTGCATGTACACACACACACACACACACACATATCTATTTTTGTCTTTGGGTCCAGAATCATATTTAAAGTTCACTAAAGGGAAATAATTACAGACATTTTTCTTGAGCATTTAACATTAGTAACATCACTTCCTAGAAACTTTAAGTAGGTGTTTTATCAGAACCAACCATCTGAAAATACAAAAATTGCAGTCACTAAAATGAAAAATACGTTAAGGGAAAGAATTGGGCTTGAGTTAATCAGGACTTTGTAACTATCTGTCCTACCTATTAACTGCATCCACTCCCAAACTGTTTAAAGGTTAACACATTTCACTCCATGCATGACTGGCACACGCAAACAAAGTGCTGTCTCTGAAATTCTAAACTCTTCCTTTCCATTTGCCAGTGATGAGCAAGAGAAACAGCCTGCTTTGGGAAAATACTGACAGGTATTTTTTTTTTTTACTATGTCCGTATTCACAAATAATCCATCAGTTTGTGATCTAATCACGCTCCTCATAAGTGGCTCAAGTGAATATAAACAGGAGGAAAAACATACTGGTTCATTTCCAATGACCCTCCTTCAAAATTATCCATCATCTGATTAGTTAAAACATGACTCAAAATTAACATCAGGATATTGACAATAATCTTGATAACCGGCATTCAGTTTCTTTTGTGGGGAGTGGATTTTGCCTACTAGGATTTTAAATGACTTAACCTACTGTGAATTCAAGCCTTTATGTAAGAAGTATTTTCTTTAGGAGACTCTAGATTAATGATCTTCCTTTTTTTAATAAGATCGTGCATTTTCTTCCCTTGGCAACTTATTATCTTATCCCCACCTATTTTTCATTCCTTTAAAAATCATAATTTTCTTGCTCTCTGGAAGCTCAATTTAGATTTTCAATGGAAGGTTTGTTTGAGTAGCAAAATTCTTAAATGTTTTAACCAAAGAAACACAGTATATCAACAAGCTTTTTTGTGCTTTTGCTCTCTGAAGCAACTGGCAACATGGTTGGATCACTATAGAGTGTGTTACCAGAATAAACTGTGCTCACATCTAATAAATCCACTCAGTTTGTTACAAAGATATGTGTATGTGCACATACTGTGTGTGCATGTACACACACACACACACACACACACACACACATATCTATTTTTGTCTTTGGGTCCAGAATCATATTTAAAGTTCACTAAAGGGAAATAATTACAGACATTTTTCTTGAGCATTTAACATTAGTAACATCACTTCCTAGAAACTTTAAGTAGGTGTTTTATCAGAACCAACCATCTGAAAATACAAAAATTGCAGTCACTAAAATGAAAAATACGTTAAGGGAAAGAATTGGGCTTGGAGTGGCGGATTCTTGGAGCAAGGCACAGTCTTAGGTGGGGCTCCTGGTTTTCTTCAGTGTCCAAAGTGCCCCATGTTCTCATATTTAACTGGGCTTGAAAGATTTAGGTAGAATCTCCTATCTCAGGGACATCAATAAAGCCCATAGAAAGCTGTATCTGCTGTAGGTGGTTCTAGGAAATCCTTATTTAACATTGACTTAGTTTACTGCTGCTCGGCTTTTTCATTTCTTCTGGGGTAAAGCCCTGCCATCTCATTTCTGCTTCCTTCCCTACATCTGTCAGTATATGTACATGAGAAAGTCGACGTTATTAAAAGAATAATAACCATATTGCAGGTTTCTGAACCCAAGATTATATTTTCTTTCTCAAATATTCATTAAAAAATATAGATTGTATTTTATTGAAAGTGCTCTTTAATGAACAGTATGCCTGTTTGCGTACAGGAAGGAGCTTCCAGTGCAATTCCCTGACAGTAATTGAGATCTGAATTGAGAACATAGAGTAACGGAGTGCGGTTAATGGCCACCCTGCGGACTGAGTGCTCCACGTTTGTCATCTCAGGCTACTTTTTAAAATGCAGAAATTAGTTAGGCCAGGAAAGAGTTAATTATGTTCTTGTGTCAGGAATCTCTCAATGAGCAGTCAGAGTGAGGAATTCTTTGTCTTCAGTGCAAAACAGATATTTGAAAGACCCTAACAGATGATAATATATAAATAGTAACTGAGCATCTATTTGGGGTGTGTGTCTGTGTGTGTGTGTGTGTGTGTCTGTGTGTGTGTGTGTGCACATGTGCTTGCTCATTGTTGTGTAATGTGAGAACAAGGGAAAACCTTTTCTTCAATAAGGCAGCCCAAACATTAAGGAGCACTAAACGAGTCAGTGGCACCTTTTCATTTCCTTAAAGCTAAAATAAATAGGACAAAGCTTCTTTTTTCAACCAAACTTCATCTTTCAACTTCTCTACTTTGATTTCATTTCCTATCTCCTGATGTTTATTAGAATGCAAAAAAGCACTTCCAACTTAAAAAATGGGTTCTTTGGGAGACTATGGTCCTTTTCACCATGTTCAGTCAAAACAGACACATTCATAATTGGGTCAGATGTGAGAGATGAGGTTCCCAAAGATGAACTATAAAATGGTATTTTGTAAGATCTGGGGATATAGAAAGATACATAATTTAACAATTAAATCTTCTGCTTAGTCAAAACTTGAGGAACAGAGGAATTTAAAAAGTATGAGCATACACACACACATACACACACACACAAACACACAGTCATAGTGATCTGGATAGTATTTTTGCCATATGGAATTAGCTCTGAAAAGCAAAGAGCTAACGTAAGCAAGAACAGGTATTTCCTAAACCTATGCAGGCTTTGAGGAAAAGGAAGATAATACATCATTCTCAAATGTCTTCTTGGAAAAGGAAAAAATATCCCTTAAAGGTGGAGCATCTAATAAAATTTCTCAACTAATATTTGAGGTTCCATGCCCAGTGTGAGCATCAGCAACTAGCATTGCCCATCTCTACTTCTAGAAATGCACCACTCTACTCTAGACAGCTCTGCTTCCTGAGACTGTCCACAACCCGTCTGGTGACCAAGGATTTACATCTTCTGTAAGATGCTGGACTTTACAAAATCATGGTGCTCAGTAGCATATCTTACAAAACCAAAACCAGAAACTGAAGTTGTACCAAGATCCCTGTCATTATAACCATGGAAAATTTAATTCAAAAAACAATCCACAATTATTTGTAAATACGTCTCCCAATAATTGTATGATTAACTTTTGCTCTCAATTTATTTTGCTTTCCTTTCCCAATTGATTATTATGGTAGGAAAATCAGAATCTGAGTTGCCATGTTCAGTTCAGGAGCTGATTTCAGCAGCAGTGTAAGTTTCCTCTAAGTGTAGCACAGACAGCCCTTGTGTTTGAACTGATAAGTTAGAGGAACATGAATTATTTTATTGTGACTAAAACCTTTTTGCTTAATATTTCACATACATCATATCTAGCTAAATTCTGATCCTCCAATCCACAGGGTTAAGGGTAAAGCAGAAAGATTATCACATTGTTATGTTGATGGCAGTCTGCTGATAACCCAAAAAGTCGTATTTAGGTCTTTCACTGCATCAAGTATGATACACAGTCGTACTGGAAATTAAAAGGCATTTGAAAGGCTCACAAAAGTAACCTTACACACTGGTCATTTGATAGTCAAACTAGGTTTCTCAAATTCAGAGGAGTGCACCAAAGTCGACTTTATACCTTTTTTTGGAGAATATTGATTGTAATGCAAGTGTTAAATAAGATGTGAGTACCTGAATTGTGTTTCAGATACTTTGATGTCAGACCTGTCAGTGCCAACATTTGCATCTTTGACCCATGGTATAGATATTTACGTATCTCAGAGTTCATTTGAGGCAACAGTATTTTTAGGGTTGAAACAGGCATTTATACTTTTGTATATTAGCTCCTTGAGGTGAAGTAATTAAAAGGAAAGATCTACTTTTAAAAACAAATAGAACTCTTGACTTTCCAGAGGGAAGAATAAGTCACAACCTAAAGATATACTGCCCTTCAGTATGATTTAGGAGGTAAATTATCAAAAATACAATGCAAGACAAAGGAGAAAATGTATACATGTATGTAAATGTATACATTTACGGAGAATTTCAAGGTTCATAGTATCATTAGTATTCATGTTTGAAGTTATTTTAAATTTATACATGGTTTATAATAACTTCCTCTTCCTCGACGACATGGAGAAGGAAAAGGCAACCCACTCCACTATTCTTACGTGGGGAATTCCATGGACAGAGAAGCCTGGCGGGTTACAGTCTGTAGTGTCGCAGAGAGTCGGGCACAACTTAGCAATACCATGATTAATTCAAAACAATCCACATTATTTGTAAATACGTCTCCCAATAATTGTATGATTAACTTTGCTCTCAATTTATTTTGCTTTCCTTTCCCAATTGATTATTATGGTAGGAAAATCAGAATCTGAGTTGCCATGTTCAGTTCAGGAGCTGATTTCAGCAGCAGTGTAAGTTTCCTCTAAGTGTAGCACAGACAGCCCTTGTGTTTGAACTGATAAGTTAGAGGAACATGAATTATTTTATTGTGACTAAAACCTTTTTGCTTAATATTTCACATACATCATATCTAGCTAAATTCTGATCCTCCAATCCACAGGGTTAAGGGTAAAGCAGAAAGATTATCACATTGTTATGTTGATGGCAGTCTGCTGATAACCCAAAAAGTCGTATTTAGGTCTTTCACTGCATCAAGTATGATACACAGTCGTACTGGAAATTAAAAGGCATTTGAAAGGCTCACAAAAGTAACCTTACACACTGGTCATTTGATAGTCAAACTAGGTTTCTCAAATTCAGAGGAGTGCACCAAAGTCGACTTTATACCTTTTTTTGGAGAATATTGATTGTAATGCAAGTGTTAAATAAGATGTGAGTACCTGAATTGTGTTTCAGATACTTTGATGTCAGACCTGTCAGTGCCAACATTTGCATCTTTGACCCATGGTATAGATATTTACGTATCTCAGAGTTCATTTGAGGCAACAGTATTTTTAGGGTTGAAACAGGCATTTATACTTTTGTATATTAGCTCCTTGAGGTGAAGTAATTAAAAGGAAAGATCTACTTTTAAAAACAAATAGAACTCTTGACTTTCCAGAGGGAAGAATAAGTCACAACCTAAAGATATACTGCCCTTCAGTATGATTTAGGAGGTAAATTATCAAAAATACAATGCAAGACAAAGGAGAAAATGTATACATGTATGTAAATGTATACATTTACGGAGAATTTCAAGGTTCATAGTATCATTAGTATTCATGTTTGAAGTTATTTTAAATTTATACATGGTTTATAATAACTTCCTCTTCCTCGACGACATGGAGAAGGAAAAGGCAACCCACTCCACTATTCTTACGTGGGGAATTCCATGGACAGAGAAGCCTGGCGGGTTACAGTCTGTAGTGTCGCAGAGAGTCGGGCACAACTTAGCAACTAAACAACAAACCTCAATTTCTAACACAATTCAAAGAGCTTCAAGTACTATAATATAGAGATAATTGTCTGTAGAAACCAGAGGGTTTTTTTACAGTGTTTACCTAACTATCCCCAAAACTCTTCTTTTAAATATTTTGAAATAATAATCTAACATTGTCCTCATTCAACTGGGTAAGTTCTCACCCTCCCCCCATTCCCGTCAAACTGCTGTCAGTAACATCAGCTTATTGTTTGTTGCTGTTGTTATTGCTATTTTATTTAACTGTGTTAGCCATTTTATTATTTTTAGCCCTAAATATATAATTAGAGATAAAAGTAGAAATGGCCATGCTAATTTTGAATGCTGTCATTTTTTTATACTCATTTATGAAAGCAGAGTGAACACTGACCATCAATAGACCATATCAGTGCAGAATAACAAAATACACCAGCTGTCCATAAAATAAATAAGTAAATAAATAACCATAAATAGAATTTGTTGGCCAGTTCTAGTCAGTACTTCTGTTAGTCTCTGGGGCTGTGTTCTCTTGCTGATGTGACCTGAGAGTCATTCTGTCCAGAACATTTACATCTCAAGCAATAATACATGTCAGCAGCCAGAGCCCAGGATGTCATCTTCCTAAAGGTACCTTCCTCAGACTTCATCTCCGAGTGCTGTCTTAATACCATGTTCACAGGTTCCCAGAAACTCACCCTTTGGGATTCTGAACACATATCCTGAAGAAATATCTGGGCAGTTGGACATTTAAAAAACCTCTGCTACTGAGCCCATGTGCCGCAACTACTGAAGCCCATGTGCCCTAGAGCCTGAGTTTCACGACGAGAGAAGTCACCACCACAACAAGCCTGCTCACCTCAACTAGAGAGTAGCCCCCACTCTCTGCAACTAGTGAGGAGCCTGTGGCAGCCATGAAAACCAAGAAGAGCCAAAATAAATAAATTTTTTAAAAATCTCTGCTAAAATCCAGAATAACAGTTAATCATATATGTTCCCAGAATATGAATATGCCACTATCTGGCCTTACAGAACTAAGTAAGGAAATGATAACTAAAAGTGTGCCAACTTGGTAGCATTTTTATTCAGCCATATATGAATGAGCACAGTAGTGTGATTCCCACTTGTTAAAGCTATTAGCTCATCTGGTAGTTTCCTGGCTCAACTTGGAGTTATGTTGAAGAATCTATAGGCTGAAAATTGAGCCCTGAGTCCCATCATTGGACCATTTATTTAAGTATAAATACAATATTTTAAAAATTTCAGTAGGAGGGAGAATGTTCAAGAGGTCTGTATACATACTTGAGGGTCAGGGCTGCTGTCCTAACCTCATCTTGCTTCTACCCTACTCTGTGATTTCAGATGGCTCCATCAACGTTCCTTGGATTTTACAACAAATCTTAATGCTTAGGTGTAAAACACTGTGACATCTCTGGATAAAATGTACACGAAACACTATGTACTTACTACCCTACTCTGTCGCATTTCAATGACTCCAAATATCAGTGCAGAATAACAAAATACACCAGCTGTCCATAAAATAAATAAGTAAATAAATAACCATAAATAGAATTTGTTGGCCAGTTCTAGTCAGTACTTCTGTTAGTCTCTGGGGCTGTGTTCTCTTGCTGATGTGACCTGAGAGTCATTCTGTCCAGAACATTTACATCTCAAGCAATAATACATGTCAGCAGCCAGAGCCCAGGATGTCATCTTCCTAAAGGTACCTTCCTCAGACTTCATCTCCGAGTGCTGTCTTAATACCATGTTCACAGGTTCCCAGAAACTCACCCTTTGGGATTCTGAACACATATCCTGAAGAAATATCTGGGCAGTTGGACATTTAAAAAACCTCTGCTACTGAGCCCATGTGCCGCAACTACTGAAGCCCATGTGCCCTAGAGCCTGAGTTTCACGACGAGAGAAGTCACCACCACAACAAGCCTGCTCACCTCAACTAGAGAGTAGCCCCCACTCTCTGCAACTAGTGAGGAGCCTGTGGCAGCCATGAAAACCAAGAAGAGCCAAAATAAATAAATTTTTTAAAAATCTCTGCTAAAATCCAGAATAACAGTTAATCATATATGTTCCCAGAATATGAATATGCCACTATCTGGCCTTACAGAACTAAGTAAGGAAATGATAACTAAAAGTGTGCCAACTTGGTAGCATTTTATTCAGCCATATATGAATGAGCACAGTAGTGTGATTCCCACTTGTTAAAGCTATTAGCTCATCTGGTAGTTTCCTGGCTCAACTTGGAGTTATGTTGAAGAATCTATAGGCTGAAAATTGAGCCCTGAGTCCCATCATTGGACCATTTATTTAAGTATAAATACAATATTTTAAAAATTTCAGTAGGAGGGAGAATGTTCAAGAGGTCTGTATACATACTTGAGGGTCAGGGCTGCTGTCCTAACCTCATCTTGCTTCTACCCTACTCTGTGATTTCAGATGGCTCCATCAACGTTCCTTGGATTTTACAACAAATCTTAATGCTTAGGTGTAAAACACTGTGACATCTCTGGATAAAATGTACACGAAACACTATGTACATCTTCCTCAGCTAAGCCCAGGTATGCACTACTGCCAATTATATAAAAATAATAAAAACTAGAGGACTACTCTAGTTGCAATAGAAATCAATTCCTAAAATGCCATCTTGGATAATATTTAACCTGAAATACAAGGCTTATATAAAATAATTGAATTCTCAGTCAATGTGCTGAATAACACAGAGATTATTAACCATTCTGAATAGGAATATATTTATATAGTGCTTTATACTTTCTAAAGTCTCTCCATTTACATCATCTCCACTCTATCACATATTCAGCATCACATAAATTATCCCTTAAAGCATATCCATCCTGGCAGCCTACATCAGCTCCGTTGTTTCCTCTGCCTTCGAAACTGAATCCACAAGCCACAATGAAAATCCATCTCATAACTTTACAGGCTCACCTCCTATATACGTTTATGGTGGGGATTGATTTCTGAGAGAATGTTTCCCTAACAGTTAGGCAGGCAGGAAATCCAGTCCTCAGGTGGCCACCCACAGGGACAGGGGGCTATCTGACGTCTGCCCCAGGAAATACCAAGAGGAGAAGAGGAGGAAGGCTCTCGGCCAGACTGGCTGGACCTGACTATCCTACAGGATAATCAGTCACATCCTTATAGAGCTGACAACTTTTGTACAGGATCGAATGTTTTCATTTCATCTGACTGTATCAGCTGCCCCTTGCCTTTCTTATAGACCAAAAGTTCCACCCAAAAGTATATTATCTGTGACACCTGGTTGGGGGTGGGTGGGTGGATATCTTTTCATCCCATGTTAATCTCTGTCATCAGCACCTGGTAGGAAAGCCAGAGGTCCCCTGGGAAACAAATGCTTGCATGACACAATGGGTGGTTTTAGCTATTCCTTACTGCCGAGTTGCTTTTTTCTTTGCTGGTTTTGATTTTTCCATGAAGTGAAACCTGCTCACCTCTTATATTCTGGAGCAGTTCCTGAGGAATGCTGAGGTGTCTCAAAAGGAGAGACTATCTAGGAGACATACAATAACCAAATTCCTTGCCTTTTTTCCCCCATAAATTCCTTCATTTATCCACCTGTTTTGTTTCCCTTTTTAACAATAGTATATACCTACATCATAAAGTTGCAATGGTGATTGAGTTAGAAACTGTAAACCACAGAACACACAGTAAATGCTCCAAAATATTAGGTAGTATGGTGGCTCAGTGGTAAAGAACCTGCCTGCCAATGCAGGAGACTCGGGTTCAGTCCAAGTGTCAGGAAGATCCTCTGGAGAAGGAAAAGGCAACCCACTCCACTACTCGTACGTGGGAAATCCCATGAACAGAGAAGCCTGGTGGGCCATAGTCCATGAGGTCCCAAAAAGTCGGATATGATTTAGCAACTAAACAACATTATTATAAAGTCTGTTGTTAGTTTCTGATAGCTGCCATAACAAAGTACAACAAACTAGGTAGCTTAAAACAGCAAAAAATAACTTTTTTGGTTTCAGTCTCTTATTCTTTTTGGTTGAATCAGTTTCTCTTATTCTGCCTTGAAACTGAATCCACAAGCCACAATGAAAATCCATCTCATAACTTTACAGGCTCACCTCCTATATACGTTTATGGTGGGATTGATTTCTGAGAGAATGTTTCCCTAACAGTTAGGCAGGCAGGAAATCCAGTCCTCAGGTGGCCACCCACAGGGACAGGGGGCTATCTGACGTCTGCCCCAGGAAATACCAAGAGGAGAAGAGGAGGAAGGCTCTCGGCCAGACTGGCTGGACCTGACTATCCTACAGGATAATCAGTCACATCCTTATAGAGCTGACAACTTTTGTACAGGATCGAATGTTTTCATTTCATCTGACTGTATCAGCTGCCCCTTGCCTTTCTTATAGACCAAAAGTTCCACCCAAAAGTATATTATCTGTGACACCTGGTGGGGGGTGGGGGGGTGGAGATCTTTGCATCCCATGTTAATCTCTGTCATCAGCACCTGGTAGGAAAGCCAGAGGTCCCCTGGGAAACAAATGCTTGCATGACACAATGGGTGGTTTTAGCTATTCCTTACTGCCGAGTTGTTTTTTTCTTTGCTGGTTTTGATTTTTCCATGAAGTGAAACCTGCTCACCTCTTATATTCTGGAGCAGTTCCTGAGGAATGCTGAGGTGTCTCAAAAGGAGAGACTATCTAGGAGACATACAATAACCAAATTCCTTGCCTTTTTTCCCCCATAAATTCCTTCATTTATCCACCTGTTTTGTTTCCCTTTTTAACAATAGTATATACCTACATCATAAAGTTGCAATGGTGATTGAGTTAGAAACTGTAAACCACAGAACACACAGTAAATGCTCCAAAATATTAGGTAGTATGGTGGCTCAGTGGTAAAGAACCTGCCTGCCAATGCAGGAGACTCGGGTTCAGTCCAAGTGTCAGGAAGATCCTCTGGAGAAGGAAAAGGCAACCCACTCCACTACTCGTACGTGGGAAATCCCATGAACAGAGAAGCCTGGTGGGCCATAGTCCATGAGGTCCCAAAAAGTCGGATATGATTTAGCAACTAAACAACATTATTATAAAGTCTGTTGTTAGTTTCTGATAGCTGCCATAACAAAGTACAACAAACTAGGTAGCTTAAAACAGCAAAAAATAACTTTTTTGGTTTCAGTCTCTTATTCTGGAAATATAAGTGTGAAATCAAAGTGTTGACAGAGCCATGCTCCCTTGAATCCTGTAGGGGAGAATTCTTCCTTGCCTCTTCGCAGCTTCTGGTGGTTTGTCTCAATCCTTGATGTTCCTTGGTTGGTAGATGTATCACTCTAATCCTGTCTTCATAGGGTGTTCTCCCCTTGTCTCTGTCTTCACGTCAGTCTTCTTATAAGGACACCAGTCATACTGGGTTAGTGGCCCACCCTATTCTAGTGTGACTTCAAGTTTAATTATATCTACGGTAACCTTATATCCGCATAAAAAGTTACATTCTGAGGTTCTGAGAGCTAGGACTTCAGCAAGTCTTTTGTGGGGGACACAATCAACCTATAACAATGCTTTATGTGCAAGCTGACATTCCTACCTGCAAACAGATTGAAGTTGAATGTGTCTTCTCCCTATAGGCAATCTGGTCCTCCTCAGGTGCTCCCATCTCAGAGGGTAGCACTGCCTTCAGTCTCTCCCATGTCAGAAACCAAAGTTGCCTTCCTTTAATTCCTCCTTATTCTGTGGCCCCTTGTTCCTATCAGTCAGATCCTGTTGGGGCTTCCTCATTTATTTCTCTTCATTAGGTTTCATCTCTGCGTCATTGAGACCATTTTTCTCTGTAACTGTCCAAGCTTCCTAACTGATTATCTAGCTATTCAAAGCTAGAACAACTGTTCTTTCTCCAAAAGTCTCCAGAATGCTGTAAATGATCACTCTAAAGATCAAGCCAGATCAGGTCAAGATATGCTTGCTTATCATACTGACTTTTCACTGCTTTCAAGATCAAATCCAAATGCATATCCGTATCATTACTGAGAACTCTATTCATTCCAGCTCTCTCTCTCCTCACTCTGATTCTTCAAATCCCAGGCATGCTTTGATACTTGGAGCTCCTCTGCCTTGCACTGCTCCTCTTTCTTCCTGGCCTTTCTTCCTGGCCTTTGCTTCTTTTTGCTCTTTCCACCACCTTTTTTGACTAACCACTTACTCTTTCAGAAATGAGCTTAGACATCAAATTCTTACCCAGATCTTTCCTAATCTTTTTTCCTTGCCCACTGTGGAAGCTGAATTGGATGCTATTCCTATGGAATCCACAGCACCCCCTAGCTCTACCGTGTACTGTGTTTTCCCATTTACGTGTCTGCTTCTCACATGACACTATAAATTTCTGGAGGACAGGACCTGAGAATGATGCATCACTGTATTGTTGCAACCCCAAGATAAGCATGTTTATTCCTTAATTTACAAATACTTGCTCAACCCCTGCACTGTGCAAGTAACTATCTGCACTTCAGAAATATGTATGAAGAAAAAGACAGATGTTCTACAAAACTTAATGTACTGTGAGTAAAACAGTAAACTAAATAAGCAGTTACAGTCTAACAAGTGTCTTGATAAGGGTAGTACAGATTCCTGTGGCCTCAGAGAGTCAAGAAGATTATCTAAGAAGACCTGAAGCATGGACTGAGTTATCCAGGTAAAGAGTAGCAGGTGTAGAAAACCAAGAGGAAGGGCATGGGTTGTACCCCAGTGAGAAGTGCAGCAAAGGAAGAGGGGCAAGTAGTAAACCATTGTAAAGGCGTGTAAATTAATATCAAAATGGTTTAATATATTTTAAGAAAATTGAGAAAATACCAGAGGGCATTCAATATTGTAATGACTCATGGGCATATATTTCAGAAATGCCAGTGGGGCAATTATGTAGAAAACCAATTGAATAGGGATAGATTTGTAATTTAGATGCTAGTTACTATCCAGGTGAAAGGAAAGAGCAGCATATTCTAGGACAGTGACAGTGTGACAGGAGAGAAGTTAGGCAACTTGGATGAATAATTCGAAGGTAGAAAAAGAGAACTGGGTGACTGTGGTAGGGAAGTGAGAGATTTCTGGGCTGGATGTATTTTTATTAATTCACTGAAATAAAAAAGAGTATATAAAGTATACATTTGGGACATAGGGAGAAATGATGATGCAATTCTGAATGTGAGGTTGGTACCCACATAATGTTCAGAAGGATGTACGCAGGAGACAGCCAATATATGGACCAATTGCTTAAGGAAAAAATCTGGCCTGGAAATATTGATGCATCTTTTTATTCTGCTGAACAGGTTCTCATTACAGACTGCATACTAAAACCACCAAGGGATCATTAAAAAAAAAAAAAAACAACAACAACAAAAAAACTATGCCTGGTCCTTATTGCCAGTGTTTCTCCTTTAATTCTATGCAGGCATGAGTATTGCTTAAAAGTTCCCCCAAAGAATTCTAAAATAGAGCCTCAGTTTTAAACTGCTGCTCTATAATATATATTTTTAAAAATTCCCAATGTCCATGTCATGACAAAAAAAAGAGACCCTGTGGAATTTGACTCAAGTCTTTCACTCTCTTGACACTTCACACATCCTTTACATCTTATATGTCAAAAACCCTGGTATTCTTCCCCAAACAAGTTAAGGAGTGACACACTTCCTTTCCTTTACTTGTCTTCCTTCCTCGGCTCCGAAATCTCCTTCCTGGCTGCTTCTGAATTCCTATTCAGTCTTCAAGGTCCAATTGATATGTCACCTCCTCTCTGAAGCCTTACCAGCCCCCATCTAGATACCGAATTAATCTCCCACACTTATCACATCATATCATAATTATTTGATTGCATTTTAACTGGATCATTAGAAAGACAGTATTGTGCATTCATGGAAATGTCAATGAAAGAAGGAAAAATGAAGAGCATAATTACAAGGTTGTTTCCTTCACATAAAAAAAAGGCACCTTACATTTGCATAGTATTTTCATAGATATTTTATTTAATCCCACAGCACCTTGTGGATTAGTCAGGGAGAGCATTGTTTCTCCCATCAATATCAGTGATTCTCCACTCTACTTTTCTAAAATATCATTTTTAGAAATGACCTCCTTAAGTGGGTTTGCTACATGTATTTTCCCACTTATTTCACTATGCTACCAAATCTAAGCACTTGCTAGAAAATTATATTTTGAAACAAGCTGATGGAGGACTTTTTAATTTAAACCAAATTTGTTCAGATCCTGTGCTGAATCTCTTGCTTGTGAATACTGGTCTACTGTCAACCACGGTCCTCTCTATTTTCTGAAAGGAGAGCTGCCTACATTGACAATATCAAGGTGTACTCTTGCCCTGTGGCTTGGTCATATAGGAGCACAGGGGATGATTAAAGGGATGCAAGAGAGTAGAGTAGTGTAGGGTTGCCAAGAATGACTGCACCCCTCAACTAAAGGCCACTGGTTCCCGTCAAGGCAGGCCTTGTCCCCCAGCCTTGCTGTAATTGTCCTTTCCCTTTACCTCTCATGCCCTGGGTGGTATTTAAAGCACTATTACTAGTGAAGCACACAACTGACTGTACTGGGGCACTGTATTCTCTCTTGTGCTTCTTCCCCTAGGTCCTGGACACACTTTTCTAAATAGTTCCTTTATTAAACTTTTAAAATTATTTTGAATGTGTCATTTGCTACCTGCTAGGCCACTGATTGAAGTTATCCCAAATGTATACTGGTTTGGATCAACAGTTTTTCAGTCAGAAGGTATGATTTCATGTGTCAGAAGAATATGTGGTTTTAATTTAGCATCTTCTAATGTTTAGTTTCCTAAATTATGATGAGTCTTTGTAAAAAATGGCATTGAACAGTTACTGGATAGTCTTATGAAATATATTTTAGGTGATTAATAAACATCATCATAATCTGACACAATCATTCAATTTAGTGCTTATTAGACACTAAATAAACCTTAAGATGTATTACCTTCCATTATGACTTAAGTTTTATGATATTTGTGACAGTTTTATCTTTTAATGTCCGATACTTTCTACCAAATTTCAAAAGATTAAATGAAGGATATCAACTAATACTAAAATAATATCATTGCTGTTTCACAATACTTTTCTCCTACCATTTCCATTCCCAGGAAACATTTATTTCATACTGGAAAAAATTCACTTATTCTTTCATTGATTCACTTATTCTTCAATCAATTATTTGAACCAATACTGTGCTAAGCATAAGAAAGTAGAGCTGCCAACTAAAACTTACAGTCCTTAATCTCTTAGACCACACAGTAAAAAGGTTATGTAACATGCTGAAATTTTAAGGGTCATCAGAATAATTTTTGACATACAAATGTTATATATATTTATATGTTGTAAATGAGGGCTTATCAAAGGGAAAGTCAAAGCCTATCAAAGGTAAGTAATTGACCTAACCAAGTGATTTCTTCAACCTACAGAGCTCCCTATTATATTTAGACAGTTTAAATGTATTTAGTGAACCAAATCAATTTAAGATAGTCAGAGCCAAATTAACAATTATGACTAAAATGTGTATCTGAGCTGTTAAGAACACATGCTTTGGAATTAAGAGTGTCTTATTTTGCCTCTAGCTTTGTGACCATAATCAGATATTCAACATTTCAGACCTGTTTTTTTCTCTATAAAATGGGGTTACTAATATACCTTTCTCCAGAATTTCTGAGGTACTGTTAAAATTATTGCATATATGCACCTTGGCCTTGAAACTGAGGGAAAAATAGCCAACTCACCTGATCAACCATTGTTGTCCATTCCTTCTGTGAGAGGCAGTGACCTTTTCCACATGGTGAACACTAATGCTAATAGGTTACCAGCTGGGATGAACCCAACGCTTCAGTAGAAAGCCCATTAAGAATGTTATATTGGGCTTCCCTGGTGGTCCAGTGGATAAAGACGCCGCCTTGCAGTGCAAGATTTGATGTTATTTTCCTAAATTATGATGAGTCTTTGTAAAAAATGGCATTGAACAGTTACTGGATAGTCTTATGAAATATATTTTAGGTGATTAATAAACATCATCATAATCTGACACAATCATTCAATTTAGTGCTTATTAGACACTAAATAAACCTTAAGATGTATTACCTTCCATTATGACTTAAGTTTTATGATATTTGTGACAGTTTTATCTTTTAATGTCCGATACTTTCTACCAAATTTCAAAAGATTAAATGAAGGATATCAACTAATACTAAAATAATATCATTGCTGTTTCACAATACTTTTCTCCTACCATTTCCATTCCCAGGAAACATTTATTTCATACTGGAAAAAATTCACTTATTCTTTCATTGATTCACTTATTCTTCAATCAATTATTTGAACCAATACTGTGCTAAGCATAAGAAAGTAGAGCTGCCAACTAAAACTTACAGTCCTTAATCTCTTAGACCACACAGTAAAAAGGTTATGTAACATGCTGAAATTTTAAGGGTCATCAGAATAATTTTTGACATACAAATGTTATATATATTTATATGTTGTAAATGAGGGCTTATCAAAGGGAAAGTCAAAGCCTATCAAAGGTAAGTAATTGACCTAACCAAGTGATTTCTTCAACCTACAGAGCTCCCTATTATATTTAGACAGTTTAAATGTATTTAGTGAACCAAATCAATTTAAGATAGTCAGAGCCAAATTAACAATTATGACTAAAATGTGTATCTGAGCTGTTAAGAACACATGCTTTGGAATTAAGAGTGTCTTATTTTGCCTCTAGCTTTGTGACCATAATCAGATATTCAACATTTCAGACCTGTTTTTTTCTCTATAAAATGGGGTTACTAATATACCTTTCTCCAGAATTTCTGAGGTACTGTTAAAATTATTGCATATATGCACCTTGGCCTTGAAACTGAGGGAAAAATAGCCAACTCACCTGATCAACCATTGTTGTCCATTCCTTCTGTGAGAGGCAGTGACCTTTTCCACATGGTGAACACTAATGCTAATAGGTTACCAGCTGGGATGAACCCAACGCTTCAGTAGAAAGCCCATTAAGAATGTTATATTGGGCTTCCCTGGTGGTCCAGTGGATAAAGACGCCGCCTTGCAGTGCAAGAGGCGCTGGTTTGTTTCCCATGTGCCGCGGAGCAGCTTTTAATTTTTTAAAAGACTTTGATCTGGTAGAATGAGTATCCTTAAACCTTAATTTAGGGCTTCCCTGGTGGTCCAGTGGGTAAGGACACCACCTTGCAGTGCAAGGGGCGCCAGTTCGATCCCTGGCCTGGGAGGATCCCACGTGCCGCGGAGTGGCTGGACTGATGTGTCCAATTACCAAGCCAGAGCTCTGGAGCGCATGCAACCAGAGCCGGTGCTCTGCAACGAGAGAGGCCACTGCAATGGGAGGCCCACACAGGCCAAAGAACAAAGATGGATGAAAATAGATAAATGAAAGACCAATAGAAGTGGCCAAAAAAGAAAAAGAAAGAAATCGTACATACTTAAAAAACAACAACAACAAAAAAGTATTTAAAAAAGAAAAAGAATGTTATATTCTGTATACCTATGGTGGATTCAGGTCAATGTGTGACAGTTAACAACAAAACTCTGTAAAAAATAAAAATAAAAATGTTATATTTCATTCTCAAACCCATTTATTTTCAGTGTATAGCATTATTATGCCTGCATGCACAGTCGCTAAGTCATGTCTGACACTTTTGGGACCCCACAGACTACAGCTCACCAGGCTCTGGTGTCCATAGGATTCTCCAGGCAAGAACACTAGAGTGAGTTGCCATTTCTTCCTTTAGGGGGATCTCCCTGACTCAGAGATGGAACCTGTGTCTCCTGTGTCTCTGGCATGGTGGGCAGATAGATTCCTTATCACTGTGTCACCTGGGAGACCCATATAGTGTTATTATAAAGATATAATTTCATATGGTAAACTGGTGAAATAGGAGCACAGAAAGACAGCTAGTTCTATTAAAACATTCTGCATATATTGGAAAGAATTATTCAGTTGTTTACAAATATACTATGTGAATGTGAATGAAAAAAAAATAGCTAGGGAAGAATTTTGGATGCAGGCTAACTTTACAATTTCTCACTTCAATTTTTTAAAAAACTAAAACTTGTTTGCCTTATGGGTGTGATTTTTGTAAAGAAGACAATGAAGATATAATCAAAGATCTACACTAAAAGTCTGAACAGTACACTGAGGATGGGCTAACAAACTTAACATTTACATTTTAAGTTAAAATAAGTATTTAATATTTTTGTTTTCTTTTTAAAATTTTTTTCTTTAACTCATTTTTTTTCAAGTAACCACTCAAATACCACTTTCAATTCCACCAGGACAGAAAATGTTCACTATACTATGTATTTGATTCCTTATTATGTATTGATATCAATACCGGCCTTCATATGAGGCTCAGTGGTAAAGAATCCACCTACCAACGCAGGAGATGCAGGATACAAGGGTTCAATCCCTTGGTAGAGAAGATCCCCAGGCGAAGCAAATGGCAACACACACCAGTATTCTTGCCTGGAGAATTCCATGGACAGAGGACCCTGGTGGACTATAGTCCATGAGGTTGCAAACAGACATGACAGCATGCACACATGATGATGTATCAATACTACTTTATAGAACTGTGCCATTGTCCATCAAACCTAGTCCCTTCTATTTCTGAGCACACAGTTGTACTGCACACATTTCCCAGGTTCCTTTGCACTTTGATGTAGTCAGAAGACTAGATTCTGCCTTCTCAGGCTCCTTCCCTACCACCAGCCAGATACAGATCATCATCAGGCTCTGGGAAACAGCAGAGTCATAGTATGGAAGGAGCCTGAATCATGACATTAAGGAAAGCCATCTGCTAATCAGAAGTCTATGTATTTGTTTTATTCATTTATCAAGCAAATATTTATTGAGAATCCAGTATATGTCAGACACTTTGCAAGGCACTGGGCATATATTAGTAACCAAAACAGACAAAGTCATTATATTCAGGAAGCCAGCTGTATGGTTTTCCACAGGCACTGATTTCACACTCAATGAGTGCACAGCAGCCTACAGTTTGAAAAGTTTGTCTAAAATGACTGTCTCTCATGGGCCCAGGTTCTGGCTTTCCCTTCATGGCTCCATGCTGCTTACTATGTTGATGGTGCCTTCTCTACTGAGATTATCCATTACACACATATTTCTCTTCCATTAATTGCCTTAAAAAATCCCATGCCCTCCTCTAGGGGATCTTCCTGATAAAGGGATCGAATCCAGGTCTTTTATGTTTCCTGCATTGGCAGGTGAGTTCTTTATCATCAGTGCCACCTAGGAGGCCTGTGTGACTATTGTAGATTATAATTATTCAGAAAGACTGGTATCTGGGTTTTAGTTTTGAGGTCTAGGAAATGCTAACTAGTATCTATATATAATTGCTCCCAAGTCTGTTCCAATGATCAAAGAACTTTTGTATTTCTGAAGCAAGTAAGAACTATACCTCTTGGCTTTCTCAGCCTTAGGTACTATGATGGCTTATCGACAATCTCCAATTGAGAATTCAATCTAGCATTAGCCCTCAATACACTAGTCCTGAAGCATACAGAAATGAAACACATTGGTGGGTGGCGAAGCAAATGGCAACACACACCAGTATTCTTGCCTGGAGAATTCCATGGACAGAGGACCCTGGTGGACTATAGTCCATGAGGTTGCAAACAGACATGACAGCATGCACACATGATGATGTATCAATACTACTTTATAGAACTGTGCCATTGTCCATCAAACCTAGTCCCTTCTATTTCTGAGCACACAGTTGTACTGCACACATTTCCCAGGTTCCTTTGCACTTTGATGTAGTCAGAAGACTAGATTCTGCCTTCTCAGGCTCCTTCCCTACCACCAGCCAGATACAGATCATCATCAGGCTCTGGGAAACAGCAGAGTCATAGTATGGAAGGAGCCTGAATCATGACATTAAGGAAAGCCATCTGCTAATCAGAAGTCTATGTATTTGTTTTATTCATTTATCAAGCAAATATTTATTGAGAATCCAGTATATGTCAGACACTTTGCAAGGCACTGGGCATATATTAGTAACCAAAACAGACAAAGTCATTATATTCAGGAAGCCAGCTGTATGGTTTTCCACAGGCACTGATTTCACACTCAATGAGTGCACAGCAGCCTACAGTTTGAAAAGTTTGTCTAAAATGACTGTCTCTCATGGGCCCAGGTTCTGGCTTTCCCTTCATGGCTCCATGCTGCTTACTATGTTGATGGTGCCTTCTCTACTGAGATTATCCATTACACACATATTTCTCTTCCATTAATTGCCTTAAAAAATCCCATGCCCTCCTCTAGGGGATCTTCCTGATAAAGGGATCGAATCCAGGTCTTTTATGTTTCCTGCATTGGCAGGTGAGTTCTTTATCATCAGTGCCACCTAGGAGGCCTGTGTGACTATTGTAGATTATAATTATTCAGAAAGACTGGTATCTGGGTTTTAGTTTTGAGGTCTAGGAAATGCTAACTAGTATCTATATATAATTGCTCCCAAGTCTGTTCCAATGATCAAAGAACTTTTGTATTTCTGAAGCAAGTAAGAACTATACCTCTTGGCTTTCTCAGCCTTAGGTACTATGATGGCTTATCGACAATCTCCAATTGAGAATTCAATCTAGCATGAGCCCTCAATACACTAGTCCTGAGAATGTCTTGAGTGGCAGGATCAATCCCAGGCGTGGGCAGCTGTGCCATCAGCCACAAGCAGTGATACTGACTCTGATTTCCTACCTTATATGGGATAATCCCTATTAGATCACAAGAACTGAATTCCTAGAATCTCCTTTTTACCAGCCAAGTCCTCACTTACTGATTACACTTCTGTTTGGTTTTCATCACAGATCTGTTTGTTCATCTTGTCCTTGAATTTGACTATTTCTTTTTTGAAATATTTTATCTATCATTGTTTGATGTTTAGAAGAGTGTGCATTGGAGAGTATGTTGGTTTACATATTTTCTGTGCATTAATTCACAAGCCACTGTCATTGAAATCTCCTTATATTCATTTTTATAGTTAAGCCAAACCAAGGTCCCTTTATTCCCGTATGTGCTTCCTTAAAAAAAAAAAAATTTATTTGGCTGTGCTGGGTCTCAGTTGTGGCATGTGGGATCTAGTTCTCTGACCAGGGATCGAACTTGGGCCCCACTGCATTGGGAATACAGAGTCTTATCCACTGGACCACCAGGGAAGTACCCCCATGTGTCCCTAATTTCCTGCCTCACTGTCTTGTTCTTCACTTTTCCTATTGGTCCTTCCCTGTTCAAATCCTATTAACTTTTTCCTACTCAGCTCTCAAGTTAATTCGTGCAGAAAGCATTCTTTGTTCTTACCATCCAGAAGTCATATCCTAACTCTAACTGCAAATGACACATCATACCTCTATCTCTTTGAGAATGTTTTCAATATTCTTTCAACAAATTCTGAAGAGCCTGTACTTTGTCAATGTCTGCATTTGGCTTTGCACTCAGTAAGAGGTGTAACTCATCATTTGATGTCTTATATATTATACCCATTCATGCACCCGACAAGCATGACTTACTTCTCCTATTGAAATATAAGCTCCTTGAAGACAAAAGGTCTGTTCCAATGATCAAAGAACTTTTGTATTTCTGAAGCAAGTAAGAACTATACCTCTTGGCTTTCTCAGCCTTAGGTACTATGATGGCTTATCGACAATCTCCAATTGAGAATTCAATCTAGCATGAGCCCTCAATACACTAGTCCTGAGAATGTCTTGAGTGGCAGGATCAATCCCAGGCGTGGGCAGCTGTGCCATCAGCCACAAGCAGTGATACTGACTCTGATTTCCTACCTTATATGGGATAATCCCTATTAGATCACAAGAACTGAATTCCTAGAATCTCCTTTTTACCAGCCAAGTCCTCACTTACTGATTACACTTCTGTTTGGTTTTCATCACAGATCTGTTTGTTCATCTTGTCCTTGAATTTGACTATTTCTTTTTTGAAATATTTTATCTATCATTGTTTGATGTTTAGAAGAGTGTGCATTGGAGAGTATGTTGGTTTACATATTTTCTGTGCATTAATTCACAAGCCACTGTCATTGAAATCTCCTTATATTCATTTTTATAGTTAAGCCAAACCAAGGTCCCTTTATTCCCGTATGTGCTTCCTTAAAAAAAAAAAAATTTATTTGGCTGTGCTGGGTCTCAGTTGTGGCATGTGGGATCTAGTTCTCTGACCAGGGATCGAACTTGGGCCCCACTGCATTGGGAATACAGAGTCTTATCCACTGGACCACCAGGGAAGTACCCCCATGTGTCCCTAATTTCCTGCCTCACTGTCTTGTTCTTCACTTTTCCTATTGGTCCTTCCCTGTTCAAATCCTATTAACTTTTTCCTACTCAGCTCTCAAGTTAATTCGTGCAGAAAGCATTCTTTGTTCTTACCATCCAGAAGTCATATCCTAACTCTAACTGCAAATGACACATCATACCTCTATCTCTTTGAGAATGTTTTCAATATTCTTTCAACAAATTCTGAAGAGCCTGTACTTTGTCAATGTCTGCATTTGGCTTTGCACTCAGTAAGAGGTGTAACTCATCATTTGATGTCTTATATATTATACCCATTCATGCACCCGACAAGCATGACTTACTTCTCCTATTGAAATATAAGCTCCTTGAAGACAAAAGGTCTATTCCAGTCATCCTTTTCTCCCCAATGGACTTTTGTGCCAAGTTAATGCTTACTGAACTGATGTAAATTCAGTGAAGGAATAAATTCATGAATGAATCAAATGACATATTCTCAGTCGCAACAGAGTCTGACCATATTTTACACATTTTTTTCTTATCAGATCTAGAAAAATGGTCTGTTATATACAACAAGTAATTGTGGAGGATAACGATGGTGATATTTTGAATCTTACTTTAGTCAACTAATCAATGTGTGGAGAGAACATTACAATGTAAACATACACTTTAAAATCATCTTATTACAAATATTTCATATTCAAAATTATTAAGTAAAAAGTAAGTTTTACATCTGGTTCTCACATTACTGAACTAGAACGTTTTCCTTCTTTTTATAACATAAGTTTTATTTTGTAAGAATTCCTTCCAGATTTTAATCAACTTTTCTTTCTCTCATATGCTAAATTACTTCATCTTTGCCTCTAGGCAAAAAAATTGAGAAAATTATTTGAAGATTCTGCCACTATTTTTCATCAGTCAGATTTCCCTACTTCTGGTGATGCAAATTCAGGTGTCTTTCTTCTGAATTCTCACACTGCTTACTTTAATATTTTCCATGCAGTTTTCCTCTCATTACTTTAACCATGAGATTAAATGGAAAGGTGATAGTTTTAAACAACACCTGTTTAAACCCCATTTAAAAATGGTCTTCAATGGGAATCACATTCATTTTAAGACATTTAAGTATACTTTATTTCTATAGCTAGTAATAAATACTTAGAAAAACTCATTTGTATTTTGGTGTTCTTGATTTCTTTACATGATCTGCAGATCTCAAAAGTTACACAAAGCATGAAGAATTCCCAGAAATTCTGAGATTCAAGACTTTTTTAAGAACAGGGTTTTATGTGGGTGAGATAATTGAATATAGTTATCTTAATCTTTACAACACACTGATTTGGCTTTGCACTCAGTAAAGGTGAACTCATTCATTTGATGTCTTATATATTATACCCATTCATGCACCCGACAAGCATGACTTACTTCTCCTATTGAAATATAAGCTCCTTGAAGACAAAAGGTCTATTCCAGTCATCCTTTTCTCCCCAATGGACTTTTGTGCCAAGTTAATGCTTACTGAACTGATGTAAATTCAGTGAAGGAATAAATTCATGAATGAATCAAATGACATATTCTCAGTCGCAACAGAGTCTGACCATATTTTACACATTTTTTCTTATCAGATCTAGAAAATGGTCTGTTATATACAACAAGTAATTGTGGAGGATAACGATGGTGATATTTTGAATCTTACTTTAGTCAACTAATCAATGTGTGGAGAGAACATTACAATGTAAACATACACTTTAAAATCATCTTATTACAAATATTTCATATTCAAAATTATTAAGTAAAAAGTAAGTTTTACATCTGGTTCTCACATTACTGAACTAGAACGTTTTCCTTCTTTTTATAACATAAGTTTTATTTTGTAAGAATTCCTTCCAGATTTTAATCAACTTTTCTTTCTCTCATATGCTAAATTACTTCATCTTTGCCTCTAGGCAAAAAAATTGAGAAAATTATTTGAAGATTCTGCCACTATTTTTCATCAGTCAGATTTCCCTACTTCTGGTGATGCAAATTCAGGTGTCTTTCTTCTGAATTCTCACACTGCTTACTTTAATATTTTCCATGCAGTTTTCCTCTCATTACTTTAACCATGAGATTAAATGGAAAGGTGATAGTTTTAAACAACACCTGTTTAAACCCCATTTAAAAATGGTCTTCAATGGGAATCACATTCATTTTAAGACATTTAAGTATACTTTATTTCTATAGCTAGTAATAAATACTTAGAAAAACTCATTTGTATTTTGGTGTTCTTGATTTCTTTACATGATCTGCAGATCTCAAAAGTTACATAAAGCATGAAGAATTCCCAGAAATTCTGAGATTCAAGACTACTGATTAAATATGTTTCAGAGAACAGGGGTTTTATGTGGGTGAGATAATTGAATATAGTTATCTTAATCTTTACAACACACTGCTTCCAACCTCATTGCCTTTCATTCTTGCAGCTTCCCTGACACCAAAGCACTTACCATTTGTTCAGTCAAAATTTAATAAAGGGAGAAAACTGCTATGTTATTTTCCCAAATGTTTACTGTGTGCATTTCTCATTTGCCAATGTTTTGATTGGCAGTTTTATATAACCCTGGATTTTCATTTTATATGAAATTTGATGGGAAGTATATTTTAGAAGTCATAATCAAAATGACTACAGTACCCCTCTATGTGTTTTTCTAAGGAAGCTTTGTTTCTCCAAGTTGAACTTTATAGTCCAGAGACCCAGTGAGAAAATACGCATTTATAGGTTGCATCACTTTTGTTACTTGTAAAATAAATAAATAATTGCAAACCCTTTTAAACTTTACTTTGGTGGAAAAAATCAGGTACTGTCTGTTACATTTTCATAAGTTTCCTAAAATCTCCTGAGTGACTTTCTTTTTTGGAGTTTTTTTTCCTTCTTTTAGGGTCTGTTGAATAACTTGTAACTAAACGTAGTTTTGAGCTGTGGGAGCAGTGGTCATAAAATAAATGAACTATTCTTATTATTGACCTTTGATTATCCATCTGCAAGACTTTTTGTCCTATGTTCCTCCATTTCTAGCTACTTCAAGAATTGTTCATAAAGCAGGGTATCCCCATCACTTGGCAACTTGTAGCAAATATAGAATTTCAAGCTCCACAACAAACCTTCTGAATAAGAATCTGCATTTTTAACCAAAACTGGAGAAAGGCACTACCTCAAACCCATTAGAGTGGCCATCATTTAAAGGTTTACAAATAACATATGCTGAAAATGGTATGAAAAAAAAGAAATCTTCGTACGCTGTTGGGTGAAATGTAAATGGGTATAACTACATGAAAAACAGTGTGAAGCTTCCTTAAAAAAACTAAAAACAGAGTTACCGTATGATCCAGCAATCCCAATCCTGGGAATATAGCTGGAGAAAGCTATACTTCCAAAAGGCACACACACCCCAGTGTTCACTGCAGCACTGTTTACAATAGCCAGGATACAGAATCGACAGAGGAATGAGTAAAGAAGATTCAGAAAAAAAAGAAAGGATATCTTGATACATATGGAAAAATTAGACGTCCATTTGTTCAGTCAAAATTTAATAAAGGGAGAAAACTGCTATGTTATTTTCCCAAATGTTTACTGTGTGCATTTCTCATTTGCCAATGTTTTGATTGGCAGTTTTATATAACCCTGGATTTTCATTTTATATGAAATTTGATGGGAAGTATATTTTAGAAGTCATAATCAAAATGACTACAGTACCCCTCTATGTGTTTTTCTAAGGAAGCTTTGTTTCTCCAAGTTGAACTTTATAGTCCAGAGACCCAGTGAGAAAATACGCATTTATAGGTTGCATCACTTTTGTTACTTGTAAAATAAATAAATAATTGCAAACCCTTTTAAACTTTACTTTGGTGGAAAAAATCAGGTACTGTCTGTTACATTTTCATAAGTTTCCTAAAATCTCCTGAGTGACTTTCTTTTTTGGAGTTTTTTTTCCTTCTTTTAGGGTCTGTTGAATAACTTGTAACTAAACGTAGTTTTGAGCTGTGGGAGCAGTGGTCATAAAATAAATGAACTATTCTTATTATTGACCTTTGATTATCCATCTGCAAGACTTTTTGTCCTATGTTCCTCCATTTCTAGCTACTTCAAGAATTGTTCATAAAGCAGGGTATCCCCATCACTTGGCAACTTGTAGCAAATATAGAATTTCAAGCTCCACAACAAACCTTCTGAATAAGAATCTGCATTTTTAACCAAAACTGGAGAAAGGCACTACCTCAAACCCATTAGAGTGGCCATCATTTAAAGGTTTACAAATAACATATGCTGAAAATGGTATGAAAAAAAAGAAATCTTCGTACGCTGTTGGGTGAAATGTAAATGGGTATAACTACATGAAAAACAGTGTGAAGCTTCCTTAAAAAAACTAAAAACAGAGTTACCGTATGATCCAGCAATCCCAATCCTGGGAATATAGCTGGAGAAAGCTATACTTCCAAAAGGCACACACACCCCAGTGTTCACTGCAGCACTGTTTACAATAGCCAGGATACAGAATCGACAGAGGAATGAGTAAAGAAGATTCAGAAAAAAAAAAAAGAAAGGAATATTTGATACATATGGAATATTACTCATTAGTGAAAAAGGAACGAAATAATGCATCTAGCAACATGGATGCACCTAGTTTAACGCACTAAGTGAAGTTAAGTCAGAAAGACAAATACCATAAAATATCACTTACATGCAGTTTCTGCAGTGGCTCAGTGGTAAAAGAATCCATTTGCCAATGCAGGAGAAGCAGGTTTGATCCCTGAGTTGGGAAGATCCTCTGGAGAAGGAAATGGCAACTCACTCCAGTATTCTTGCCTGGAGAACGCTATAAACAGAGCAGTCTGGCAGGCTACAGTCCACTGGATACACAACTTAGCCACTAAACAACAGAAACACTTATATGTGGGATCTAAAATATGGCACAAACGAACTTATCTACAAAACAGAAAGAGATACACAGATATACAGGACAAACTTGAGATTGCCAAGGGGTGATGAAGGTAGGGATGAACTGGGAGTTTGGGATTAACAATACAAACTATTATCTCTATATATATTACTGAATCACTTTGCCATATACCAGAAACTAACACAGCATTGTAAAGCAATTATACTTCAATAAAATAATTCAAAAAAAAAAAAAGAATTTGCATTTTGACAAAAAGTTCAGGTAATTAATATGTCTTTCAAAGTTTGAGAAGCATTAATCTAGATAAATTTGTTATGCATTTTAAGACTTTTCCTACACTGTTTAATCAGCTGATTTTAAATGCTTCCTGTGTTCCCAACTTAGTTTCCCATGTTATGAAGTTCGCTTCTGAATAAGAATCTGCATTTAACCAAAACTGGAGAAAGGCACTACCTCAAACCCATTAGAGTGGCCATCATTTAAAGGTTTACAAATAACATATGCTGAAAATGGTATGAAAAAAGAAATCTTGACGCTGTTGGGTGAAATGTAAATGGGTATAACTACATGAAAAACAGTGTGAAGCTTCCTTAAAAAAACTAAAAACAGAGTTACCGTATGATCCAGCAATCCCAATCCTGGGAATATAGCTGGAGAAAGCTATACTTCCAAAAGGCACACACACCCCAGTGTTCACTGCAGCACTGTTTACAATAGCCAGGATACAGAATCGACAGAGGAATGAGTAAAGAAGATTCAGAAAAAAAAAAAAGAAAGGAATATTTGATACATATGGAATATTACTCATTAGTGAAAAAGGAACGAAATAATGCATCTAGCAACATGGATGCACCTAGTTTAACGCACTAAGTGAAGTTAAGTCAGAAAGACAAATACCATAAAATATCACTTACATGCAGTTTCTGCAGTGGCTCAGTGGTAAAAGAATCCATTTGCCAATGCAGGAGAAGCAGGTTTGATCCCTGAGTTGGGAAGATCCTCTGGAGAAGGAAATGGCAACTCACTCCAGTATTCTTGCCTGGAGAACGCTATAAACAGAGCAGTCTGGCAGGCTACAGTCCACTGGATACACAACTTAGCCACTAAACAACAGAAACACTTATATGTGGGATCTAAAATATGGCACAAACGAACTTATCTACAAAACAGAAAGAGATACACAGATATACAGGACAAACTTGAGATTGCCAAGGGGTGATGAAGGTAGGGATGAACTGGGAGTTTGGGATTAACAATACAAACTATTATCTCTATATATATTACTGAATCACTTTGCCATATACCAGAAACTAACACAGCATTGTAAAGCAATTATACTTCAATAAAATAATTCAAAAAAAAAAAAAGAATTTGCATTTTGACAAAAAGTTCAGGTAATTAATATGTCTTTCAAAGTTTGAGAAGCATTAATCTAGATAAATTTGTTATGCATTTTAAGACTTTTCCTACACTGTTTAATCAGCTGATTTTAAATGCTTCCTGTGTTCCCAACTTAGTTTCCCATGTTATGAAGTTCCTGCTCTATTCTCCAAAGTTAGAGAGAGAAGTTCGTATTATAGTAGTGAGGAAAATTGTCTTGAATTTCTAGCTAATGTAAAGATACCATTTTTTGCAACATTGCTTGTTTAACTGTTTGGGTGGGAACATTTCCAAAATGCATCACACATTTCTTAATCTCTGAAAATAGGGTGCACTGAATATAATTAACCCTTTCCTTAATAAATGCTGTTCATTATTATGAACATCAATAATAACACTGATGGAAACAAAAATGAGCTTAAAAGCTGGTCAGTTTTTCAGGTATTAATAAATCTTATTGGGCTTTCCACAGACTAGGCTATTGCTCTCATTCACTTCTTCCTTCACATAGTTAATTTTTCTCCTTCTTTCATAGCACTGCCACTTTCTCATTAGGTTTCACCACTCCTCGTGAGAGTCTTCTCACTCCTGTTACTATTATGCAGTGGTACCGCTCCACTGCTCACAGCTCTGCCCTGTTGAGGCATACTTCTCTTTCTTGTTTTTATGTTTATTTTTGCATTTTTCTAGTGTTTTCCCTTCCTTGTTTCTGCTTTTCTTTTCCTGCTACATATTATCCCATCTCACAACTGCAGTCTTTCATATTGCTTTATTTGGTCTGTTTATATTCATAGTACATAATGATACATCTGTTTTTTTTGTTGTTTTTTTTTTAAAAGATTTATTTATTTGTTTTGGGCGGGGGTCGGGTTGGGGAGGGAGGGGAGCAGGCGGCCCACTTCTATTGGTCTTTCTCTATTTTCATCCGTCTTTGTTCTTTGGCTCCTGTGGGCCTCCCATCGCGGTGGCGTCTGTCGTTGCAGAGCGCCAGCTCTGGGCACATGGGCGCATGCGCGCCAGAGCTCCAGCTCGGTAATTGGACACATCGGTCCAGCCGCTCCGCGGCACGTGGGATCTTCCCAGGCCAGGGATCGAACTGGCGCCCCTTGCACTGCAAGGCGGTGTCCTTACCCACTGGACCACCAGGGGAAGCCCGTACATCTGGTTTCAAAATTACTTTCTATTTTCTTTCTATTGAATTTGTTTTATCCTGTTATTTCTTACCTTCTTGGTATTAATAAAACTGTTTATTATTCTATTTCCACTCTGCAATTTTAGATTTTTTAGAGGTTGTCCTAGATTGCAACATGTATTTTAGATTTATTGAAGTCTTATACAAATTAATAATAACAAAATTTCAGGTTTAGTCTTATAAAAATTAATGATTTTACCACTTTTACAATACTGCTAAAATTTTGGAGCACTTTAATCCCATTTAATTTTCTCAGTTTTATGTTATTATTGTCATGTAGTTTAACTCTACATAAAATTCTCAGACCTACTATTATTGTTTCACACATCATTATGTCCCCACATTGTTGCTTATACACTTTTTTAAAATTCTGGCCTCTTTTTACTGGTTGTTTATTTATTTATTTTCATCCATCTTTATTCTTTGGCCTGTGTAGGACTCCCATTGCAGTGGCCTCTCTCGTTGCAGAGCACAGGCTCTGGGCTCATGCACTCCAGAGCACTGGCTTGTAATTGAAAAGACCGGTCCAGCCACTCCACAGCAAGTGGGATCTTCCTAGGCCAGGGATTGGCCTGATGCCCCTTGCACTGCAAGGTAGACCCTTTGCCCACTGGACCACCAGGGAAGCCCTATACATTGTTTTTTAAATTGTTATTTCCAGTCAATGTCCATTTATATTTATCCACATATTTATCCTTTTTTGTTGTTCTCCATTTCTTGTGTCAGTTTAAATGTTTTTCCAAGATACATACTTCTAGGTTGACAGTTATTTTTGCCCAGCCCTTTATGATGTCATTTCATTGCCTTTTGTTTTCATCATTTCTGTTAATGAGTCAGCTGTCCATTTATATTGCCACTCTGTTGCAGGTAATACATGTATTTTCTTCTCTAGCTATTCTTAATATTTGCTCTTTCTATTTCATTTTCAACTATCTTACTCTATGTTGCTAGGTAAGTTTTCCCTTGTATTTGTCAAGCTTTAGGCCAATAGAATTTTCTGAATCTGCAGAATTATGTATTTTGTCAGTTTGGGAAAATTCTTAGCATTGCTTAGCATTGCTCCAAATATTACTTCTACCCATCCTTTCTTTTCATTATTTATTGGACTCCAATAATACACATGTAAAATACTTCCATTCTTTTCACATAAGTCAGAAATCTTCAAAAGGAACATTTATTCCTGGATGGGTTAAAGGCTGAAACAGAAATGTGCAGCTATGAAGGGATGACTAGGAAAACTTGATACAATGAAGAGATCATTGGTGTAAGAGTACTGATAAGCTGTGTAATGAAAACAGAGAAACTAATAATGAAAAAATAGAACCTTCAGAAAAATGAGATGACATCTGCTGCTACTTATACTCAGTATTTTCAGATTCTTGAAGTGGGAAAATGGATGAGGATTCAGAGTTAAAAGCTTCCACATTTCACACATCTTACAGGTTGCTAAATAAATTTTTTAAAAACTTAATTTTTTTAGGCGCATGGTCAGATTTCAAGTCTTTTTTTTTCTTATCTATTTTTGTACTTAATATAGAACAAATAGTCAACTTTCCGTTGCAGAGCACAGGCTCTGGGCTCATGCACTCCAGAGCACTGGCTTGTAATTGAAAAGACCGGTCCAGCCACTCCACAGCAAGTGGGATCTTCCTAGGCCAGGGATTGGCCTGATGCCCCTTGCACTGCAAGGTAGACCCTTTGCCCACTGGACCACCAGGGAAGCCCTATACATTGTTTTTT
Source organism: Tragulus kanchil (assembly GCA_022376925.1). NCBI lineage: Eukaryota > Metazoa > Chordata > Mammalia > Artiodactyla > Tragulidae > Tragulus > Tragulus kanchil. Next base: position 249,039,623 of record JAIOJX010000026.1, on the reverse strand, counting down.
AAATTGTTATTTCCAGTCAATGTCCATTTATATTTATCCACATATTTATCCTTTTTTGTTGTTCTCCATTTCTTGTGTCAGTTTAAATGTTTTTCCAAGATACATACTTCTAGGTTGACAGTTATTTTTGCCCAGCCCTTTATGATGTCATTTCATTGCCTTTTGTTTTCATCATTTCTGTTAATGAGTCAGCTGTCCATTTATATTGCCACTCTGTTGCAGGTAATACATGTATTTTCTTCTCTAGCTATTCTTAATATTTGCTCTTTCTATTTCATTTTCAACTATCTTACTCTATGTTGCTAGGTAAGTTTTCCCTTGTATTTGTCAAGCTTTAGGCCAATAGAATTTTCTGAATCTGCAGAATTATGTATTTTGTCAGTTTGGGAAAATTCTTAGCATTGCTTAGCATTGCTCCAAATATTACTTCTACCCATCCTTTCTTTTCATTATTTATTGGACTCCAATAATACACATGTAAAATACTTCCATTCTTTTCACATAAGTCAGAAATCTTCAAAAGGAACATTTATTCCTGGATGGGTTAAAGGCTGAAACAGAAATGTGCAGCTATGAAGGGATGACTAGGAAAACTTGATACAATGAAGAGATCATTGGTGTAAGAGTACTGATAAGCTGTGTAATGAAAACAGAGAAACTAATAATGAAAAAATAGAACCTTCAGAAAAATGAGATGACATCTGCTGCTACTTATACTCAGTATTTTCAGATTCTTGAAGTGGGAAAATGGATGAGGATTCAGAGTTAAAAGCTTCCACATTTCACACATCTTACAGGTTGCTAAATAAATTTTTTAAAAACTTAATTTTTTTAGGCGCATGGTCAGATTTCAAGTCTTTTTTTTTCTTATCTATTTTTGTACTTAATATAGAACAAATAGTCAACTTTAAATTTAAATATATCTTCTTTTGAATCCTAGGCCCACTGTTAAGTGTTTGACCTAGATAGAGCACATTAAATATTTTCCCTGAAAACACTTATATATATTTAAAATGAGAATAATAATAGTACTGAACCTTTTGGATTGTAATGAATAGCAATAACTGAAATAAAAGTATTTAGTACAAAACAGACATTTGAAATGGTAACCATTCTTAGAGAATGACTAAATTACCCTTTACATAATTGATGAAAAGGTACTAGGTGCTTTAAAAATTATTCAATTTTTTGTGCTGAATCATAAACCTCTGACTGAAACCCTTTAGCAATGACTTAAGTCTGAACTGAAAAGTGGGAGTATTGTAATCTGTTGTCTTCATGACTAAACTTGTCATCTCCCTGAGCTCTTATCCTAAGATATGCATGCTATTCGATGACAGGTGCTCAGACACATCTTAGTTCTTGTCTCACTTTTCTAGCTCCTCTGGGTCTCTTATAAATTCACATTGACTCTAAAACAAAGAACTTTACTGGAAAGACGGAAAGTTGTTTCTGTAGGCCTGTGTACTATTCATTAGGTATAAGCTGTAATGTTTGAGATGTGTAATGCATTAATCATTTAACATGACATTAATACATGCCTTTAATCCTCATAACAGTGCTCTGAGATGGATACTATTGTTACCCTTATTGTGTAAATGAGAAAACTAAGATAGATATTTTAAACAATTTTCACAGCTGTGAAGTGGTAGAGCAGCATAGTAACACCGACTGTCTAGTTTTGATCATGATGTAATAATGCCTCTCACAATTACTACTATATTTACCATAAACATTGCCTTAGAGTTTGGAATCCTAGTGGTTAAAATCATTATTCATTAAGGACAGAGAAAGGAATGTGTGTAGTTTTTGTTACCACTAAACTTTGGAAATTCATTGTCTTGTTATCTATACTGAATTTAATTAAAATTCCTTGGGAAAACCCATGCTATTCTTTAAAATCTGTATTTCAACCAATCGATGTCAGATAAGTATATCTACCCCCCATATTACATAAAAATATCCAGTGGAAAATTTTCATCATAATTTAGCATCTTTGAGTGGTAATAGTTCTATATTTGATAGTCTTCTAGTTCTATTATGAAATATTTGCCTGCATCTTCTTCAATAGTAAATATAGAAAATGGGTTGTTATTATAAGAGAGTAGCTTCTTGAAATTATGCAATTCGAACTCACGGTCTTATTCATACTAAATCTTAATATTGGTAAGGAATTTTCACAAAACAGACATTTTAAATGGTAACCATTCTTAGAGAATGACTAAATTACCCTTTACATAATTGATGAAAAGGTACTAGGTGCTTTAAAAATTATTCAATTTTTTGTGCTGAATCATAAACCTCTGACTGAAACCCTTTAGCAATGACTTAAGTCTGAACTGAAAAGTGGGAGTATTGTAATCTGTTGTCTTCATGACTAAACTTGTCATCTCCCTGAGCTCTTATCCTAAGATATGCATGCTATTCGATGACAGGTGCTCAGACACATCTTAGTTCTTGTCTCACTTTTCTAGCTCCTCTGGGTCTCTTATAAATTCACATTGACTCTAAAACAAAGAACTTTACTGGAAAGACGGAAAGTTGTTTCTGTAGGCCTGTGTACTATTCATTAGGTATAAGCTGTAATGTTTGAGATGTGTAATGCATTAATCATTTAACATGACATTAATACATGCCTTTAATCCTCATAACAGTGCTCTGAGATGGATACTATTGTTACCCTTATTGTGTAAATGAGAAAACTAAGATAGATATTTTAAACAATTTTCACAGCTGTGAAGTGGTAGAGCAGCATAGTAACACCGACTGTCTAGTTTTGATCATGATGTAATAATGCCTCTCACAATTACTACTATATTTACCATAAACATTGCCTTAGAGTTTGGAATCCTAGTGGTTAAAATCATTATTCATTAAGGACAGAGAAAGGAATGTGTGTAGTTTTTGTTACCACTAAACTTTGGAAATTCATTGTCTTGTTATCTATACTGAATTTAATTAAAATTCCTTGGGAAAACCCATGCTATTCTTTAAAATCTGTATTTCAACCAATCGATGTCAGATAAGTATATCTACCCCCCATATTACATAAAAATATCCAGTGGAAAATTTTCATCATAATTTAGCATCTTTGAGTGGTAATAGTTCTATATTTGATAGTCTTCTAGTTCTATTATGAAATATTTGCCTGCATCTTCTTCAATAGTAAATATAGAAAATGGGTTGTTATTATAAGAGAGTAGCTTCTTGAAATTATGCAATTCGAACTCACGGTCTTATTCATACTAAATCTTAATATTGGTAAGGAATTTTCTTGCATTTCTGTTATATTCATCATTGGCTTAATCAAAAAAAAATCTCACAGGTATATTGCAAAAAGGTTTAACAGGGTACCTACACTTTTAAAATATGGCATAATAAAAAAACTTTGTGAAATAAGATATGTATGCTAAGTGACTTCATTCTGACCCCTTGCGACCCTGTGGACTGGAGCCCACCAAGCTCCTCTGGCCATGGGATTTTTCAGGCAAGAACACTGGAGTGGGTTGCCATGTCCTTCTCCAGAAATAAGACATCAGTCATATAAAATAGCAAATCTAAAGTTGTCAGCAAGTATTCTAAATATATGAATAGGATGGACAGTCTACTTACTCATAAGCATTTTCAACCCTGTCATTTTTACCTTAACCTGATAGACTCTGTTTATGGGAGAGCCATCAGAGTGCAGGCAAAACCAACTTGAAATCAAGACTAACTCATAGTTTGGAAGGTTTCTTAGACTATAAAGATTCAGAACACAAATGCCACTTACCTGCTGGCCTTTCCAAAACCTAGCTATTCAATGTGTTGTATGTGACCAGTCAGGTGTTTTGAGAAGTGCACTTATGGAACCCACGAACCAATTCTTTGTATTTCTGCATTACGTTTGTAGCATTCTGTGTTAACTAAACATGTTCTTTCCACAAACTTTCTCTTCTGTCCCTTGCACATTTGGGCAACAGTCATTACCATAGCTGGTTTCAGGAAACTCAAATATGTGAAATGTCCACAAAAACTTTCTCTTCTGTTCCTCCTTTGGCACATTTAAGCAAATTCATTGTCTTGTTATCTATACTGAATTTAATTAAAATTCCTTGGGAAAACCCATGCTATTCTTTAAAATCTGTATTTCAACCAATCGATGTCAGATAAGTATATCTACCCCCCATATGTACATAAAAATATCCAGTGGAAAATTTTCATCATAATTTAGCATCTTTGAGTGGTAATAGTTCTATATTTGATAGTCTTCTAGTTCTATTATGAAATATTTGCCTGCATCTTCTTCAATAGTAAATATAGAAAATGGGTTGTTATTATAAGAGAGTAGCTTCTTGAAATTATGCAATTCGAACTCACGGTCTTATTCATACTAAATCTTAATATTGGTAAGGAATTTTCTTGCATTTCTGTTATATTCATCATTGGCTTAATCAAAAAAAAATCTCACAGGTATATTGCAAAAAGGTTTAACAGGGTACCTACACTTTTAAAATATGGCATAATAAAAAAACTTTGTGAAATAAGATATGTATGCTAAGTGACTTCATTCTGACCCCTTGCGACCCTGTGGACTGGAGCCCACCAAGCTCCTCTGGCCATGGGATTTTTCAGGCAAGAACACTGGAGTGGGTTGCCATGTCCTTCTCCAGAAATAAGACATCAGTCATATAAAATAGCAAATCTAAAGTTGTCAGCAAGTATTCTAAATATATGAATAGGATGGACAGTCTACTTACTCATAAGCATTTTCAACCCTGTCATTTTTACCTTAACCTGATAGACTCTGTTTATGGGAGAGCCATCAGAGTGCAGGCAAAACCAACTTGAAATCAAGACTAACTCATAGTTTGGAAGGTTTCTTAGACTATAAAGATTCAGAACACAAATGCCACTTACCTGCTGGCCTTTCCAAAACCTAGCTATTCAATGTGTTGTATGTGACCAGTCAGGTGTTTTGAGAAGTGCACTTATGGAACCCACGAACCAATTCTTTGTATTTCTGCATTACGTTTGTAGCATTCTGTGTTAACTAAACATGTTCTTTCCACAAACTTTCTCTTCTGTCCCTTGCACATTTGGGCAACAGTCATTACCATAGCTGGTTTCAGGAAACTCAAATATGTGAAATGTACAGAATAAGAAATTTGGTCACTTTTTCTGGGTTCAGGTTTTAAGTGAGTGAACTTAATCCTGGTCTTCTCTACGTTCTCCTCCTTCTGCCAGTCACAATTTCTAATTAGCTTTCCCAATGGAGGAAGAAGATGAATTATATTTTAATATCTAGAGACTAAAATTAGTTTATATTTTAGCAAGTTAGCACTTCTTAGCAGTTGATTTACTCTTGAAGCTGCAAAATCTGTGAGCTTGCAATTAATCATACGTTGGTCATTTTCTTTCAAAAATGTTCAGTTTGGCTGTCTGTATCATAATAGGGGAAAACATGTAATTTATGCAGTTTAGAAATTATAGCCCTGAGTTTAACTATGTCATAATATATTTTCTCACCCGCTTATTGTTCTTAACACTATAAAAGAATGTCATTTCACTGGGATTTATCTTAGCAAAACCTTTAAAGTAAGATCCATAGCAAAACAGTAACCTCTTGGAGTTGTGCTTTATTTTTCTTTAAATGGGTGCTTTTAGGATTTGTTTTGTTCACTCCTGATTTTGTGGCAACTTTTAAAAATAAATTTTTAAACCAAGGAGCACAAGCAATCTTGCCTTTCTTCTTGCAATAAGACTGCTTTATCTTCTTAAAATTGTCTTTAATATTTTCATGTGCAGAGCACATGTAAAAGCATTCTGTTAATATGCACAGAATACACAAAACAACTCCCCAGTGGCAACGCGATAATTTAAAGACACTATAAATTCAAAGCAATAGCAATCTTTTAATTCACTGAATTTTTTAAAAAGAGGCACTTATTTGAAAATCAAAAACAGTACATATTTTAAGCAGTTTCCAACTAACCTCTGCCAGAAAATTAACCCAAAAACTGTTTGACATCCTTGAATAGTGTATCACAATGCTGCCAGCATACTGATCACTCACTGTGCTCTGAAACAAATCACTTACCTGCTGGCCTTTCCAAAACCTAGCTATTCAATGTGTTGTATTCCAGTCAGGTGTTTTGAGAAGTGCACTTATGGAACCCACGAACCAATTCTTTGTATTTCTGCATTACGTTTGTAGCATTCTGTGTTAACTAAACATGTTCTTTCCACAAACTTTCTCTTCTGTCCCTTGCACATTTGGGCAACAGTCATTACCATAGCTGGTTTCAGGAAACTCAAATATGTGAAATGTACAGAATAAGAAATTTGGTCACTTTTTCTGGGTTCAGGTTTTAAGTGAGTGAACTTAATCCTGGTCTTCTCTACGTTCTCCTCCTTCTGCCAGTCACAATTTCTAATTAGCTTTCCCAATGGAGGAAGAAGATGAATTATATTTTAATATCTAGAGACTAAAATTAGTTTATATTTTAGCAAGTTAGCACTTCTTAGCAGTTGATTTACTCTTGAAGCTGCAAAATCTGTGAGCTTGCAATTAATCATACGTTGGTCATTTTCTTTCAAAAATGTTCAGTTTGGCTGTCTGTATCATAATAGGGGAAAACATGTAATTTATGCAGTTTAGAAATTATAGCCCTGAGTTTAACTATGTCATAATATATTTTCTCACCCGCTTATTGTTCTTAACACTATAAAAGAATGTCATTTCACTGGGATTTATCTTAGCAAAACCTTTAAAGTAAGATCCATAGCAAAACAGTAACCTCTTGGAGTTGTGCTTTATTTTTCTTTAAATGGGTGCTTTTAGGATTTGTTTTGTTCACTCCTGATTTTGTGGCAACTTTTAAAAATAAATTTTTAAACCAAGGAGCACAAGCAATCTTGCCTTTCTTCTTGCAATAAGACTGCTTTATCTTCTTAAAATTGTCTTTAATATTTTCATGTGCAGAGCACATGTAAAAGCATTCTGTTAATATGCACAGAATACACAAAACAACTCCCCAGTGGCAACGCGATAATTTAAAGACACTATAAATTCAAAGCAATAGCAATCTTTTAATTCACTGAATTTTTTAAAAAGAGGCACTTATTTGAAAATCAAAAACAGTACATATTTTAAGCAGTTTCCCCAACTAACCTCTGCCAGAAAATTAACCCAAAAACTGTTTGACATCCTTGAATAGTGTATCACAATGCTGCCAGCATACTGATCACTCACTGTGCTCTGAAACAAATCAATTAGCCTGCCAATTGTGTTCATTAGAATTCATTCATATCTCTATGAAAAGTTAATTAAAAATAAGAGTGAGGGGGAAATAATGTCTAACATTCTTATTAAATCCAAATCACCAAAGTAATTTCAAGTCTAAATCAACAATCATCATTAAAACCCTTCCTCCAAAATGTACAGTCTACCTGAAAATCAGATAAAGCAGATGTGAACTTATGACTCTTTGGTAAAGATTTCCAAATAAAAGTATCTGTTCTAATATTATCATTATTATTATATTTTTTGTTGACATTTCTTGACTCTGATCAATTTGTTTCTTTTTGGCTAGCTCTCTGAATTTTATTAGTATTGGTGAATACTAAGACTAGCACTGTACCTCGTTTTCCAAGAAATGAGCTTAACAAAGCATTTTAAAATGAATGACGGCACAGAATAACCCATAGAACCTGGAATTCTAAGCCAAAGAAAAATATCTTGATATAAGGACCATAGCATGTAGAAACCAGCTGCCAAAACAGAAACAATTCCATCAACAGTAGCTTTCTGGTCCCTAAAAGAGACTCTGTTCCTAATATACTCTGTAAATGCCTCTGGTAGAGTTGTTGAAAGCAAAAGTGTTTGAATGTGAAATGTTCTGATTATAACATGAAGCTCTCTCCTAGCCTCTCTATTTCTTCCATATTGGGTGAGGCATCAGTTCCTTTTGTTTCCAGAGGCCCAAAATGAGAGCCTATGTGAGGGTGGAAGAATCTTCCTGACAAGCCACAGAAAGCTTGAGACTAATTTCATATTCAGTTCTTGCCACTGAGGTCTGGGTGGAGGTGGGCAGGTCCACCCTGCCTTTCAGTCTCATTAATCATTTGGCTTTCCCTGGCTGCTCGCAGCATCTTCTGGAGGAACCCTTCTCTTTATTCATTCAGACAACCCTTTGGATTAAACAGAGCCAGCTAAATGTCAAAGCAAATCTGAGTCTTGATGCAGATAATCATTTCAATAATATTTCTCCATTTGTGCCCAAACACCAGGGGAATAAAGCTTTTCTGCTGTCAGGTACTGTAAGACTGCAGTTGGTGTAAATGCTTGACACTGAGCCAGATGGCTTAGCCGTGCCTCAAACATATGTTCAACAAGCAGGCTTGCACACATTGGAATTTTATTATTTTGAACTGGTGAGGCTTGCATATTTATTTACTTGACCCTCTTTGGTGTCACTCTGGTATTAAAACAATCAGTTATAAAGCTTCTCCAAGCAATAGGGTAGGGCTAGTTTATAAACTACTTGTCAGTTTCATATCATCACCTGCAGTGAAGTATTCCTCATCTGTGGCCTCCTCTTGATAATTTAAAGAAAAAAGGTGGCAAGGTGCATGTGTGTGAGGGAGGAAGGAAATGGGAATTGAAGGAGAGAATGCTGGCTAACCTCAAAGATAAAGATGAATGTGCTCTTTTCTAACCAACTCTTTATATGACCTGGGACAAGTAATTTTCTCATGTATTACCATGTATATTTCACTCAGAAAATCTTGTCTCTGCTTTAAGGAAATCGACCATTAAAATACACAGTTCCACATACCCTTCAAAATATCAGAGGTAAATCTATATATGTATGTATACACACCTTTGCACCCACCATCATATCGTGCGTCACCGTATGTTTAGCATGTAGAAACCAGCTGCCAAAACAGAAACAATTCCATCAACAGTAGCTTTCTGGTCCCTAAAAGAGACTCTGTTCCTAATATACTCTGTAAATGCCTCTGGTAGAGTTGTTGAAAGCAAAAGTGTTTGAATGTGAAATGTTCTGATTATAACATGAAGCTCTCTCCTAGCCTCTCTATTTCTTCCATATTGGGTGAGGCATCAGTTCCTTTTGTTTCCAGAGGCCCAAAATGAGAGCCTATGTGAGGGTGGAAGAATCTTCCTGACAAGCCACAGAAAGCTTGAGACTAATTTCATATTCAGTTCTTGCCACTGAGGTCTGGGTGGAGGTGGGCAGGTCCACCCTGCCTTTCAGTCTCATTAATCATTTGGCTTTCCCTGGCTGCTCGCAGCATCTTCTGGAGGAACCCTTCTCTTTATTCATTCAGACAACCCTTTGGATTAAACAGAGCCAGCTAAATGTCAAAGCAAATCTGAGTCTTGATGCAGATAATCATTTCAATAATATTTCTCCATTTGTGCCCAAACACCAGGGGAATAAAGCTTTTCTGCTGTCAGGTACTGTAAGACTGCAGTTGGTGTAAATGCTTGACACTGAGCCAGATGGCTTAGCCGTGCCTCAAACATATGTTCAACAAGCAGGCTTGCACACATTGGAATTTTATTATTTTGAACTGGTGAGGCTTGCATATTTATTTACTTGACCCTCTTTGGTGTCACTCTGGTATTAAAACAATCAGTTATAAAGCTTCTCCAAGCAATAGGGTAGGGCTAGTTTATAAACTACTTGTCAGTTTCATATCATCACCTGCAGTGAAGTATTCCTCATCTGTGGCCTCCTCTTGATAATTTAAAGAAAAAAGGTGGCAAGGTGCATGTGTGTGAGGGAGGAAGGAAATGGGAATTGAAGGAGAGAATGCTGGCTAACCTCAAAGATAAAGATGAATGTGCTCTTTTCTAACCAACTCTTTATATGACCTGGGACAAGTAATTTTCTCATGTATTACCATGTATATTTCACTCAGAAAATCTTGTCTCTGCTTTAAGGAAATCGACCATTAAAATACACAGTTCCACATACCCTTCAAAATATCAGAGGTAAATCTATATATGTGTATATACACACCTTTGCACCCACCATCATATGCGTGCGTCACCGTATGTTTACATGTGTAATAAAAATGAAAATTCACGCTATGGCTCTGTCAATAAAGAGTCTGCAATGATGACGGATATTCATCATGCTGCTAAAATATTCCTCAAAATAAAATGGAAAATATATGTATAGGAAAGTTAATTTCATGTGGCTTAACAGGTTCAAATTCAACTTTAAAAAACACCAAAGAAGAGATCAAAAATACTAGGAATACTGCAAATTTAATATTCAGGTTTCTTTGTGTAGATTCCACACTGTGAAAATATTTTTACCAACAATAACATGATGTCTTAGGGATTTTCGAAGGCATCAGTTCCGACACTTTAACAGAAAATTCAGGCCCAGAGAAATGTTCTGACTCACCCCAAGTCACACAGCAAGTAAGGACGCATTAAAGTCAAGGCACATGTCTCCCACTCACTAACCCACCTGTTTTCTGTGTCTCTAACATCATTTGCCTTTCTACCAGAGTGAACTTTTGCTGAACAACTGACTATACTACAAGTATCCTACTGGGAAACATCAATCAACCCGAGATAAAATGTTCCTAGGACAATGGTTCTCAATACCATCAAGACCCGATATATGCTTTTTCATAACAAATACATTGTAATACCCCTGTTGTTATTCTGAATTAAAATTCATAAACTTATCTATACATAACTTTAAAATATAAGTTCAATGCCTTAATTATAATATAAAGAATAAATAAATGGAAAATAGAAACTGATAAAATATGTATGTATGTGTGTGTGCATGTGTGTGTATGTCTGTTTCATTATGTTAAACGCTTGGAAACAACTGTACTAGATAAAATGGTGAAGTAATTAGATGGTTGCTCCTTTAAGAACTGTCAGAAACACATAGCTACAAAATGTAGGTTATTTCATCGGTGATTTAAATAGCGTGAAAGATTGTTGTTGATGATTGACAAGATTTACCAAGACAGTGAGCTAAATCTTGGTAAAATTTCAAGCCAAATTACAACCACTGAAAAACTTTACTATTTTGGTTACTCTTATCTATGTGTTTTTGAATTCTTAAAAAACTTTCACAAAATAACCTATGCAGATAGAGTCTTTTAATATGTATATTAAGTCTCAGATTATTATCAATAGGATTTTCAGCTTCATAAATGGGTATTAGGATGGACATTTAAAAATCATGTTGTATTCAGGACAGCTCTTCCTTGTAGGGACTGTTCTGTTCTGTGAAATAGAAAGTGTCTAATGTCCCATCTCCTGTCCAACTGATGACATTAGTTCTCCTCAACAACTGCAACAACCAACAATGACCCCACAACTCTCAGAATATCTCAGAGTAGAACCATCTTCTAGAATATTGTAGGTGAGATATTTTCATCATAGGAGTCAAGGGAACTGATATCAAAACCTTAAAAAAGTTAGTCATATATGAAGAATACATAATTTAAAATAAATTCTTAATTTTAAACACTATACATGCCTGAATTTACATTCCTTATACATCTACAGAAAGGAATTCCATTTTAAAGTGATAAGCTTTAAATTGCGTCTTTGTAAACAGGTAGCAGAATATAATTTCAAGATCAAATATCCTAAACTAACATTAATATAAAATATAGTTTAATTTAAAATGTAACTCATGTTAAATTTAATCTTGGTTTAATTATATTTTATAACAACCCAATACTTAAAAACATCAAATTTTTTGCCACAGCAGCACTTTTTTTTATGTAGATGTTGGTATTGAGTAAATGCTATTTACTCATAACACAGAATTTACAAGCGATTATTATGTCAGTCTAGGGAAACAGTACAAATACCTTTGGAAATAAAAGATAACACATCATTGAGTACAACCTATGTTAGTTATTCTTCACATTTACATCTTTGTATTGACCTATGATCACTACAATCAGACTCAGTAATTATGCACTTTCTAAATCCTTACTTGATCAGGATGTTGAGAATTTCTCTTATACATAACCAGTTTCTCTTAGAGGCTTTTTAACTCTCTCAACCCAGCTGTATGTCAGCAATATGTTACATGATTCTTAAGAGAATATCTCATCATATACATTATTCTAGTTCTTCTTTAACTGTAGCATATATTATTTATTTTCTTTTCTGAATGGTTTAACTTTCACTTGTTCATCCCTCCACAAAAGAATATAAAGACAGCACCTGTCTCTTAATGCTCTTCTTGCTTGTACTTCTACTGTATGTGAAAGATGTCCACCAAGTACAAGAGAGAAATAGGAACAGCTGAAGAGCAGAAGCGCATGTCACGATGAGTCTAAACTGACATGTATGATCTATCTTTCTCTTTTTAAAATTACTTCATGTCACTAGGCCATTCCAAAACCCTGGTGGCTCAGTTGGTCAAGAATCCACCTGCAATGCAGAAGACCTGGGTTTGATTCCTGGGTTGGGAAGATGCCCTGGAGAAGGAATAGGCTACCCACTCCAGTATTCTTGCCTGGAGAATTCCATGGATCATCCATGGAGTCGCAAAGAGTCAGATGGGGCTGAATGGCTCGACTTTTATAACCAAAACACAATAGAAAACTACAAAATATAGGGGCTTTCAGTATAGCATTATGCTAAAACTTCAGCAAGCCACTTTCCAACCAAACTAACAACAAAAATCACTGTGACCTGAACTAGAAACAAGGTTGTAGGGATATCTTTCATACCCTAAAGCAAAACAGAATGCATTACTCCTTTCTTGAGGTTATTCTGCCAATAATGTGCCTAATCCTACCAATGGGGACTTGCTTCTCTGCTGGCTCAACACAAAAAATAACCTACTTGTGGTAGGAGAAGGAAAACACTAAATTTAGTAAGCCCTGTTGCTTGAACAGCAGTAGTTAAATAAGAGTGGCATTATAAAGCAGATATAATTTGTTCTTCACCTCATAGATGGATAGTAGATGATGAATTTGAAAGGTGAAAATGGAAAATGGCAAAGATAAGCATCCAGTCTATTGTTTCCTAGCCAAAATTCACTCTTTCAGACTCACAACTAAGTTAGCAGCATGACTACTCAATTCCAAGTGCTGAGAGGAGAGACCAGAAAGATCACTGAATTTGAGCATCCATGTAGACACAAACAGCTGTTACCAAGTGGAAGCAGTCCTGGCTTTGATATTACAGTAATCAGTGGGAATAATATTTCATGCAACTAAACAGTCAGAGAGAACACAGAGATGAGATCTCAGAGGGCAGGGATTGCCTATTTATGTATGTGCTGTTCTTTCAGAGACCTGATTAAAATACAGATTCTAGTTCAGCAGGTTTAGGGCACCGCTTAAGTTCAGCTTTTCTCAAAAGCTCCCGAACGAAGCCCATGCTGTGGATCTATGAACTCTACTCTGTGCACTGATGCTTCAGAGAGTCTTGGAAACATAAGACATTTGTAAAAAGAATACATGGAGCAGAAGCGCATGTCACGATGAGTCTAAACTGACATGTATGATCTATCTTTCTCTTTTTAAAATTACTTCATGTCACTAGGCCATTCCAAAACCCTGGTGGCTCAGTTGGTCAAGAATCCACCTGCAATGCAGAAGACCTGGGTTTGATTCCTGGGTTGGGAAGATGCCCTGGAGAAGGAATAGGCTACCCACTCCAGTATTCTTGCCTGGAGAATTCCATGGATCATCCATGGAGTCGCAAAGAGTCAGATGGGGCTGAATGGCTCGACTTTTATAACCAAAACACAATAGAAAACTACAAAATATAGGGGCTTTCAGTATAGCATTATGCTAAAACTTCAGCAAGCCACTTTCCAACCAAACTAACAACAAAAATCACTGTGACCTGAACTAGAAACAAGGTTGTAGGGATATCTTTCATACCCTAAAGCAAAACAGAATGCATTACTCCTTTCTTGAGGTTATTCTGCCAATAATGTGCCTAATCCTACCAATGGGGACTTGCTTCTCTGCTGGCTCAACACAAAAAATAACCTACTTGTGGTAGGAGAAGGAAAACACTAAATTTAGTAAGCCCTGTTGCTTGAACAGCAGTAGTTAAATAAGAGTGGCATTATAAAGCAGATATAATTTGTTCTTCACCTCATAGATGGATAGTAGATGATGAATTTGAAAGGTGAAAATGGAAAATGGCAAAGATAAGCATCCAGTCTATTGTTTCCTAGCCAAAATTCACTCTTTCAGACTCACAACTAAGTTAGCAGCATGACTACTCAATTCCAAGTGCTGAGAGGAGAGACCAGAAAGATCACTGAATTTGAGCATCCATGTAGACACAAACAGCTGTTACCAAGTGGAAGCAGTCCTGGCTTTGATATTACAGTAATCAGTGGGAATAATATTTCATGCAACTAAACAGTCAGAGAGAACACAGAGATGAGATCTCAGAGGGCAGGGATTGCCTATTTATGTATGTGCTGTTCTTTCAGAGACCTGATTAAAATACAGATTCTAGTTCAGCAGGTTTAGGGCACCGCTTAAGTTCAGCTTTTCTCAAAAGCTCCCGAACGAAGCCCATGCTGTGGATCTATGAACTCTACTCTGTGCACTGATGCTTCAGAGAGTCTTGGAAACATAAGACATTTGTATAGAATTCAGAGGCTGATGGGGAAAATTAACATGGCAAAGTACATGCAAAGAGAAATTCTAGGCGGGAATGCTGACCAAGAAAAAGAAACCCAGTGAGGTTAACATCAACAACAAAATGCAACAGATGAAAGAAAAGACATCCTCCTTCTGTCCAGAAAACTAAAATCCACCCAATGGATTGATGCAGTATGTAAAGCAGCAAATGCATCCCCCCAATATTTTGCTACAACTGCTTCTGATGTTACCAAAGTTCTAGGTTCTAAGACGCTGACTTGAAACACATCTTAGTCATCACCAGGGGTTCACAGTGCAGGAGGACGGGGAGCAACGGGTGTGGGGTTTAGGGAAGAAACCTAAGGAAAGAGACATGCTGTCCATCAAAGCTGCTTCATTTGATTCTGATATGCCTTTGGAGGTATTTGTATTTTTCGTAAGTGCATAAACTTAAGAAAGTAAACATGATTTGAAGCTAAAGTAAGAAGTAATGTTATAAGGAAATTCATTGTTCTGATAAACTTGACAAGGCTGACATTCAATTATCTAACTTTTGTGATGGTAAATAATACACAATTTTCTAAAATAATTAGGTTCCAGCTTACCTAAAAGGATAATAGTAATAAGGATCTTTCCTCAATATAACTAAAAAACTTTGATTCCATTGACAAATAGCTGGCATGTAAATCTTCAAATTAATGTTGAATCCTCATAATTGAACTATAAACTTTAATATGTTTGTTCATTTTAAATTCATGTAAATGAAAGTTTTAATTTGATGAACTTATTCTCCGGTTATTCCTAGAATCTTACTCCTTTCTCTGATCTCTGAATTCCACAAAGTCTTACTCCTCTCATTACAGGTGCAGGGACATCCTGGCATATTACAGTAATCAGTGGGAATAATATTTCATGCAACTAAACAGTCAGAGAGAACACAGAGATGAGATCTCAGAGGGCAGGGATTGCCTATTTATGTATGTGCTGTTCTTTCAGAGACCTGATTAAAATACAGATTCTAGTTCAGCAGGTTTAGGGCACCGCTTAAGTTCAGCTTTTCTCAAAAGCTCCCGAACGAAGCCCATGCTGTGGATCTATGAACTCTACTCTGTGCACTGATGCTTCAGAGAGTCTTGGAAACATAAGACATTTGTATAGAATTCAGAGGCTGATGGGGAAAATTAACATGGCAAAGTACATGCAAAGAGAAATTCTAGGCGGGAATGCTGACCAAGAAAAAGAAACCCAGTGAGGTTAACATCAACAACAAAATGCAACAGATGAAAGAAAAGACATCCTCCTTCTGTCCAGAAAACTAAAATCCACCCAATGGATTGATGCAGTATGTAAAGCAGCAAATGCATCCCCCCAATATTTTGCTACAACTGCTTCTGATGTTACCAAAGTTCTAGGTTCTAAGACGCTGACTTGAAACACATCTTAGTCATCACCAGGGGTTCACAGTGCAGGAGGACGGGGAGCAACGGGTGTGGGGTTTAGGGAAGAAACCTAAGGAAAGAGACATGCTGTCCATCAAAGCTGCTTCATTTGATTCTGATATGCCTTTGGAGGTATTTGTATTTTTCGTAAGTGCATAAACTTAAGAAAGTAAACATGATTTGAAGCTAAAGTAAGAAGTAATGTTATAAGGAAATTCATTGTTCTGATAAACTTGACAAGGCTGACATTCAATTATCTAACTTTTGTGATGGTAAATAATACACAATTTTCTAAAATAATTAGGTTCCAGCTTACCTAAAAGGATAATAGTAATAAGGATCTTTCCTCAATATAACTAAAAAACTTTGATTCCATTGACAAATAGCTGGCATGTAAATCTTCAAATTAATGTTGAATCCTCATAATTGAACTATAAACTTTAATATGTTTGTTCATTTTTAAATTCATGTAAATGAAAGTTTTAATTTGATGAACTTATTCTCCGGTTATTCCCTAGAATCTTACTCCTCTCTGTCTACTGAGATCTCTGAATTCCACAAAGTCTTACTACATTTACTCTGGAAAGGCTATTTATTAATTATTTATTCTCTGGAATGATAATTCACTGTTTTCTATTAAAGATTTTTCTCTAGCTAACAAAAATAAAGGCTGAAAGAGAAGGGTGGGGTACCTTATTTATCTGCATTGTACCTGGCCAAAGTATGCATATAATGCTACTCAATAACTATATATTTGAATATACTGCTGCTTGCAATGATAGAGCAAAAGATTTTGATACAACTATATCAAGTTAGCAAGAGATATTTTCCTTAAAACTGACTATACTGAGCATATATTTTCATATCAAATTATATTTTTAAATGTGCTATGAAACATGTGTTAAAGTGAATGTCACTTTGGTAATATGCATAGATATCTACTAAATTTTATATCCTTAAAATTCATATACTCATACATTATAATTTTAATAAATCTATAATTTAATTATAAGATATATTAGTTGGGAGAAGTTTTCTATAAATAAAATTAAATTATATATCAAATTTACAGCATAAATATTCCAAATATCAAACTGAAACAGAAGTCAAAAAGAATATTTAAACTAGAATGTATAGTAGAAACTAATTAATATTAATAATAGTCTTTATGAATTTAGCACACTATTTCACTTCCAGTATTTTTCACAAATATTTCAAATAATGATCTGTATTTTACAGGGAGTTCATTTTTGTACTTCCATAGTCTTCACAGAAAATAACTATTAACAAATATACCATGGCTCAGTTGACATAGGCTAAAAAAAAACATTGTTCTGATAAACTTGACAAGGCTGACATTCAATTATCTAACTTTTGTGATGGTAAATAATACACAATTTTCTAAAATAATTAGGTTCCAGCTTACCTAAAAGGATAATAGTAATAAGGATCTTTCCTCAATATAACTAAAAAACTTTGATTCCATTGACAAATAGCTGGCATGTAAATCTTCAAATTAATGTTGAATCCTCATAATTGAACTATAAACTTTAATATGTTTGTTCATTTTAAATTCATGTAAATGAAAGTTTTAATTTGATGAACTTATTCTCCGGTTATTCCCTAGAATCTTACTCCTCTCTGTCTACTGAGATCTCTGAATTCCACAAAGTCTTACTACATTTACTCTGGAAAGGCTATTTATTAATTATTTATTCTCTGGAATGATAATTCACTGTTTTCTATTAAAGATTTTTCTCTAGCTAACAAAAATAAAGGCTGAAAGAGAAGGGTGGGGTACCTTATTTATCTGCATTGTACCTGGCCAAAGTATGCATATAATGCTACTCAATAACTATATATTTGAATATACTGCTGCTTGCAATGATAGAGCAAAAGATTTTGATACAACTATATCAAGTTAGCAAGAGATATTTTCCTTAAAACTGACTATACTGAGCATATATTTTCATATCAAATTATATTTTTAAATGTGCTATGAAACATGTGTTAAAGTGAATGTCACTTTGGTAATATGCATAGATATCTACTAAATTTTATATCCTTAAAATTCATATACTCATACATTATAATTTTAATAAATCTATAATTTAATTATAAGATATATTAGTTGGGAGAAGTTTTCTATAAATAAAATTAAATTATATATCAAATTTACAGCATAAATATTCCAAATATCAAACTGAAACAGAAGTCAAAAAGAATATTTAAACTAGAATGTATAGTAGAAACTAATTAATATTAATAATAGTCTTTATGAATTTAGCACACTATTTCACTTCCAGTATTTTTCACAAATATTTCAAATAATGATCTGTATTTTTACAGGGAGTTTCATATTCTTTTGCTAGGAGTGGACTTCCATAGTCTTCACAGAAAATAACTATTAACAAATATACCATGGCTCATGTAAATATCACATCATTCAGTATGATTTATCTTCTCTTTATTATTTCACGTAGGGGTTTTTATAGCTCATTACAAAGAAAGTTCATGATACTAGCTTAGTTATTGATTAGCTCTACTAATTAATTAGTGTATAAGTATTGTCAATGTATACAATAAAGAATTTTCCCTGCATTCTTTTATTCCTGGCCTCTTATTTCTAAAAGGTATGTGTGCTATATTTAACGATCAAGTCATAATTAATTTCTGGAATGAAGTTACTCCAATAGTAACAACTGGAGTTCAGGATGATTTTACCAAAAGTTTACCTTTTTTAACTTAACTTTAACTTGAATACAAGTGCAAATGTAGAAATGCCAACTGTTTTGGATTCCTGTTCTCAAGTATAAGGTATAAGATATTAAATTCATATAACAGAAGCCAATGATGATTTAAACAAAGAAGTAGCAGCAAGAAGTGGTGAAGACTCCCAACTGGGAATCGAAGGAACAACTTGAGGTCTTTCCCAACATTCTAGATGAACTCGGGCTACCTCTAAGACAGGACTTTATGCCTGAAATTGCACCTAAGGGGCCAGGACATGGTAAGAATGAAATTACAGAGGAAGGGCCTGACTATATGAAAAGACCTATTCCGGGCCTCTTAAAATTACTCTCTCACTTGGAAAATACAAAAATGTTGACAGTGGATTTCCAGATGGTATTTCTCTTGTGAGAGTTGCTGCCAATCTATCAATTCCATTCAAAATCGACTGGAATTTTTGCCTCTCACTTTTTAATCTACAATGGGAAGACCAAGTTCTAGAGAAATGGCTGCTGACTGAAGGGCCTAGCAAAGGCGGCCTCTGAGGAATCTACAGGAATTCCGAGACAAGAAAGTCATCTTCATAGAGTACCAAGACTCAGAGAATGTGCAGCAATTGTACAAAATACTAGTGTACTTTCTGTGCCTTCTTTCGTTGTATTCCTCTCTGCATACTGCCTTTGGAAGACGCAGAACCACTTTACAAGCTGAGGGAGGAGAAGCAGAAAACTAGAGAGTACTGGCTGTACCCACTTACCAGGTGTCATTGCCTATCTAAGTCCTCCCCAACTGAGAATAGAAAAGATTTAATGCTCAGTCAAGTTTGGACCTGGGTGTTTTTACATTAAACTGAGACCATTTTGTGAATTACATCTCAGATAGTGATAAGAATACATCTTATCATTACCTAAAAGTGCCTACAAATTCATGGCATCCCCAGAATTTTCATACAATAGCAGGAGAAAATTTGGCCTATCGTGTACATTTTGAATGGATACTGGGAAAGAAAAATAACAAGTGATTTTGATTATATTCACCTAATTGTGCCAGTTCAACATACAAATCATGCTACTTGATTTGTCTGTCTTTAGGTTTCCTCCTGTGTAAGACTAGTGTGGAGAAGGTGTTTTTTTGTCTTTTCTAAGAGACAGACAGAGAGGAAGTACCTTTTTAACTTAACTTTAACTTGAATACAAGTGCAAATGTAGAAATGCCAACTGTTTTGGATTCCTGTTCTCAAGTATAAGGTATAAGATATTAAATTCATATAACAGAAGCCAATGATGATTTAAACAAAGAAGTAGCAGCAAGAAGTGGTGAAGACTCCCAACTGGGAATCGAAGGAACAACTTGAGGTCTTTCCCAACATTCTAGATGAACTCGGGCTACCTCTAAGACAGGACTTTATGCCTGAAATTGCACCTAAGGGGCCAGGACATGGTAAGAATGAAATTACAGAGGAAGGGCCTGACTATATGAAAAGACCTATTCCGGGCCTCTTAAAATTACTCTCTCACTTGGAAAATACAAAAATGTTGACAGTGGATTTCCAGATGGTATTTCTCTTGTGAGAGTTGCTGCCAATCTATCAATTCCATTCAAAATCGACTGGAATTTTTGCCTCTCACTTTTTAATCTACAATGGGAAGACCAAGTTCTAGAGAAATGGCTGCTGACTGAAGGGCCTAGCAAAGGCGGCCTCTGAGGAATCTACAGGAATTCCGAGACAAGAAAGTCATCTTCATAGAGTACCAAGACTCAGAGAATGTGCAGCAATTGTACAAAATACTAGTGTACTTTCTGTGCCTTCTTTCGTTGTATTCCTCTCTGCATACTGCCTTTGGAAGACGCAGAACCACTTTACAAGCTGAGGGAGGAGAAGCAGAAAACTAGAGAGTACTGGCTGTACCCACTTACCAGGTGTCATTGCCTATCTAAGTCCTCCCCAACTGAGAATAGAAAAGATTTAATGCTCAGTCAAGTTTGGACCTGGGTGTTTTTACATTAAACTGAGACCATTTTGTGAATTACATCTCAGATAGTGATAAGAATACATCTTATCATTACCTAAAAGTGCCTACAAATTCATGGCATCCCCAGAATTTTCATACAATAGCAGGAGAAAATTTGGCCTATCGTGTACATTTTGAATGGATACTGGGAAAGAAAAATAACAAGTGATTTTGATTATATTCACCTAATTGTGCCAGTTCAACATACAAATCATGCTACTTGATTTGTCTGTCTTTAGGTTTCCTCCTGTGTAAGACTAGTGTGGAGAAGGTGTTTTTTTGTCTTTTCTAAGAGACAGACAGAGAGGAAGAAAAGTAAAATCATATTTTATGAAACTAGCTCAATCCTAAAGCATTGCCCAATAGAGACAGCCTGTACCCACTCACAAATACAACTAAATGCTACAAATCAAAGTCTTATAATTACATAGAAATAAACATCCCAGGCAAAATAATAGTAAATTGAATTCAGAAGTATATTAAGGAATAATAAACCATGACAAAGTAAACTTTTATTCTATAAATGCAAAGATAGATTAATAAAAATAGATCTGCTAATATAATTTATCATATTATCTTAGATGGCATGAAAAAGCATTTTATAAAAGTCAACAAAGACATCTGATTTTAAAACAGGTAAATAAATATTCTGAAACCTAAATGAAAGGATTTCTCTTTAGAATAATAATACTAATAGTGCAGAGAATAGTAGGACTCAAAAAACTACTGGGTCAGAAGAGATAAGATTTTCCATTATCAATTCAACATTCTACAATACTCAGGAAGTTTTAGATAATGCAATGAGAAATATAATTAAGTGTAAGCAGAAAAGTATCATTTTCAACTATCATGTTTTTCTTTCATATAATAGTTAAAGTGGCCTTCCTACCCCGTATTATTTGAAGTTATTTATATGTCTTCTAATATGTTAATGTATTTGAAATTTAGAGCCAGGTAGTGACCTAAATTTTCTCTGAATATCCAAATAATTACAGCAAAGATACTCATTCAATAATCATTTTCTCCCCTCACTATACCAAAATACCACCCTATCATTTATAAAATGTTGCATATGTATTCTTGAACCAGTTTCTGGGCTCTATACTCTCTTACAGACAATCTGTATATATTTTGAACCAGTATCACTCTGTGTTAGTTATTGCACCTTTGTAAAGATTTTTGAAATTTGATGGAAAAATCTGCCCAACCCTGTGGGCACTCTTTGTACTTGACCCAAGAATTATTTTGAAGTTATTCACTTTATAATTCTCATGGGATATTATTTATTCTGTTTGTTGTTAAATACTGTTCAGATAATGCAGAAAGTTCTGTTTATATTTGGGAGATTTATTGAAGATATGTAAGTATTTCATGAACACTTAAAAGAATTTTCTACAGTATACAAATTTAATCAGCATCATTATCATTATTTATTTTTAAATCTCCATATTTTTAATGTATCTGCTTTATATGTGTAGTAGTTTTTTCACATCTACAATTCAGGAGTATAAGAAATGTAACTTCATTCTCCCCTTAATGAAATTCACTTGAGTCCTCATTTCCCTTGATGCTGAAAACTTGCCAATTTAGAGGAATGTGTGTTCCCATTGGTCAGACTGAGGGTTTCTGGAATATGTGCTCAGGAAAATTATTTCTTCCTCTGCTATCCATATTTTATTTCCTGTTTCTTTCCTATAAGATCTGAGAACCCAGAGACTCACATATTCCAGTAACAGGGGTGAAACATCTGGGTTTTCCTATGCTCTCTTTGAAACTCCCACCTGGGCCTGATTTGTTCCTCCGGTCAACACAGGCTTTTCTGTTCATGTCCATCTCCAGCTCACTAGTTACGTGTCTCTTGATACACAACTTGCAAAAACTTTTCAAGCCTGCTGACCTAAGCAGTTTCTCTCAAGATTTTAGGGAAACTAGAAAACACTAGAGAATCTGTGAATTCTTGAGATGAATTAACATTTTACATGATCAAAGTTCAAATTTGATTTAAACTTCTGTGATTAAAAGCAAAGCAAAATCTACTATCATACTGACTTATTCTCCTTGTTTCGATTGTCTCTTCTGAAGTTTCCTCCAATGTATGCACTCTTCCCAATTTTAATTGATCATGTTCTGAGCCATATACTTTCTCTGAATATCAAATAACTACAGCAAAGATCCTCATTCAATAATCATTTTCTCCCCTCACTATACCAAAATACCACCCTATCATTTATAAAATGTTGCATATGTATTCTTGAACCAGTTTCTGGGCTCTATACTCTCTTACAGACAATCTGTATATATTTTGAACCAGTATCACTCTGTGTTAGTTATTGCACCTTTGTAAAGATTTTTGAAATTTGATGGAAAAATCTGCCCAACCCTGTGGGCACTCTTTGTACTTGACCCAAGAATTATTTTGAAGTTATTCACTTTATAATTCTCATGGGATATTATTTATTCTGTTTGTTGTTAAATACTGTTCAGATAATGCAGAAAGTTCTGTTTATATTTGGGAGATTTATTGAAGATATGTAAGTATTTCATGAACACTTAAAAGAATTTTCTACAGTATACAAATTTAATCAGCATCATTATCATTATTTATTTTAAATCTCCATATTTTTAATGTATCTGCTTTATATGTGTAGTAGTTTTTTCACATCTACAATTCAGGAGTATAAGAAATGTAACTTCATTCTCCCCTTAATGAAATTCACTTGAGTCCTCATTTCCCTTGATGCTGAAAACTTGCCAATTTAGAGGAATGTGTGTTCCCATTGGTCAGACTGAGGGTTTCTGGAATATGTGCTCAGGAAAATTATTTCTTCCTCTGCTATCCATATTTTATTTCCTGTTTCTTTCCTATAAGATCTGAGAACCCAGAGACTCACATATTCCAGTAACAGGGGTGAAACATCTGGGTTTTCCTATGCTCTCTTTGAAACTCCCACCTGGGCCTGATTTGTTCCTCCGGTCAACACAGGCTTTTCTGTTCATGTCCATCTCCAGCTCACTAGTTACGTGTCTCTTGATACACAACTTGCAAAAACTTTTCAAGCCTGCTGACCTAAGCAGTTTCTCTCAAGATTTTAGGGAAACTAGAAAACACTAGAGAATCTGTGAATTCTTGAGATGAATTAACATTTTACATGATCAAAGTTCAAATTTGATTTAAACTTCTGTGATTAAAAGCAAAGCAAAATCTACTATCATACTGACTTATTCTCCTTGTTTCGATTGTCTCTTCTGAAGTTTCCTCCAATGTATGCACTCTTCCCTAAATTTACTAACTTGAATCATTTTGTTTCTGCTAACTTGATACCTTTTTCTAATACAATCGTGCTGTACATGATACCTTCTCTTCTAATACAATTTTTCTCTTATAAATACAACCTAATCAACAGCCAATAAAGGGTAATGTATTTTACAAAGCACATAAAGAAAAAATCATGGGTTTACTATCTCCCAATTTAATAAATAAAAATAAAGTTTCTGATTTAGAGTTTTAACTAATAAGTATGTGGTCTATATGGACCTATTACTATGGCCATTTATCAAAATATATTATGTTCTTTTGTCCATTTCCTCTCAAATTTCTTTCTCTTTATCTATGTCACTGGAACTGAAGCCCTGCTTTGAGGAAGATAACCCAATTCAATGTCAGGAGAGTTCCTTTGAAAAGACCTGTCACTTTGTGTCAATTGTAGGAATTTGTGTCAATTTTCAAAGTCATTTCCTATTTGCTTTGCATTACATCATTTTGCCCATGTCTCAAGTAACTGAAGATGTACCTGAAAATTTATTGCATAAGACAGTTATCTTCCAAAGTGCAGATAAGCCTAAAAGGCAAAGGTGAATAACAGTCAATGTTTTAGGAGCAACTAAAATACCTAACAAAAATGGCACAACAACTTGAATGTTTACATTAAATCTGGTGTTGTTACCACTGACTTTAAAAATAATAAATTGAGCTCAAATTAACCTTCATTTGATTTCTATCTTCCTGGCTTTTTGTGACTCTTTGATCAAAACTCTCTCTATTTTTTTAAATGCCTATCTTTTAAATAGTTGGAATTTCCTATTTGATGATAAAATAAGAATTCTTTCTTACACACAACAGACTCTGTGAATTGTGTCATTTTCTAATGGTAGGAAATGATACACAACTTGCAAAAACTTTTCAAGCCTGCTGACCTAAGCAGTTTCTCTCAAGATTTTAGGGAAACTAGAAAACACTAGAGAATCTGTGAATTCTTGAGATGAATTAACATTTTACATGATCAAAGTTCAAATTTGATTTAAACTTCTGTGATTAAAAGCAAAGCAAAATCTACTATCATACTGACTTATTCTCCTTGTTTCGATTGTCTCTTCTGAAGTTTCCTCCAATGTATGCACTCTTCCCTAAATTTACTAACTTGAATCATTTTGTTTCTGCTAACTTGATACCTTTTTCTAATACAATCGTGCTGTACATGATACCTTCTCTTCTAATACAATTTTTCTCTTATAAATACAACCTAATCAACAGCCAATAAAGGGTAATGTATTTTACAAAGCACATAAAGAAAAAATCATGGGTTTACTATCTCCCAATTTAATAAATAAAAATAAAGTTTCTGATTTAGAGTTTTAACTAATAAGTATGTGGTCTATATGGACCTATTACTATGGCCATTTATCAAAATATATTATGTTCTTTTGTCCATTTCCTCTCAAATTTCTTTCTCTTTATCTATGTCACTGGAACTGAAGCCCTGCTTTGAGGAAGATAACCCAATTCAATGTCAGGAGAGTTCCTTTGAAAAGACCTGTCACTTTGTGTCAATTGTAGGAATTTGTGTCAATTTTCAAAGTCATTTCCTATTTGCTTTGCATTACATCATTTTGCCCATGTCTCAAGTAACTGAAGATGTACCTGAAAATTTATTGCATAAGACAGTTATCTTCCAAAGTGCAGATAAGCCTAAAAGGCAAAGGTGAATAACAGTCAATGTTTTAGGAGCAACTAAAATACCTAACAAAAATGGCACAACAACTTGAATGTTTACATTAAATCTGGTGTTGTTACCACTGACTTTAAAAATAATAAATTGAGCTCAAATTAACCTTCATTTGATTTCTATCTTCCTGGCTTTTTGTGACTCTTTGATCAAAACTCTCTCTATTTTTTTAAATGCCTATCTTTTAAATAGTTGGAATTTCCTATTTGATGATAAAATAAGAATTCTTTCTTACACACAACAGACTCTGTGAATTGTGTCATTTTTCTAATGGTAGGAAAATTGGCCTCCCATAACCAACACTCTTAATCACTTTTTCTGAGAAAACCATGGTTGGGAAGTAGAATTGGTCAACGTAAAATGTCTCATTATCTGAAGAGACATTGTACTTGGCATCATAATTTAAGCAGCTCAAATGCTGTTTGGCTTATTTCCCAAGGTTAGTTTTCTAAAAATGAAAAGCATTTAAAATAGAGGGATACAAAAGCATCTCCCAGTCTTGAAGTTCTCTGTCCCCAAAATTTAAAAAAATTTTGGTATCTACATTTGTTTTGATTTAAAGTGACCAACTGAAAATTTAGCATACCATACTGAGCTAGGAATATAAGGATTAATATTCAATATATAGACAATATATGAAGGAATAGGTCTTTTATGACATTTCTTTTCATGAGTGAGAAGGGACTTAATAAATTACTTTATGAAATCTCCTCTCACAAGTGAAGATAAATGTCATCAAGGGCTTAAACTCTCAGGTATTACATATAATATAAAAAGTTCTATCTTACTATATTTCTATATTTTGTCAAAATCTTCCAATAGCCTTTACTTAATCAACAAATCTTTTTCTCTTTAAGAGAAAAAATAAATAACACATTGAGTAGAAAATGTCTGATTTCATTTAGGTTGTTGCTCTACTTGGTGTATCTGCTCCTACATTACTCTGCTGCTATACTTTTGTAATTGTTTGTAATTTCTCATCTCCGAGGGCAGAATAAATAAGAGTAGGTATAGCATTGACTTTTTCTGTTGAATATTCTAGACCAGTTCTGTACCCTTTTCAAAGCATCCTTTGTCTCTTTCTAGTTTGTCAAAGGTGATGCTGCTTCTCCCCAAACCTTTACCACCTCTTAAATTTATCATCAAACACCCACTTATGTAAGTTAGACACAAAGATGTTGTCTTGTACTCCTTGTTAGCCTCAGGCCACATATACTCCTAAACTATAAATTCTGAGGGTCCTAGATCTTCATTATTATTCCTATCTCTTTCCATTTGTTAAGGCCGTGGCTGAATGTTCACAGCCTTTTATCTAGACAAGTTTTACAGTCTTCTAAGACATTGGGTTTTCAAACTTTCTTTCCTATCACCCTGAAGAAACACATTTACACTCATTATACATATACATAATTAAAACTAAATATATAGGTGAAATAAGAGCTTCGAAAAAAATCATTCCTCTGCATATTAATGCATAATGTTTATTAATGTTTTTTATTCCACTTATGGAAAAAAAATTGATTTTATAACCTCATTAATGGATTGCTATCAGCAATTTGTGAAAAACTGCGAAAGAACTGACCTGACTTCTGCCAACACTCTAAGGGTTCTCTAACGCTGCCAACAAAAAGCTCTGTATTCCATCTCTCTAAATCCATAATCTCTCCCCTTAAAGCCCTTCTTCCAACTTTTGGATAAAATCTAAACATATTCAATATATTCATACTTAATTACTTTATGAAATCTCCTCTCACAAGTGAAGATAAATGTCATCAAGGGCTTAAACTCTCAGGTATTACATATAATATAAAAAGTTCTATCTTACTATATTTCTATATTTTGTCAAAATCTTCCAATAGCCTTTACTTAATCAACAAATCTTTTTCTCTTTAAGAGAAAAAATAAATAACACATTGAGTAGAAAATGTCTGATTTCATTTAGGTTGTTGCTCTACTTGGTGTATCTGCTCCTACATTACTCTGCTGCTATACTTTTGTAATTGTTTGTAATTTCTCATCTCCGAGGGCAGAATAAATAAGAGTAGGTATAGCATTGACTTTTTCTGTTGAATATTCTAGACCAGTTCTGTACCCTTTTCAAAGCATCCTTTGTCTCTTTCTAGTTTGTCAAAGGTGATGCTGCTTCTCCCCAAACCTTTACCACCTCTTAAATTTATCATCAAACACCCACTTATGTAAGTTAGACACAAAGATGTTGTCTTGTACTCCTTGTTAGCCTCAGGCCACATATACTCCTAAACTATAAATTCTGAGGGTCCTAGATCTTCATTATTATTCCTATCTCTTTCCATTTGTTAAGGCCGTGGCTGAATGTTCACAGCCTTTTATCTAGACAAGTTTTACAGTCTTCTAAGACATTGGGTTTTCAAACTTTCTTTCCTATCACCCTGAAGAAACACATTTACACTCATTATACATATACATAATTAAAACTAAATATATAGGTGAAATAAGAGCTTCGAAAAAAATCATTCCTCTGCATATTAATGCATAATGTTTATTAATGTTTTTTATTCCACTTATGGAAAAAAAATTGATTTTATAACCTCATTAATGGATTGCTATCAGCAATTTGTGAAAAACTGCGAAAGAACTGACCTGACTTCTGCCAACACTCTAAGGGTTCTCTAACGCTGCCAACAAAAAGCTCTGTATTCCATCTCTCTAAATCCATAATCTCTCCCCTTAAAGCCCTTCTTCCAACTTTTGGATAAAATCTAAACATATCATTATGTCATGAAATCAAGTCTCTTTTTGCTCAAACCTACATATCATTCTTCCCCATACTCACAGGCATAAGTCACTCCATTTTATATCTGTAGGTCTTTCCGCACAGTATTTCTGCTCTGAAAAACACCTCACTTAACTCTTCATGTTTTTGATTCTTCCAGACTCTCTCCAAATCTCTCTTCTTCTATAAAGCTCTCTCTAATCCCTCCCCAAATACAAACAATTGCTCTTCCTTGGCACCACCACTGTACAGTTAAATACTCTTTTAAAGACAATTAATGGGCAATACTCATAAAACTTCCTAGAGTTGCCCTCACCTGACCTACATAGCCACTGACCCTGGGTTTATCACAATGGGATGATGTTTCCTGCTGAATCAATTTATTCAATTTTTTTTAAATTTATTTCTTACTGAGTTTCCTTTGAAGTTTTGCACTTTTGTTCATGAAACACACTGCTAGATAAATAAGATTCTTCAGTACTCAGGGAAAGGAACTACACTTCTACCCATGAAAGAGTAAATGGCATGACCTTGATTTCCATCAAAATAGTCCAGGTAATTAGAAAACTAGACTCACTATATGAAACAGCTGTTTTGAACCACTGGATGAGAGGAAGCACAGGAATGTGATATATAACAGAGAACCAAATGAGATGAAGAATATGGTCAACTTGGCTTTATCTCAGGGCCAAAGAAAACTCAGGTTCACAGAGTTGAAGAATCAGATCTTAGAGTCCAAGGAGAACAAGGAAGCTAGAATTCACAGGACAAGTACCAGAAAGAGGGACTTAAGACTTCTGGAAATCTACCCAAAGACTCCCAAGATTCTTTGGCTGAATCTTAGGTTAATGTTTTTTATTCCACTTATGGAAAAAAAATTGATTTTATAACCTCATTAATGGATTGCTATCAGCAATTTGTGAAAAACTGCGAAAGAACTGACCTGACTTCTGCCAACACTCTAAGGGTTCTCTAACGCTGCCAACAAAAAGCTCTGTATTCCATCTCTCTAAATCCATAATCTCTCCCCTTAAAGCCCTTCTTCCAACTTTTGGATAAAATCTAAACATATCATTATGTCATGAAATCAAGTCTCTTTTTGCTCAAACCTACATATCATTCTTCCCCATACTCACAGGCATAAGTCACTCCATTTTATATCTGTAGGTCTTTCCGCACAGTATTTCTGCTCTGAAAAACACCTCACTTAACTCTTCATGTTTTTGATTCTTCCAGACTCTCTCCAAATCTCTCTCTTCTTCTATAAAGCTCTCTCTAATCCCTCCCCAAATACAAACAATTGCTCTTCCTTGGCACCACCACTGTACAGTTAAATACTCTTTTAAAGACAATTAATGGGCAATACTCATAAAACTTCCTAGAGTTGCCCTCACCTGACCTACATAGCCACTGACCCTGGGTTTATCACAATGGGATGATGTTTCCTGCTGAATCAATTTATTCAATTTTTTTTAAATTTATTTCTTACTGAGTTTCCTTTGAAGTTTTGCACTTTTGTTCATGAAACACACTGCTAGATAAATAAGATTCTTCAGTACTCAGGGAAAGGAACTACACTTCTACCCATGAAAGAGTAAATGGCATGACCTTGATTTCCATCAAAATAGTCCAGGTAATTAGAAAACTAGACTCACTATATGAAACAGCTGTTTTGAACCACTGGATGAGAGGAAGCACAGGAATGTGATATATAACAGAGAACCAAATGAGATGAAGAATATGGTCAACTTGGCTTTATCTCAGGGCCAAAGAAAACTCAGGTTCACAGAGTTGAAGAATCAGATCTTAGAGTCCAAGGAGAACAAGGAAGCTAGAATTCACAGGACAAGTACCAGAAAGAGGGACTTAAGACTTCTGGAAATCTACCCAAAGACTCCCAAGATTCTTTGGCTGAATCTTAGGTTAATACTATATTCTACATATACACCAGGTAAAATTCTGTGAGGTTTGACAGAGATCAACTAACTGGGAGTTGTAAGCTGAACAATTCCCAAGGTTTACAAGGGGCTGGCAGACATCTAAGTTTTCATCAACTGTGGTAAGAAGATCTTGTTGAATATCAGGTATTCAACAGAGATCTCATAAGGATCACACATTAGAAAAAAAGGTTAACAAATCCTAGAGTAAAGGCTATTTTAGATATGTCTTAATAAAGCCTAACAACAACAAAAAAAAGAAAACCACCTTGAAGGAATCTTCATGACTTGCAAGGAACTTGGTTCCATGCCCCAAAACTTTAATGCACTTTAAATAAAAATCCAAAATAGTCAGCAATGTATGATTCACAATACCTGGCATCCAATGAAATATAACTATATTGCTATATATAATACAAATACCACTACATGAAAAGTTACAAAATTTGAAGCATAACCAAAAGAAAAGGCAATTAATAAAACATAGCCAGAAATAACAGAGATTATGAAATAAGGAGACAACACTTTAAATAAATCAGCTTCCACAAATATACCCAATGATTTAAAAGAATGTGTAAACTTCAGGAATAAAGAAATAGAATATACTTTAAAAGAATAAATGAAATTTCTAAAGCAGAAAAATACAGTATTTGGAATGAAAAAAGTCATTGAATGGGCTTAAAAAATTTAGAAAAATCAGAAAAAGAGAATCAATGAACTTGACATAATAACAAAATATATTTAAACCAAAGTACAGAGATTAAAAAAGACTAAAAAAATATTTTGGATCCCATGTCACTTGTGAGACAATAAGTAGTCTAATATATGTGTATAGTGTGCTGTGCTTAGTTGCTCAGTTGTGTTGGCTCTTTGCTATCCCATGAACTGAAGGCTTCCAGGCTCCTCTTATCCATGGGGATTCTCCAGGCAAGAATGCTGGAGTGGGTTGCCATGCCCCCTTCCAGGGCATGGAAGATTCCCCTCAGGGGATCTTCCCAACCCAGAGGTTAAAACAGGGTCTCCTTCATTGCAGGCAGATTCTTTACCAACTGAAATACCAGGGAAGTCCAATATATATATGTACTACTTGAGGTCAAAGACAGGGAGAAGAATTTTAAAATGGCAGAAAGAAACATAGGAACAAATTACCAAAATTTTCAGATTTGATAACTTAGTAGCACAGATTCAAAGGAAGCCACATAATAAAAATTAAAATTAAACTGCATTAAACTAATGATTTAAAAAAAATTAAAGCAAGACAAAAAAAATGATACATATATATATAGAGAGAGAAAGATAAATATAAAAATGACAACTAACTTCTCATCATGAAAAATATAAGACAAAATCAATAACTGACATATTTAAAACATTAAGGAAAAGTCAACAAATAATTAAGTGAATATATTAAGTGAATATTTGTTTCAAAATTGAAGGTTAAATAAACACTTTTTTCAGGCAAGCAAAGTCTGGAGAATTGATAACTAGCAGAGTAACACAAGAATAAATGCTAAAAATATTAAATGTCAAATGCTAAAAAAAAAAAAAAAAAAATTCCAGTGTAAGGTATACCAGATGTATACTTGGAAAAAATACCTGAAATAATAGATAAATGTAAAAGATCTTTATTTTGCTTTTAAAATTTCTTTCAAGGACAACTGACTATTTAAATTTATAATAACAAAGAGGAGGGCTTAAATGTAGGAGGATAAATATGACAAAAATAGCACCATGGACAAAACGGTAAATAGCACTCTTTTGCTGTAAGCTCCTTACATTCTGTGTGAAGTAGTATAATATTTAAAGCTAGAGCAAAGCGAAAGCAAACGATGATTTAGTTTGCTAAATCTATTCTGTGTCCGATTTTTGTAATGTCCACAAGCTAAACATTTCTCTTTTACATTTTTAAAGGGTAACAAAGAGAATATACAACAGAGATCTTTTGTGGTCCATGAAACTAAAATATTTATTATTTTGCCTTTTACTGAAAAAAATTATGTCAACTACTAAGCTATATTGTGATAGATTAAAAATACAAATTGAAAACTCTAGAGAATCCAATAAAAATATAAAGCACAGAGATAAAGCCAATAAGCCAAAATAATGAAAATAAAATGTAATACTAAAAATACTTTTAAAAATATTAATTTGTGAAAGAAGGGAAAAAAAAAAAACATTGACAGCTATCTCTTCTGAACTCAGAAGCTAAGAGGGCCACACCTGGTTATTACGTGGATGGAAAAGGAAAAAAGGTCAAAAGGAATAGGAAAATGAAACTAATAAAAAGGCAAAAGGATAGATTTGAACTCAAGAGCATCATAACTGCATTAAATATGAGTAATTTAAATACTCCAATTAAAAGGCGTAGATTGTCCTTTTGGATAATATAGGGAGACCTGATTATATTTTGCCTACAGAAATGCTACTTGAATATAGAGAAATATAGAGATACACACATGCTAAAAGTATTTTTTAAAAAGTAAAAGCACCAAAAAAGATACTATGTAAACATTTTAAGACAACTGGAAAGTCTATATTAATATCCCTGAAAATATTTTAAAAATCTCTAAATATATTTCTTCTCATGAAATCTACAAAATAAACTGATGAAAAAAACTATTCCCAGAAAAAAAAGAGATTTCAGAATGAATCAGTACATAAAGAAAATTTTAATATCCCATATCCACTTAGAAAAGAGAGTTTCAAAAAATATTAAGAAAAGCTTCAAGAGTAAATAAACAAAGCACAATATCGTTACTGGTTTCACTACTTCTCTCTCAGCAATATATAGAACTAAGAGACAGAAATTGGTTAATATATGGAAGATATGAACTACACTATCAGTCTGACCTAAATGACATTTATAAAACACTCCATCTAACTACTAAAGAATAAACATTACTTTCAGGTGTACATTGAACTTTAACTATACAAAACCATATGTTGGGCCACAAAACAAGTTTCAACAAAATTTGTAACTACTGAAATTATACAGAGTATTGTCTTGACCACAACTGAACTAAATCAGAAAGGAATAACAATAAGATCATTGGAAAATTCTTAAATATTTGAAAATTAAACAATATGATTTTAAACAACCCATGTGTCAAATATCAAGAGATATTAGATAATACTTGAGCAGAATAATAATAAAGACAACAACATTTATATCTCGGGTAATGCTTACAATGACATTTATAGTTTCACATGTTTTTTATAACATATTAAAAATGATTATCTAAGCTTCTGCCTTAAACTAGAAAAGTAAAAATAAATCAAAACAAAATAAGTAGAGGGAAGGTGTTGGAAAATGATGCTCTATGATTATTTTCAAATATATGTACACTCGGGACTTTCTAAGCAGTGAACTAACACCAGGATTAAAAGATGACTGAATAGCAGCCCTAAAAGAGAGTCTTCCTAAAAGATTTAGCAGGTATCTTCCCCAGAGACATTTGTTTACATTCCAAAGAACAATAAAGTCCCAGAACCTTTACCCACCCTACCCTCAGAGAAAACTCCTTTGCTCTAAAGAGTTCAACTTTCTCTCTCTCTCTTTTTCCCTCTTTTTCTCATTCTCTCTTCTCATAAGGAGGAATACATATGTAATCTGTCTTATATAACCATGCTAAAAGTATTTTTTAAAAAGTAAAAGCACCAAAAAAGATACTATGTAAACATTTTAAGACAACTGGAAAGTCTATATTAATATCCCTGAAAATATTTTAAAAATCTCTAAATATATTTCTTCTCATGAAATCTACAAAATAAACTGATGAAAATCACTATTCCCAGAAAAAAGAGATTTCAGAATGAATCAGTACATAAAGAAAATTTTAATATCCCATATCCACTTAGAAAAGAGAGTTTCAAAAAATATTAAGAAAAGCTTCAAGAGTAAATAAACAAAGCACAATATCGTTACTGGTTTCACTACTTCTCTCTCAGCAATATATAGAACTAAGAGACAGAAATTGGTTAATATATGGAAGATATGAACTACACTATCAGTCTGACCTAAATGACATTTATAAAACACTCCATCTAACTACTAAAGAATAAACATTACTTTCAGGTGTACATTGAACTTTAACTATACAAAACCATATGTTGGGCCACAAAACAAGTTTCAACAAAATTTGTAACTACTGAAATTATACAGAGTATTGTCTTGACCACAACTGAACTAAATCAGAAAGGAATAACAATAAGATCATTGGAAAATTCTTAAATATTTGAAAATTAAACAATATGATTTTAAACAACCCATGTGTCAAATATCAAGAGATATTAGATAATACTTGAGCAGAATAATAATAAAGACAACAACATTTATATCTCGGGTAATGCTTACAATGACATTTATAGTTTCACATGTTTTTTATAACATATTAAAAATGATTATCTAAGCTTCTGCCTTAAACTAGAAATAAACAAATAAATCAAAACAAAATAAGTAGAGGGAAGGTGTTGGAAAATGATGCTCTATGATTATTTTCAAATATATGTACACTCGGGACTTTCTAAGCAGTGAACTAACACCAGGATTAAAAGATGACTGAATAGCAGCCCTAAAAGAGAGTCTTCCTAAAAGATTTAGCAGGTATCTTCCCCAGAGACATTTGTTTACATTCCAAAGAACAATAAAGTCCCAGAACCTTTACCCACCCTACCCTCAGAGAAAACTCCTTTGCTCTAAAGAGTTCAACTTTCTCTCTCTCTCTTTTTCCCTCTTTTTCTCATTCTCTCTTCTCATAAGGAGGAATACATATGTAATCTGTCTTATATAACCTTCAAATATCAAAATTTCAGTTTTTTTCATACATTTTGAAAGTGTCAAACCTCAATTTGAGTCTTAAACCCAGGGCCCAGACTTAAGCAAACCTGTTTGGGACTTGAACCCACGCGGCCGGGACTCAAACCCAGCCTGGACCCTGCTTGGGACTTTGGCCGGGACTCGAACCCAGCCTAGACCCTGTCTGGGACTTGAACCCACATGGCCGGGATGCGAACCCAGCCAAACCCTGGTAATTAAAATCACCCAATGTCTGGACCCACTGAGGTTCAGGTTCTTCATGTCTCTTTGCAGAGAAGAATTCAGCAAGAGACAAAGTGACAGGTAAGAAATGGATTTATTCAGAGTCAGAGAAAGCACACTCCACAGACAGACTGTGGGCCATGGCAGAGCAAATCCAGTGGCCCCGGAAAGCATGGCGTTCTTAGCTTTTATAGGCTGGGTAATTCCATATGCTAATGAGTTATTCCAGCTCTCTTAGGGAGGGGTGGAACTGTCATGGCGCCTCTGGGTGTGTCATTTAGCTTGCCGACTGAGGATCAAGGTCTGGTCTGCCATCTTGGACCCATTTGATTCTAATGGGATTATGCTGTGTCCTTGGGCTATGTCATTCTTTTCAAAAATTGTGCCCTGCCCCTTTCCCTCCTAATCCTTACAATTTTATGCAGAAGTGACATGTGCTTTTCTCCAACGGATCTTCCCCATATTCTCTTCCCCCAGACTTTGGCACTTACCATTCTAGAATTCTTAACATATTAAAAATGATTATCTAAGCTTCTGCCTTAAACTAGAAAAGTAAAAATAAATCAAAACAAAATAAGTAGAGGGAAGGTGTTGGAAAATGATGCTCTATGATTATTTTCAAATATATGTACACTCGGGACTTTCTAAGCAGTGAACTAACACCAGGATTAAAAGATGACTGAATAGCAGCCCTAAAAGAGAGTCTTCCTAAAAGATTTAGCAGGTATCTTCCCCAGAGACATTTGTTTACATTCCAAAGAACAATAAAGTCCCAGAACCTTTACCCACCCTACCCTCAGAGAAAACTCCTTTGCTCTAAAGAGTTCAACTTTCTCTCTCTCTCTTTTTCCCTCTTTTTCTCATTCTCTCTTCTCATAAGGAGGAATACATATGTAATCTGTCTTATATAACCTTCAAATATCAAAATTTCAGTTTTTTTCATACATTTTGAAAGTGTCAAACCTCAATTTGAGTCTTAAACCCAGGGCCCAGACTTAAGCAAACCTGTTTGGGACTTGAACCCACGCGGCCGGGACTCAAACCCAGCCTGGACCCTGCTTGGGACTTTGGCCGGGACTCGAACCCAGCCTAGACCCTGTCTGGGACTTGAACCCACATGGCCGGGATGCGAACCCAGCCAAACCCTGGTAATTAAAATCACCCAATGTCTGGACCCACTGAGGTTCAGGTTCTTCATGTCTCTTTGCAGAGAAGAATTCAGCAAGAGACAAAGTGACAGGTAAGAAATGGATTTATTCAGAGTCAGAGAAAGCACACTCCACAGACAGACTGTGGGCCATGGCAGAGCAAATCCAGTGGCCCCGGAAAGCATGGCGTTCTTAGCTTTTATAGGCTGGGTAATTCCATATGCTAATGAGTTATTCCAGCTCTCTTAGGGAGGGGTGGAACTGTCATGGCGCCTCTGGGTGTGTCATTTAGCTTGCCGACTGAGGATCAAGGTCTGGTCTGCCATCTTGGACCCATTTGATTCTAATGGGATTATGCTGTGTCCTTGGGCTATGTCATTCTTTTCAAAAATTGTGCCCTGCCCCTTTCCCTCCTAATCCTTACAATTTTATGCAGAAGTGACATGTGCTTTTCTCCAACGGATCTTCCCCATATTCTCTTCCCCCAGACTTTGGCACTTACCATTCTATCGTAGATTGAATTATTAGAAAGTATCAAAGCCTTTTGAAACCAAGAGCAGTAAATGATATCTTGTTGCTGTTGTTCAGTCATTAAGTCATATCTTTCTCTTTGCAATCCCATGGCTGTAGCACTCCAGGCTTCTTTGTCCTTCACTATGGCCTGGAATTTGTTCAAATTCATGTCCATTGAGTTTGTGATGCTATCTAGTCATCTCATCCTCTGCCATCCCCCTCTCCTTTTGTGTTCAATCTTTCCCAGCATCTGGGTCTTCTCCAGGAAATCAGCTATTCCCATTAGGTGGTCAAAGTATTAGAGCTTCAGCTTCAGCATCTCTCCTTTCAATGAGTATTTAGGGTTGATTTCTTTTAGGGTTGACTGGTGTGATCTCCTTGCAGTCCAAGGGACTCTCAAGAGTCTTCTCCAACACCACAGTTCAAAAGGATCAGTTCTTCGCCACTCAGTCTTCTTTATAATCCAACTCTCACATTCGTACATGACTACTGAAAAAAATATAACTTTGGCTATATGGAACTTTGTCAGCAAAGTAATGTCTCTGATTTTTAATATATTTTTTAAGTTTATCATAGCTTTCCTTCCAAGGAGCAAGTATTTTTTTAATTTCATGGCTGCAATCACCATCCACAGTGATTTTGGAACCCAAGAAAGTAAAATCTGTCATTGTTTTCACTTTTTCCCCATCTGCTTGCCATGAAGTGATGGGGCCATCATCATGGTTTTTTTGAATGTTGAGCTTTAAACCAGCTTTTTCTCTCTTCTCTTTTACTCTCATCAAGAGGCTTAGTTCCTCTTTACTTTCTGCCATTAGAGTGTATCATCTGCATATCTTAGATTATTGACTTATTAATCCTTGATTCCTCTGGGTGTGTCATTTAGCTTGCCGACTTCTGGTCTGCCATCTTGGACCCATTTGATTCTAATGGGATTATGCTGTGTCCTTGGGCTATGTCATTCTTTTCAAAAATTGTGCCCTGCCCCTTTCCCTCCTAATCCTTACAATTTTATGCAGAAGTGACATGTGCTTTTCTCCAACGGATCTTCCCCATATTCTCTTCCCCCAGACTTTGGCACTTACCATTCTATCGTAGATTGAATTATTAGAAAGTATCAAAGCCTTTTGAAACCAAGAGCAGTAAATGATATCTTGTTGCTGTTGTTCAGTCATTAAGTCATATCTTTCTCTTTGCAATCCCATGGCTGTAGCACTCCAGGCTTCTTTGTCCTTCACTATGGCCTGGAATTTGTTCAAATTCATGTCCATTGAGTTTGTGATGCTATCTAGTCATCTCATCCTCTGCCATCCCCCTCTCCTTTTGTGTTCAATCTTTCCCAGCATCTGGGTCTTCTCCAGGAAATCAGCTATTCCCATTAGGTGGTCAAAGTATTAGAGCTTCAGCTTCAGCATCTCTCCTTTCAATGAGTATTTAGGGTTGATTTCTTTTAGGGTTGACTGGTGTGATCTCCTTGCAGTCCAAGGGACTCTCAAGAGTCTTCTCCAACACCACAGTTCAAAAGGATCAGTTCTTCGCCACTCAGTCTTCTTTATAATCCAACTCTCACATTCGTACATGACTACTGAAAAAACTATAACTTTGGCTATATGGAACTTTGTCAGCAAAGTAATGTCTCTGATTTTTAATATATTTTTTAAGTTTATCATAGCTTTCCTTCCAAGGAGCAAGTATTTTTTTAATTTCATGGCTGCAATCACCATCCACAGTGATTTTGGAACCCAAGAAAGTAAAATCTGTCATTGTTTTCACTTTTTCCCCATCTGCTTGCCATGAAGTGATGGGGCCATCATCATGGTTTTTTTGAATGTTGAGCTTTAAACCAGCTTTTTCTCTCTTCTCTTTTACTCTCATCAAGAGGCTTAGTTCCTCTTTACTTTCTGCCATTAGAGTGTATCATCTGCATATCTTAGATTATTGACATTTCTCTTGATAATCTTGATTCCAGCTTGTGATTCATTCATCCTAGCATTTTCCATGATGTACTCTGCGCAGAAGTTAAATAAACAGGGTGACAATATACAGCCTTGTCATATTCCTTTCCCAATTTTAAAGCAGCCCATTACTCCATGTCTGGTTCTAACTGTCGCTTCTTATCCTGCATACAGGTTTCTCAGGAGACAGGTAAGGTGATCTGGTATTTCTATCTCTTTAAAAACTTCCAAGTTTATTGTGATCCCCACAGTTAAAGGCTTTAGCATAGGCAATGAAGCAAAAGTAGATATTTTTTTCTGGAATTCCCTTGCTTTTCTATAATCCCATGAATGTTATCAATGTGATCTCTAGTTCTTCTGCCTTTTCTAAACCCAGCTTGTGTATCTGAAAGTCCTTGGTTCACGTACTGTTGTACCCTAGCTTGAAGGATTTTGAGCATAATCTTGCTGGCATGTGAAATGAGTGCAGTTGTATGGTAGTTTGAACACACTTTAGCACTGCCTTTCTTTGAGATTGGAATGAAAACTGACATTTTCCAGTCCTGAGGCCACTGCTCAGTTTTCCAAATTTGCTGGCATATTGAGTGCAGCACTTTAACAATACATCTTTTAGGATTTGAAGTAGCTCAGCTGTAATTCTATCAGTTTCACTAGTTTTGTTCATAGCAATGCTTCCTAAGGCCCTTTGACTTCCCACTCTAGGATATTTGACTCTAGGTGAGGGACCACACCACTGTGGTTACTTAGGTCATTAAGAACAATTTGGCTATATGGAACTTTGTCAGCAAAGTAATGTCTCTGATTTTTAATATATTTTTTAAGTTTATCATAGCTTTCCTTCCAAGGAGCAAGTATTTTTTTAATTTCATGGCTGCAATCACCATCCACAGTGATTTTGGAACCCAAGAAAGTAAAATCTGTCATTGTTTTCACTTTTTCCCCATCTGCTTGCCATGAAGTGATGGGGCCATCATCATGGTTTTTTTGAATGTTGAGCTTTAAACCAGCTTTTTCTCTCTTCTCTTTTACTCTCATCAAGAGGCTTAGTTCCTCTTTACTTTCTGCCATTAGAGTGTATCATCTGCATATCTTAGATTATTGACATTTCTCTTGATAATCTTGATTCCAGCTTGTGATTCATTCATCCTAGCATTTTCCATGATGTACTCTGCGCAGAAGTTAAATAAACAGGGTGACAATATACAGCCTTGTCATATTCCTTTCCCAATTTTAAAGCAGCCCATTACTCCATGTCTGGTTCTAACTGTCGCTTCTTATCCTGCATACAGGTTTCTCAGGAGACAGGTAAGGTGATCTGGTATTTCTATCTCTTTAAAAACTTCCAAGTTTATTGTGATCCCCACAGTTAAAGGCTTTAGCATAGGCAATGAAGCAAAAGTAGATATTTTTTTCTGGAATTCCCTTGCTTTTCTATAATCCCATGAATGTTATCAATGTGATCTCTAGTTCTTCTGCCTTTTCTAAACCCAGCTTGTGTATCTGAAAGTCCTTGGTTCACGTACTGTTGTACCCTAGCTTGAAGGATTTTGAGCATAATCTTGCTGGCATGTGAAATGAGTGCAGTTGTATGGTAGTTTGAACACACTTTAGCACTGCCTTTCTTTGAGATTGGAATGAAAACTGACATTTTCCAGTCCTGAGGCCACTGCTCAGTTTTCCAAATTTGCTGGCATATTGAGTGCAGCACTTTAACAATACATCTTTTAGGATTTGAAGTAGCTCAGCTGTAATTCTATCAGTTTCACTAGTTTTGTTCATAGCAATGCTTCCTAAGGCCCTTTTGACTTCCCACTCTAGGATATTTGACTCTAGGTGAGGGACCACACCACTGTGGTTACTTAGGTCATTAAGACTTTTTTTGTATACTTCTTCTGTGTATTCCTGCCACCTTTTCTTAATCTCTTCTGCTTCTGTTAGGTCCTTACAATTCGTGTCCTTTACCATGTCCATCCTTGCATGAAATATTCCCTTGATATCTCTAATTTTCTTGAATAGATTTCTAGTCTTTCTGTAATCTAGTGAGAATAATCAAATATTTTTTTGGTTATTGTTAGGGTCTGTATGTTAGT
The DNA here is from genome assembly GCA_022376925.1 of Tragulus kanchil. Lineage (NCBI taxonomy): Eukaryota > Metazoa > Chordata > Mammalia > Artiodactyla > Tragulidae > Tragulus > Tragulus kanchil. Next base: position 248,998,387 of record JAIOJX010000026.1, on the reverse strand, counting down.
TCACAGTTATAACTATGTAATCACATCTGAGCTTCCCAGGTGGCTCAGTGGTAAGGAATCCACTTGCAATGTAGGAGATGCATGTTCAGTCCCTGGGTTGGAAAGATCCTCTAGAGAACGGCATGGCAGTTGACTCCAGTATTCTTGCTTGGGAAATCACATGGACAGAAGAGCCTGGTAGGGTATGGCGCATAGGGTCTATTCTGACTGAAAGAGATTTAAATCCTGGTCCTACCCTTTATCAGTCAAATGACCTGAACAAAAGACTTCATCTTTCTGAGCTATGATTTTTTTCCACCTATATGAGAAACAACTCCAATCTTAAATGTTTTTAAGATTAAATTAAATAACACATAGAAGGAGGCTGGCACAAAGTCGATGCTCATTAAATAGCATCTATGGTTTTACCCAGGCTTCCCAGGTGGCACTAGTGGTAAAGAACCTGCCTGCTAAAGCAGGAGATCCAGTCTCAATCCCTCGGTCAGGAAGACACCCTGGAGAGGGAAATGGCAACCCACTGCAATATTCTTGCCTGGAGAATCCCAAGAACAGAGAGCCTGGTGGGGTACAGCCCATAGGTTCTCAAAAAGCCAGACATGACTGAAATGACTTAGCATGCACACACATGGTTTTATCCATAGTTCCTTGAAAACCTTGGAATAGTCTAGCATCTTCTTGGCAACTATATAAAATAAAGACTATATAAACAACAAGCCTTTAAATATTGTAATATGTCACTTAAAGCAAAATCACATTGCAAGGTAGAAATATTTTATAAGAATTTACTCTTTTAATTAAAATTTATTATCAACAGTTCCCCTCCATCTTTAATTTGGTCTTCTTAAGTTGGAATTTTTCAGGATAGGTAACTCCTTAGTCTCTGTAGTTAGCCTGAATCACTATTTGTAGTTCTTGGATCCTAAGTTCTAATAGGTTTTACTGGGAGAAGAATTACTCTTCTCCCTTTCCACTTAACAATCATCACTTTTTCAAAAGTGCTGATGAGATCATGGGGATTCGAGTCCTTTTATCCACTGAGTTGACTCAAGTTGAGGGGAGAAAGATGGACTTCTCCAGGAACTATCATTTCCTAGCCAAGTGGGTTGGCTACTCTATCTAGAGCTATTCCTGCCACTGCCAAATTTATTAGAAGAATTACTTTCTATGCTTAGATACTGGCTTCTTTTAATAGAACAATGGAGATCAAATGCCAGTCCTGCAAAGACATAAGACCATCAGAGTCTCTTGACTATAGTGATATCTTATGTTCCCGAAGAGATTTCCTCTTAGCAGTCTCTCAAGTATATATGTGTTTTACAACACCTCCAAGTTCTTATATGGGACACAGGAAGCATACACCAAGATGAGACATCAGAAACAATCCACAGTATCACACTGATGTCCGAGATAGATGTGGAAACCACTTTCAATAATATTCTAGGAATATTCTTTGTGTAAGGCTGTGATTAAGATTTGTTTCTCTAACCCACAGAGAAGAACAATAAATGCTATTTCTGACATGCAGAAAGCTAAAGAATTTTCTTTCAGGAGATACCTTCAAATTGAAATGGAACCCACTGCAAACCTGAGGAAATGGCAACCCACTGCAATATTCTTGCCTGGAGAATCCCAAGAACAGAGAGCCTGGTGGGGTACAGCCCATAGGTTCTCAAAAAGCCAGACATGACTGAAATGACTTAGCATGCACACACATGGTTTTATCCATAGTTCCTTGAAAACCTTGGAATAGTCTAGCATCTTCTTGGCAACTATATAAAATAAAGACTATATAAACAACAAGCCTTTAAATATTGTAATATGTCACTTAAAGCAAAATCACATTGCAAGGTAGAAATATTTTATAAGAATTTACTCTTTTAATTAAAATTTATTATCAACAGTTCCCCTCCATCTTTAATTTGGTCTTCTTAAGTTGGAATTTTTCAGGATAGGTAACTCCTTAGTCTCTGTAGTTAGCCTGAATCACTATTTGTAGTTCTTGGATCCTAAGTTCTAATAGGTTTTACTGGGAGAAGAATTACTCTTCTCCCTTTCCACTTAACAATCATCACTTTTTCAAAAGTGCTGATGAGATCATGGGGATTCGAGTCCTTTTATCCACTGAGTTGACTCAAGTTGAGGGGAGAAAGATGGACTTCTCCAGGAACTATCATTTCCTAGCCAAGTGGGTTGGCTACTCTATCTAGAGCTATTCCTGCCACTGCCAAATTTATTAGAAGAATTACTTTCTATGCTTAGATACTGGCTTCTTTTAATAGAACAATGGAGATCAAATGCCAGTCCTGCAAAGACATAAGACCATCAGAGTCTCTTGACTATAGTGATATCTTATGTTCCCGAAGAGATTTCCTCTTAGCAGTCTCTCAAGTATATATGTGTTTTACAACACCTCCAAGTTCTTATATGGGACACAGGAAGCATACACCAAGATGAGACATCAGAAACAATCCACAGTATCACACTGATGTCCGAGATAGATGTGGAAACCACTTTCAATAATATTCTAGGAATATTCTTTGTGTAAGGCTGTGATTAAGATTTGTTTCTCTAACCCACAGAGAAGAACAATAAATGCTATTTCTGACATGCAGAAAGCTAAAATGCCAGATACTTTCTGCTTGAAATGTTTCCATGTTGGATTTTTCCTGCATACCTTCAAATTAGGAAATAGAAATGCTTTTACAAGATTTTTATATTGTGTCTTATCAAGGAAAATTGTATGTTGGTTCCAAACATAAGCAGGATTTCATAATTTCGTCTTCAATATTATTTAAGCCATTTTCTATTAAAATCATAGTTGTCTTTAATTTTAGGTATCATTTAAAAATGTCATGAATACAAATATTTGTTTTGATAACAAGAAAAGAACCTTTTCTCTTTCAGTTGTGCTAAATACATGCTAAGAATGTGACATCATCTCCAATTACTACTTGAAACTAGTAGGAATTAGTAGGAAGCAAAACTTTTGTTAAAGTCTGGAAATTTAGAATGTAAACAGAATAATGGTAGAGGTACCTACAGAGCTCATCATATTCCTAAACTAAACCATCCTGTTCAGTAAGCGTTACAGAGCAGGCAGTTTTAAGTTATTTTAATAACTGGACATAGAATTTAACTTTCTGACATGCTGTGGAGTTCTTCCTTTTAATTAGCATAAATCCCCCTTGCTGCAGTTTCAGCTCACCTCCTGCCGTTTGATCCTTTGTGATCAAGAAGAACAGCTGGTCTCCATCATCCTTACAATAACCATTCATATTCCCAAAGTTATGTCACCCTTGGGTTTCCTCTTCTCCAGGCTAAAAAGCCCAGTTCCTTTAACCTTTTCTCAGATGTCCTATTTCTGAGCCATTTCATCATTTGTTGATGCCCGGTTCTTTTAATAGAACAATGGAGATCAAATGCCAGTCCTGCAAAGACATAAGACCATCAGAGTCTCTTGACTATAGTGATATCTTATGTTCCCGAAGAGATTTCCTCTTAGCAGTCTCTCAAGTATATATGTGTTTTACAACACCTCCAAGTTCTTATATGGGACACAGGAAGCATACACCAAGATGAGACATCAGAAACAATCCACAGTATCACACTGATGTCCGAGATAGATGTGGAAACCACTTTCAATAATATTCTAGGAATATTCTTTGTGTAAGGCTGTGATTAAGATTTGTTTCTCTAACCCACAGAGAAGAACAATAAATGCTATTTCTGACATGCAGAAAGCTAAAATGCCAGATACTTTCTGCTTGAAATGTTTCCATGTTGGATTTTTCCTGCATACCTTCAAATTAGGAAATAGAAATGCTTTTACAAGATTTTTATATTGTGTCTTATCAAGGAAAATTGTATGTTGGTTCCAAACATAAGCAGGATTTCATAATTTCGTCTTCAATATTATTTAAGCCATTTTCTATTAAAATCATAGTTGTCTTTAATTTTAGGTATCATTTAAAAATGTCATGAATACAAATATTTGTTTTGATAACAAGAAAAGAACCTTTTCTCTTTCAGTTGTGCTAAATACATGCTAAGAATGTGACATCATCTCCAATTACTACTTGAAACTAGTAGGAATTAGTAGGAAGCAAAACTTTTGTTAAAGTCTGGAAATTTAGAATGTAAACAGAATAATGGTAGAGGTACCTACAGAGCTCATCATATTCCTAAACTAAACCATCCTGTTCAGTAAGCGTTACAGAGCAGGCAGTTTTAAGTTATTTTAATAACTGGACATAGAATTTAACTTTCTGACATGCTGTGGAGTTCTTCCTTTTAATTAGCATAAATCCCCCTTGCTGCAGTTTCAGCTCACCTCCTGCCGTTTGATCCTTTGTGATCAAGAAGAACAGCTGGTCTCCATCATCCTTACAATAACCATTCATATTCCCAAAGTTATGTCACCCTTGGGTTTCCTCTTCTCCAGGCTAAAAAGCCCAGTTCCTTTAACCTTTTCTCAGATGTCCTATTTCTGAGCCATTTCATCATTTTTGTTGATTGCCTCTGGACTCTCTCCAATCTCCGTATCTCCTGTCAGTTGTGCTTCTCTCAAACTAGAGCAGAACTTGATGATCTAACACCTTATCACTGCCAAATATACTGGAAGGATTACTTCCTCTTCTTACAGCTCGGCTTCCACTAACAGAACAATTGGGATCAAAAGCTGGGCCTTCATAAAACCCAAGCTACCTTTCTGTTCCTATTCTGCCGTCACACGACATCAACGGAGATGAAATGCCTTTTGGAGGTAGCAAAATTGTGAAAAAGGGTAAGTCAGGCTTCAGAGACATAGCCCCTTTAAATTTAGCATCTTTCCCCTCTCATGTCTCCCATTCCTACCTCTGACCTCATCAGGAAATCTCTCTTGCCAGTCTCTGAACATTTACAAATTAATGTCAAAACTCTCTGGAGCATTTCCTCACCTCATGGTCCCCTAACCAAGACTCTGAGAGTTTTCCAGATATCCCTCTTCATCTCCCTCTGTTTCTTCAAACTCCCAACACACTAGTTAGGGTTCCTTTCAGTACAAGAAATCCAGCTCAAGTCAGTGATAAAAGAGAGAGATGCCGATATTGTTCAGCTTTGCATATCTGTAAAGTTTATATTAATGTTATCATAATATATATATACTTTTTTAACTAGTTATCTCTAAACATATTATACTCATGTATTCTCTGTCAATGCCTGTACCTGAGATGCATTTTTTTGCACCTCTCTTTAGTGTTGCAATATAAGTTATTGTGGCTGTTGGATTAAATATCAATGAACAATGAGATTATTTCTAGACTTTTTCTGTTATTTCAAACAAAGTTGTTATAAAAATTTTAAATATATTTCCATATGCATTAATGCAAGGTTCTCCCTATGTTATATCACTAGGAATGGAACTGCTAAGTCATTAAGTATGTACATATTCAACCTTAAAAGATGTTCAATAATTTTCCCAAATGGTAGTAATAATTTCCATTTCCACCAACAGTGCATAAGAGTGTCTATTGATTTACTTCCTCTTCAATGTTTTTATTGCCTAATTTTAAAATTTTGCACAACTAGTATATACTAAATGACATTCCATTATGATTTTAATTTCTCTAGTGACTAAGACTGAAAATCCTTAATATATTCATTAGAAAATGTGTTTTCTATATTTTTTGTTGACCTATTTATCAAGTTATCTCTTTTGTGTTGATTTATATGGGTTGTGTGTGTGTGTGTGTGTGTGTCTGGGTATGTTCTAGATATTAGTCTTTATCTGATAGATATGTTGTTTAGTTGCTTAGTCTTGTCCAACTCTTTGAGACCCAATGCACTGTAGCCTTCCAGACACCTCTATTCATGGGATTCTCCAGGCAAGAACACTGGAGTGGGTTGCCATTTCTTTCTCCAGATATATATGTTGTAAAATATTAAATGGCTTATCTTTTATTTGATCTTTTTTCTTTGGTTAACAGAACTTAACGTGGTTTGTTTTGTTTTGTTTTTTCACTTATAGATTATGCTTTTGGAATCATTAAGAAATATTTCCTTAACTCAATATTACAAAGGTATCCAGCCACATTTTCTTTTTAAAGTCTTAAAGTCTTAGTTTCACATTTAAAATTTTAATTTATCTGGTATTAATTTCTGTATGGTATGAGTTAGGAATACATTTAAAATTTTTAAATACACAGATAACATAATATTCATAATACCACTTATTAACCCATTTATCTTTTGTGCCAGTCCTGACACACATATGTGGAATTTATTTTAGACCTTTATTCTGTTCTTTTAGTATTCTGTGTATGCAAATACCAGTGCCACACTATCTCAGTTTCTTTAAAAAGTTTTTTCACACTGTTTTCTTCTTTGAAAATGCCTAGGCTTTTCTTGGCCCTTTGCTCTTCCACATAAGCTTTAAATTCCACTTGTCAAACTACACGCATAGATACACACACACATGTAACTCCTTTGGTATTTTCACTGGAAATGCACACATTTAGAGATCAATTTAAAAGAACCCAAGCTGTAGAATCATTCAATCCATGAATGAGGTATTATAGATCTAAGCTGTAGAATAAATTTACTTCAACCTTAAAAGATGTCCAATAATTTTCCTATATGGTAGTAATAATTTCCATTTCCACCAACAGTGCATAATAGGGTCTAATTTTTTAAATTTTTTTTTGCACAACTAGTATATACTAAATGACATTCCATTATGATTTTAATTTCTCTAGTGACTAAGACTGAAAATCCTTAATATATTCATTAGAAAATGTGTTTTCTATATTTTTTGTTGACCTATTTATCAAGTTATCTCTTTTGTGTTGATTTATATGGGTTGTGTGTGTGTGTGTGTGTGTGTCTGGGTATGTTCTAGATATTAGTCTTTATCTGATAGATATGTTGTTTAGTTGCTTAGTCTTGTCCAACTCTTTGAGACCCAATGCACTGTAGCCTTCCAGACACCTCTATTCATGGGATTCTCCAGGCAAGAACACTGGAGTGGGTTGCCATTTCTTTCTCCAGATATATATGTTGTAAAATATTAAATGGCTTATCTTTTATTTGATCTTTTTTCTTTGGTTAACAGAACTTAACGTGGTTTGTTTTGTTTTGTTTTTTCACTTATAGATTATGCTTTTGGAATCATTAAGAAATATTTCCTTAACTCAATATTACAAAGGTATCCAGCCACATTTTCTTTTTAAAGTCTTAAAGTCTTAGTTTCACATTTAAAATTTTAATTTATCTGGTATTAATTTCTGTATGGTATGAGTTAGGAATACATTTAAAATTTTTAAATACACAGATAACATAATATTCATAATACCACTTATTAACCCATTTATCTTTTGTGCCAGTCCTGACACACATATGTGGAATTTATTTTAGACCTTTATTCTGTTCTTTTAGTATTCTGTGTATGCAAATACCAGTGCCACACTATCTCAGTTTCTTTAAAAAGTTTTTTCACACTGTTTTCTTCTTTGAAAATGCCTAGGCTTTTCTTGGCCCTTTGCTCTTCCACATAAGCTTTAAATTCCACTTGTCAAACTACACGCATAGATACACACACACATGTAACTCCTTTGGTATTTTCACTGGAAATGCACACATTTAGAGATCAATTTATGAACAACTGATACATCTCTAAGCTGTAGAATCATTCAATCCATGAATGAGGTATTATAGATCTTTCCATTCATTGGTCTGTTTTCATGTCTTTCACAAAATTTTTATAATGAGCTCTATAATTTGTTCCTAGACATTTTACTATTTTGTAAACATAACAAATGTCTTTTTTTTTTTTTTTTGCCTCTAAGTCATCTTTTATTTTTCATCCATCTTTATTCTTTGGCATGTGTGGCCCTCCCATCACAGTGGCCTCTCTCAGTTGCAGAGCACTGGCTCTGGGTGCACGAGCTCCAGAGCGCTGGCTCGTAATTGGACACACCAGCCCAGCCGTTCCTCAGCATGTGGGATCTTCCCAGGCCAGGGATCAAACTGGTGCCCCTTGCCACTGCAAGGTGGACTCTTTACCCACTAGACCCCCAGGGAAACCCAACAAATGTCTTCTAATTATGTTGCATTTATTAATGGTTTGTTGCTAGTATCTAAAAACACAACTGAGTTTTCATCTTTTATTCATCAAAGTTGCTGAACTCTTAATAATCCTTATTACTTGCTCTATATTCTTTTTGATTTTCTGTTCCAACAACTGTACCATTTAGATGTAACAGGTTTTATTTATAATTCCTTAAAATTTCATTTTTTATTGTTCAGTTATTACACTGCTTAAGACTCCAGGAAAATACTGGAAAAAAATGTCAACAAGATGCATTCTTTTCCTTCTAGTGATACTAAAGTTTGATTATCAATTATATTTGCTGTAAGAATTTTTTAAGTACTATATTTCCATATATTCCTAGTGTTCTAAGGAAATTTTAATATCAAGCATCAGTACTGAATTTATTAAATACTGTTTCTGCATGTAATATAATAATTTTTCTCTTTTATTTGTTTATATAGCCTGGTTAATTACATTTATACATTTTCTAACATTAAACAAGTCAAGCATTCCTGAGGAAACCCTCTTGGGCATGATGTATTATCTTTTCATGGATTGCTGACTGTTTTACTAATATTTTGTTAACAGAATTTATCTGTGTTCACAAATTATATCAGTCAACAACTTTTAAAATGTTTCTTGTCTGATTTTTGGGTAGTGTTATACTAGTCTCATAAATTTCAGAGTGGGTCTTCTACTTTTTCTATTCTCTGGAAAATGTTGTTACACTGAAATCTTTTTCTTGAGTATGTGAAGAACCTCTGTTATGAACTGGAATTTTTCTTATTCTATTGGGGATGTATAACTGACTATGGATTCTAATTATTTACAGTTGTAGAACTATTATTATACCTTGCATGAATTTTGTTTCATTATGGTTTTTGAGAACTTGCCCATTTCATCTAAGCTTTAAAATTTATTTGCATAAAATTGATCAGAGTATTCTCATTATATTTTAATGCCTACCACATCTGCTACTTCGTGAACAGCTTTCCTTAATGTTTTTGATGTCTCTTCTTTTTTAAAAATCTTGATTATAACTTTTTTCCAAAGAACTTAAGTTTGACTGTATTAAAACTCTCTATTTTATCTGTTCCAGTGTATCCTATTATTGTCATTATTTCCTTCTTTTCAAAAAAATTTCCTTTAATTTTTAAGTTAGGCACTTAAAGCTCCTTGATTTGTGACCTTATTTTTAAATCATTCAAATCAATATATGGTCCCTTAATCCTCCTTAACTGCACAAAAGAAATGATAATACCAAGGTTGCCTTTTATCATTCAGTTCCATGTATTTTCTAATTTTATTAAAGTTTTATTTTTTGATCTATATATTATTTAGAAGTGGGTTTTTAAATTTTCAAGTATTTAGCTTTTATATATTAGTTTTTGTTGTGATGTAGAACTTACTTGCCCTGTGTTCATAAACTTTGCACGATAATAGTGTATTTTAATTTATTGAGACTTGCTCTATGGCAGACTAGACAGTCAGTCGCTGACTGTTTATTGTGAGCTTGAAAAGCCTGTGTGTGCTCCAATTATTGACACTTAGTGTTCTACACAGATTGAGGCTGTTTGCTACGTTGTTCAAATTCTCTCCATTCTTACTAATTTTTGCCTGATAAATCTATCAATAACTCAAGAGATTCAAAATCTTGAATTATGTCACTTTTTCTTATAGTTTATTATTTACTTGCTGGAAGCAGTTTAAGAATTATTAAATAGAAATAAGTAATCTCTTAATGAGTTAAAGTGTTTATCATTACAGAGTGATGTTATTTGTCTCTGGTAATGTTCTCTGCTTTAAATTTTAATTTGTCTGATACAAATACAGTGTTACTAGCTTATATTACTTGTTAATATTTTTGTGTTGTATCTTTCTAGCTATTGCTATGAGCTCTTCATATTCTTCAGTTTGCAGTTATAACATATGTATACTACATATATATTCAAAATTTTTTGCTTTAAAATTTATTTGCATAAAATTGATCAGAGTATTCTCATTATATTTTAATGCCTACCACATCTGCTACTTCGTGAACAGCTTTCCTTAATGTTTTTGATGTCTCTTCTTTTTTAAAAATCTTGATTATAACTTTTTTCCAAAGAACTTAAGTTTGACTGTATTAAAACTCTCTATTTTATCTGTTCCAGTGTATCCTATTATTGTCATTATTTCCTTCTTTTCAAAAAAATTTCCTTTAATTTTTAAGTTAGGCACTTAAAGCTCCTTGATTTGTGACCTTATTTTTAAATCATTCAAATCAATATATGGTCCCTTAATCCTCCTTAACTGCACAAAAGAAATGATAATACCAAGGTTGCCTTTTATCATTCAGTTCCATGTATTTTCTAATTTTATTAAAGTTTTATTTTTTGATCTATATATTATTTAGAAGTGGGTTTTTAAATTTTCAAGTATTTAGCTTTTATATATTAGTTTTTGTTGTGATGTAGAACTTACTTGCCCTGTGTTCATAAACTTTGCACGATAATAGTGTATTTTAATTTATTGAGACTTGCTCTATGGCAGACTAGACAGTCAGTCGCTGACTGTTTATTGTGAGCTTGAAAAGCCTGTGTGTGCTCCAATTATTGACACTTAGTGTTCTACACAGATTGAGGCTGTTTGCTACGTTGTTCAAATTCTCTCCATTCTTACTAATTTTTGCCTGATAAATCTATCAATAACTCAAGAGATTCAAAATCTTGAATTATGTCACTTTTTCTTATAGTTTATTATTTACTTGCTGGAAGCAGTTTAAGAATTATTAAATAGAAATAAGTAATCTCTTAATGAGTTAAAGTGTTTATCATTACAGAGTGATGTTATTTGTCTCTGGTAATGTTCTCTGCTTTAAATTTTAATTTGTCTGATACAAATACAGTGTTACTAGCTTATATTACTTGTTAATATTTTTGTGTTGTATCTTTCTAGCTATTGCTATGAGCTCTTCATATTCTTCAGTTTGCAGTTATAACATATGTATACTACATATATATTCAATAATTTTATATAGAGATAATTAAATTCAGTCTGATAATAATCTTTTCTCTTAGCTAAAAAATAAACCATTTCAAAACTGCTGTGCAAACTAGTATGTTTGAACTGAATTTACTTCTTTTATCTTATTTTTGTTTTCTAACATTTCCCAGTCTTTTTCTTTATTGTTTTTTCTTCTTTTTTTCCATAGAATTTTTGCTTAGATCACATTTGTATTTCTTTTCTGCATATCTATCTTGGCATCCATGTATTAAGATTTTTTAAGTTATCAGAAACACTGTGTAATATCTTTTCATGTGGTTATTGGCTATTTATAAATTGTCTTTGGAAAAATGTTTATGCAAGTCCTTTGCCCATTTTTGAACTGGGTTGTTTAACACTGTTGTTGCATCATAGGAGTTCCTTATATATTCTAGATTTTAATCCCTTATCAGATATATGATTGGCAATATTTAATCCCACTCTGTGGGTTGTTTTTTGAGTTAGTTTATAGTGTTCTTTGATACACAAAAAATTTTGTCCAAGTCACCTACTATTTTCCATTGCTGTGCTTCTGGTGTCATATCTACAAAACCATTATTATTTCTGTCTTCTATGAAATTCTGACTACATTAATACTAAGTTTTTTAAGTGTCTGACTGTTATTTTCATCATCTCTATTTTCTAGTGTGTTTTTATAGGATATAGGCCACAGGTTTCTACTTCTTCCTTCCCATGTGTACTGGTATTTTACTGAGTGATGGAAATGATGGACCTGTCTTTGCTACGTTGTTCAAATTCTCCATTCTTACTAATTTTTGCCTGATAAATCTATCAATAACTCAAGAGATTCAAAATCTTGAATTATGTCACTTTTTCTTATAGTTTATTATTTACTTGCTGGAAGCAGTTTAAGAATTATTAAATAGAAATAAGTAATCTCTTAATGAGTTAAAGTGTTTATCATTACAGAGTGATGTTATTTGTCTCTGGTAATGTTCTCTGCTTTAAATTTTAATTTGTCTGATACAAATACAGTGTTACTAGCTTATATTACTTGTTAATATTTTTGTGTTGTATCTTTCTAGCTATTGCTATGAGCTCTTCATATTCTTCAGTTTGCAGTTATAACATATGTATACTACATATATATTCAATAATTTTATATAGAGATAATTAAATTCAGTCTGATAATAATCTTTTCTCTTAGCTAAAAAATAAACCATTTCAAAACTGCTGTGCAAACTAGTATGTTTGAACTGAATTTACTTCTTTTATCTTATTTTTGTTTTCTAACATTTCCCAGTCTTTTTCTTTATTGTTTTTTCTTCTTTTTTTCCATAGAATTTTTGCTTAGATCACATTTGTATTTCTTTTCTGCATATCTATCTTGGCATCCATGTATTAAGATTTTTTAAGTTATCAGAAACACTGTGTAATATCTTTTCATGTGGTTATTGGCTATTTATAAATTGTCTTTGGAAAAATGTTTATGCAAGTCCTTTGCCCATTTTTGAACTGGGTTGTTTAACACTGTTGTTGCATCATAGGAGTTCCTTATATATTCTAGATTTTAATCCCTTATCAGATATATGATTGGCAATATTTAATCCCACTCTGTGGGTTGTTTTTTGAGTTAGTTTATAGTGTTCTTTGATACACAAAAAATTTTGTCCAAGTCACCTACTATTTTCCATTGCTGTGCTTCTGGTGTCATATCTACAAAACCATTATTATTTCTGTCTTCTATGAAATTCTGACTACATTAATACTAAGTTTTTTAAGTGTCTGACTGTTATTTTCATCATCTCTATTTTCTAGTGTGTTTTTATAGGATATAGGCCACAGGTTTCTACTTCTTCCTTCCCATGTGTACTGGTATTTTACTGAGTGATGGAAATGATGGAGACTGTTAGTATTGTACTGTTAAGTAGTTGATTTCTAAATCAGCTTAATTCCTTTAATGTATGTTTGTAAGATTTGTTACCTTAGCCTCCTCCACTCCTGGCTCTACAAAGTTCTCACAAGGACTCACCAAAGAGCATTGAGATAAAGATAAAAGGGAGTCTGCAATAAAAGTTGATGGAAAATATAAATCATTGTCGACAGTATAGGTTTAAAGATAGAGATGCAATGGGAGTGAAACATTTTTGTAGGCACACCAAATTAAGTCTGCCTATAACATCTTGAAATGTAGGTCTGGATCTGGCATAGTCCTGGAACTAACCCTAGAGTAGCAATTCTGGGGTTTCTACTGAATGCCTCAGGTGTTTTATGAAGTTTCTGCTCTCTGACTATGGAACTTAAACTTTGCTCAGCTCAATTTCATTAGATACTTTCCTGACAATTGTTCTTTGCCTGGTGGCTGTTCTTTGACCAATCTTATGGGGTCTTGTCCTGTGCATGATCATCATAGTATTATACCAAAGTCTTAATAAATTGCTATTTAAATATTTTGCAATTTCTTTCCTGTATAGCTTTTATCTCTCTGGTATTCTGCCTAACAATTCTAACTGCTTCAAGAGCCTAGAAAAATGATCTCTTTCCATTCAATTCAGTGAAACTGCCATGCTTAATTGAGTTCTTCCCTGCGTTTTAAGTTAGAAAATGCCCCCCAGGCAGGAAAATGTGAGCATTTTCTGGTTATTTTTTCTTTCAGTCCTAGTATTTATCTTGCTTATTTCCCTTTCCTCATGATTCAGCCATGCATTTTGTTTCTAGCATATAAAACTGGTTATAGCAATATGTACTTGCCAAGTTTTCTAGTTGTTTACACTGGGAAGGCTAGTCTGTTACCAGCCATGTGATATGATGAAGACATGACTATATCTAACTTTCAGGTTGATCTGACTTCTATTCTGTATCTGAGCTGCTTTTTATTTACTATTTGCCAAATTTGAAAAGTATCTTTTCCTGAATACATGGTTTTTCCTCCAGTTCTGGATATAATTCCTGTCTTAAGTATAAGTCATGCTATTGAGAAAACAGATTACAGAAAACCCAAAGTGTTTTTCTATTTGATGAAAGTGCAATTATTTACCTCTATGTAACTTTATTTGCTACTGTGGGTCCATTGTTGTAAAAACGGGACCAAGCAAAATAGTGATCATCCATCCATGGTTCTCACTTACTACTCCAAGTTAGAGGAATTTTCCCTACTTTGGAACAAAAAAAGCAATGCAATTGAGAAAGCAGAAGAGGAATCAGAGGGAGATAAGCCCATATATACTTTCTCTCTTAGTCCTACCTGTATGTTCTTAGATTGGAATTTATTTGCCAACTAAACGCATTCATCTTTCAGTGTCATATCTTTTTGCCTTTTCATACTGTTTATGGGGTTCTAAAGACAAGAATACTGAAGTAGTTTGCCATTCCCTTCTCCAGTGGATCAGGTTTTGTTGGAACTCTACACCATGACCCATCTGTCATGGGTGGCCCTATACAGCATGGCTCATGGTTTCACTGAAGTAGACAAGGCTGTGATCCAGGTGATCAGTTTGGTTAGTTTTCTGTGATTGTGCTTTTAATTCTGTTTGCCCTCTGATGGATGATGTTAAGAGTCTTGTGAAAGCTTCTGATGGGAGGAGATGGCATTAACTTGCTTCAAGAGCCTAGAAAATGATCTCTTTCCATTCAATTCAGTGAAACTGCCATGCTTAATTGAGTTCTTCCCTGCGTTTTAAGTTAGAAAATGCCCCCCAGGCAGGAAAATGTGAGCATTTTCTGGTTATTTTTTCTTTCAGTCCTAGTATTTATCTTGCTTATTTCCCTTTCCTCATGATTCAGCCATGCATTTTGTTTCTAGCATATAAAACTGGTTATAGCAATATGTACTTGCCAAGTTTTCTAGTTGTTTACACTGGGAAGGCTAGTCTGTTACCAGCCATGTGATATGATGAAGACATGACTATATCTAACTTTCAGGTTGATCTGACTTCTATTCTGTATCTGAGCTGCTTTTTATTTACTATTTGCCAAATTTGAAAAGTATCTTTTCCTGAATACATGGTTTTTCCTCCAGTTCTGGATATAATTCCTGTCTTAAGTATAAGTCATGCTATTGAGAAAACAGATTACAGAAAACCCAAAGTGTTTTTCTATTTGATGAAAGTGCAATTATTTACCTCTATGTAACTTTATTTGCTACTGTGGGTCCATTGTTGTAAAAACGGGACCAAGCAAAATAGTGATCATCCATCCATGGTTCTCACTTACTACTCCAAGTTAGAGGAATTTTCCCTACTTTGGAAAAAAAAAAAAAGCAATGCAATTGAGAAAGCAGAAGAGGAATCAGAGGGAGATAAGCCCATATATACTTTCTCTCTTAGTCCTACCTGTATGTTCTTAGATTGGAATTTATTTGCCAACTAAACGCATTCATCTTTCAGTGTCATATCTTTTTGCCTTTTCATACTGTTTATGGGGTTCTAAAGACAAGAATACTGAAGTAGTTTGCCATTCCCTTCTCCAGTGGATCAGGTTTTGTTGGAACTCTACACCATGACCCATCTGTCATGGGTGGCCCTATACAGCATGGCTCATGGTTTCACTGAAGTAGACAAGGCTGTGATCCAGGTGATCAGTTTGGTTAGTTTTCTGTGATTGTGCTTTTAATTCTGTTTGCCCTCTGATGGATGATGTTAAGAGTCTTGTGAAAGCTTCTGATGGGAGGAGATGGCTGTGGGAGAAACAGGGGTCTTACTCTGGTGGGCAAGGCCATGTTCAGTAAATCTTTAATCCAATTATCTGCTGATGGATGGAACTGTGTTCCCTCCCTGTAATTTCACCTGAGGCCAAATTATAGTAGGGGTAATGATGACCTACTCCGAATGGACTTATGCCAACCTGGTGCACCAGGGCTGCTGTTTCAGGGTCGCTAATACCATGGCAGGCCACTGTCGACCTATGCCTCCTCCAGAGATGCCTGAACACTCAGAGGTAAGTCCTGCTCAGTCACTTGTGGGGTCACTGCTCCTTCCTCTTGGGTCCTGGTATGCACAAGATTTTGTTTGCACACTCCAGAGTCTGTTCTCCCAGTCCTGCTCAGCTGCTCTATAGTCCAGGTAATGGTCACTTCCAACAAATCTGGAAAACTCAGCAGTGGCCTCAGGACTGGAAAAGGTCAGTTTTTATTCCAATCTCAAAGAAGGGCAATGCCAAAGAATGTTCAAACTACCACACCATTGCACTCATTTCATACACTAGCAAAGTAATGCTCAAAGCAAAGTAATGCTCAAAATTCTCTAAACTAGGCTTCAACAGTACATGGACCAAGAATTCACAGATATACACGCTGGATTTAGAATAGGCAGAGTAACCAGCAAGGAAATTGCCAACATTAACTGGATCATAGAAAGGGCAAGGAAATTCCAGAAAAGCATCTACTTCTGCTTCATTGACTACACTAAAGCCTTTGACTGTGTGGATCACAATAAACCGTGGAAAATTCTGAAATAGATAGGATTACCAGACCACCTTACCTGCCTCCTGTGAAACCTATATGCAGGACAAGAAGCAACAGTTAGAACTGAGCATGGAATAATGGACTGGTTCCAAATTTGGAAAGGAGTACATCAAGGCTGTATATTGTGACCTTGTTTTTTACTTATATGCAGAGTACATCATGTGAATGCCAGTCTGAATAGAGCACAAGCTGGAATCAAGATTGACAGGAGAAATATCAATATTCTCAGGTATGCAGATGATACGTCCCCTATGTCAGAAAACAAACAGTAACTAAAGAACCTCTTGAAGAAGATGAAAAAGGAGAGTGAAAAAGCTGGCCTAAAACTCAATATTCAAAAAATGAAGATTATGGCATCCAGTCCCATCACTTCAGGGTGAATAGATGGACAAACAATGGAAACAGTGACAGACTGTTTCCTTGAGCTCCAAAGTCACTGTGGATAATGACAGCAACCATGAAATTAAAAGGCACTTGCTCCTTGTGAAAGGGTTTTACCTCAATTTGAGACTTAAACCTGGGGTCCAGACCTGATCAAACCCTGTTTGAGACTTGAACCCATGTGGCTAGAGCTTGAATTCCAGCCAAAACCCTGTCTAGGACTTGAATCCATGTGGTTAAGGCTTAACCCCAGTCAAAACCTTGCTTGAGACTTGAACCCACATAGTCAGGACTCAATCCCGGCCAAAACCCTGTCTGGGACTTGAACCCATGTGGCCAGGATTTAATCCAGCACTCTGGACCCACTGAGGCTCAGGTTCTTTGTGCCTCAATGCAGAAGGAATTCAGTGAAAAGCAGAGTGATAGACAAGAAGAGCATTTATTAAGATAGGGTACTTGTAAGAGGTGCAAGCAGGCAGGCAGGAAAGCTCTGCTTTGCTCTCGCTTTGACTGAGTGGGAAGCCATATGGATGGCAGAAGACGGTAGAAGACTGCCCCCCTCAAGTAGATATAGATGCAAGGCATACATCATTAGTTCCTTCTTTGCCAGCTCCTCCTTCATCAGCTGTTTATACCCAGTCAAGCCTGCTTTACTGAACATGGAGCACTCTCCTGAGTTATCGTCAACTCTTTGGCCTCCCAAACTTTCTCAGGTTTCACCCTTCTACATACAGTCCCCTACTAGGACTCTACAACCACCTAACTATTCTACTCTGTCCCTATCACTTGGAAGAAAAGCTATGACAAACCTAGACAGCATATTCAAAAACAGAGACATCACCTTGCCAACAAAAGTCTGTATAGTCAAAGCTATGGTTTTGCCAGTAGTCACATGTGGATGTGAGCGTGGACTATAAAGAAGGCTGAGCACAGAAGAACTGATGCTTTCAAACTGTGGTATTGGAGAAGACTCTTGAAGAAGATGAAAAGGAGAGTGAAAAGCTGGCCTAAAACTCAATATTCAAAAAATGAAGATTATGGCATCCAGTCCCATCACTTCAGGGTGAATAGATGGACAAACAATGGAAACAGTGACAGACTGTTTCCTTGAGCTCCAAAGTCACTGTGGATAATGACAGCAACCATGAAATTAAAAGGCACTTGCTCCTTGTGAAAGGGTTTTACCTCAATTTGAGACTTAAACCTGGGGTCCAGACCTGATCAAACCCTGTTTGAGACTTGAACCCATGTGGCTAGAGCTTGAATTCCAGCCAAAACCCTGTCTAGGACTTGAATCCATGTGGTTAAGGCTTAACCCCAGTCAAAACCTTGCTTGAGACTTGAACCCACATAGTCAGGACTCAATCCCGGCCAAAACCCTGTCTGGGACTTGAACCCATGTGGCCAGGATTTAATCCAGCACTCTGGACCCACTGAGGCTCAGGTTCTTTGTGCCTCAATGCAGAAGGAATTCAGTGAAAAGCAGAGTGATAGACAAGAAGAGCATTTATTAAGATAGGGTACTTGTAAGAGGTGCAAGCAGGCAGTAGGAAAGCTCTGCTTTGCTCTCGCTTTGACTGAGTGGGAAGCCATATGGCTGGCAGAAGACGGTAGAAGACTGCGCCCCTCAAGTAGATATAGATGCAAGGCATACATCATTAGTTCCTTCTTTGCCAGCTCCTCCTTCATCAGCTGTTTATACCCAGTCAAGCCTGCTTTACTGAACATGGAGCACTCTCCTGAGTTATCGTCAACTCTTTGGCCTCCCAAACTTTCTCAGGTTTCACCCTTCTACATACAGTCCCCTACTAGGACTCTACAACCACCTAACTATTCTACTCTGTCCCTATCACTTGGAAGAAAAGCTATGACAAACCTAGACAGCATATTCAAAAACAGAGACATCACCTTGCCAACAAAAGTCTGTATAGTCAAAGCTATGGTTTTGCCAGTAGTCACATGTGGATGTGAGCGTGGACTATAAAGAAGGCTGAGCACAGAAGAACTGATGCTTTCAAACTGTGGTATTGGAGAAGACTCTTGAGAATCAAGAATCCTTTGGATTGCAAGGAGATCAAAGGGACTGATTAGTCCTAAACGAAATCAACCCCGTATATTCATTGGAAGGAATGATGCTGAAGCTGAAGTTCCAACTCTTTGGCCAGCTGACGTGAAGAGACGACTCACTGAAAAAGACCCTAATGTTAGGAAAAATAGAGGGCAGGAGGAGAAGAGGATGACAGAAGACAAGATGGTAGGATGGCATCACTGAGTCAATGGACATGAGTTTGAGCAAGCTCTGGGAGATGGTGAAGGACAAGGAAGCCTGGTGTGCTGCAGTCCATGGGGTCACAAAGAATCGGTCATGACTGAGTGACTGAACTGAACTATGGGTTCACTTTCTTTTTCACATATTGCTTCTAGATTTCTACGTCTAGACTAAAAAGTATGATTCGGTACAGTTGCCTCTTAAAATCCACAGAGGATTTGTTCTAGGAGTGCCAATGTATACCAAAATCTGCATATGTTCAAATCCTATAGTTGGCTCTCTATCTGTGGTTCTGCATCCACATGGATTGTGTAGTACCATATGTATTTATTAAAAACAATCTGCGTATCACTGGATCCATGTAATTCAAACCTGTGTTGTTCAAGGGTCAACTGTAGTTTATAAAATACTTTTTGAACCAGCAATTTGCATGTACTGAAGAGCTGAGAAATTCCTTTCTAAAGCACACAACAATGAAAAGATACTATGAAGCCCATATACTTTCAAAGGGAAGGCTCCCAGTCAAGCCTGCTTTACTGAACATGGAGCACTCTCCTGAGTTATCGTCAACTCTTTGGCCTCCCAAACTTTCTCAGGTTTCACCCTTCTACATACAGTCCCCTACTAGGACTCTACAACCACCTAACTATTCTACTCTGTCCCTATCACTTGGAAGAAAAGCTATGACAAACCTAGACAGCATATTCAAAAACAGAGACATCACCTTGCCAACAAAAGTCTGTATAGTCAAAGCTATGGTTTTGCCAGTAGTCACATGTGGATGTGAGCGTGGACTATAAAGAAGGCTGAGCACAGAAGAACTGATGCTTTCAAACTGTGGTATTGGAGAAGACTCTTGAGAATCAAGAATCCTTTGGATTGCAAGGAGATCAAAGGGACTGATTAGTCCTAAACGAAATCAACCCCGTATATTCATTGGAAGGAATGATGCTGAAGCTGAAGTTCCAACTCTTTGGCCAGCTGACGTGAAGAGACGACTCACTGAAAAAGACCCTAATGTTAGGAAAAATAGAGGGCAGGAGGAGAAGAGGATGACAGAAGACAAGATGGTAGGATGGCATCACTGAGTCAATGGACATGAGTTTGAGCAAGCTCTGGGAGATGGTGAAGGACAAGGAAGCCTGGTGTGCTGCAGTCCATGGGGTCACAAAGAATCGGTCATGACTGAGTGACTGAACTGAACTATGGGTTCACTTTCTTTTTCACATATTGCTTCTAGATTTCTACGTCTAGACTAAAAAGTATGATTCGGTACAGTTGCCTCTTAAAATCCACAGAGGATTTGTTCTAGGAGTGCCAATGTATACCAAAATCTGCATATGTTCAAATCCTATAGTTGGCTCTCTATCTGTGGTTCTGCATCCACATGGATTGTGTAGTACCATATGTATTTATTAAAAACAATCTGCGTATCACTGGATCCATGTAATTCAAACCTGTGTTGTTCAAGGGTCAACTGTAGTTTATAAAATACTTTTTGAACCAGCAATTTGCATGTACTGAAGAGCTGAGAAATTCCTTTCTAAAGCACACAACAATGAAAAGATACTATGAAGCCCATATACTTTCAAAGGGAAGGCTAAAGACAGAGCTGAACTCATGTTCTGACACCCTCTCAAAACTAGATCTCAGCTGCAAAGAAAGAAGCAAATTAGCTAGTAATCATCTATCATGCATCAATTAGTGGAAAAGCCAACTCTTTCCTCTAACTTCAACCATACAAATTCTGTGGTGCCTATTTATCATTTATAGCATCTCCAAATATTAGATACAACACTGAGATTCCAAATAAGTTAGTAATACAGAAATAACACATTAACTCCACAAACATTTGTAAAATGTATTCCATGCCAAGTACTGCACTGAGTGCTGTGGAGACAAAGGTGATCAGCATGTGTAGCTGGCTTTGAGGGATTTATCATCCAAGTTTTGGAGTCTGGTAATTGTATTATAAAAAGTAATTTAATGTAGTGATGTGATCAATGCAAGAGCTTTGAGACACCAAGACTGAAGTAGGGCTCAATTTGAGCTTCGATGATGCCTTGTAGAGAAGATGAGGCCCGAACTCTACCCTGAAGATTGTTGCCAGCAACCTAGGTGCAGAAGAGGGAAGAGCATGCCAGACCAGTTCCCATCTGTGTGAACCTCCTTCCTGCCTGGGATGCAGGGTGCAAAAGAGCATGACGCAAAGAACAATGGATAATGAATCGAATCCTGCAGATAATGGGAGGTGCTATGAGCAGGCCAAAAAATAAAATATTTTTGGAAGGTTTAGACATGTTTAAAAGGTGGGGAAGATATTTTCACCCGCCCTTCAGGGCACATGTGAATCTATCGTTCTCAGGTCCCTTGTTGTGAGGTGGTACCATGTGATTAGCTCTGGTCAATAGGCCGCAGATAGGAAAAGCATCTATCACTTCTGGACCAAAAAGTGGACGAAGCTGTGTGTGACTGGCCACTGTTCTATCCTCTGTCATGGTGTCTGTGAAAGAGCATATATGGATGGAACTCTCCTAAGAGCAAAAATGGGTAGAAAGTTGAATCTTCCCAAGAAGGAATTACAAAGACTTTTGGAGAATGAGAAATAAACTTTCCTTGTGTGAAACCACTGAGGATTTGAGGTCATTCATTACTACAGCTGAATAAAAGTATTGAAAAAGGTTTATTATTATTTGTATATGAAGCATTCCATGGTGTCGCAGACAGTAAAGAATCTGCCTGCAACGCAGAAGACCTGGGTTTGATTCCTGGGTCGAGAAGATTCTCTGGGGAAGGAAATGGTTACCCACGCCAGTATTCTTGCCTAGAGAGTTCCATGGACAAAGGAGTCCGCAGGCTAAAGTCCCTGGGGGTCACAAAGAGTTGGACATGACTGAGTGACTCACACATGAAGGGTAGGGAAGGGAGAGGTGATGAGTATAGCTCGCACGTTTCTGGTTTCTTGATTGGCTGGATGATTTAATCACTACTGAATAAGAGTCGGTAAAATTTTTGGAAGCAGTATGCTTTTTACAGATTACTTATCAAGAAAGTGAACCTTAAAGATTAATCATGATCGTGGATGTTTCCATTAAGCATGCTGCTAGTTAATACTGCTAGTTATTTCAAAAGAAATACCACAATCTTCTATGTTTTTAAGTTTTTTATTGTCCTTTCCTCCACTTCCACTAAAATATGAGTTTGCCTGTCTCACTCAGGGTTATATCCCCCACACTGTACCTGGTATGTGTTCATTCAGCATCTGTTGAACCTGTTGAATAAATGAATGTGTACACTTTGAAGGACAATGTACCATAACAAAATAACCATGCTGTCTCCCCTATTATATAAGAATATAATCACTTTTGTTATAAAATAGACATTTGAAAGAACATTTAAAATAGACATTTCTCATTCTTGCCTTCCACTCACATGCACATCCAACCCTTTGGCAAAGTCTACATATTGTGCCTTTAAAATATATCGCAAACCTGACCATTCCTCAAGCTGCATCAGTCTGGTCTCAAGCCACACACTCCCTCTCCTCTGGATTACTATAGCAGCTTCCTTACAGAAGAAGCTCCCTGCTTCTACCCTGCCCGACCACCTCCCCTTCCACTCCACCCTAGGTGAATTCTGATATACAGGCTAAAAATGTAAATCATTTCCTCTTCACTTTTCTACTCACAAGCTTCTCATCTCACTCAAAGTAAAAGTCAGCATCCTTACAAAGGCTCACCAGGCTCCACACAGGCTGACCAGTTGACACCATTTTGGCATTATCTCCCAGTGCTGTCCTCTTGATTCCCTTCTCCCCTGCCATACGAACCTTCTGGCTTTTCATTAAAGACACCACGCCTGACTCCACCTTAGGACATGTGAACTTGCTGTTTCCTTTTTTTGGAATACTCTGCTTCCAGGTATCCACAAGACTGGCCACCTTATCTTTTACAGATCCTTGTTCCAATGTCATTTTTTCAGTGATGCGCTGCTAAATTATCCCATGTAACTACATCAGTACCCTCCTCTGTAGGCCCACTTTCTATCCCTCTGACATTGTTCATTTGTATTCCTAGCGTTTATCATTATGAGACATATTATAAATTTACCTGCATATATGTTGTCTGTCTTCACACAGAACATAAGCTCCATAAAGGCAGCGTTATTTTCCTATTTTGTACAATCCAGTATCACCTAAAAGAAATATTGTTTGATATAGTATAGGCATAAAATAAACATTTATTGGGCTATTACACTAAACACCTAAACCTTAGGATAAATTCTGAGTCAATGAGAACTCAGCTTATCAGTGTCTCACTCCATGAAGGCAGGGGTTTGGGAGGATGGAAGTCAATTTTAATTCAAAAGTCTGGACTGTAATAGGACATCCAAGTTCACAAAGAGCTTCAGCTTCCCATTTCCTCTACAAATCTCATTTTGAAACAGAACATTTCTGAACCTGGCCTTGAAACCTAAAAGCTTAACCAGGGCCTAGGAAAAATACCTTAAAAATTGGAAAATTATCAGTGTTAAACAGTGTTTTCTCTTCCTACATAAGCTAGGACTGTAGTGATATAACAAATTCAATAATATGATTACCATTACCTTTTTTCTTATTAACTTTTTTTTTATTGTGACTTCAGGATAGAATTTAGTGTATAGACTACTTTCATCAAAATTATTTTAGTATCATTGAGGTGAGAAGAAACAAACATATGAATCTTTTATTAAAATTATGATAAACAGTCTTACTCAGAAGATGTTGTTAGGCTCCATAAAACCTATATCTCAAGTATTTTAAATTGAATTTATAGTTTTAACTTCATAAAACCCACACTCCTATACAGGCTTTGAAATGTTGTATTTTCATTCTACTGGATGTCCTTATAATGTTTACAAGTAAGTATACCACTTTCTATAAAACATTATTAGGACACCCTCACTATTTTCAATATTAGGTGATAATAGCTGCATTTTGGTAGCCAAGACCAAGAAATAAAATGAGTTCAGCCAAGTTAGCGTAAGTACAATTGGCAAAAACAAATGATGAAAACAATAAAATACAAACTCAGCCCCAATGGAAGATAACAATACAAAGTGGAAATTTATATATAAATTTAAAACAAATAAATCTAAACACAAAACCTTCTAAGATACTATCTGTTTACTCTTAAATTCAGATGAGAAGCATTTGCAGCCAAAACCATTCACCAACTGGCTCTCAGAGTGTGATCTATTGCACAGAGACTGATCAAGTGGATTATTGAAAAACTGATATGTTGTCTGTCTTCACACAGAACATAAGCTCCATAAAGGCAGCGTTATTTTCCTATTTTGTACAATCCAGTATCACCTAAAAGAAATATTGTTTGATATAGTATAGGCATAAAATAAACATTTATTGGGCTATTACACTAAACACCTAAACCTTAGGATAAATTCTGAGTCAATGAGAACTCAGCTTATCAGTGTCTCACTCCATGAAGGCAGGGGTTTGGGAGGATGGAAGTCAATTTTAATTCAAAAGTCTGGACTGTAATAGGACATCCAAGTTCACAAAGAGCTTCAGCTTCCCATTTCCTCTACAAATCTCATTTTGAAACAGAACATTTCTGAACCTGGCCTTGAAACCTAAAAGCTTAACCAGGGCCTAGGAAAAATACCTTAAAAATTGGAAAATTATCAGTGTTAAACAGTGTTTTCTCTTCCTACATAAGCTAGGACTGTAGTGATATAACAAATTCAATAATATGATTACCATTACCTTTTTTCTTATTAACTTTTTTTTTATTGTGACTTCAGGATAGAATTTAGTGTATAGACTACTTTCATCAAAATTATTTTAGTATCATTGAGGTGAGAAGAAACAAACATATGAATCTTTTATTAAAATTATGATAAACAGTCTTACTCAGAAGATGTTGTTAGGCTCCATAAAACCTATATCTCAAGTATTTTAAATTGAATTTATAGTTTTAACTTCATAAAACCCACACTCCTATACAGGCTTTGAAATGTTGTATTTTCATTCTACTGGATGTCCTTATAATGTTTACAAGTAAGTATACCACTTTCTATAAAACATTATTAGGACACCCTCACTATTTTCAATATTAGGTGATAATAGCTGCATTTTGGTAGCCAAGACCAAGAAATAAAATGAGTTCAGCCAAGTTAGCGTAAGTACAATTGGCAAAAACAAATGATGAAAACAATAAAATACAAACTCAGCCCCAATGGAAGATAACAATACAAAGTGGAAATTTATATATAAATTTAAAACAAATAAATCTAAACACAAAACCTTCTAAGATACTATCTGTTTACTCTTAAATTCAGATGAGAAGCATTTGCAGCCAAAACCATTCACCAACTGGCTCTCAGAGTGTGTGATCTATTGCACAGAGACTGATCAAGAATGGGAATATATTTATTCCATTCGTAGCTAAATCAATTAGCCAACTAATGAGGTAATATAGCCAATTTTACATTGTATATTATTCACTTAGGCACAGAGAGAAGTGGCCTTAGCTATTGCTGCCACTCTAGGTTAGAAAATCTTTGAGGTCATTTAGAAGCCCAAACCGTGGCTGTGCAGAAATTGCTAGTAGAACCCTGTAAGGGCCAGGTAGTGCAGTGGTAAAGAATCTGCCTGCCTATGCAGGAGTGACACAAGACACAGGTTTGACCCCTAGTTGGAAAGATCCCCTGGAGGAGGAAATGGCAACCCACTCCAGTATTCTTGCTTGGGAAATTTCATGGACAGATAAACCTGGTGGGCTATAGTTCACTGGGTCACAAAGAGTCAAACACAACTAAGCAACACGGCACAAGACACAAGGGCCACCTTGCTGAGGAAGGCCAGTTCAGCAGCAGTGCCTCTACTCTTCATTTATCACTCAGTATGCAAAAGTACTTCAACAGATACAAAATCCAGATAATACTAGCAAGTAATTAAACTAGGAGTAAGACCCCCCTCTTTGGTACAGGACTCATGTTTCATAAGAATATATGACAATTTCTTCCCAGCATCATTGGGCTTTTCCTCTTGCATAAAGCAAAGACTGAGAAAAGGGAATCCTGGGTGAGGAAAAGGGAATACTGGGTTGAGCATCCCATTTCCATGGTATTTTCCTAACTTTATTCCTTTGAAATGAAATAATATTTCATAAATAATAATATTCACAGCTATTTTAAAAATTATCCACACATATTTCAGCCCTTACAAAAAACCTCTTTGTGATTAGTTATTGTTTTTCCTGTTTTATTCAAAAGGAAATAGCAACCTACCCCAGTATTCTTGCCTGGAAACTTCCAGGGCTATAGTCCATGCGGTTGCAAAGAGTCAGACATGACTGAGCACTCATGCACATTCCTGTTTTAAATAAGGGTTTTGCTTCTCAGAGAAGTAACTTGTCATACCTTTGGTAGACGACCAAAGAGAAGGCCCATCTGACACTATCACCCTGGTTTGTCTCTACCGTCTTTCCACTCCACAGTGCTTAACAATCTCATTCCAAAGCCCTGCAAAGCACAAAGATGACCTCCCACCCCAGTGACCACCTCACCTTTCTCAAGAAACCATGGCATCCTGGCTTATCAAAAGAACAGATTCACTTCCCTGCACTGAAAGGGCCTATTTGAAGAAATCTACTCCTCTTCTGACTGGAAAAGCCTCAGGAAAGCCTAATCTTCAGTGACCTTTAGGGAAATCCCAACCATCAGAAGTCAACTAGCCAAGTGCACCCTCCTGACACTCTCCTGACCCATAGCCATCAGTTTCACTAGCAGCCTACTCTCTTTTAATAGCCTCCTTGGGCACCACCTGACTCTCATACTCCTGGTGCAGAGAGACTGGAACTGTCCAGGCCATAGGAAAGCGTGCAGAGGGATGAAAAAGTACCCTGCTCATGTCTTGAAAGTTTGTAAAGAAAGTACTGAACACAGACTTCCCATAGTATCAAAAGGAAAATTTATGCATCGCCTTTGAGTTCAACTTCTCCATTAAAGCTTTTTCCCTATAATCTAGGGAGTTCTTATCTTGGTGACTTATGATGTTATGGAGGGGCTCATGCATGGAAAATGTCAATAGAAATAGTAACTCTGGAAGGGAAGGGCCTCCTAATTAGTCCCCATTTAGATTTTATGATGGCTTTGAGATCTGCTCATCCTGACAGTGCGCACTGTGGTTACATATTGTTCTAGCCTGAGGGAACCATAGGAAAATTCAGATTTATTGTACCTATCATACCAGCATATTTCATTTGCCATTATGAGCAGCCATCTCGCAATGATGCAGGAGTATTTATTACAGATTAAATTGTAGGACCTGGATGGTTTAGTGAGGTTCTTGAGGTATCATTTATGTCATTAACTGGCTCATTATCAGATCTGCAAATCTCCATTCTTTTCTGAGCCTTCTGTTTGAGCACCGAGGCTTCCGGGCTCGGGTGGCTTCCGGGCCGTATTTTGTGGTTTCGTGGGCATAAAGTTTAAATACAGACAAAGCAAATCAAGAAAATCACCTGCCTCTCCCTCCGTGTTCTTTTACCCGATCTCCTGGAAGGTGGTGGGAAATGCCTCTTCAGGGCTATTTGCTGGGGGTTAGGGTGGAAGGATATTATCCACCCGGCTATTCAATGCTGTCCAGGTGCTGGTGTCTTTGGAGAAGTGTGGGGGTTGGGGAGTGACTTTTGAGCTGCAGGATTCAGGGGATTTATTTTCAGAGGTGGCTAGCGCTAATTAGGTTATGAGTGCCTGGCTGCCTTCAAAAGACGCAGCATCCGATTTTTCTTCCCTGATAAATAACCCCACGTTTGAAAACCAGGAAAGGAGAAGAGAGTGTGTGAAATTTAATTGTGGTTATTTAGTAAGTTCGCTGCTTTTCTATGCTGATTATCTGCAATGAGAGGGTTCCGTTTTCTTGTCTTGGTGCCTCTGGGACTGCGTTTTAATTCTACCTGGGAAGCTGAGGGAAGAGGATTCACTGAGGGTCGATTATGATTTTTTTAAGACAGCAGAATATTCTTACCTAAAACAGAATTTTCATGAAGGAATACTCAGACCACAGTGTTCTTACCTCTCTTCGGGGTTTAGATCTTCTATTGCATTCACTGTTTGACTCAAAGTAGGGGTTCTTTGTTGTTGATATTTGCCCTACTTACTCTCCTATATTGCTTTTTCATAAAACCCAAGGAGTAGTATTTAAGTTGCTGTGTTCTTTGGCATTAAAATACTCTCCATACAGAGTCACAAAAGTACCTATAGAAACGCTGAACTCAAATTCATAGATTATCTAGGAAAGAAATGCCTTGTGATTTAATTGTTGAGTATAACTAGTCCACTGCATAGACAATAGTTTGCTGGTAAAGGTGCATTTTCACAAAGGAAAACGACAGGGGGACGTTACATGGGTTTTAAAAAGGATTTGATATTATGTTATAGAACTGGAGTTGAGACAACAAAATGGGTGGGCCATTAATATTTGCACAGATTAATCCTTATAAAATATTGCTGCCTTTTAAAAATTTATCAAGCCACATAAAATATTTCACTATTGACTAATGGTTCAGGAGAAGCTCTACAAACTGCTTTACATGTGCAGTGATCTCCGTGGTTATAAGAAGAAACAAATTGGAAATGCCCTGGCTAAATGGAAATAAACATTTGTGAATGTATAGCGAGCATTTCTGGCCACACACTAAATTCACCCTCATTTAGCACATGAGCGGTACCCAGCGTCTCCTGAACAGATGCGGAACTGCTACTTCTTTTAATCAGTTATATCAGAAGGGGCTGCAGAAAGCTTCTCATTTTTACTTGTTGCTTGTGAGTTAGAGTTAATGAAGCAGTGTAGAAAGGTCAGAAGGAATCATTTTTACTTTTTGCCACGAAGCAGGATAATTTAGAGGCTCGATAACGATGCCATTGCCTCTGTGTTGTTATACCAGGAATGAACTGCCCAGCTCTGAAGAGAGCCTGTCGCTTTTACTAAGCACAATTTGATAACAAGGGTTATATAACTTCTAATTTGTCTTTCTTCATATTAAATTTCTCTCACACATATTGCATTGAGACATAATGGAATTTTAGGCCAAATCGTGTGTGGTTAATTATTTGCCACCTATCCACAACATGCAATGCAAAATTAGTTTGACTCCAGAAGTCTGGGTTTTTCCCTTTTTTTTTTTTTTGGTTTGGATAATTTTTAATTACTTTGAATTTTCTCTCATAGCCACTGTAACAATTATCTAATTTTTTGTAAAGAAGTATGTATAGGCCTCAGTTCCTTATTCCTACCTCCCCCATCTAAATCTTTAAGAACTGTCCCTTTTCAGCAGAATTTAGAGGAATCTGTAAAATTTCTGCTAACCCTTTATTTTTGATGTGGTACCCTTTAGCAGTGCTTTTGTGATTTATTTTCAACGCAACCCTTTCATAAAAGTTTAATATTGCAACTAGAAAAGAGAGCAGATGAGAGAATTACCTTTAAAATAATATAAACACTGATTTAAGGATCACTTTTCACTAAACGTTTAATGACAACATCTTATTTTAAAGACTCCATATTTTTAAACAAGTGCAGTATTTAAGGGAAACATCCCTAGGCACGACTGCTTATAATATTGTTTATGTAGTCCATTGATAAGTGTGCTAAGCAGATTATAATTATACACATGTATGTATACATATGTATGTATATGTGTAACAGCATACCTGAGTCGATAGCCAATTAAGCAGAACTGAGCACTAAATGAGTCATCTCCTGTACTCCCTGTGTACTATAGGCAGTCCTGAATAAATAAATCTATGCTGCTATAAATAGGCTCCTTGAAATAAGAGATTTGGATCTGAAGCTTCTTTGTAATGCTCCTCTCACCCATCTTATTGCTTGGTCTTTTGCATTATAGTCTTAATATTGGGCCTGCTCATTAATCTCCACTCTTTTTAAAGTTAGTCTAGGCTGTTCTTGTAGCTGTAATACTCACTGGGTTGCCGTAGGAACAAGAGATCCGAGTAAATATGCTTATGGAGAAGAAATGACTACTTTTAGATTTAAATGTGAAAAAAGAACATCTGTGTTGTTATACCAGGAATGAACTGCCCAGCTCTGAAGAGAGCCTGTCGCTTTACTAAGCACAATTTGATAACAAGGGTTATATAACTTCTAATTTGTCTTTCTTCATATTAAATTTCTCTCACACATATTGCATTGAGACATAATGGAATTTTAGGCCAAATCGTGTGTGGTTAATTATTTGCCACCTATCCACAACATGCAATGCAAAATTAGTTTGACTCCAGAAGTCTGGGTTTTTCCCTTTTTTTTTTTTTTGGTTTGGATAATTTTTAATTACTTTGAATTTTCTCTCATAGCCACTGTAACAATTATCTAATTTTTTGTAAAGAAGTATGTATAGGCCTCAGTTCCTTATTCCTACCTCCCCCATCTAAATCTTTAAGAACTGTCCCTTTTCAGCAGAATTTAGAGGAATCTGTAAAATTTCTGCTAACCCTTTATTTTTGATGTGGTACCCTTTAGCAGTGCTTTTGTGATTTATTTTCAACGCAACCCTTTCATAAAAGTTTAATATTGCAACTAGAAAAGAGAGCAGATGAGAGAATTACCTTTAAAATAATATAAACACTGATTTAAGGATCACTTTTCACTAAACGTTTAATGACAACATCTTATTTTAAAGACTCCATATTTTTAAACAAGTGCAGTATTTAAGGGAAACATCCCTAGGCACGACTGCTTATAATATTGTTTATGTAGTCCATTGATAAGTGTGCTAAGCAGATTATAATTATACACATGTATGTATACATATGTATGTATATGTGTAACAGCATACCTGAGTCGATAGCCAATTAAGCAGAACTGAGCACTAAATGAGTCATCTCCTGTACTCCTGTGTACTATAGGCAGTCCTGAATAAATAAATCTATGCTGCTATAAATAGGCTCCTTGAAATAAGAGATTTGGATCTGAAGCTTCTTTGTAATGCTCCTCTCACCCATCTTATTGCTTGGTCTTTTGCATTATAGTCTTAATATTGGGCCTGCTCATTAATCTCCACTCTTTTTAAAGTTAGTCTAGGCTGTTCTTGTAGCTGTAATACTCACTGGGTTGCCGTAGGAACAAGAGATCCGAGTAAATATGCTTATGGAGAAGAAATGACTACTAATTAAATGTGAATAGCATTTATAAATTGCCTCGTTCTCACAAAATGCAGAACATAATATGCTTTGATGTACTTCATTAGTAAAAGGCACCTATATTTTTAAAATACATATGAGTAGATAAAACCAAATTTTAATGCAAAAATGATCTTTACGTGCTTTCGTTTTTTCTGCCGACTATAAATCCTGTAATTTAATGCAGATATCCTTTTACTGCATTTACATGGCAGAGGAAGACATTTGGTTGGCCTGTGAAAGTGCTGGAAACCTTTACTATTCCCTCACCCAAGTGTAATTCCTTTTTTATTGTTGGAAGTATAGCTTTACTATTGTATTTTAGACAAAAAGAAACTGGCTTATAATGTCCACGCGAATCTAGGTAGGTAATATTTTTCACATCACATGAAAGGCTGTGGTCTTTTCTGCATAGTGCCTAGAAAACTGGGACTTTAGTATGAAGATAACAAAGCAAGCTTGCAGTCATGCTTAGCTTTAGTTTTGCTTTGTTTAATGCTGAAAAGCACCTCTCATCCTTTCCAAGATGTGAAGTCCCCAACTTAATTATCATTCTGTGTGTCATAGCAGATGACCTAATCAGGTTGCCTTTTATGATTGTGCAGTTCAGGGGCACAGTCCTTCAATATTCTTTCTTTTCATTTGGGGACCAGAGAGTTTGGGGTTGACTTATTTCCAAACAATTGATAAATAATGGGTCCACACTCTGGCATAAGATGATAATTGCAAGCCCTAGCTAGGAACCCAGGACAGATGAGCCATCAAGTTAAATGGGCCGTGGGCACAGTTATGTTAACTTCCAGAGAACGGAGGGGATACTGGGGTTGACTTATGCTGGCCAAATACCTGAGTCGATAGCTAAAATAGGCAGTCCTGACATAACATAAATCTATGCTGCTATAAATAGGCTCCTTGAAATAAGAGATTTGGATCTGAAGCTTCTTTGTAATGCTCCTCTCACCCATCTTATTGCTTGGTCTTTTGCATTATAGTCTTAATATTGGGCCTGCTCATTAATCTCCACTCTTTTAAAGTTAGTCTAGGCTGTTCTTGTAGCTGTAATACTCACTGGGTTGCCGTAGGAACAAGAGATCCGAGTAAATATGCTTATGGAGAAGAAATGACTACTAATTAAATGTGAATAGCATTTATAAATTGCCTCGTTCTCACAAAATGCAGAACATAATATGCTTTGATGTACTTCATTAGTAAAAGGCACCTATATTTTTAAAATACATATGAGTAGATAAAACCAAATTTTAATGCAAAAATGATCTTTACGTGCTTTCGTTTTTTCTGCCGACTATAAATCCTGTAATTTAATGCAGATATCCTTTTACTGCATTTACATGGCAGAGGAAGACATTTGGTTGGCCTGTGAAAGTGCTGGAAACCTTTACTATTCCCTCACCCAAGTGTAATTCCTTTTTTATTGTTGGAAGTATAGCTTTACTATTGTATTTTAGACAAAAAGAAACTGGCTTATAATGTCCACCGCGAATCTAGGTAGGTAATATTTTTCACATCACATGAAAGGCTGTGGTCTTTTCTGCATAGTGCCTAGAAAACTGGGACTTTAGTATGAAGATAACAAAGCAAGCTTGCAGTCATGCTTAGCTTTAGTTTTGCTTTGTTTAATGCTGAAAAGCACCTCTCATCCTTTCCAAGATGTGAAGTCCCCAACTTAATTATCATTCTGTGTGTCATAGCAGATGACCTAATCAGGTTGCCTTTTATGATTGTGCAGTTCAGGGGCACAGTCCTTCAATATTCTTTCTTTTCATTTGGGGACCAGAGAGTTTGGGGTTGACTTATTTCCAAACAATTGATAAATAATTGGTCCACACACTCTGGCATAAGATGATGATTGCAAGCCCTATCTAGGATCCCAGGACAGATGAGCCATCAAGTTAAATGGGCCGTGGGCACAGTTATGTTAACTTCCAGAGAACGGAGGGGGAACTACTGCAGTTTGATAATTGTTTTCTAAAGATCTCTCCTCTCAGAAAGACTAACCAAATCACTGGCTGGCCAAATATCACTGAAAAACTTCAGAATTTTCCTGAAAAAATGTCTTGAGTGACCTACTTCCCTTCGTCTTAGTAATACATATACATGCATATGTATATATGCATATATAAATTTAACAAAGAAAATGCTCAGGCTCACCTGCCCTTTTCAAGCTGAGCAAGAGCTGCTGTGTCACAACGACAAGCCTGGGGGACAGTTAAGAGTTTTCTTTTCATTTGACTTCAGGAAATCAATCCTGTGGCTCGTGTTATCTGAGTATGGGCAGCTGACTCAAGGAAATGCAGTCGTCCAGCCGCTTGCTATATGGGTGCAATTAGGAGCACTTTTTCTTTTTACTGATTTTCAGCAAAGCATTTGTTGCCAAGTTATGGGCCAGGCTGAAGATAGTAACAGACATGTGTTGTTTATTTTCTTGACTGGTCTTATTTTCGAGGTAGTTAAGCTCTTAACTTTTCATATCTGTTCTAGAGGAACAAGAGTAAGTAAAATAATGCTTACCATTTAACAGATATATACCTAGGCTATTTCCAGTGAATACTGTTTTTGCATAGAGCTTTGCATAACTTTTATTTAAAAGATTAAGAATTTAAAACAATGTCTATTAAATAAATTATAGGCATTTGGTAGATCTTTAATGAAGATTTTGAATTTAATTAAATGACACATTTTAAAATTATCTTTGAGTAAAATTTGAATCTCTGCTGAGTCAAATTTTCCCTTATAAGTGCTAAAGGTAAAACCCTTCGAAATTAAAA
Source organism: Tragulus kanchil (assembly GCA_022376925.1). Lineage (NCBI taxonomy): Eukaryota > Metazoa > Chordata > Mammalia > Artiodactyla > Tragulidae > Tragulus > Tragulus kanchil. The sequence goes on along the minus strand of JAIOJX010000026.1, from coordinate 248,964,236 downwards.
TTACATTATTTGGTTTTAATGAATTGTTAAGATTATTTAAAAAGTGATTCTGCTCACTTGGTAACCTACAGTTATGTTGTTACTAGCTTGGGGTTTGTTTGCTTCTCTTTTAACTTAAAAGGGCATTGCATAAATGTACCTGTTGGGTTCTCAATATTGTAGACCATCTATTTAGGGAATATCATTCTATTCTGGATCTGATGTTCAAAATCTTTGCAATTCCATGTGAATGTGTCTAAATGATAATAGATAATTTTCACTGAGCATTTGCTATATACCACAAACCATGCAAAACACCTTATACGCATTATCCTTTATGAGGGTTCATCATAAACCCCACAAGAGAGTTCCACTGCCTCATTTTAGATGAAGAAAATGAGAGTCAGAAAGATGGAGCAATTTGTTCAAGACAGAACAGGTAGGATCAGGATTCAAATCTTAGGCAGCCAAATTTCAGAAGCTCATAACCCTTTTATCACTTTTCTTTTTTCATCTTATTTTTATCTTGTAATATTTTACTGTAGAATCCATTCTGTGCAATATAATATATGCTTTATGTCCACTTCATATTTCTATATTTAGCTATTATTTCTTTAGAGATAATAATGCATGATTCTCTTTTTCTTTAACATCCATGAATACAGAGCTTGGAAATCTGTGGTACCCTTGCAAACTCTTACAAAGTATCATGTGATTATCTAGCTTAGGTCTACTTTATAACTAATTTTGCATTTGCATGTCTTGAGCATCCTGAAGGCTGTTTGTTTTTAGTGTCAGTTTGCCATTCTCCTAGAATTCACATCTTCTTTTAAAGATTATAAAGATATATTCTTGACAGTATTTCAGGAGATAAAGATATTCATGTAAAGGTTGTGGTCATCCCCAAAGATTGATTTTTATATTAAAAATAAAATAAAGCATTGATTCTTAAACCTATATGGGGATTAAATTATTGATTTGGATTAAGAACAAACACCAACACTTCCATAATTTTATTGAATCTCAGGTTCCATTTCTCACTTAGAAAACCAAGTTAATCTCTTAGAAATGCCTTATGCAGGGTCCCTTCACATTTACAGAAGTCAAAGCCTGTGATACTTTGGGACTTGTAGTGACTCTTATCTCTAAGCACCACAAAGTACCATAAGTAGATTGTGCTGTTGCTCACCTTCATTGCCTGATTATCCCAGCCTCTCTTCAGAAGAATAACATTTCAAGATTGGATTGTAGCCAACTCAACTATAACCAACTCAAGACACTAAACTGGAGAATTAATTTCAGAGAAGATTTATGTTCCAAAATAGTTTAGAGATTTTTTTTTCTGAGTTTGATAACCTGTAATTTTAAATTTTTCATACATAAAAAATAAATAAAATATTTGAATTTCTCTTCTCAGTAAAAGAAATGCTTGTGGACCAAGGACCACTGAAGAGACAAGACTAAGTCATCACCCCAGCTCCACCTCATTTATCCTTGTGATATTAGGTAAGTCACACCCTCTCTGAGTCTCAGTTTCCCATGTTCACAAGTAGATTTTTAAACTTATTCTGATTACTATATGACGTTCTTATAAAGATCATGTGACATAATAGGTGAAAGTTTTTGGAGACTTGTGAAGCAATATATATTGTTAAATATATTATCTTATCAGCTGAGTTTTATCTTTCTCACACTAGCTAGACTCTGCTAGTCCTTTTTGCAGGTCTCACAGCATGTCCCATTAACTGAAGGATAAGTTTTATCAGATTGTAATGTTACAATCTTAGGTGATACGACCATATCACTGAGTTTTGCACAGCTTCAATTTTTCACCCTTTTCTGTCTGTATGGGTTCAAAAAAACAACTTATAAATATTTAAGAACAAATTAGTAAGCTATAATCTATAACAAACCGTAGCAACTTACCATTATGTTATCTGTTTATATGATAGGCAATAATAATTTAATAAGGTAATAATAACTTATAGGAAACACTCACTGAATGTGGGCTCTGTTCTAGGCGTCATGTTATATATAATGTTCAGTCCTCACAATAACCCTATGACACTTATTTCATTTTTTTACAGATCTCAGATTTGAACTCAAATCTGACTTCAAAGTCTTTATTTTTCGTTATAATTCCTCTCACCTAAATCTCAGAGAATGAGACTAATTATTTTCTTTAAAAAAAAAAATAGAAATGATACACTCACTTCTTGTCCTCAGCAGTGAAAATTTTGGGAAGCTATTCTGCTTGTCTAAATTATACTAAAACTTCGTGAATTCTGTATTAGTTGTGCCCTTTGAGACATATTCCAAAATGTATCAATTTTTTGAAATCCAATTACATTCTCACTTTTGTTTTATGTCCAAATCATAGTAAATTTTTTATTAAATTTGAAAAAGAATGATTTTTTGCTGGTTCCAAAAACCAAAAACATATTAAAAACATATTACTTTTAATTATATTCAGATTTTGTGTTCTAATCTCTAAAAGAATTTACAGGAATGTTCTGAAATATCATTAAAATATACCTTAAATCATACAAGAAGACAATTTTGGAGGGAAAATCAATCACCCAAAGCTTTCAAGTTTTAGTGAAAATTTAAACTTACTAGTTTAAGTTCAAACAAAACTTACTAGCTTTTATTCCAATTTTTCATTTTATAAATTGGGACAGTTAGCCTCAGAAGGCAATGCATATCCCCGTTAATGCCCAAATCCCATTCCCCTAGTATGTGACCTCATTTTGCCTCTTGCTACTTGTATTTTATATTACTTGCAAAGATCACAGATAGACAACTGACAATTCAAAAATCTGATTATGTTACACTCAATTCAAATCCATAATATTTCCCCAAATATCTGGAAATTGCCTACTAAAATGGTTCCTGTATTATTCAATTGTGTTTTTGTCGCCTAATAAGTGGCTAGATATCCAACAAGTTCAATAATGCACTAATCATAGAAATAATTTCTCCTATAACATTTACCTCAACAAAAGAACATTGTGTGAAGCTTTGGAATAAACATTTAATGTAACAGTAAAATACAAAAACAATCATGTTTCCTTCTAAAAAATCTAATCAAATGTATATGTGCCTACACTGATTTGTGCCAAACAAGTAATTTGAATGTATAATTCTCGACGTTTAAATAATATTTTTAATGTAATCTTTCTAGTTATATTTGAGAACCTTGAAATTCAAATCATTGTATATATTTATGTCTTAAGTTCTTATTACACAAAGCTAAATAAAGCATTTTCACAATCTTCAATGAGTTCACAGTAAAATAAGATGCAATGAGTGATAATACTGTGAATGTGATAAGCAATGCTGTGAATAGTGGCACAGAAGCAGAAAACAGGCTCCAACCTGACAGGATGAGAAACATGAGTGTTTTAAGTACGAATGAAAGAGAGAGACAGACGTTCCAAGTGAAATACCCAAATGAGTAAAGGGAGGGACTTATGAATGTGTGGTAGGTCTGGGAAGAAGAGAGGTGCAAGGTTCACAAAGGCAAGAACATGAAGTGTAGGGAGAGTGGAAGAAGTTGAAGCTTGAGATATTTGTTTGTTGTTGCTGCTGCTGCTGTTGTTGTTGGGTTGCTAAGTTGTATTCGACTCTTTATGACCCCATGGACTGCAGCCCACCTGGCTCCTCTGTCCATGGGATATTCCAGGCAGAAATATAACTGGGTTGCCATTTCCTTTGCTAGAGTTGGCAGAACTCCTTTACTAATTAAAACACACTTCCTTCTTGGAAGAAAAGCTATGACAAACATAGATAGTATATTAAAAAGCAGAGACATCACTTTGCCAACAAACACCCATTTGGTCAAAGCTATGGTTTTTCCAATAGCCATGGACGGGTTTGAGAGTTGGACCATAAAGAAGACTGAGCACCGAAGAACTGATGCTTTAAAACTGTGGTGCTGGAGAAAACTCTTGAGTGTCCCTTGGACTGCAAGGAGATCAAAACAGTCAATCCTAAAGGAAACCAAACCCTGAATATTCATCCGAAAGACTGATGCTGAAGCTTAAGCTCTAATACTTTGGCCACCTGATGTGAAGAACTGATTCACTGCAAAAGACCCTGAGGCTGGGGAAGACTGAGGTCAGGAGGAGAAGGGGATAACAAAGAATGAGATGGTTGGATGACATCATCAACACAATGGACATGAGTCTGAGCAAACTCTGGGAGATAGTTAAAGACAGGGGAAGCCTGGTATACAGCAGTCCATGGCATCACAAAGAGTCAGACACAACTGAGTGACTGAACAACAACAGGATCAAGAGGGAAACTAAAGATGTTTGGGTTTGTTAAACATTCATATTGTACCATTAAATAAAAATTATGCTATGAAAAATATGTATACTTTTTGAGATTGTGGAATATGTTCTTAAGTTTGCCAATCAGAAAATGCTGGTGTAACATTTCAATCACCTGTTTCTTGGTACGAATGAAATGAAAAATGAGTTTTAAGTACGAATGAAAGAGAGACAGACGTTCCAAGTGAAATACCCAAATGAGTAAAGGGAGGGACTTATGAATGTGTGGTAGGTCTGGGAAGAAGAGAGGTGCAAGGTTCACAAAGGCAAGAACATGAAGTGTAGGGAGAGTGGAAGAAGTTGAAGCTTGAGATATTTGTTTGTTGTTGCTGCTGCTGCTGTTGTTGTTGGGTTGCTAAGTTGTATTCGACTCTTTATGACCCCATGGACTGCAGCCCACCTGGCTCCTCTGTCCATGGGATATTCCAGGCAGAAATATAACTGGGTTGCCATTTCCTTTGCTAGAGTTGGCAGAACTCCTTTACTAATTAAAACACACTTCCTTCTTGGAAGAAAAGCTATGACAAACATAGATAGTATATTAAAAAGCAGAGACATCACTTTGCCAACAAACACCCATTTGGTCAAAGCTATGGTTTTTCCAATAGCCATGGACGGGTTTGAGAGTTGGACCATAAAGAAGACTGAGCACCGAAGAACTGATGCTTTAAAACTGTGGTGCTGGAGAAAACTCTTGAGTGTCCCTTGGACTGCAAGGAGATCAAACCAGTCAATCCTAAAGGAAACCAACCCTGAATATTCATCCGAAAGACTGATGCTGAAGCTTAAGCTCTAATACTTTGGCCACCTGATGTGAAGAACTGATTCACTGCAAAAGACCCTGAGGCTGGGGAAGACTGAGGTCAGGAGGAGAAGGGGATAACAAAGAATGAGATGGTTGGATGACATCATCAACACAATGGACATGAGTCTGAGCAAACTCTGGGAGATAGTTAAAGACAGGGGAAGCCTGGTATACAGCAGTCCATGGCATCACAAAGAGTCAGACACAACTGAGTGACTGAACAACAACAGGATCAAGAGGGAAACTAAAGATGTTTGGGTTTGTTAAACATTCATATTGTACCATTAAATAAAAATTATGCTATGAAAAATATGTATACTTTTTGAGATTGTGGAATATGTTCTTAAGTTTGCCAATCAGAAAATGCTGGTGTAACATTTCAATCACCTGTTTCTTGGTTTTGTTAATGTTTTCCAGGGTTAAGACTCATGATATGTAAAAATGATAAGAGAAACATTTCAGTATATAAATCATGTAGGACATGTATTGTTGGCAGAGAGGAAATATAAAGAATGGAAATATTTTTGGTGAAGAAAAATAATGATAATTTTGTCCTAAAGTTCTTTGCTTCTGGAGGAAGAAATACAGGGCAAATTTGTTTGGACCCAAAAAATGATAAAAGGTTTGTGAAAAAGAAAGTTTGAGAGAAGAATTTCATACATTGTCAAGATTAAAGTTAGACTGAATTTAATTAGATAAATGAATTTTTTTACTAACAGTAAAATGATGCAAAACAATTTGCTTGGGCTTCCATGGTGGTCCAGTTGGTAAGGACACTGCCTTGCAGTGCAAGGGGCGCCAGTTTGATCCCTGGCCTGGGAAGGTCCCACGTGCTGCGGAGCGGCTGGACCGATGTGTCCGACTACCAAGCTGGAGCTCTGGAGCACATGCTCCCAGAGCTGGTGCTCTGTGACAAGAGAGGCCACTACAGTGGGGGGCCCACACAGGCCAAAGAACAAAGGTAGATGAGAATAAATAAATGAAAGACCAATGGAAGTGGTCAATAAATAAATAAATAAACCTTAAAAAAAAAAAATTTGCTTTTTCTGTTAAGAAAGCAAAGTTCTCCTGGAATTGATCTAATTTTGGTAACAGAGCCTTCTAATGGAAAGTAATTGTTTTGTTTCTAACCATACTTTTGACCCCAATGTTCAGGATGGAAAAACTGGTCAGTAAAGTTGTCACAGAGTAAACTGTGCATGAGGTGTAGCACTGCCGGCTTTAAGGGTACTGCTTAAAGCACATGTACAGTGTTTGTGTGACAGTTGGGTATGAGTGATAAAATGTATGGCCTTTTATAAAGAATTTCCCTATTAACATACCTCTGGGCCTGTTCATGATATCTGATTAGTTTTCCCCCAACATGGATAACTAGGCAAATATATAAATAAAAGGCCTAGGGGCTTCCCTTATGCTATGAAAATATGTATACTTTGAGATTGTGGAATATGTTCTTAAGTTTGCCAATCAGAAAATGCTGGTGTAACATTTCAATCACCTGTTTCTTGGTTTTGTTAATGTTTTCCAGGGTTAAGACTCATGATATGTAAAAATGATAAGAGAAACATTTCAGTATATAAATCATGTAGGACATGTATTGTTGGCAGAGAGGAAATATAAAGAATGGAAATATTTTTGGTGAAGAAAAATAATGATAATTTTGTCCTAAAGTTCTTTGCTTCTGGAGGAAGAAATACAGGGCAAATTTGTTTGGACCCAAAAAATGATAAAAGGTTTGTGAAAAAGAAAGTTTGAGAGAAGAATTTCATACATTGTCAAGATTAAAGTTAGACTGAATTTAATTAGATAAATGAATTTTTTTACTAACAGTAAAATGATGCAAAACAATTTGCTTGGGCTTCCATGGTGGTCCAGTTGGTAAGGACACTGCCTTGCAGTGCAAGGGGCGCCAGTTTGATCCCTGGCCTGGGAAGGTCCCACGTGCTGCGGAGCGGCTGGACCGATGTGTCCGACTACCAAGCTGGAGCTCTGGAGCACATGCTCCCAGAGCTGGTGCTCTGTGACAAGAGAGGCCACTACAGTGGGGGGCCCACACAGGCCAAAGAACAAAGGTAGATGAGAATAAATAAATGAAAGACCAATGGAAGTGGTCAATAAATAAATAAATAAACCTTAAAAAAAAAAAATTTGCTTTTTCTGTTAAGAAAGCAAAGTTCTCCTGGAATTGATCTAATTTTGGTAACAGAGCCTTCTAATGGAAAGTAATTGTTTTGTTTCTAACCATACTTTTGACCCCAATGTTCAGGATGGAAAAACTGGTCAGTAAAGTTGTCACAGAGTAAACTGTGCATGAGGTGTAGCACTGCCGGCTTTAAGGGTACTGCTTAAAGCACATGTACAGTGTTTGTGTGACAGTTGGGTATGAGTGATAAAATGTATGGCCTTTTATAAAGAATTTCCCTATTAACATACCTCTGGGCCTGTTCATGATATCTGATTAGTTTTCCCCCAACATGGATAACTAGGCAAATATATAAATAAAAAGGAGGCCTAGGGGCTTCCCCTGGTGGTCCAGTGGGTAAGGACACTGCCCTGCAGTGCAAGGGGCACCAGTTCGATCCCTGGCCTGGGAAGATCCCACGTGCCGCGGAGCGGCTGGACTGATGTGTCCAATCACCGAGCCGGAGCTCTGAAGCGCATGCGCCCAGAGCCAGCGCTCTGCAACGACAGACGCCACCGCGATGGGAGGCCCACAGGAGCCAAAGAATAAAGACGGATGAACATAGAGAAACGAAAGACCAATAGAATTGACCCGCCTGCTCCCCTCCCTCCCCAACCCGACCCCTGCCCAAAATAAATAAATAGTAAAAAAAAAAAAAAAGTCTCACCCTTTTAAAAAAAAAAAAAAAAGGAGGCCCAGCACTGAGGGACATGGATGGTCCCAGCACAGGCAAAAGAACCATTCTGGTAATATTGGAAAAATATACTGATTATCAATGCTTCTTCCTATGAAAGGCATTTCAATTAAAAGGGGAAAACGATGGAAGAAATGTTCATGTACAGAGGCACAGGAAAGTTATTCTGGCCTATACATGATTTAATCTGAACTTCAGGCTAACCAAAAGAGCCTATGTGTGGCCTATGAAAAATACGTTATACATCTGCTTTAACCATTAAAGATGGAAATAAACTCAGAGAAAAATACAAAGGTGCACTTTGATTATTATCCTCATTCTAATATGTCTAGTAGTTTTCAAATGTTTGTCCAAGTACTACAAAAGTTTATTCCCTTTCATGTTCTGTCCCTGTCCCTCCTCAAGACTGAGGAGTATCAAAGAAAATGGGGGCCTGAAACAGAGCAGACCTCTATGGTCCTTGTCCACACCACGTCCTCTGCCTGCCGTTAGTCTGTGGAAAACAAGCTTTCGTCAAAGAGTAAGTTTAATCAAAGATGTGAGAACTATGGAAACAAAGGAAAACAGTCAAAAGAGACTAAATAATAATAATAATGCAGTCAGTAAGCATGGGCTTCCCTGGTGGCTCACTGGTAAAGAATCCACCTGTAATTCAGGAGATGCAGAAGACATGGCTTCGAATCCTAGGTCAGGAAGATCTCCTGGAGGAGGGTCCACTCCAGTATTCTTGCCTGGAGAATCCCATGAACTAAGGAGCCTGGTGGACTACATTTCCTAGGATCACAAGAGTTGGACACAACTGAAGTGACTTAGCACAGCATATAGCAGTCGTTAAGCACAGTCAAGGACTTCAGTTCTTTCTCAAGTGCTATAGATAAGACTGATGTGTCCAATCACCGAGCCGGAGCTCTGAAGCGCATGCGCCCAGAGCCAGCGCTCTGCAACGACAGACGCCACCGCGATGGGAGGCCCACAGGAGCCAAAGAATAAAGACGGATGAACATAGAGAAACGAAAGACCAATAGAATTGACCCGCCTGCTCCCCTCCCTCCCCAACCCGACCCCTGCCCAAAATAAATAAATAGTAAAAAAAAAAAAAAAGTCTCACCCTTTTAAAAAAAAAAAAAAAAGGAGGCCCAGCACTGAGGGACATGGATGGTCCCAGCACAGGCAAAAGAACCATTCTGGTAATATTGGAAAAATATACTGATTATCAATGCTTCTTCCTATGAAAGGCATTTCAATTAAAAGGGGAAAACGATGGAAGAAATGTTCATGTACAGAGGCACAGGAAAGTTATTCTGGCCTATACATGATTTAATCTGAACTTCAGGCTAACCAAAAGAGCCTATGTGTGGCCTATGAAAAATACGTTATACATCTGCTTTAACCATTAAAGATGGAAATAAACTCAGAGAAAAATACAAAGGTGCACTTTGATTATTATCCTCATTCTAATATGTCTAGTAGTTTTCAAATGTTTGTCCAAGTACTACAAAAGTTTATTCCCTTTCATGTTCTGTCCCTGTCCCTCCTCAAGACTGAGGAGTATCAAAGAAAATGGGGGCCTGAAACAGAGCAGACCTCTATGGTCCTTGTCCCCCACCACGTCCTCTGCCTGCCGTTAGTCTGTGGAAAACAAGCTTTCGTCAAAGAGTAAGTTTAATCAAAGATGTGAGAACTATGGAAACAAAGGAAAACAGTCAAAAGAGACTAAATAATAATAATAATGCAGTCAGTAAGCATGGGCTTCCCTGGTGGCTCACTGGTAAAGAATCCACCTGTAATTCAGGAGATGCAGAAGACATGGCTTCGAATCCTAGGTCAGGAAGATCTCCTGGAGGAGGGTCCACTCCAGTATTCTTGCCTGGAGAATCCCATGAACTAAGGAGCCTGGTGGACTACATTTCCTAGGATCACAAGAGTTGGACACAACTGAAGTGACTTAGCACAGCATATAGCAGTCGTTAAGCACAGTCAAGGACTTCAGTTCTTTCTCAAGTGCTATAGATAATATTCTGAGCCATATCCAGTGAGCTGTCTTAAAGATACTAAAACCTCAGGTGGAGAAGTTAACTACATGATGGCCAAACTATACCTAGAACATTAGGTGCCACAAGTCTGAGAATTAACTGCAAAGAAGTGGGGGGAACAAATAGACCCTGGAACTGAAGATTATCTGTACATAAAATAATCAAGATGATGCTGGTCAGACTACTGATGATCAATTTGAAGATGACTTTAGAGATGGCTGTGCTATTTCTGCATGTATACCCCCCCCGCCCCTCACACACACACACACTCTGTCTATAAAAGCTCTTACCCCTTACTTGTCAGGGGTGGAAGGGGAGTCTGCCTTTGGATAGACGTCTGCCACCCTCCTCATCAGTTGGTGGCCTCTGAAACAAAATAAACTTTCCTTTCCATCAACCTGGCCTGTTTATTGGCTTTTGAGCGGTGACCACCCAGACCCCAAATACTCCTTTTGGTAGCATCTATGTGACCTTCAGTAAATATATGACCTGTGAGTGTGCATGCATGTGCTAAGTTGCTTCAGTCATGTCCAACTCTGTGACCATATGGACTGTAGCACATCAGGCTCCTCTGTCCATAAGACTCTCCAGGCAAGAACACTGAAATGGGTTGCCATGCCCTCCTCCAGGGGATCTTCCAGATCCAGGGATTGAACTCATGTCTCCTGCATCCCCTGCACTGGCAGACAGGTTCTTGACCACCTGTGAAGCCCCATATGACAGACATATGGATCTTACTAAACTGCAGATTCTGATTATCTTGGGTAAGTAAGGCCTGAAGACTCTGTATTTCTAACAAGTTCCTACATGATTCTGATCCTACCAAACCTCTTAAGAATAAAATATATGCCAATCTTACAAAAGTCAGGCAAAACTAACTTTTATATGATTTTCAAAACCCTATCTTTATTAACACAACCATGGAGTCATGGAATTTTAGGCTGAGAATTATCTGAAAATTTCACAATATCTGCTTCATTTTATATATGTGAGAAAATTAAGGGCTCCAACCAGTTTCCTTATCCCTTTCCTAGCAAGTTCTTGAGGGAGGAAGAATTATTAATCAGATTGTTCAGAGCTTGTTAACTGGGCCACTTGTTCCTTGTGCGCTAATGTGCCTTAAAGGCCAGCATCCTTACAGTGCCCTCGCTCTTCTTCCTGCCACAAATGTTCACTCTCCCACTTCCTCCATTTGTGCAGCCCAGTGGGCAAGTCAGTCGAGTTTGTTCCTTGGACTCGCATGCGCTCTTCCTCTGCTAGCAGGGCAGTTCTCTGCTTTGCGTGTGGGACCGAAGAGAACTGAAAGCCTTTTTGCAGCTCCAGACTCTAGGAATCAGCTCTATATTCCAGTTCATCCAAGGAACAGGAGAGCATTATGAATGCGCTGCAGTCTCGTTTAGACACATAATGTTCCTTGACTTATGAGACTAAATTTAACAAAAACTCTGATTATAAATCCTCTGAGAGCGTATATTCTCTGTGCCAGCAACGCATCTGGAACATAGTAGATCCCCATAAAAATATTTACCAACTGAATACTTTCATGAAATTTATGTTGTATCATATGGAATGCACTTGATACACAAAAACACTAATTTGGCAGTTTGGTCAAAAGTGTTGATCAGTTGTTTGAGACTACTCTGAAAAATAACACTGCTTTCTCTGAGGAAGAACCTAAAACTCTTACTAAACAATCATTTTTGTTTCTAGTCACTAAACTCTGCTTCTATTCATTACAAGGTAGTTACATAAACTACCTTGTGCTTAATTAAAGCAACATGAATATAGAATATAAGACTTCACAAGCATGATTATCCACCCCCTGAATTCAGAGAACCCTGGATCTATTTCTCACCACATACCTCCTCTACAACATGGCTCAAAAGGTGGTTTGGAAGGTACAGCTCATTCTTTTAACGCATCTGAATAAAATATATGCCAATCTTACAAAAGTCAGGCAAAACTAACTTTTATATGATTTTCAAAACCCTATCTTTATTAACACAACCATGGAGTCATGGAATTTTAGGCTGAGAATTATCTGAAAATTTCACAATATCTGCTTCATTTTATATATGTGAGAAAATTAAGGGCTCCAACCAGTTTCCTTATCCCTTTCCTAGCAAGTTCTTGAGGGAGGAAGAATTATTAATCAGATTGTTCAGAGCTTGTTAACTGGGCCACTTGTTCCTTGTGCGCTAATGTGCCTTAAAGGCCAGCATCCTTACAGTGCCCTCGCTCTTCTTCCTGCCACAAATGTTCACTCTCCCACTTCCTCCATTTGTGCAGCCCAGTGGGCAAGTCAGTCGAGTTTGTTCCTTGGACTCGCATGCGCTCTTCCTCTGCTAGCAGGGCAGTTCTCTGCTTTGCGTGTGGGACCGAAGAGAACTGAAAGCCTTTTTGCAGCTCCAGACTCTAGGAATCAGCTCTATATTCCAGTTCATCCAAGGAACAGGAGAGCATTATGAATGCGCTGCAGTCTCGTTTAGACACATAATGTTCCTTGACTTATGAGACTAAATTTAACAAAAACTCTGATTATAAATCCTCTGAGAGCGTATATTCTCTGTGCCAGCAACGCATCTGGAACATAGTAGATCCCCATAAAAATATTTACCAACTGAATACTTTCATGAAATTTATGTTGTATCATATGGAATGCACTTGATACACAAAAACACTAATTTGGCAGTTTGGTCAAAAGTGTTGATCAGTTGTTTGAGACTACTCTGAAAAATAACACTGCTTTCTCTGAGGAAGAACCTAAAACTCTTACTAAACAATCATTTTTGTTTCTAGTCACTAAACTCTGCTTCTATTCATTACAAGGTAGTTACATAAACTACCTTGTGCTTAATTAAAGCAACATGAATATAGAATATAAGACTTCACAAGCATGATTATCCACCCCCTGAATTCAGAGAACCCTGGATCTATTTCTCACCACATACCTCCTCTACAACATGGCTCAAAAGGTGGTTTGGAAGGTACAGCTCATTCTTTTAACTGAAACACTCCACAGTATGTATCTATGGTACCTCCTCACATATGTGACAATTTCTCTTTGGGTCTTTTCATTCCCTCAGATGGTAACATCTCAAACTGCCTATAAAAAGAACTGTGAACCGGGCATCCCTGGTGGTCCAGTCGGTAAAGACACTGCCTTGCAGTGCAAGGGGCGCAGATCCCTGGCCCAGAAAGATCCCATGTGCTGTGGAGCGGCTGGACCAGTGTGTCCAGTTGTGAGCCAGCACTCTGGAGCACACGTGCCCAGAGCCAGTGCTCTGCAACGAGAGAGGCCACTGTGATGGGAGGCCCACACTGGCCGAAGAACAAAGATGTACGAAAATAAAATAAATGAAAGACCAATAGAAGTGGCCAAAAAAAAAAAAAAAAGAGTAATACATATTTAAAAATAAAGCAAAGAACTGTGAACCTTCAGACTGTCTTTATATCATGGCCTTGTGTGGAAAGTTCTCTTTTGTCTTTATTGTCCAGGTGAAAACTTTCCCCAGGTTCACAGCGCCTAATCATCTTGATCTTTATGTCTGGAACGGAAAGGAAAATTTGCTGCACACACTGAAAATTGCCTTAGTTCTGATATGACATCAGATAAAACTGATTCTGCTGTTACAGTCCATGATTCCAAGTGCATTCATAAGTATTCAGTCCAATGGTTAATTTTCAGTCCTTGCTTGATGAATCTCCAGTATTTAACATGCTACTTTACTTCTTTATCCTGAGAACAATGACTTGCTTAACTCCCACAACACCTCATTCTCTTGCTTTTATTCTCATCTCACTACTCATTGCTTCTTAATTTCTTCTGTTCATCTTTTCTCATCTCTCACCCACCTTCTATCCACTGGAAGCCCTCAAAACTCAATTGTTGAACCTATCTGATTTTGATCTGTTCTCACTTCAAAGGTAAAACTTATTCAGTCTCTTGGTTTTTGTTTTTTTTTTTCTTTTTTTTTAATCCCTCCAGACCATTGCTCCAAGTGGTTGTAGGTACTCCTATTCCCCTAGCACAATGACAATAGCTATCTTTTCTACACATGACAGTATAGGTTCCCATGTTACTCCTTCCCATTGTTCGGTCTCCACAATGTCTTTATGTCTATTCTCTGTTTTTTCATGAGTTCACTGTGTGTGTTATCATGACCATCTTACTAGATCCCATATATATGAGTTAGTATACTATACTTGTCTTTCTCTTTCAGAATGGCCATCATCAACAAATCGACAGACAACAAATGCTGGAGAGGGTGTGGAGAAAAGGGAACCCTCTTGCATTGCTGGTGGGAATGTAAATTAATACAACCTCTATGGAAGACAATATGGAGATTCCTTAAAAAACTAAAAATAGAAGCACCCTATGACCCAGCAATCCCACTATTAGGCCTATATCCTGATGAAATCAAAACTGAAAGAGGCACCTGTACCCCAATGTTCATTGCAGCTCTCTATACAATAGCCAGTCTCTTGGTTTTAATTGCAGTTTTGAGCTTCCCTGGTTGCTCAGATGGTAAAGAATTTGCCTTCTATGCAGGAGACTTGAGTCTAGTCCTTCAGTCTGGAAGATTCCCTGGAGAAGGGAATGGCTACCAGTATTCTTACCTGGAGAATTCCATGGACAGAGGAGCCTGGCGGGCCACAGTCCATGGGGTTGCAAAGAGCTGGACGTGACTGAGCGACTTTCACTTGGGCTCACTACTTCCAAATACATGTCTCTTTCCTGAATTCCAAATTCATGGATCTAACCAGCTACTTGACATCTCAAGACATCTTAAATACATTCAAATCCTTTTGACCTCCTCCAGTTCAGCTTCTCTTGCAACCGTTCCTCCTGTGGGCAAATAAATACTCCATTCTTTCAGTTACTCAGGATTCAAACCTTAAGGCCAGCTTTGTCTCCTTTCTTTGTCTCACAACCTACACTCAATTGCTTGGTACATGCTGCCAGTTCTGCCTTTGAAGTAGATCAGCATACAAACACTACTCCTTTCACCACTATCATCACGCCACCATTACTTCTACTTGGATTTTGTAAACAGCCTTCTAAATAGCGATGACCCTGCTTTTCTTCTTGTATCCTTGTCACGTCTCTGCTCACAGTCACGAATGGCACTTCTGTGGGTCAACTCAAAAATCCCACCCACCCCGCAAAGTATAACCAAACATAGCAACCAAAATGCACCTTACAATGGTCTACAATCACCTCTGACTACTCAGACCACGTTTCTATTATATGGTAAGTCCCCTGCACACAGACCTTTAAGGTACAAACTTTCAAAGATGCAAATGTGCATTCCATCAAGGTGGGGCATGAGTGAAATTGTATCTTGCCCTCTGTTTCCTGTTGCTTCAGCTCTGCCATCTCCTACCTCCTCTCCCTCCTCCAGTCAGTAACTCTTCTTGCCTATTAACTCAGTACCATCTCCTGTATGCCAGCTTTTGCACTATATTACTGTACTTTTCAAAGTACTGAAAAGTTAAACTTGTTTTATTTTTTTGTGTTTTTATTTATAATTTGTATAAACAGTATTATAAACCAGTTACAGTACAGTACTATATAGCTGATTGTGTTAGTTGGGTACCCAGGCTAACTTTGTTGGACTTAGCAACATATCAGACGTATGAACACAGCCTCAGAATGAAACTCATTTGTATGCATAAGATTTACTTTCCTCCCTTCTCACTTTCCTGCAGGCACACTGGCTTCCTCCTTTTCCTTTAACTTGCAAGTACACTGGCACCTCAGCTAGAATACACTGCCTCCCCAGAAGGCCTGCTCTCTACTTCCCCTAGTTATTCCTAAATCTCTTTCTTAATAAGGCTTTGTATTTAATTCCTATTTAAAAGTGCATTGCCAAGTGGGTGAGAGATATGGAAAGCATAACATGGAGCCCTATACTATCATAAGCAAAATAGATAACTATTGTCAATGTGCTGTGGGTTCAGGGATCTTACATGGGGTTATGCAATGGCCTGGAGGGGTGGGATGGGGGGGATGGGATATACATATGACTAATCGGGGATTATACATATCTATAAACAACAAAACTCTGTAAAAGCAAAAAAAAAAAAAAAAAAGGCAACAACAAAAAAATAACCACTTTAATCATACACACACAAATAAAAAAGTGCACTGCCCCCTTCTAGAGCACTCCCTAACCTATTTTTCTGCCTTACTTCTCTCCATGGCATCAATTTCCATCATACTTACTATGTATTTGCTTCTTTGTCTGCTTCCTCCCACTAGAATGTAAACTCCATGACAGTAGGGCTGTGTCTGTTTTCTTCACTGTGTCAGCCCTATATCAAACACTCAATAAATATGTTTAGTGAATGAATAAATGAATAAAATCATATATAGTATTCAATGAAGTGCATCATAATAAAAATGCACATTTTTGAATTTAAAAGGATCCTATATCTCAACCTGCACCTTCCATTTACAAAGCTTACACTCAGCACCACAGTCAACAAACAGGCACTTAGATGTCTCTGTGTCATTTTCCAAAGGGCAAAGTTGAGGCAAATGGCATGAGTCTATCGATGAGTAGTCATTTCTCCACCTTAAATTTCATACAATTTCAGTTTCTAAAGAATGATTGATGTGCTAATAATAAATACATTACCTGTATTTCTGTATTATGTTTTTAAATGTCTTAGACTGAGAGAATAAAACACAATAAAGGGGTTTAAAAGGGTTTGACCCAGCCATTTACTGTTTCATCTAGATTGTTCCCCTTAAGGTAAAAGAAAAATATAACACACATATGCACATTAATTTGTATAATATTTATATGAAGTAAAAGACATCTAAAAATCTCATCAGATGCCTAATTAAGCCTATGACAATTCTGAATGTATGTGTGCTCAGCTGCTTAGTCTTGTCCAACTCTTTGTAACCCCTTGGACTATAGCCCGCAAGGTTCCTCTGTCCATGGGATTTTCCAGGCAGGAATATGCAAGTGGATTGTCATTTCCTATTCTAGGGGGTCTTCTCAACACAGCAATCAAACCTGAGTCTCCTACGTCTCTTGCATTGGCAGGCAGATTCTTTACCACTGCACTACATAGGAAGCATGCCAGTTCTGGATAGGAACCTAAATTGTACTGACTACCAGGAATACTGAGGAATAGATATATGTTGCCTTTGACCTGGCAGTTTTGAAAAGAATTGCATCTGCTTTACTAGAAGATGTTATGGATCACTGTGAAACAGACAAGGGCTGATCTGACCTTCAGTTAAATATTTATATACAAATGTATGCAAAAAATGCCTATGGACCTACCCAACTCTGCATTATTTAAGCATACAATTAATAGACATATACAATTAGAAGAAGGGAAAAAAAAACAAAAAAGAGAATGCAAATAGTGGTAATGAGCTAAGTGCAACCTTTGATACTAATAGCACTCTGAACCACTTCTTTTGGGGGCATAGATGTAATATTTACATTTCCATTATTTACTTAAGGGTTTATGTAATTCACTGGTTAATAACCTAGAAACATGTCTTCAAAATTGTTCTGAGAGTAGACCACTAAAAATAAAAAAGGCATTTGTAGGGTCAATTGACAAATCAAATTAAAATATTTATTAAAGTTATATAATATAAATTCCATAGAAAATAATTAGAATAAGAAAATGTTTCCATGTGATAAAGGAAAACATACTTTTCTAACTCTCTTCTAAGCTCATTTCTGAAACAGGGAATCTGTATTTTTAATTACAATGTCATGAATACTTAAATTTCTCTCATACTGAGAAAGCAGTAAGATTATACTAGCACACTGATTTTGCTACATGACCTTTCAACTGAGAGATAAACTCAAACCATCTTGCCTTAGAATGTTCTGCTATTTCCACTCTACTTGACAAAAGGAAAAGTCAGAGGAATGCCTGAGATCCAAGCAACTGCACAAAAACTGTCACAGGGTTATTTGAAATCTATAGGTAATATGTTCATAATCAGTAGTCAAAGCTGTAGGTTTTCCTTGGTGGCTCAGATGGTAAAGAATCTGCCTGCAATGCAGGAGACCTGGGTTATATCAATCCCTGGGTCAGGAAGATCCCTGGAGAAGGGAAAGGCAACCCACTCCAGTATTCTTGCCTGGAGAATATGCAAGTGGATTGTCATTTCCTATTCTAGGGGTCTTCTCAACACAGCAATCAAACCTGAGTCTCCTACGTCTCTTGCATTGGCAGGCAGATTCTTTACCACTGCACTACATAGGAAGCATGCCAGTTCTGGATAGGAACCTAAATTGTACTGACTACCAGGAATACTGAGGAATAGATATATGTTGCCTTTGACCTGGCAGTTTTGAAAAGAATTGCATCTGCTTTACTAGAAGATGTTATGGATCACTGTGAAACAGACAAGGGCTGATCTGACCTTCAGTTAAATATTTATATACAAATGTATGCAAAAAATGCCTATGGACCTACCCAACTCTGCATTATTTAAGCATACAATTAATAGACATATACAATTAGAAGAAGGGAAAAAAAAACAAAAAAGAGAATGCAAATAGTGGTAATGAGCTAAGTGCAACCTTTGATACTAATAGCACTCTGAACCACTTCTTTTGGGGGCATAGATGTAATATTTACATTTCCATTATTTACTTAAGGGTTTATGTAATTCACTGGTTAATAACCTAGAAACATGTCTTCAAAATTGTTCTGAGAGTAGACCACTAAAAATAAAAATGGCATTTGTAGGGTCAATTGACAAATCAAATTAAAATATTTATTAAAGTTATATAATATAAATTCCATAGAAAATAATTAGAATAAGAAAATGTTTCCATGTGATAAAGGGAAAACATACTTTTCTAACTCTCTTCTAAGCTCATTTCTGAAACAGGGAATCTGTATTTTTAATTACAATGTCATGAATACTTAAATTTCTCTCATACTGAGAAAGCAGTAAGATTATACTAGCACACTGATTTTGCTACATGACCTTTCAACTGAGAGATAAACTCAAACCATCTTGCCTTAGAATGTTCTGCTATTTCCACTCTACTTGACAAAAGGAAAAGTCAGAGGAATGCCTGAGATCCAAGCAACTGCACAAAAACTGTCACAGGGTTATTTGAAATCTATAGGTAATATGTTCATAATCAGTAGTCAAAGCTGTAGGTTTTCCTTGGTGGCTCAGATGGTAAAGAATCTGCCTGCAATGCAGGAGACCTGGGTTATATCAATCCCTGGGTCAGGAAGATCCCCTGGAGAAGGGAAAGGCAACCCACTCCAGTATTCTTGCCTGGAGAATTCCATGGACAGAGGAGCCTGGCGGGCAACAGTCTATGGGGTCTCAAAGAGTAGGACATGACTGAGCAACCAACACACACACACACACACACACACACACACATACACACACACACACATTTAAAGCTATAGTTTCTGGGTTGGACTCAACCTACTCTCCATGTTTTTCATTTTTCTAGATTATGGTTCTTTATTTTTAAATGTAGGTTTAATCTGGAAGGAGAAAATGTAGACAAACGTGTAGAAACAAAGTAATTCCAGTGAAATTCAATTTCCTTCAGCTTTGAAAACAACATAAACTAAGTTCTGCAGGATTGGGTAGAGTAAAACTTTGTAAGTTTGTGTATAATACCACTAAATTCCAATTCACAACTCCTTTGCCCAACATAAATGTATACTGCCAAATTATATGCCCTTTAAATTGAGAAAATGGAACTAAAGTTTATACAAAGCATCTTTGTATATGCCATCTTATTATTTAATTGTCTGTACCACCACACCTTGAAGACCTTATTATACACTGTCTTTTGAGTTTATTTCATCAGATGCCCCACCAGAGCAATCAACTAAAAGTATAAGATGGGCACAGAGAAGGGGAACCCTAACTTGCCTTGTGAGCATTTCTTCCTACCTGTCGTATCATCTAGCATACTCTTTAGCTTGCCTGTTTTCTTGCTGTATAATCCTTCTGTGGATAATCATGACACTAAAAAACTTAATGGAAAGTAATGGAATGTCAAGGGCACCAGCATATCAGACCAGTTAAAGCAACACGAAGGGGCATCCTAGAGACCTAAGGTTGGCTAGATATGAACTCTCTGATTGCCATAATGCAGTGGTGATCACCAGGAGTCTCTACAAAGAAGTCAAGAGAGCTATAGGAGAGAGCATAGTGGGAAGCTTGAGACAGCTGTAATATGTTCATAATCAGTAGTCAAAGCTGTAGGTTTTCCTTGGTGGCTCAGATGGTAAAGAATCTGCCTGCAATGCAGGAGACCTGGGTTATATCAATCCCTGGGTCAGGAAGATCCCCTGGAGAAGGGAAAGGCAACCCACTCCAGTATTCTTGCCTGGAGAATTCCATGGACAGAGGAGCCTGGCGGGCAACAGTCTATGGGGTCTCAAAGAGTAGGACATGACTGAGCAACCAACACACACACACACACACACACACACACATACACACACACACACATTTAAAGCTATAGTTTCTGGGTTGGACTCAACCTACTCTCCATGTTTTTCATTTTTCTAGATTATGGTTCTTTATTTTTAAATGTAGGTTTAATCTGGAAGGAGAAAATGTAGACAAACGTGTAGAAACAAAGTAATTCCAGTGAAATTCAATTTCCTTCAGCTTTGAAAACAACATAAACTAAGTTCTGCAGGATTGGGTAGAGTAAAACTTTGTAAGTTTGTGTATAATACCACTAAATTCCAATTCACAACTCCTTTGCCCAACATAAATGTATACTGCCAAATTATATGCCCTTTAAATTGAGAAAATGGAACTAAAGTTTATACAAAGCATCTTTGTATATGCCATCTTATTATTTAATTGTCTGTACCACCACACCTTGAAGACCTTATTATACACTGTCTTTTGAGTTTATTTCATCAGATGCCCCACCAGAGCAATCAACTAAAAGTATAAGATGGGCACAGAGAAGGGGAACCCTAACTTGCCTTGTGAGCATTTCTTCCTACCTGTCGTATCATCTAGCATACTCTTTAGCTTGCCTGTTTTCTTGCTGTATAATCCTTCTGTGGATAATCATGACACTAAAAAACTTAATGGAAAGTAATGGAATGTCAAGGGCACCAGCATATCAGACCAGTTAAAGCAACACGAAGGGGCATCCTAGAGACCTAAGGTTGGCTAGATATGAACTCTCTGATTGCCATAATGCAGTGGTGATCACCAGGAGTCTCTACAAAGAAGTCAAGAGAGCTATAGCAGAGAGCATAGTGGGAAGCTTGAGACAGCTGTATTTAGCAGCCTAATGAAGAAAGTAATTCAATATGTTAATAATCATCTTGACAGACCACTGTGGTTTGTCGGATGACCAGTGACAATCTTATCCATTTTTATGATTTCAACTAGCATATTCCTCAGGTGACTAGTAAATCCATCACCCTTAAGTCTTTAACTCATTTCCTTCTGTAGATCTGTATTTCCAACAATCTGTTAGAATAAAAATGATACCTTGCCGAGCCTTCACACTCAACAAATCTGATGTTCAGTGGACTCTTACTCTATAAACGTAATCCTTCAATTGTCTTGTCTTTCTCTGTGAGAACATTGCCATCCGTCCTGGCTTCCAGCCTAGAAATTTGAAACCATCTCTGACTTTACACTCTCCATCATCTTCAACATCCTGATGGCCACCCTCTTATCAATTCTGCATCAGAAATGGCTCTGTCTTTCATTCACTTCTTCATTTCTACCGCCACACCTGTTCAGGCCCCCACACCTCTTGTTTACATCATTGTAATAGTCCCTTAAAGACTTCCTTTCTACTGCCAGACTCCCACTTCTTATTCACTACTAAATGTAGATACAACCTGGATTCTTTCCTTGTCCAAAAAATTCAAAGATTCTGCATTGATCCAAAACTTGCTTCCAATTTCTACACCTCAAATTTACCAATTGACCTTTTCAGCCTCATTTTATACTCACATCCACACACCCATACGTTCTTATCATCCTTTCCATCAATTTCTACTCCTGAAGCTAAATTAGTATTTTTTTTTTAAAGATTTATTTATTTATATTTATTTTGGGTGGGGGTCGGGTTGGGGAGGGAGGGGAACGGGCGGGCCACTTCTATTGGTCTTTCATTTATCTATTTTCATCCGTCTTTGTTCTTTGGCCTGTGTGGGCCTCCCATCGCAGTGGCGTCTGTCGTCATGAGCACCGGCTCTGGGTGCTTGCGCTCAGAGCTCCGGCTCGGTAATTGGACACATCGGTCCAGCCACTCTGGGACGTGGGATCTTCCCAGGCCAGGGCTCGAACCGGTGCCCCTTGCACTGCAAGGCGGTGTCCTTACCCACTGGACCACCAGGGGAAGCCCAAATTAGTATTTTTTTACCCTTGTATCTTTGCTCTTGCAATTTCTCTTTCCTGGAGAGTCACCTTTCTCTCTCTCTCTTTGTCAAAATCCTAGCTTATTTCTTAAGACCCATCTTCCCAAGAATTTTTCCCATTCCTTCCAGACAAAATCAATCATCTTCTAGTAAGCATAGTGGGAAGCTTGAGACATTTAGCAGCCTAAGGGTTCAATATGTTAATAATCATCTTGACAGACCACTGTGGTTTGTCGGATGACCAGTGACAATCTTATCCATTTTTATGATTTCAACTAGCATATTCCTCAGGTGACTAGTAAATCCATCACCCTTAAGTCTTTAACTCATTTCCTTCTGTAGATCTGTATTTCCAACAATCTGTTAGAATAAAAATGATACCTTGCCGAGCCTTCACACTCAACAAATCTGATGTTCAGTGGACTCTTACTCTATAAACGTAATCCTTCAATTGTCTTGTCTTTCTCTGTGAGAACATTGCCATCCGTCCTGGCTTCCAGCCTAGAAATTTGAAACCATCTCTGACTTTACACTCTCCATCATCTTCAACATCCTGATGGCCACCCTCTTATCAATTCTGCATCAGAAATGGCTCTGTCTTTCATTCACTTCTTCATTTCTACCGCCACACCTGTTCAGGCCCCCACACCTCTTGTTTACATCATTGTAATAGTCCCTTAAAGACTTCCTTTCTACTGCCAGACTCCCACTTCTTATTCACTACTAAATGTAGATACAACCTGGATTCTTTCCTTGTCCAAAAAATTCAAAGATTCTGCATTGATCCAAAACTTGCTTCCAATTTCTACACCTCAAATTTACCAATTGACCTTTTCAGCCTCATTTTATACTCACATCCACACACCCATACGTTCTTATCATCCTTTCCATCAATTTCTACTCCTGAAGCTAAATTAGTATTTTTTTTTTAAAGATTTATTTATTTATATTTATTTTGGGTGGGGGTCGGGTTGGGGAGGGAGGGGAGCGGGCGGGCCACTTCTATTGGTCTTTCATTTATCTATTTTCATCCGTCTTTGTTCTTTGGCTCCTGTGGGCCTCCCATCGCAGTGGCGTCTGTCGTCGCAGAGCACCGGCTCTGGGTGCTTGCGCTCCAGAGCTCCGGCTCGGTAATTGGACACATCGGTCCAGCCACTCTGCGGCACGTGGGATCTTCCCAGGCCAGGGCTCGAACCGGTGCCCCTTGCACTGCAAGGCGGTGTCCTTACCCACTGGACCACCAGGGGAAGCCCAAATTAGTATTTTTTTACCCTTGTATCTTTGCTCTTGCAATTTCTCTTTCCTGGAGAGTCACCTTTCTCTCTCTCTTCTTTGTCAAAATCCTAGCTTATTTCTTAAGACCCATCTTCCCCAAGAATTTTTTCCCATTCCTTCCAGACAAAATCAATCATCTTCTAGTAAGTGTCCTATTGAGGTCTTTTTAGTTTATATTTGGCAGTGATCATATTGCACCTTATTTTTCTATTATTGTGATTCATAGACTAAAAGCTTCTTGATATTTAGAAGTATATCTGATGCCCAAAAATGTACCTTAAATCAAGTGTGTGCTTAATAAATATGTGTAGAGTTATCTGCAGCCCCTTCATCAAGATATGATGACTCACTGTTTGGTATTTCTAAGCTGGGGCCCTATGAACCCTCTCACCTGAGTCCTATCTCTACAGTGAGTCAGGACGTCAGTGACTAGTGAGACCCAAATTCCCCAATCAACTAAGAAGGAGTACAATTCAAGTATTGCCAAATAACTCAGAGCAGCACATATATTACATAAAAGTGCTTTGTTCTATGGATAAAATATTTATCCCAAAGAAAATTTGTAGTCTATGTGATTACATTAAAAACTTAGTATTAAGTCAAGAAATATTACTTCTGCCTTTCTATCTTGTCCATAACTATCCCACTTACCATTTTGGGGGCTTATATTCACCTCAATATGTGAACTGAAATTCGGCATAGTTGAAATCTAGCTTCATAATATGGAATGCTTATCAATGAAATTTAGTTGTACAGATCAATGCAAGAAGCACCTCGAATTCAAATCAGCACACACTTGCTGAGAAGATACACTGGTACTAGCACTGTGGGGGATAACAAAGATGAGAGATGCAATATGCCTCCCATAAAGGGGCCAGTGGGTTCCTGGACAAGAACAATTCAAGGTAGAACACATGAGAAACTCATTTCTGGAAAAATACTCCAAGATCCTTCACTTGAATGGAGGAAGATACAGAAGGCCTTGCAGGGAGTAAACAGAATTTTTCCTATTTGTTGGGGAAATTAGTATAATATTCAAACCCTTCTCAAGTGTTTACTATGTGCCATATTTTGTTCTTGATGCTGAAGACCAAACTTACTAGCAAATACAGTTACTGACAATAGGAACTTTATCTCTAATCACTTTCAAATTTTATTTCATAAAATAATTAACAAGTACACATTTGCTGCAATATGTAGTAGAGGAAAAATAACTCACAGAGGACCACCTGTAAAGCTGAGATTCTATCTTAGAGTCTAATAGAGACCCATCGATGTCCAGTGTGTAAGTTCTATGATACTTCTTTTTCAAAAAAAAAAAAAAATCCAAAATTCTATGTATTTTCCACAAAGGTAATGTTACACAATGCCATCTCCCTTCTGATTTATTTAATATAAGTTAAGCTTTTACCTGAGTACCCTATATTATTTTTACTACCAATAATGCAATAATGACCTTAAATTTTTCCCACTACACCTAAATTTTTTTTAAAAAACTGGGCAACTGCTATCACAGTCATTGAAAATAACAAACTGTCATAAAACCATTCATCACTACCACATTTGGTTTATTTAAGGATCAATGGCCCTTGGTTGACAATTTCCTCCAGAATTTCCAACCTAGATGACTCATGCACATTTGAAGGAAATATTTCACTACAAAATAAAGAATTACATCAAATTACATTTAAGTTCCTTCTATGTTTTATTCAGATGTGTACACAGTGTCATTTATATAGAATGCTAAGTAAAAAGGAACAGTTCATTTGAGGGGCTATTGCTGTAAAAGTATGTTATCTTTTATATATATATCACAGCATTACTTATTATTAGCTTCACACATAGCACTTTATCTTTGATTTACGCAAACAACTGTAAATGTTTTATATATTTGTGAGGAAGTGAATGATATTAGACCATCAATCCATGGGGACTACAAATCAGGGGGAAAAAAAGGCTATTACATTTCAGAAGCTGTTAAATCAGTTGTGCCCCCTGGCTGATTTTGTCAGCTCTATTTGCTGTGGGTAAAACCGTTGATGCCTGGAATACTGGCACGGCCCTGAGAGTGCCGGAGAGTAAATAGCAACGAAGTTGTAAACTACAGCACACATCTCACACTTACCTCGTAAGCCTGGCTTACACTTGCCTCTGAATAAATCCAGCAGAGCTTTAAAAAGAGCAAGAGAGGGAAATAAAGAAAAAGGTGGGGGGATGGAGGAAAAACTGGGTCCAGGCCTTCTGTCACTGCCTCCAGCTTCAGCCCCCTCAGCAGCCTGCCAACAGGACACTATTCCTGCCAGTTGTAAATTTTAATTGGCCATCTGGGGAAAGCACAAACCACTGACTAGAGATTAATCAGCAAATTAACCCAGGCATAATACACATTTCCCAATGGACCTGAGGAAGCTCTAGGCTGGGCCAGAGCAGCCTAGGATGCAGGAGAACCTGTGTAGAATGCTGTTATTGCTTCCTGCCATGCAGGAGAACATGGTCTCAGAGTCCTGAAATTCCCTTCTGTGTGACCTTGTTAGTGACCCTGATTTGTATGGCGGTCACAAAGAGCTTTTTTTTTTCTTTGGTAAAGTGCTAAACACAGATGGCACAGGTACTGTGATTGCTAGGAAAAGTGTTGATGAATCAGTGAAAGTGACAACTTTTCTCTGGTGGGCTATTCACTTGGTTTTGCTAAAGTATCTACAGGAAGAAGTAATAGTATACCTGAATTTTTACCTGATCATTGAATCACTACAGAATCACTTTTATTTAGCCAGTTTCTTGTGTGATACAGAGTTCCTTTTCACAGCCTCTATAAAAGCAAATTTGTAAATAATAAAATCTTCCTAAAACCTAAGTTACAAGAATTAAATTGAATGTGTGCTTACATAGGTGATGTGCCCTCAACATTTTCAACAAAAGTCTTCTAGCTAGCTCATGTCCTTGTCCTGAACAAAGACAGGCAAAGAAGATAATTATTAAACTGAGGCACTGGTGAGAAACTGGAAGTGGTTTTGATAGAGAGTGGATGAACTGACTTTTCACGGAAGAAGTAGTCTTTATATAGCTTCTGAAATAATGCAAACAGAAGAGCTTTGTGCATTAGAAACAAAGATCATTAGGATATAGACTATCAAGAAGACTCAGAGATAATACTATAAAGTCCACATAAAGGACACACTGAATATAAACTTGCTTCTAGAGGCCTAAGGGAAGGTAGAAGGTGACATGATCAGAGATAAAGATCACGTAGCTATGCCTCTGAATAAATCCAGCAGAGCTTTAAAAAGAGCAAGAGAGAAATAAAGAAAAAGGTGGGGGGATGGAGGAAAAACTGGGTCCAGGCCTTCTGTCACTGCCTCCAGCTTCAGCCCCCTCAGCAGCCTGCCAACAGGACACTATTCCTGCCAGTTGTAAATTTTAATTGGCCATCTGGGGAAAGCACAAACCACTGACTAGAGATTAATCAGCAAATTAACCCAGGCATAATACACATTTCCCAATGGACCTGAGGAAGCTCTAGGCTGGGCCAGAGCAGCCTAGGATGCAGGAGAACCTGTGTAGAATGCTGTTATTGCTTCCTGCCATGCAGGAGAACATGGTCTCAGAGTCCTGAAATTCCCTTCTGTGTGACCTTGTTAGTGACCCTGATTTGTATGGCGGTCACAAAGAGCTTTTTTTTTTCTTTGGTAAAGTGCTAAACACAGATGGCACAGGTACTGTGATTGCTAGGAAAAGTGTTGATGAATCAGTGAAAGTGACAACTTTTCTCTGGTGGGCTATTCACTTGGTTTTGCTAAAGTATCTACAGGAAGAAGTAATAGTATACCTGAATTTTTACCTGATCATTGAATCACTACAGAATCACTTTTATTTAGCCAGTTTCTTGTGTGATACAGAGTTCCTTTTCACAGCCTCTATAAAAGCAAATTTGTAAATAATAAAATCTTCCTAAAACCTAAGTTACAAGAATTAAATTGAATGTGTGCTTACATAGGTGATGTGCCCTCAACATTTTCAACAAAAGTCTTCTAGCTAGCTCATGTCCTTGTCCTGAACAAAGACAGGCAAAGAAGATAATTATTAAACTGAGGCACTGGTGAGAAACTGGAAGTGGTTTTGATAGAGAGTGGATGAACTGACTTTTCACGGAAGAAGTAGTCTTTATATAGCTTCTGAAATAATGCAAACAGAAGAGCTTTGTGCATTAGAAACAAAGATCATTAGGATATAGACTATCAAGAAGACTCAGAGATAATACTATAAAGTCCACATAAAGGACACACTGAATATAAACTTGCTTCTAGAGGCCTAAGGGAAGGTAGAAGGTGACATGATCAGAGAAGATCAGGGAAAACAGAGATTTTTCATCTTGTTGACAGCTGCATCTCCAGAAGTTAGGGTAGTACTCAGTATTGTGGCTACGGTAGACATGCAACAGTTTTTAACGGAAGAAGACATATCCTTCCCTAGTGGCTCAGATGGTAAAGAATATGCCTGCAATACAGGAGACCTAGGTTTGATTCCTAAGTCAGAAACATCCCCTGTAGAAGGGAAAGGCAACCTACTCCAGTATTCTTACCTGGAGAATTCCATGGACAAAAGGGGCTGGCAGGCTACAGTCCATAGGGTTGCAAACAGTTGGATATGACTGAGCAACTAACACTTCCACTTCCAGATGCCACTGTTATATTAGACATATCTACTACTGCCTTTTCTTTTCTGTCTAGACTGAATGAGCAGTGGACTATGTGATGAGAATTCCTGCTCAAACCACTCTTAAGGAACCAATTCAAAGGCCGAATAGAGTCCTATTTTATCACCTAGTGTGAAGACCTTGACTTTTATTCAATTAGTTAGCAATGGACTTGTAGCATTAAGACTGTTACACAACAAAGGAAAAAGTGGGATATGCAGTGAACTGGGGTTGCATGCAAGCAACGGAAGCCAATGCATGGAAAGGGACTGGAGCCACTTTGCTGGGAAGAGTAAGGAATGAGCAGGCAACCCTGAGAACAAGGGAGCAGCTTCGCTGTCTCGGTTCCATCTTATTGGAAGCCTACCTATATATCTTTTCCTGGTCTCTGTTTTTATTTGGCTCTCATGAGTTTCCATGGCATTCTGAACATTGCAACTAAAAGAACCTTGACCAGAACAACCATAAATGGCAATAGCACCATCATAAACCAAAGCCCTGAGAAGTCAATAAAACTAGTAACCATTCCCACACCCCTTCCAATAGTGCAAGCATTTAGGAACTCTGAAGCATCCTGGTCATTTTCAGAAATACAAGTCATGGTGGATTATTTTATATGGCTCTGCCTTGACCCCACTGTTAATTTTCACAGACCCATTTCACCTGCCTCTGGCATAGTAGATAGATTCTTTTCTTTCACAACCAGGTATAGATTTCTTTCTGTTTTATTACATTATTGCAAGCAATGCTGCCTGCCAAACCACATGCCCTTAAACTGAAATGGCTTCTGGCCAAGCACTGGATTATCTGTGACAGTAAATCAGTCAATATGCACAGCCTAGAGACCACAGCAGTTAAATAGATGTCTTTGGCTTTAGGTGGAGAACCCGTCCTTCAAATACCCAACTCAGGTCCTAATAAGGCCTTCTAAAAAGCTTTTATTTAAAAAGCATTTTAAATCACACAGAAGTTTATGGTGAGGTTTTATATGGAATATAATGGATGAAAAGAGAATAGATGACAGTTCTGAAATAACTGGTCAAAAGAAAATATTAGTCTTTCAGAATCTGTAATATTCCAAAAAACTTTTAGCAGTTGAAATGTCTGGCCTTTGCACACCATGTCTGACTTGAATGCTCTGGCTGTGTATTCTGCATACAGGAAATAATTCCTAACACAACAGTTACTAGAGAGTGTAGTCAGTATTTTCAGTGTGCACTGGCAGACGGATTTCTTTATCTCCTCTGGGAAGATTATGATCCAAAGGTTAGAGCAAGCTCAAATAAACCCTGGAGAGTTTGTGTGGTTTCTTCTGAATTATTCCAAAGCCTTCCTGTCTAGCTTCATCTCTGTTTCCCCTACTTTACATCATCTCAATTACATATATAAAAAGCTAGAGGAAACGGTGTTTACTTGTTCACAAAGGCATTAGAGATTCTTCACAAGAAGCTATCTGGCATTCTAAAGTACAGAATAGTAAAATGATGATAATTACAATATAGATCATGTAGTATTATGCTTGGATATAATTTTCCATGTACCATATAGTTTGGTGAAATAAAGAAGAAACAGATACATGGCAATATTTTGAGTTAATGCATTTCTTTTTCTAAATATATTAACATTGCAACTAAAAGAAGCTTGACCAGAACAACCATAAATGGCAACCGTACCATCATAAGCCAAAAGCCTGAGAAGACTAATAAAACTAGTAACCATTCCCACGCCCCTTCCAATAGTGCAAGCATTTAGGAACTCTGAAGCATCCTGGTCATTTTCAGAAATACAAGTCATGGTGGATTATTTTATATGGCTCTGCCTTGACCCCACTGTTAATTTTCACAGACCCATTTCACCTGCCTCTGGCATAGTAGATAGATTCTTTTCTTTCACAACCAGGTATAGATTTCTTTCTGTTTTATTACATTATTGCAAGCAATGCTGCCTGCCAAACCACATGCCCTTAAACTGAAATGGCTTCTGGCCAAGCACTGGATTATCTGTGACAGTAAATCAGTCAATATGCACAGCCTAGAGACCACAGCAGTTAAATAGATGTCTTTGGCTTTAGGTGGAGAACCCGTCCTTCAAATACCCAACTCAGGTCCTAATAAGGCCTTCTAAAAAGCTTTTATTTAAAAAGCATTTTAAATCACACAGAAGTTTATGGTGAGGTTTTATATGGAATATAATGGATGAAAAGAGAATAGATGACAGTTCTGAAATAACTGGTCAAAAGAAAATATTAGTCTTTCAGAATCTGTAATATTCCAAAAAACTTTTAGCAGTTGAAATGTCTGGCCTTTGCACACCATGTCTGACTTGAATGCTCTGGCTGTGTATTCTGCATACAGGAAATAATTCCTAACACAACAGTTACTAGAGAGTGTAGTCAGTATTTTCAGTGTGCACTGGCAGACGGATTTCTTTATCTCCTCTGGGAAGATTATGATCCAAAGGTTAGAGCAAGCTCAAATAAACCCTGGAGAGTTTGTGTGGTTTCTTCTGAATTATTCCAAAGCCTTCCTGTCTAGCTTCATCTCTGTTTCCCCTACTTTACATCATCTCAATTACATATATAAAAAGCTAGAGGAAACGGTGTTTACTTGTTCACAAAGGCATTAGAGATTCTTCACAAGAAGCTATCTGGCATTCTAAAGTACAGAATAGTAAAATGATGATAATTACAATATAGATCATGTAGTATTATGCTTGGATATAATTTTCCATGTACCATATAGTTTGGTGAAATAAAGAAGAAACAGATACATGGCAATATTTTGAGTTAATGCATTTCTTTTTTCTAAATATATTAAAATAACTCACAGGCTTATATTATTTTATTTTTATGTCTAAAAAAAGAGTTCACTTTAGATGATTTCACGCAAAATGGCTAAGATGTAGAAAGGGAGTCAAGAAAGCTGAGATACATAATAATCAGGTAAATAACAGATTAATTCACAAGAGTGCCAGTTACACAGGAAAAATGTGAAGTATATTTATGTCTTTGGTTTGCTTAAATGGCAGTCCCCATGGTCCTTTGAAGCTGGCGTCACCTTTCTTCTTCCCCCTTTCCCACTGCTTCTATCATGGCTCAACAGACATGAGTCTGGGCAGACTCCGGGAGACCGTGAAGGACAGGGAAGCCTGGCGGGCTGCAGTCCACGGGGTTGCAAAGCGTCAGACATGACTCAGCGACTGAACAACAACAAACCTATATATACAATGCCCCACCCACTTGAAATTTTTCTGTTTCTGTAACAGATCCTGACTTTCTATGGCATTGTATATACTCTACTCCTTAACAGGTACCAAGCTCTTCCATTCATTCTTTATCTAGAAAATTTCCACTCATTTTCAAGATATTAGCCTTGAGAAGCTTTCTTATGTCTTCCCCATGTGGAGAGAGTTGCTTTGGTCCTGCAGTCTCCATCAGAACTTCAGCTGTACCACTTCTTTAACTCTTGTAATAGTTTATATTGAAAATTATCTGTTAACCTATGTCTTCTCAATTAGGATTTGAACTCTTTGAGGACTAAACTCAACACCCACCATAATACTGCACATAAGGCAGACAATCTATAAAATATTTGGTGAGTGCAAATACTAATGACTTATTTGCCTCAAAAGTGGTAGCATTAAGGATATAGGCAAAGAGCCTTCACTCTTTGAATGGATTTCAGGACTAATCTTGTTTTCTTTTGACTTCCCATGTGGCATTAATGTGGCATTAGGCAAAGAATCAGCCTGCCAATGCATAATACACATGGGTGTCATAAGTGGGTGACATAAGAGACATGGGTTTGATCCCCGGATTGGGAAGATTGCCTGAAGGAGAGCATGGCAACTCACTCCAGTATTCTTTCCTGGAGAACCCCACCGACAGGAGACTGGTAGACTGCAGTCCATACGGTTGCAAAGAGACAGACATGACTGAAGCGACTTAGCATGCATACACATTTGTTTACCTCAATGAGAAAGACTCAGCTATTTCAGGTATATAATTGAAGATGGCCTTGAATTTCAAAGCTTCTATGACTTTATCAACTTTTTTGTGAAATTATATTCATACAATGAAGTGTACTTAAATGACCTTGATTTTCACAGCTTCAATTTTGTACCAACTTTAAAATAATGTATACGTAATTAAATATACTGAATTGAAGTGTAAATGTCATTGAGCTTTGCCAAATGTATATACCTTACAATCTTTGTAACTCATAAACCTATCAAAATACAGTACATTTCTATCACCCCAAAGGTTTCCTCCCACCCCTTGGAACTCAGTCCACTCCTTGCCACTCACTTGGTCAACCACTACTCTAATATTTATTGATCTAGATTAGGACTTGATATAAACAAACTCATAAGTACACACATTTGGCTGCATCTGGCTTTTTTTTGCTAAGGTAGTGATGTGTATCAGAGTATTGCTCACTTTTATTAGTGAATAACATTCCATTAGTTGAGCATACAACATTTTGTGTATCCATTCACCAGTCAATGGATTCAGGGGTTTTTAATAGGTTTTAGCTATTATTTAAAAATATATTATTAATATTTGTGCATGTCTTTTTGTTATTTTTAAACTTCTTCTGGGTAAATACCTAGGAGTAAAGTTGTTAGGTCATCTGATAAACATGTATTTAACTTTATAAGAAATTGTTAAAATATCTTCTTAAGTTTTGTACCATTTTATATTTCCACAGCAATGTTTGAGAGTTTTAATTGCTCTTTAGCCTGGGCCATTGGTGTTTTGAAGAAACTGCATTCAATCTGTAAGAGATTGCTTTGGATAGTATGGACATTTTAATAATATTGATTCTTCCAATCTATGAGCACTGTATATTTTCATTCATTTATGCTGTCTTCAGTTTCTTTTCTCCGTGTTTTATAGTTTTCAGATCATTTACCTTTTTGGTTAAACTTATTCCTAGGTATTTTGTTGTTTCTGATGCAGTTGTCATGGAATTGTTTTCTTCATTTCTCTGATACCTTCCCCACCGACAGGAGACTGGTAGACTGCAGTCCATACGGTTGCAAAGAGACAGACATGACTGAAGCGACTTAGCATGCATACACATTTGTTTACCTCAATGAGAAAGACTCAGCTATTTCAGGTATATAATTGAAGATGGCCTTGAATTTCAAAGCTTCTATGACTTTATCAACTTTTTTGTGAAATTATATTCATACAATGAAGTGTACTTAAATGACCTTGATTTTCACAGCTTCAATTTTGTACCAACTTTAAAATAATGTATACGTAATTAAATATACTGAATTGAAGTGTAAATGTCATTGAGCTTTGCCAAATGTATATACCTTACAATCTTTGTAACTCATAAACCTATCAAAATACAGTACATTTCTATCACCCCAAAGGTTTCCTCCCACCCCTTGGAACTCAGTCCACTCCTTGCCACTCACTTGGTCAACCACTACTCTAATATTTATTGATCTAGATTAGGACTTGATATAAACAAACTCATAAGTACACACATTTGGCTGCATCTGGCTTTTTTTTGCTAAGGTAGTGATGTGTATCAGAGTATTGCTCACTTTTATTAGTGAATAACATTCCATTAGTTGAGCATACAACATTTTGTGTATCCATTCACCAGTCAATGGATTCAGGGGTTTTTAATAGGTTTTAGCTATTATTTAAAAATATATTATTAATATTTGTGCATGTCTTTTTGTTATTTTTAAACTTCTTCTGGGTAAATACCTAGGAGTAAAGTTGTTAGGTCATCTGATAAACATGTATTTAACTTTATAAGAAATTGTTAAAATATCTTCTTAAGTTTTGTACCATTTTATATTTCCACAGCAATGTTTGAGAGTTTTAATTGCTCTTTAGCCTGGGCCATTGGTGTTTTGAAGAAACTGCATTCAATCTGTAAGAGATTGCTTTGGATAGTATGGACATTTTAATAATATTGATTCTTCCAATCTATGAGCACTGTATATTTTCATTCATTTATGCTGTCTTCAGTTTCTTTTCTCCGTGTTTTATAGTTTTCAGATCATTTACCTTTTTGGTTAAACTTATTCCTAGGTATTTTGTTGTTTCTGATGCAGTTGTCATGGAATTGTTTTCTTCATTTCTCTGATACCTTGTTATTAGTGTATAGAAATATGACTGATTTTTGCAGGCTGATTTTGTATTCTGCTCAACTCACATTTTGGTTCTGTTTTCTGGTGCAGTCTCCAGGGTTTTCTGTATAAAGTATCATGTCATTTGCAAAGACTGACACTTTTACTTCTTCTTTAATTTGAGTTACTTTATTTCTTTGTCTTGCCTAATAGTTATGGCTAGGACTTCAAGTGGTGTTGTTGTTCAGTTACTAAGTGATGCCAACTCCTTGCAACCCCATGGACTACGGCACGCCAGGCTCCTCTGTCCTTCTTATCTCTGAGTCAGCTCAAATTCATGTTCGATGAGCTGGTGATGCTATCTAACCATCTCATCATTTGCCTCTCTCTTCTCCTTTTGCTCAAATCTTTCCCAGCATCAGGGTCTTTTCCAGTGAGTCAGTTCTTTCCATCAGATGGCCAAAGTATTGGAGCTTCAGCTTCAGCATCAGTCCTTCCAATGAATATTCAGGATTGATTTCCTTTGTCATTGACTAGTTTGATCTCTTTGTAACTCAAGGAGCTCTCGAGAATCTTCTCCAGCACTACAATCTGAAAGCATCAATTCTATATTGAATAAAACTGACAAAAGTGGGCACACCTGTCTTCTTGATCTTAGAGAAAAAGTTTTATAAAAACTTTTTTCATCATTGTTAGCTGTATATGTATGATACGTAGCCTTTGCTCTGTTGAGATATGTTTCTTCTATACCCACTTCATTAAGTTTTTTATCATACATAGATATTGAAATTTGTCAAGTGATTTTTCTGCACCTATTGAGATGATCATATAATTCTTCATCTTCTTAATGCTGTGTATCATATTGATTGATTTGCAAATATTAAAACATCCTTGAAACATGAGAATGAATTCCACTTGATTGTCTTATATGATCCGTTTAATGTATTATTGAATTTAGTTGGCTAATTTATGCTGTCTTCAGTTTCTTTTCTCCGTGTTTTATAGTTTTCAGATCATTTACCTTTTTGGTTAAACTTATTCCTAGGTATTTTGTTGTTTCTGATGCAGTTGTCATGGAATTGTTTTCTTCATTTCTCTGATACCTTGTTATTAGTGTATAGAAATATGACTGATTTTTGCAGGCTGATTTTGTATTCTGCTCAACTCACATTTTGGTTCTGTTTTCTGGTGCAGTCTCCAGGGTTTTCTGTATAAAGTATCATGTCATTTGCAAAGACTGACACTTTTACTTCTTCTTTAATTTGAGTTACTTTATTTCTTTGTCTTGCCTAATAGTTATGGCTAGGACTTCAAGTGGTGTTGTTGTTCAGTTACTAAGTGATGCCAACTCCTTGCAACCCCATGGACTACGGCACGCCAGGCTCCTCTGTCCTTCTTATCTCTGAGTCAGCTCAAATTCATGTTCGATGAGCTGGTGATGCTATCTAACCATCTCATCATTTGCCTCTCTCTTCTCCTTTTGCTCAAATCTTTCCCAGCATCAGGGTCTTTTCCAGTGAGTCAGTTCTTTCCATCAGATGGCCAAAGTATTGGAGCTTCAGCTTCAGCATCAGTCCTTCCAATGAATATTCAGGATTGATTTCCTTTGTCATTGACTAGTTTGATCTCTTTGTAACTCAAGGAGCTCTCGAGAATCTTCTCCAGCACTACAATCTGAAAGCATCAATTCTATATTGAATAAAACTGACAAAAGTGGGCACACCTGTCTTCTTGATCTTAGAGAAAAAGTTTTATAAAAACTTTTTTCATCATTGTTAGCTGTATATGTATGATACGTAGCCTTTGCTCTGTTGAGATATGTTTCTTCTATACCCACTTCATTAAGTTTTTTATCATACATAGATATTGAAATTTGTCAAGTGATTTTTCTGCACCTATTGAGATGATCATATAATTCTTCATCTTCTTAATGCTGTGTATCATATTGATTGATTTGCAAATATTAAAACATCCTTGAAACATGAGAATGAATTCCACTTGATTGTCTTATATGATCCGTTTAATGTATTATTGAATTTAGTTGGCTAATACTAATGATTTTTGCATCTATGTCATATATTACATAGGTTATTGGCCTATAATTTTCTCTTTCTGTGAATATGTGTAACTTATACGTAAATACTATGCCATTTATATAAGGAACTGTAGCACCTATGAATTCTGGTCTTCCATGGGGGTCCTGAAAACAATTTTCCACTTTCATTGTAATGAGAATCAGCAAGAATGTGGCATTCCAGAAAATAATATAGTTGAATATTCTGCCACCTGGCACCACAGATGACTCCTTGAATCTCTCTCAACTGTTACTATACTAGTTCACTCTCTTTTTTCTGTTAATTTTTAATTTTTTTAAATTTTGGCCTCTTTTATTGGTCCTTCATTTATTTATTTTAATCCATCTTAATTCTTTGGCCTGTGTGGGCCTCCCATTGCAGTGGCCTCTCTCGTTGCAGAACACTGGCTCTGGGCACACACGCTCCAAGGCATTGGCTCGTAATTGGACACACCAGTCTAACTGCTCCATGCCATATGGGATCTTCCCAGGCCAGGGATTGAACCAGTGCCCCTTGCACTGCAAGGTAGACTCTTTACCCACTGGACCACTAGGGAAGCCCACTAGTTCATTTTTCATCTCTCTGATTATCAGCACAGGAAAACTGTCCTCTGTCCTCTACTTTGTCACTTAGCCCACATCTCCTCTTTAATTCAAATAGCTTGAGCTATGCCATACATTTTATTGTCTTCAACCACTACTGTGTATATCAGAGTTTTTTTCTTTTTTTAATTTTGGCCTCTTTTATTGTTTTATTTATTTATTTATTTTCATCCATCTTTATTCTTTGGCATGTGTGAGCTTCCCATTGCAGTGGCCTCTCTCCTTGCAGAGCACTGGCTCTGGGCACATGTGCTCCAGAGTGCTGGCTTGTAATTGGACACACCAGTCCAGCTGCTCCAAAGCACATGGAATCTTCCCAGGCCATGGATCAAACCAGTGCCCCTTGCATTGTAAGGTAGACTCTTTATCCACTGGACCACAAGGGAAGCCTGTATCAGAGTGTTTTGAGGATACAGAAACTACATCAATTATTTTAATAGGAAAAAAAAAAAAGAAACACCTATTAACTATCTTTTAGAAAACCAAGAAGGCAAAAGGGGAAAATTTTCTGTGGTTAAATCTAAGAATGGAATTTAACCATTGGAAAATGCAATCATTAAAGCTCTAGTACTAAGAGCAGAATCTATGGAGCTAAAAGTCAAATCTTTGAGGAGAGTATTTCTCAGCTAGTACTGGTGTTTAAGAGCCTGAAGGAGGAGTCCCACTGGACTGGGACTCAGTCCTCTGAAGATGAAGTATATTCTGGCTGATGACAAGTTATCTGAGATGAGTGTAATGAGGCTGATTTTAACAGCATGGAAAAATTGCAAACTGCAATCAACTGCTACTTGTGGAACCAACTGTCATGACCAGGGTGAAGAGCTATCATGGGACTGGAATCAGAAGGAGAAAAGAGTAAAGTCTTTTTATCCATCCAGATTTCCAGGCTTTCTCCAGTACCTGGTTTTGACAAAGCATAATAGGGACCAACTGGTAAGAGTTCAACTTCAGTATAAAACAGCAGAGTAGGGCTTCTCTGGTGGTCCAGTGGGTGAACAGTCTGCCTTGCAGTGCAAGGGGCACTGGTTCGATCCCTGGCCCGGGAAGACCCCACATGCCACAGAGCAGCTGGACCAGTATGTTCAATTACCAAGTCAGAGCTCTGGAGTGCATGCACCCAGAGCCAGTGCTCTGCAACAAGAGAGACTTAACACTGTGGTGGGAGGCCCACGTAGGTCAAGGAATAAAGATGGATGAAAATAAATAAGTTAATTAATTTTTTTAAAAAGAGGCAAAAATTAAAGAAAAAAGAACAGCAGAGTATTAAAGTGGGAGTCTGACACCTAAAGACAGTAGTATAATAATCATGATGGTCCAGACTTTAGCTAGCCAATATCCATGCATACTTTTTTACATCAACTTGACTTTAATATAATGAACCAGAAACTCCTTGCAGAGCACTGGCTCTGGGCACATGTGCTCCAGAGTGCTGGCTTGTAATTGGACACACCAGTCCAGCTGCTCCAAAGCACATGGAATCTTCCCAGGCCATGGATCAAACCAGTGCCCCTTGCATTGTAAGGTAGACTCTTTATCCACTGGACCACAAGGGAAGCCTGTATCAGAGTGTTTTGAGGATACAGAAACTACATCAATTATTTTAATAGGAAAAAAAAAAAAGAAACACCTATTAACTATCTTTTAGAAAACCAAGAAGGCAAAAGGGGAACATTTTCTGTGGTTAAATCTAAGAATGGAATTTAACCATTGGAAAATGCAATCATTAAAGCTCTAGTACTAAGAGCAGAATCTATGGAGCTAAAAGTCAAATCTTTGAGGAGAGTATTTCTCAGCTAGTACTGGTGTTTAAGAGCCTGAAGGAGGAGTCCCACTGGACTGGGACTCAGTCCTCTGAAGATGAAGTATATTCTGGCTGATGACAAGTTATCTGAGATGAGTGTAATGAGGCTGATTTTAACAGCATGGAAAAATTGCAAACTGCAATCAACTGCTACTTGTGGAACCAACTGTCATGACCAGGGTGAAGAGCTATCATGGGACTGGAATCAGAAGGAGAAAAGAGTAAAGTCTTTTTATCCATCCAGATTTCCAGGCTTTCTCCAGTACCTGGTTTTGACAAAGCATAATAGGGACCAACTGGTAAGAGTTCAACTTCAGTATAAAACAGCAGAGTAGGGCTTCTCTGGTGGTCCAGTGGGTGAACAGTCTGCCTTGCAGTGCAAGGGGCACTGGTTCGATCCCTGGCCCGGGAAGACCCCACATGCCACAGAGCAGCTGGACCAGTATGTTCAATTACCAAGTCAGAGCTCTGGAGTGCATGCACCCAGAGCCAGTGCTCTGCAACAAGAGAGACTTAACACTGTGGTGGGAGGCCCACGTAGGTCAAGGAATAAAGATGGATGAAAATAAATAAGTTAATTAATTTTTTTAAAAAGAGGCAAAAATTAAAGAAAAAAGAACAGCAGAGTATTAAAGTGGGAGTCTGACACCTAAAGACAGTAGTATAATAATCATGATGGTCCAGACTTTAGCTAGCCAATATCCATGCATACTTTTTTACATCAACTTGACTTTAATATAATGACAGAAACTGCTTCATACTTGGACTCAACAAAATTCTTTGTATGTTCAAGGACACTCTCAACTTGTTTCAAAATAAGTAGATGTCATATTCCAAAAATCGTTGTTTTCATCTCTGAGAGGTAACTGCACACCTGCCTAGTTGAGTAGGAGATAGGAGCCATCTACAGCCTACATCCCATGGTACAACAGTCATCATGCAATCACAAAAATCTCTAAAGATTCTTAACCCAGAATGGTCTCTGTCACTGATATGCTACCCCAGGATCATGAACTACATATGTACTAAAAAGGAAGTGGTACCTGGAATAAAACATAATGACTACTTGATAGATAAATAGGCAAAATTCTAAAAATATGTATAAAAAGCAACCCACACATGTAAACAAGACTTAGGGAAATGGTTCAGAAAGTTAATTGTCAATAAGAGAATATGATATGTAGAGTGATGAAGAAAGAGAAGAAGGAGAAAGGGAGGGTGGGGAGAAGAAGGTGGAAGAATAAAGAGGATGAAAAAGAACAAAGAAGGAAAAAATGTATCTCCTAAAATGGTAACTGTAGTTAACTCTGAGAGGGACTATAATAATTTAAATTTTACAAATTTTCCATAAAGGGCATATACTATTTCTGAAGTCAGAAGAAACTACATGTAAGAAAAAAAATTAAAGGTGTTCCATTCCACTGGGTCAGGTGATTTCTTTCAAACAGGAAGGCTGTCTAATCTGGGGAAACAATAGGTTCCTCTACTGCACAGGAACAAGTTCTATGCTTTTAGTCCTTTTGTAAAGCCTTTAGAACAGTGCCATGCTCACATTAACACTCAACAAATGAATTGGACATATTATTTATTCTTTATAAAATTCTATCATCAACAACTTTGAAAGACTGATAAATATTTGTTAGAATCAGCAGCAGAAATTTTACCTTTATGTAGATTTTCCTTAACAAAAATGAATTACTACTATTTTGCCAAAAATTATTCCGTAATCACATTTTAAATTTTTTTTTGATTTTTAAATTATGAAAGTATGATAAGACATTTATAGGAGACTTGGAAAACACAGAACAAAGTTACATATAGTTCCAGTACATAGTACAATTATTTCTAAGTAGATAAATTAAGATTTTCTAGTTGGGAGTTTCCATATCAAGCTCTCAAAAATTAAGAGAATGAATAGATAGAAAAGTAGAATGGTACAGTAGACCTGAAAAGCACTATAAACCAACTCAACATAATTTAGATTGATACAATTTTCACAAAACATCAGGATACAATTTCAAGTTCCCATACACTATAAACCAGAAAATGCTGGACCATATCCTGGACCATAAAACAAGGTGCAAAAATTTCATGGTCTAAAGGTACTGAAATCATACAGAGTCTGTTCTCTTATCACTGTGGAACTATGTTAGAAATCAATATCAAAAGATATTTGAAAATAATCCAGGTATCTTCAAGTACAATGTGACATTTACTAAGACAGACCTTCGACCCAGTTATTGAAAGCCTCACTACAGTTAAAAGACTAAAAAATACAGAGAGTGATTGTGGATAAGAAAGCATTTAAATAAGAATTAATATCAAAATGATAGATTAATATCAAATATCAGAGATACTTCTAAAACATCACGTATTTGGAAATTAAATGGTCACTTTTAAATGATGGATGTACCTAAGAAGCCATAAAAAGGAAAATTATAAAATATTTGTAACGGAATACAAATGGAAATAGAATTTTTCAGAATTTGTTGTATGCAGCTGAATTTGCTCAATGTAACAATACAGTGTGGAATCTTAAATAAGGTCTGCAAACAAATAAAGGAAACTGTCATACAATTTTATGAAATTTGAACATACATGCATGCCATCCTCAACATTTTCCCAGTCTCTTTAGCATGCTACCTGCCTTTTCACTTTTTCATATGATTTAATGAAATCTAACTATTACAACTTTTTGTTTCCTTCACTGTTCTTTTTGAAAGCCTAATCACATGGGATTATATCT
Organism: Tragulus kanchil; assembly: GCA_022376925.1. NCBI lineage: Eukaryota > Metazoa > Chordata > Mammalia > Artiodactyla > Tragulidae > Tragulus > Tragulus kanchil. The sequence continues at coordinate 248,922,537 of JAIOJX010000026.1, read as the reverse complement.
TTGAAAAAAATTTTCCTTTTAAACCAAAAAATGAATTACTACTATTTTGCCAAAATTATTCCGTAATCACATTTTAAATTTTTTTGATTTTAAATTATGAAAGTATGATAAGACATTTATAGGAGACTTGGAAAACACAGAACAAAGTTACATATAGTTCCAGTACATAGTACAATTATTTCTAAGTAGATAAATTAAGATTTTCTAGTTGGGAGTTTCCATATCAAGCTCTCAAAAATTAAGAGAATGAATAGATAGAAAAGTAGAATGGTACAGTAGACCTGAAAAGCACTATAAACCAACTCAACATAATTTAGATTGATACAATTTTCACAAAACATCAGGATACAATTTCAAGTTCCCATACACTATAAACCAGAAAATGCTGGACCATATCCTGGACCATAAAACAAGGTGCAAAAATTTCATGGTCTAAAGGTACTGAAATCATACAGAGTCTGTTCTCTTATCACTGTGGAACTATGTTAGAAATCAATATCAAAAGATATTTGAAAATAATCCAGGTATCTTCAAGTACAATGTGACATTTACTAAGACAGACCTTCGACCCAGTTATTGAAAGCCTCACTACAGTTAAAAGACTAAAAAATACAGAGAGTGATTGTGGATAAGAAAGCATTTAAATAAGAATTAATATCAAAATGATAGATTAATATCAAATATCAGAGATACTTCTAAAACATCACGTATTTGGAAATTAAATGGTCACTTTTAAATGATGGATGTACCTAAGAAGCCATAAAAAGGAAAATTATAAAATATTTGTAACGGAATACAAATGGAAATAGAATTTTTCAGAATTTGTTGTATGCAGCTGAATTTGCTCAATGTAACAATACAGTGTGGAATCTTAAATAAGGTCTGCAAACAAATAAAGGAAACTGTCATACAATTTTATGAAATTTGAACATACATGCATGCCATCCTCAACATTTTCCCAGTCTCTTTAGCATGCTACCTGCCTTTTCACTTTTTCATATGATTTAATGAAATCTAACTATTACAACTTTTTGTTTCCTTCACTGTTCTTTTTGAAAGCCTAATCACATGGGATTATATCTTTATACAGTTATCAAATTATATTTACTAAACACCAGTATAACTTATAGCTATTATTCAAATCTTTGAGGATTTGAAGGGATTATCCAACTCTCTGAAGGGTCTGAGATCCCATTTGCTTAAAATATAGCAATAGGATATAATATTTCCATAGAAACACTCTTTGAGAGTTCTGTAACCCATACCATTGATCCTTAAAATATCCCTGCTTGGTATGACTAGCAGTATTCTCTTTGGCTTCTGCAAAACAGAGATAATAAGCCAAAAAAGTAAAAGTCCCTTTCTTATAGTTAGTTATTTCTTAAACTCAAACTACTCATTTTATTATGATGTAATTAGAAAATATATTATTTTCAGGAATAGGAAATACTAATTAATATTTTAGAAAGTTACATAAAGAATAGTACAAGGATCACCTTGTAAAATATAACTATCTTTGAGCAAAAGAATGGAGCAGCTTAGAGACAACAGTCATGTGAACAAGACCAACATGATTACCATAACTTCGAGACTCCATCCTTTTATCTTTTGGTGACATAAGCATTTTGACTAACATTCTCAATTTCTCCAAGGATAATTATGGTTCATTATCTGGCTTTTGACTTGATAGAAGTTTCTGAAAGATCACTTTGTATCAGCACAGAATTAAATGTCATCTTTACTAGTACACCGTCTTCTAGATCCCCTTCTTCCTGATTTCTACTGCATTTATTCTCTTTTTTAAAATTTTTTGGCCTTTTATTGATTTTTTAATTTATTTTCACCCACTTTTGTTCTTTGGCCTGTGTGGGCCTCCCATCACAGTGGCCTTGGTCACTGTGGAGCACTGGCTTTGGGCGCATGCACTCCAGAACTCTGGCTCATAATTGGACAATACCGGTCCAGCTGTTCCGCGGCATGTGGGATCTTCCCAGGCCATGGATCGAACCAGCACCCCTTGCACTGCAAGGTGGACTCTTTACCCACTAGACTACCAGGGAAGCCCTGCATTTATTCTTAATAAGGGCTAAAATGGGTTAAATCAATAGGGCTTCCCTTAAAAATGACCCCATTTAACACAGCTTTCTTAGATGACAAAATAGCCAGTTGAAAAGAATAAATATCCCTATTCTTGAAAGTTTTATTTATTTGATTTCAAGTAACTGGTTATATTGGTTGATTAATTATTTTCTTCCTGAGATTGGGCTTCCTTGGTAGCTCAGATGGTAAAGAAACCTCCTGTAATACGGAAGACCTGGTTCAACTTTGAAAAGCAATAGGATATAATATTTCCATAGAAACACTCTTTGAGAGTTCTGTAACCCATACCATTGATCCTTAAAATATCCCTGCTTGGTATGACTAGCAGTATTCTCTTTGGCTTCTGCAAAACAGAGATAATAAGCCAAAAAAGTAAAAGTCCCTTTCTTATAGTTAGTTATTTCTTAAACTCAAACTACTCATTTTATTATGATGTAATTAGAAAATATATTATTTTCAGGAATAGGAAATACTAATTAATATTTTAGAAAGTTACATAAAGAATAGTACAAGGATCACCTTGTAAAATATAACTATCTTTGAGCAAAAGAATGGAGCAGCTTAGAGACAACAGTCATGTGAACAAGACCAACATGATTACCATAACTTCGAGACTCCATCCTTTTATCTTTTGGTGACATAAGCATTTTGACTAACATTCTCAATTTCTCCAAGGATAATTATGGTTCATTATCTGGCTTTTGACTTGATAGAAGTTTCTGAAAGATCACTTTGTATCAGCACAGAATTAAATGTCATCTTTACTAGTACACCGTCTTCTAGATCCCCTTCTTCCTGATTTCTACTGCATTTATTCTCTTTTTTAAAATTTTTTGGCCTTTTATTGATTTTTTAATTTATTTTCACCCACTTTTGTTCTTTGGCCTGTGTGGGCCTCCCATCACAGTGGCCTTGGTCACTGTGGAGCACTGGCTTTGGGCGCATGCACTCCAGAACTCTGGCTCATAATTGGACAATACCGGTCCAGCTGTTCCGCGGCATGTGGGATCTTCCCAGGCCATGGATCGAACCAGCACCCCTTGCACTGCAAGGTGGACTCTTTACCCACTAGACTACCAGGGAAGCCCTGCATTTATTCTTAATAAGGGCTAAAATGGGTTAAATCAATAGGGCTTCCCTTAAAAATGACCCCATTTAACACAGCTTTCTTAGATGACAAAATAGCCAGTTGAAAAGAATAAATATCCCTATTCTTGAAAGTTTTATTTATTTGATTTCAAGTAACTGGTTATATTGGTTGATTAATTATTTTCTTCCTGAGATTGGGCTTCCTTGGTAGCTCAGATGGTAAAGAAACCTCCTGTAATACGGAAGACCTGGTTCAACTTCTCAGTTTGGAAGATTCCCTGGAGAAGGGAAGGGCTACCCACACCAGTATTGTTGCCTAGACCCATGGGCTCATCCATGGGTCACAAGGAGTTGGACATGGCTGAGTGACTTTCATTTCGTTTTTCTGAGACTAAGTGAAAATATAAAGAGAAGTGTTAATTCAGTTCCATTTCAGTTAAGAGTATATTACTTCCTGTTGTATAGCAAGGTGAAGCAGCCATATGCATACATTATACATATATCTCTTCTTTTTTGGATTTTCTTCCCATTTAGGTCACCACAGACTAGAGTTTCCTGTGCTATATAGTAGGTTCTTATTAGTTACCTATTTTATACATACTAGTGTATATACGTCAATTTGAATCTCCCACTTCATCCCATCCCTCCTTCCATTTTGGTGTCCATGCATTTGTTCTCTACATCCGTGTCTCTATTTCTGCTTTTCAAAAAAACGCATATTAGCAACCCAAATATCTATCAACAGAATAATGGAAAAAGAAGATGTGGTCCATTTATATTAATATAATGGAATATTATTCAGCCATAAAAATGAATGGAAATATGTCATCTGCAGACATGTGGATCAATTTAGACTTGTCATACAGAGTGAAGTAAGTCATAAAAACAAATTTATATTAATGCATACCTATGGAATCTAGAAAAATAGTACAAATATGAGGGAACTATTATTATTCCCATTCCTTAGAAAGGAAATTGAAGTATAGGGAAAATAACTTGCTAGGATCACACTGCTAAGAAGAGGAGGAACCAGAATATGAACCTAGTTCCACTTATCTCCTGTTTTAGTTACTGGAAAATACTGACTGCTTAGACAAGACCGTACCCATAGATACATACCAGGTTGCAGTATAGTTTTAATACCTAGTGTCCAAACTCTGCCTGAGATAAAATCTTACCTTCAACACTTGTTATCTATATGATATTGGGATATGATAAGTATTTAGTCCTGTTGGCTCAGATGGTAAAGAATCTGTCTTCAATGCCCAGGTTCTATCCCTGGGTAGGGAAGATCCCCTGGAGAAGGAAATGGCAATCCACTCCAGTATTCTTGCCTGGAGAATCCCATGGGCAAAGGAGCTTGGTGGGCTACAGTTCATGAGGTTATGGGGAGCTGGGCATGACTGAGCAACTGAGCACACACACATGCTTTAAGAATACACAGAATTTACGTGGGAGGTCAGGAAATCACAAGGAGGGAAAGTGAAAGAAATCGTATCAGAGAGATGAGTACAAAAGTCCTGTATGACCTTGAAAGCCATTAGAAAGACTATGGTCTTCAACCTGAGTGTAATGTAAAGATACTGGAGAATTCTAACAGGAAAAGTGTCATGATTAACTTTTCACGATTGCTGTGGCTGCTGGATAGAAATAAACCGAAGTAAGAAAAAAGTAAAAGCATGGAAACCAGTTAAGTATCTCTTACAGTAATCCAAAGGAGAAACAACAGTGCTTTACACCATGATAACAGTGGAGGGGTTCCCAGGTGGCACTAATGGTAAAAACCCACCTGCCATTGCAGGAGATGGAGGGATACTGGCTTGATTGGGAAGATTTCCTGGAAAAGAGCATAGTAACCCACTCCAGTATTCTTGCCTGGAGAATCCCATGGACAGAGGAGCCTGGCAGGTATGGTTCATAGACTCACAAAGAACTGGACATGACTAAAGCACACATGCACGGCAACAGTGGAAAGAGTTAAGAAAAAAGTCATCGGATTCTAAGATAAAAGGATATATTGACATATCAAACATGAAAATTGATTGAAAGAAAATACTTTTTAAAAATGACTCATATTTTAGCATAAGCCATTAGAAGAGCAAGATGAATGGCTTTAATAATTAATAACTAACAATATTAATTAATAATGACTTTGGCAATTTAATTTGTTATTAGCTAAAATTAATTATATATCTGAATCAATAACTAATAATATTAATTAATAATGGCTTTGGCAATTTAACTTGTTATTAGCTAAAATTAATTATATATCTGAATCTTCTGGATACTGGTAAGTGTGTTACAGATTTAATAAAGATCACCAACTGAATTTTCTCAACAAAGGATATCAGACAAATCTTTTAATAAACTGATGTTCTGATGTCTCAATCTAACTACATATTCTATTAATACAAGGACTGATGACTTTATGAGTTTACAGAGTGATATGAATCCAGGACACATAGAAAAGTCATCAGGATGCATGGTGGGATCTATTACATGAGTAATCAATCTATAGAACTACGACAAACTCAGAAGTTTGTGTTGAATTTCTCTCACACAATATTTATCCTGGAAATACCCTTCCCTTTCAATGTATTCCAAGTCCAATCCAGACCACTCTAAAATTCTCATCTCCTATCTGAATCAAAGCTTTCACTTCTCACATGGCCAGCTCGTGCCAGGCAAATGTGTGGATGTGTGTGCTGCCAATAAGCAGTAGATCACCTCACAATCTTAGGGAAACTTCCTTGTGGCCTGGACATTAACCAGACCACTCAGCCTGTCTCCTTCATAGCATTCCTGAAGTGCGCCTTAAAGAAAAACTCCTACATTCTTGCCACACCTCACTCACTGCTCTCTCTGAACTGCCAGTCCTTCAGTGCCAGGGCTACTCTCCAGCCCCCTTTTCTTTTGTTCAGGTCTGCTGAGGGTAGATGAGCAAGTCCACTGACCAAGTGATGTCTGACTAGGCAATCAGATAGCAGCCTTCCAAGGGCCTTCAGTCCTAGGGTGATCCATCTCCTGGACTCTCTTTTCCTGACTTGGTGTTGTAGAAATCACAGCATGCCCGATGACCCAGATGACTCCCTGTCTCTTCCTCTACCTTGTCTTTTAGAGGAAGATACACAGTGGGTGTGGATGGGAGGTGAGTGTCGGATAGAGCTAACAAAATTACCCAACAGACCTCTTAGTGATAAACCTCTTAGTGATAAACCTTAGCAAGAGCGTCAGCTGGCCCCTACATCTGTTAGTTTTCTTTGGAACAAGAGATACATAACATCTCTATTTTCTCAGTTTTAGGCTCAAGTTAGCAATTTAAGGGGAAAAAAAAAATCCCTCTCATATCCAACTACACATGATTAAAATTCTGAATCCTTCCCACATGGTATTATTGAAACAAAGATATTCCAAAAAGTGAGTGGGCAACTGAGTCAGAGCCACTATAGAAGATGACTTGTAGAGAGCAATGTTGAAAGCCACTATCAATATTCCTTCTTCTATCATATGCTCACATGCACACACATACATACACCACAATCACCACCATCACCACCCCCAGACAATTACTGTTCAAGGATATGGCAGAATGAACATGACTATTTCTTGAAAAATACTCTGATCCTGAGAAAAGACTTAAAAGATATGAAAAGTCTGGAAACTGCTGAGCTCTTGAACACTACTTTTTGGATAACATGTAATCATTAATGATCAGAATTTAAGAAAGGCCCCTTTGGTTGGTGGGCAGCCAATCAAAACTATAGGGAATATAATCAAATGTGTATTTAAGATCTGTTGCCAGTGAATTTTTTTTCCATTTCTACATTGGGAAGCATATGTGACTTTAAAAAATGATTCTTTCCAATTGTTCTTTGATTATGATTGACTATTCTCCACCTGTTATTATTTTTCTCGTATCATTATATTCTTATGTAAATGAGCATCCCTGTAAGTTGATTTTTTCGGAAACAGGATTCCAAAATGCTGAAACAGACATTGCTGATATTTTCCCGTATTTCACATGACCTAACTGTGCTCACTCTGAGCAAGAATGGAGTCCTTTCTTTCCTTCTGTTTACTTTGAATAAGTAATTCCTGATAACTGTGCTTCCTAACAGTAATGGACTCTCCCAAATAACCACGGTTTAACATGACACATTTGAACTGACAAACAATCACACATTCCAAATGCTTCTTTCCTACAATACTGCATCTCCAGAAAAGTCTGATCATGTATCTAAAATAATTAGATTTTGTTCAGTAATCAAACTCAATCAAATGAATTCTGTGTGAACTACTTTTATTCCCACGATGAGAAATGTGTGTCATATCCCCTGTTAATTTGCATATTTTTCCATAAACCGAAAACCAATCAATTTTGAAGAGTTATCCCCTACATCTGTTAGTTTTCTTTGGAACAAGAGATACATAACATCTCTATTTTCTCAGTTTTAGGCTCAAGTTAGCAATTTAAGGGAAAAAATCCCTCTCATATCCAACTACACATGATTAAAATTCTGAATCCTTCCCACATGGTATTATTGAAACAAAGATATTCCAAAAAGTGAGTGGGCAACTGAGTCAGAGCCACTATAGAAGATGACTTGTAGAGAGCAATGTTGAAAGCCACTATCAATATTCCTTCTTCTATCATATGCTCACATGCACACACATACATACACCACAATCACCACCATCACCACCCCAGACAATTACTGTTCAAGGATATGGCAGAATGAACATGACTATTTCTTGAAAAATACTCTGATCCTGAGAAAAGACTTAAAAGATATGAAAAGTCTGGAAACTGCTGAGCTCTTGAACACTACTTTTTGGATAACATGTAATCATTAATGATCAGAATTTAAGAAAGGCCCCTTTGGTTGGTGGGCAGCCAATCAAAACTATAGGGAATATAATCAAATGTGTATTTAAGATCTGTTGCCAGTGAATTTTTTTTCCATTTCTACATTGGGAAGCATATGTGACTTTAAAAAATGATTCTTTCCAATTGTTCTTTGATTATGATTGACTATTCTCCACCTGTTATTATTTTTCTCGTATCATTATATTCTTATGTAAATGAGCATCCCTGTAAGTTGATTTTTTCGGAAACAGGATTCCAAAATGCTGAAACAGACATTGCTGATATTTTCCCGTATTTCACATGACCTAACTGTGCTCACTCTGAGCAAGAATGGAGTCCTTTCTTTCCTTCTGTTTACTTTGAATAAGTAATTCCTGATAACTGTGCTTCCTAACAGTAATGGACTCTCCCAAATAACCACGGTTTAACATGACACATTTGAACTGACAAACAATCACACATTCCAAATGCTTCTTTCCTACAATACTGCATCTCCAGAAAAGTCTGATCATGTATCTAAAATAATTAGATTTTGTTCAGTAATCAAACTCAATCAAATGAATTCTGTGTGAACTACTTTTATTCCCACGATGAGAAATGTGTGTCATATCCCCTGTTAATTTGCATATTTTTCCATAAACCGAAAACCAATCAATTTTGAAGAGTTATGATAATATAAAGAATCTGAGGCAATTACATGTCTTTTAAACAGGGATTCTAAATGCATTTCACTGCTGGTATCCATGTAGTAAAGTAGTCAAAACTTCTTTAACCCTTCTCATGACATCTCAATTAAGCTGTAATGATTGAGACTCAGGACATTTCTTAGGATTAATGACTGGCTGGGAAAGTGGATGGCTTGAGGTGAAGCCAAGGGCCATTAATCCCCTCTGGTCATTAATCCCCCAGGAAATGCTTTATGCCTGGTTTGATATTAGCATTGCCATCTGCAAATATACTGTTGGATTTCCTGATTGGTTTGAAAATAATTTATTAAGACGTCATATTTTAATTTCTGCCCTGTGTACCCAATATTTCCAAATTTCCATTCCTGGTTCTCCATCCTACAATGTTGACTGCAGTGACATAATAGAAAATGGTTTCTTTGGTCAGGCCACACATTTTCTTTGAAACAGTCAAAACAAATTATTTTCAAACTTATTATTATTATTTTTGAAAGTTATTTTCAAAGTTCAAAACTAAACGTTCCAAAACTGAAGTTCCAAATGACTGCTTATCCTTATCATGTTGCTTGCTAGTGAAAATCTTGGCCATGACAGTGAGTAGCATTTTATTCATGTATGCATGTGGTATTAATATGCTCTAGCTGGTATCACCCAAGTTCAAAAAAGGTATTGAACACATCCCTGAATTTTGTCTGTTATCTAATGTACTTACTCCCCAGAGAGAATACTCATACTTTAGGCTTTTTTTAGAAAATCAAAACTTGGTCATAGAAATTCTATTTATGAGAGCTGTCTAAAACCTGCATGTTCATTCATTCCTCTAGACACTCCACTTTTATCTTTCAAAAAAGGACCAGTAAAGGTTGGAATAGAATTCTTTTTGTTGAACAGTATCTTGAGACTGTATCTGAATTAAATTTGTTTTTTGAAATGGGAAACAGTATCTTTTGGGGAACTAACGAACTGTGAGGCTTCAGTAGTGCAGAGGAACTCTAACTGACCTCTGACCTTTGACCTTGCCTGAACTACTTTTATTCCCACGATGAGAAATGTGTGTCATATCCCCTGGTAATGTGCATATTTTTCCAGAAACCGAAAACCAATCAATTTTGAAGAGTTATGATAATATAAAGAATCTGAGGCAATTACATGTCTTTTAAACAGGGATTCTAAATGCATTTCACTGCTGGTATCCATGTAGTAAAGTAGTCAAAACTTCTTTAACCCTTCTCATGACATCTCAATTAAGCTGTAATGATTGAGACTCAGGACATTTCTTAGGATTAATGACTGGCTGGGAAAGTGGATGGCTTGAGGTGAAGCCAAGGGCCATTAATCCCCTCTGGTCATTAATCCCCCAGGAAATGCTTTATGCCTGGTTTGATATTAGCATTGCCATCTGCAAATATACTGTTGGATTTCCTGATTGGTTTGAAAATAATTTATTAAGACGTCATATTTTAATTTCTGCCCTGTGTACCCAATATTTCCAAATTTCCATTCCTGGTTCTCCATCCTACAATGTTGACTGCAGTGACATAATAGAAAATGGTTTCTTTGGTCAGGCCACACATTTTCTTTGAAACAGTCAAAACAAATTATTTTCAAACTTATTATTATTATTTTTGAAAGTTATTTTCAAAGTTCAAAACTAAACGTTCCAAAACTGAAGTTCCAAATGACTGCTTATCCTTATCATGTTGCTTGCTAGTGAAAATCTTGGCCATGACAGTGAGTAGCATTTTATTCATGTATGCATGTGGTATTAATATGCTCTAGCTGGTATCACCCAAGTTCAAAAAAGGTATTGAACACATCCCTGAATTTTGTCTGTTATCTAATGTACTTACTCCCCAGAGAGAATACTCATACTTTAGGCTTTTTTTAGAAAATCAAAACTTGGTCATAGAAATTCTATTTATGAGAGCTGTCTAAAACCTGCATGTTCATTCATTCCTCTAGACACTCCACTTTTATCTTTCAAAAAAGGACCAGTAAAGGTTGGAATAGAATTCTTTTTGTTGAACAGTATCTTGAGACTGTATCTGAATTAAATTTGAGAAATTTTATTTTTTAGAAAATGGAACAGAAGGTTTTTATCAAAAGCATGTTGTTTAGTACTGCTTTTTCCATGTTGTTGGGGAAACTAACACGGATCTAGTCTTGTTGAGGCTTCAGTAGTGCAGAGGAACTCTAACTGACCTCTGACCTTTGACCTTGCCTGGACTATATGCCTGCCTGCAAGCACATCAATTGTTATCAGCAAGTCAAAAGGGCACTTTAGATAAGAAAAGGAGTAGGTTTTAAAATATCTTAAACCCCTGAGGACCTGGCCAGCCCTTCGGGGTCTAAGAAGTCTTATAACTCACAAGATGTATTTGTGTGTTAGTCACTCAGTTGTGTCCAATTCTTTGCAATCCCATAGACTTTATCCCGCCAGGCTCCTCTGTCCTTGGAATTCTTCAGGCCAGAACACTGGAGTGGGTTGCAATTCCCTTCTCCAGGTGATCTTTCTGACCCAGGGACTGAACCCAGTTCTCCTGCATTGTAGGCAGATTCCTTACCATCTGAGCCACCAGGGAAACAAACACCATGGTAAAACTTAAAGGAAAACCAGAGCTGCATTTTTGCATGCAAACTGATGATGATATCAGTTTGCAGCCTGGGATTATGGTCGGGAATCCTTAAAACTGCAATCTGAAGTCTCACCAGTGGTGTGGACACACTACCTGAGACCCTTTCTCTACTGGGACTCCAGATTGCTGTTAGCATGGGACTTCCCAGAACTATTCAAGTCTGAATGTAGTTATCAGCTCAATTTGGTAATGTATACACTATTACTTCTCACTATTGTTTCTTTTTCTTTTTCTCCCCTAATGACTGTACATTGAAATTAAGTCATCTTCTATTGAAAGTTAAAATTGTTTATTTGTATGTCATGAGTGGCTTCTTTTGTTAACAATCCTTTGAACTAAAAATGAAAGTAAAACTTTCAATAAAACACATGCCAGTGTTCTTTTATGTGGGCTTTTTAGAAAATCAAAACTTGGTAAAACTATTTATGAGAGCTGTCTAAAACCTGCATGTTCATTCATTCCTCTAGACACTCCACTTTTATCTTTCAAAAAAGGACCAGTAAAGGTTGGAATAGAATTCTTTTTGTTGAACAGTATCTTGAGACTGTATCTGAATTAAATTTGAGAAATTTTATTTTTTAGAAAATGGAACAGAAGGTTTTTATCAAAAGCATGTTGTTTAGTACTGCTTTTTCCATGTTGTTGGGGAAACTAACACGGATCTAGTCTTGTTGAGGCTTCAGTAGTGCAGAGGAACTCTAACTGACCTCTGACCTTTGACCTTGCCTGGACTATATGCCTGCCTGCAAGCACATCAATTGTTATCAGCAAGTCAAAAGGGCACTTTAGATAAGAAAAGGAGTAGGTTTTAAAATATCTTAAACCCCTGAGGACCTGGCCAGCCCTTCGGGGTCTAAGAAGTCTTATAACTCACAAGATGTATTTGTGTGTTAGTCACTCAGTTGTGTCCAATTCTTTGCAATCCCATAGACTTTATCCCGCCAGGCTCCTCTGTCCTTGGAATTCTTCAGGCCAGAACACTGGAGTGGGTTGCAATTCCCTTCTCCAGGTGATCTTTCTGACCCAGGGACTGAACCCAGTTCTCCTGCATTGTAGGCAGATTCCTTACCATCTGAGCCACCAGGGAAACAAACACCATGGTAAAACTTAAAGGAAAACCAGAGCTGCATTTTTGCATGCAAACTGATGATGATATCAGTTTGCAGCCTGGGATTATGGTCGGGAATCCTTAAAACTGCAATCTGAAGTCTCACCAGTGGTGTGGACACACTACCTGAGACCCTTTCTCTACTGGGACTCCAGATTGCTGTTAGCATGGGACTTCCCAGAACTATTCAAGTCTGAATGTAGTTATCAGCTCAATTTGGTAATGTATACACTATTACTTCTCACTATTGTTTCTTTTTCTTTTTCTCCCCTAATGACTGTACATTGAAATTAAGTCATCTTCTATTGAAAGTTAAAATTGTTTATTTGTATGTCATGAGTGGCTTCTTTTGTTAACAATCCTTTGAACTAAAAATGAAAGTAAAACTTTCAATAAAACACATGCCAGTGTTCTTTTTATGTGGGCTGAGAGAAAAACTTCGAGATTTCATTTCAGAAATAGCTTGAATTAACCTAAGAAACTAGTATTTTCTTTACTTTTTGAACGCTATGGAACTTGCCACACAATTTCTCTCATTTGACTTCAAGAAAGCATAAAAATTTCCAAGCCAGCTCTGGCAAAAGTCTTAGAACAGATATTTTGAGTACAATTTTTACCTCTGACTTTGTTTTTCTTTTCCTATTCTCGTTCATCTTACTCCTTTATTGATCATCTGGTTCAGAATATGTATCTTTGTCAACTCTGCTAATTCTGCTTGGATGTAATTAACTAGTTAATTAATTAATTACTAGCTGCATTGAGCCATAGGCTTTTCTACCCTCCTTAGTTCAGTGCTCACTCTTATTCATTCCTTACATCTAGTCACATCTGGTAATGAGGCTGCAACTTGCCCACCTCTGAAGCACGTCTGTCGGAACAAATGTGAAGAGAATCACCAGTCTTATGTTACCTGGAGGCAGAAGGCCCAAGGCTCCTTCCCAACGTCTTCACCAACTCAGTTATAAAGTATTCTTGTTCCTTACCTGAAATTGCTGTTAACCTCTGAAAGGTAGTATTTGTAACAAACTCTTCCTTCTATTTTTTTCAAGTAAACCTCTGTTAGTTAACTCATTTTCTATCTTAGAATATCTATTTTAGGTTGTAAATTTCTAAGAACAATAATCTACCTGATAACGTAATAGTTGCTTAATAAGATTTATTAAAATGTCAATAAAAAAATGTCAATGGAACTCTTAATGGGAAAAAAGGAATGAGGTAAAATAAATTAGAGAAAAGACTATTAGACCTCTCCTCGAACACAATGTTCCCCCACCCCACCCCAATTCAGAGGCAATGTGCAGAATCCAGCTTGGCAAAGGGATACTACCACGCAAAAGATCAGAAGGACTATCAGTCCATCTATCTTATCTGTCTATCTACTTATCGTTATCTTTGATTTTGATGATTGGCATGAAATCCCCAAGTCAACTGAAGGTTAGGGCAGGAAATACAATGAGGCTTGTTGATCTGAGCTGTAAAATGACAACACAAGGTCTGTACTCTGTCCTCAGATCCATGCCACATGTGTGTGTGTTCCTGAAGCACATGGTATACGCTGTGTCTGTCTGGCAGAAACATTTGTGCTTAAAATACAGCCTGACAGTTCCCTGCCATCTTGCAAAACAGTGTGGCTTATTTAGAATAAATCTGTTATGACTGACCACAGAAAGTTGCATGTGTGTTTCTGAGCTTCTCCCTATGAATAGGCAAAAGGACCATCTGGGCACGTGGCATTTACACATCTTTGAGCAAAGTTAGCATTCTGCCTCCCAGTAAAATCCATCTCTCAGGGACTCTATGGATTTGTAATGCTTCCTGTAGAATGGAGGAGGAAAACAAATGCACTTCAGTAAAACAGAAGTGTCTTTTTTTTTTTTTTCATCTGTCATAGCCACAGTTTGATAGTATCTGTATTTCATTTTCACTTCGGAATATCACAAGAGAGAGAAATGGCAGGAAGCAAGTTGCTTCCACATGGTTGTGAAAGGGAGTTGTTATATTTGGTTGCTCTCTGTGGCACATCTCTGTGAAATTTAAAAAAAAAAAAAATCTAGCTACCATCCTTGTGGTGGGGGAAAAAAAGGAATATCCTTATCTTTTTCTAAGAAAACTTACTGCTAAAATAATACAGTGATCATACTACCATTCACTCTTTGTCTGTCTTTATTAAAAATCAATTTGATATAATTAGGACAAATATTTATACACATACATTTATCTTAAATGCAGATAAAACATGAATAGCAATGTAGAATATGCAGGGAAAACATGAATTAAGATAGACTTAGTTATGTTGTCATTAAAAGTTATTAAACTCCAAAAACTTTTAAAAATTAAGGAATCCAGGGCATTTTGCTTCATCCTAAAGTAAGATGAACTTTTTTTAAAGAAAATCCACCAGAATTTATATAGCCAAACAAATTACTGACCATTGCTAGAAATGATCATTTTTTCACTCAGAATACTTTTTATCTCTTTTAAAATGACTTTCAAAACATATGGTTTATTCTTTTTACTTTTTACTACCCTTGACAAAAACCATATCCTCCATTCTGGAATAACGAATAAATTCAGAAAAGAGTCAAACTGTGGCAAGTGTTACTAACAAGAAGGGTGGTCAATTGGGAGCTAATCTTTTGGCTGAAGGACAGGCTGCTCTCAAATGTCCTTTCAGCTCTAAAATTCTATTTGAACAATTTGACGTTCAAACATTTGTGCTTAAAATACAGCCTGACAGTTCCCTGCCATCTTGCAAAACAGTGTGGCTTATTTAGAATAAATCTGTTATGACTGACCACAGAAAGTTGCATGTGTGTTTCTGAGCTTCTCCCTATGAATAGGCAAAAGGACCATCTGGGCACGTGGCATTTACACATCTTTGAGCAAAGTTAGCATTCTGCCTCCCAGTAAAATCCATCTCTCAGGGACTCTATGGATTTGTAATGCTTCCTGTAGAATGGAGGAGGAAAACAAATGCACTTCAGTAAAACAGAAGTGTCTTTTTTTTTTTTTTCATCTGTCATAGCCACAGTTTGATAGTATCTGTATTTCATTTTCACTTCGGAATATCACAAGAGAGAGAAATGGCAGGAAGCAAGTTGCTTCCACATGGTTGTGAAAGGGAGTTGTTATATTTGGTTGCTCTCTGTGGCACATCTCTGTGAAATTTAAAAAAAAACAAAATCTTGCTTCCATCCTTGTGGTGGGGGACAAAAAGGAATATCCTTATCTTTTTCTAAGAAAACTTACTGCTAAAATAATACAGTGATCATACTACCATTCACTCTTTGTCTGTCTTTATTAAAAATCAATTTGATATAATTAGGACAAATATTTATACACATACATTTATCTTAAATGCAGATAAAACATGAATAGCAATGTAGAATATGCAGGGAAAACATGAATTAAGATAGACTTAGTTATGTTGTCATTAAAAGTTATTAAACTCCAAAAACTTTTAAAAATTAAGGAATCCAGGGCATTTTGCTTCATCCTAAAGTAAGATGAACTTTTTTTAAAGAAAATCCACCAGAATTTATATAGCCAAACAAATTACTGACCATTGCTAGAAATGATCATTTTTTCACTCAGAATACTTTTTATCTCTTTTAAAATGACTTTCAAAACATATGGTTTATTCTTTTTACTTTTTACTACCCTTGACAAAAACCATATCCTCCATTCTGGAATAACGAATAAATTCAGAAAAGAGTCAAACTGTGGCAAGTGTTACTAACAAGAAGGGTGGTCAATTGGGAGCTAATCTTTTTGGCTGAAGGACAGGCTGCTCTCAAATGTCCTTTCAGCTCTAAAATTCAACATGACATTCCCTGAGATCATTTTCTGCAATTTGTAAGTTCAAAGAGTATTTCCAAAGGAAGTGTGCCGAAATATTTTCCAGCAATGACAGCATTGCTAAATTTTATGAAGAACATCCAGAGGCCACCATTTTGAAAGATGATCACATTTTGTCACACATGATTGTCAAGAAAAATTGTCAGTCAGCCCCATTGCTTTCTAGTTACATATTTTACTTAAAGCTTCAGTTGTTTTCCTTCCATCTAGCGAAATACTAAATGAGCTCAATTGTTGCCAAATCTTGTCTTTTAATTCAAACAATTTCCCCATACTTTTCCTCTTTCTCTTTGCTTTTGTCCTGTCATGATCTCGGTCAGGGGTCAGCAATTTGGAAGTTAGGAAGGAGGAGTCATATATTAAATATATTTGGTTTTATAGGCCAAGAAGCAAAATCAAAAGTATAATACAGGTATTTAAACAACGAGAGAGGAAAGCCCTGTTCCATTTGCCCAGGGTGGGTACTCCAGGTAATGAGGACACTCTGTGACCAGATGCTGCCTAAAGAAGATTTTCACAGGTTGATGATGGCCTAGACTGAGAGGGAAGGACCTTCCAGGCAGTGGGGCAGGTGGCTGCCTTGGCCAGTGATCTTATGATAGCTCCTCAAAGGTGAGGCTATTCACCAGACTGATATTCAACAAAGTGTTGCTCACAATAGGCACAGACCCTGGGTAGTGACAAGGTGTGTGAAAGGGGGATGCAGAAGGATCCTCCATGCCTCCTAAAACTGGCCCTGGGTTGCCATGGCTCTTAGTGCTAGTTTGCTGGGGTAGTGTCACAGTCAATACAATAACAGGCAAGCAGGCCGGATTTGGCACACTTATGATTTGTCAAGATTATCACTAGTCTGCAATCCTTGTTTTACTCATTCAAAAGAAAGGGCTACCTCTTTGAGAAATAGTCTTTCCTGAGGAAAACAGTAGTAGGCATAAAGATCTTACAGTCATCCTCAGGAACTATTTCATTCAATAAATTATTTTTAGGTCTAGCCCAAATTCATCATTTAGCAGTTTGTCCTATTCTTCCTCACTTGAGCAGAAAAATTAACTGTCCCAATTCCCTTCATGAATAATGGAGCTTAAATTTTAATAGATTCTTAAGTGGTTCTGTATTCTCTTCCTAGAAGCTAAATTCCAGTGTGGTTTAGAACTGGGGTCAGGAAACTATAGCCTGTGGGACAAAACCAGTCACCCCCTCCCCATATTTTTATGGCCCACAGCTAAGAAAGATTTTTACAATTTTAAATGGTTGGAAAAAAATCAAAAGAAAAATACTATTTTGTGACACATAAAAATTTATGAAATTCAAATTTTAGTGTCCATAAATAAAGTTTTATTGGAATACAGCCATGCTTATTCATTTACATATTATCTATGGCTTCTTTGCACTAATTGAGTGTGGCCAACCTAAATGCTTTTGTCCCGTCAGGATCTCGGTCAGGGGTCAGCAATTTGGAAGTTAGGAAGGAGGAGTCATATATTAAATATATTTGGTTTTATAGGCCAAGAAGCAAAATCAAAAGTATAATACAGGTATTTAAACAACGAGAGAGGAAAGCCCTGTTCCATTTGCCCAGGGTGGGTACTCCAGGTAATGAGGACACTCTGTGACCAGATGCTGCCTAAAGAAGATTTTCACAGGTTGATGATGGCCTAGACTGAGAGGGAAGGACCTTCCAGGCAGTGGGGCAGGTGGCTGCCTTGGCCAGTGATCTTATGATAGCTCCTCAAAGGTGAGGCTATTCACCAGACTGATATTCAACAAAGTGTTGCTCACAATAGGCACAGACCCTGGGTAGTGACAAGGTGTGTGAAAGGGGGATGCAGAAGGATCCTCCATGCCTCCTAAAACTGGCCCTGGGTTGCCATGGCTCTTAGTGCTAGTTTGCTGGGGTAGTGTCACAGTCAATACAATAACAGGCAAGCAGGCCGGATTTGGCACACTTATGATTTGTCAAGATTATCACTAGTCTGCAATCCTTGTTTTACTCATTCAAAAGAAAGGGCTACCTCTTTGAGAAATAGTCTTTCCTGAGGAAAACAGTAGTAGGCATAAAGATCTTACAGTCATCCTCAGGAACTATTTCATTCAATAAATTATTTTTAGGTCTAGCCCAAATTCATCATTTAGCAGTTTGTCCTATTCTTCCTCACTTGAGCAGAAAAATTAACTGTCCCAATTCCCTTCATGAATAATGGAGCTTAAATTTTAATAGATTCTTAAGTGGTTCTGTATTCTCTTCCTAGAAGCTAAATTCCAGTGTGGTTTAGAACTGGGGTCAGGAAACTATAGCCTGTGGGACAAAACCAGTCACCCCCTCCCCATATTTTTATGGCCCACAGCTAAGAAAGATTTTTACAATTTTAAATGGTTGGAAAAAAATCAAAAGAAAAATACTATTTTGTGACACATAAAAATTTATGAAATTCAAATTTTAGTGTCCATAAATAAAGTTTTATTGGAATACAGCCATGCTTATTCATTTACATATTATCTATGGCTTCTTTGCACTAAACGGCAGAGTTGAGTAGTTGCGACAGAGACCATATGGCCTGCAAAGCCTAAAATATTTACTATCTGGCCCTTTACAAAAATAAAAGAATGCCAACTGCTGGTTTAGAGTACTCTAAAATCAGACTGTCTGTGTTCAAATCCCTCTTCACCATATTTAGTACTGAGTCCTCTTAAAACAATTTACTTAGCCTCTTTTTGTATCAGTTCCTACATCTATGACACAGAGGTATGCAAGCACCTACTTCTTACCTTGACATGAACAATAAATGTACTGATCTGTGTAAACCACTGGCATCTAGCAAGCTTTCAACAAATGTTCCTTATTTTTATTGTATTTTCCTGAAAATTGGATTTTACTTGTAGAAATATGTGTAATAATGAAACAAACATGATCTTTTCATCTATAAAAAGCAATCAGATGGCAAACGTATTTTAATTTTCATATGGAGTGTGTTGGTATTGTAAACATTAATAAGAAACACTCAGCTGGAACTATAGACTCTGTACAGGGATGTGGAAGACACCACGCCTTTTTCTAGAAGCTCTTAGTTCACTGATGGAACAAAGTTCAAACACCTGAGACAGAAGTACCTTAAAAAGATTACTTTCTCTACCAAAACCTTTTAGAAACATGCATTATTTCTACTGCTTTAATAGCAATAGAATATTTAATTATCTTGAATCTTTTTGTTCACAAAACTAAGGAACAACAGAAACTGAAAAGGCAGCCTATAGAATGGGATAAAATATTTGCAAACTATACATCTGATGAGATCCAGTGCAAACTCCTTAGCTTGGTATTTAAGGTCTTTTGTATATGACCCAAGACTACAACAGAATTTTCTGTTGTTATTGTACTTAAACCCTTACCCCTCTTAACTCTGTTCTGTTTCAAACAAACTTACCTACTTTGATTCCAATGATTACCAGTCACCCCTCCCCATATTTTTATGGCCCACAGCTAAGAAAGATTTTTACAATTTTAAATGGTTGGAAAAAAATCAAAAGAAAAATACTATTTTGTGACACATAAAAATTTATGAAATTCAAATTTTAGTGTCCATAAATAAAGTTTTATTGGAATACAGCCATGCTTATTCATTTACATATTATCTATGGCTTCTTTGCACTAAACGGCAGAGTTGAGTAGTTGCGACAGAGACCATATGGCCTGCAAAGCCTAAAATATTTACTATCTGGCCCTTTACAAAAATAAAAGAATGCCAACTGCTGGTTTAGAGTACTCTAAAATCAGACTGTCTGTGTTCAAATCCCTCTTCACCATATTTAGTACTGAGTCCTCTTAAAACAATTTACTTAGCCTCTTTTTGTATCAGTTCCTACATCTATGACACAGAGGTATGCAAGCACCTACTTCTTACCTTGACATGAACAATAAATGTACTGATCTGTGTAAACCACTGGCATCTAGCAAGCTTTCAACAAATGTTCCTTATTTTTATTGTATTTTCCTGAAAATTGGATTTTACTTGTAGAAATATGTGTAATAATGAAACAAACATGATCTTTTCATCTATAAAAAGCAATCAGATGGCAAACGTATTTTAATTTTCATATGGAGTGTGTTGGTATTGTAAACATTAATAAGAAACACTCAGCTGGAACTATAGACTCTGTACAGGGATGTGGAAGACACCACGCCTTTTTCTAGAAGCTCTTAGTTCACTGATGGAACAAAGTTCAAACACCTGAGACAGAAGTACCTTAAAAAGATTACTTTCTCTACCAAAACCTTTTAGAAACATGCATTATTTCTACTGCTTTAATAGCAATAGAATATTTAATTATCTTGAATCTTTTTGTTCACAAAACTAAGGAACAACAGAAACTGAAAAGGCAGCCTATAGAATGGGATAAAATATTTGCAAACTATACATCTGATGAGATCCAGTGCAAACTCCTTAGCTTGGTATTTAAGGTCTTTTGTATATGACCCAAGACTACAACAGAATTTTCTGTTGTTATTGTACTTAAACCCTTACCCCTCTTAACTCTGTTCTGTTTCAAACAAACTTACCTACTTTGATTCCAATGATTACATCCTTTGCTCCTCCATCTCTAAATTCTGAAAGAAAAAAAAAAAGACTAATAGGAAATGAAAATTGGCTCATGTTGTCCATGGAAAACTTTTAAATATAAAAATATGAACAAAGCACAAATAGGGTTTTATTCTTCTCTTAGATATCTATTTGTCATCTCTCCAGCATACCAAGGCAGACTTTTTTTTTTTTTTTTTTTTTTTGGCCACTTCTACTGGTCTTTCATTTATCTATTTTCATCCATCTTTGTTCTTTGGCCTGTGTGGGCCTCCCATTGCAGTGGTCTCGGTCGCTGCAGAGCACTAGCTCTGGCGCATGCGCTCCAGAGCTCCGGCTCGGTAGTTAGACACATCTGTCCAAGGACGCTCCGCGGCACATGGGATCTTCCCAGGCCAGGGATGGAATTGGCGCCCCTCGCACTGCAAGGTGGTGTCCTTAACCACTGGACCACCAGGAAAGCCCTCAAGACAGAATCTTAGTCAATGTTTCCTGAAACTGTTTCTGTCACATGTAGACAGCCTTTACAAACTTTCATTATATTGCAATGACTAAAATTTCACTTAAAGCCTTCAAATTTTGCCAGACCAGAAGCTGCATGAAGACATGGGCTGTGACGATATGCTCATCTTGCCAAGTGCTATTATCTCCAGCGGAAAAGAATCCATAAATATTTTGATTAAATCAATGAATCCTATTTTCTCTCTAAAAACTATTTCTAGCACTCCTCCTTCAAGGAACAAAGTTCAAACACCTGAGACAGAAGTACCTTAAAAAGATTACTTTCTCTACCAAAACCTTTTAGAAACATGCATTATTTCTACTGCTTTAATAGCAATAGAATATTTAATTATCTTGAATCTTTTGTTCACAAAACTAAGGAACAACAGAAACTGAAAAGGCAGCCTATAGAATGGGATAAAATATTTGCAAACTATACATCTGATGAGATCCAGTGCAAACTCCTTAGCTTGGTATTTAAGGTCTTTTGTATATGACCCAAGACTACAACAGAATTTTCTGTTGTTATTGTACTTAAACCCTTACCCCTCTTAACTCTGTTCTGTTTCAAACAAACTTACCTACTTTGATTCCAATGATTACATCCTTTGCTCCTCCATCTCTAAATTCTGAAAGAAAAAAAAAAAGACTAATAGGAAATGAAAATTGGCTCATGTTGTCCATGGAAAACTTTTAAATATAAAAATATGAACAAAGCACAAATAGGGTTTTATTCTTCTCTTAGATATCTATTTGTCATCTCTCCAGCATACCAAGGCAGACTTTTTTTTTTTTTTTTTTTTTTTTTGGCCACTTCTACTGGTCTTTCATTTATCTATTTTCATCCATCTTTGTTCTTTGGCCTGTGTGGGCCTCCCATTGCAGTGGTCTCGGTCGCTGCAGAGCACTAGCTCTGGCGCATGCGCTCCAGAGCTCCGGCTCGGTAGTTAGACACATCTGTCCAAGGACGCTCCGCGGCACATGGGATCTTCCCAGGCCAGGGATGGAATTGGCGCCCCTCGCACTGCAAGGTGGTGTCCTTAACCACTGGACCACCAGGAAAGCCCTCAAGACAGAATCTTAGTCAATGTTTCCTGAAACTGTTTCTGTCACATGTAGACAGCCTTTACAAACTTTCATTATATTGCAATGACTAAAATTTCACTTAAAGCCTTCAAATTTTGCCAGACCAGAAGCTGCATGAAGACATGGGCTGTGACGATATGCTCATCTTGCCAAGTGCTATTATCTCCAGCGGAAAAGAATCCATAAATATTTTGATTAAATCAATGAATCCTATTTTCTCTCTAAAAACTATTTCTAGCACTCCTCCTTCAATTTTTATTAAATTAAGTAAAAACTTGCAATTTTTATTTAATACCTAATTTGTATCAGGTGGGGTACTAGACTAACCTAAAATAATGCAAAGATAAAAGCAAATATTGAAAAAATAATGGTATATTTTAATAAAGTAGATGAGAATATAAACATTTCTTCTCCCATGTTTCAATAAAATTTTGCTTGGATCCTCATAATAATTCTGAATGGTGCCTTCAGGCTATGCCCAATTTCAAAAAATATTTGCATTTTTCCACCCATAATACTCTGTGCACTTGATGGTTAGGACCAGTCTCGCCTATCTTTGAATTTCCTTAGAATTTTTAGCCATTTAAGTTGTGTCCATCTCCTTGTGACCCCATGGACTGTAGCCAGTCATGCTCCTCTGTCCATGAGATTCTCCAGGCAAGAATACTGGAGTGGGTTGCCATGCCCTTCTCCAAGGGATCTTCCTGATCCAAGGATTGAACCCATTTCTCCTGCAGCTCCTACATCACAGGTGGATTCTTTACTGTTGAGCCACCAAAGAAGCATATATGTAGTCAATGCTAAAAAAAGCATTTGTTGAATTGAACAATTTCAGTGATAAAAAGTATTAACATATCCACAGCCCTTATATCATAAATGTATAATGCCATGTAGCCAACTTCACACTTAACAGTTACATATACAACTTCAGCCTACATAAACGATTTGTTTTCCATTTTTGTTATTTTACATAGGGAGTAAGAACTTTGTCTAAGAAACCCAGGATCCTATGTCTAGGTCAGTCTTGTCAGTAGATGTGCCACTGCCCATGGTCCACAACATATAATTCTTCATTACTGCATCCCCATGCTGAACTGTATTGGAAGCTAATTCCAGAGAGGAGTGTTCTTGTTTCACTCTTCACCATTTTGGTTATAGCTTATCTTTTTCTTAATTCAGTCACTACATAATGATTTATAGAACAGACCTTAACTCAGTCATATTGATCTGCCTCTTGTGGTTATTATGATGGAGTCAAATTTTACTGCATTTTCAAGATTAAGATTCTATGCAGCCCTATCAAGTTTCCAACTAATACTTTCAATGGCTTTTGATTCAGTGTAATTTCCTTTTTTTTTTTTTAACAGCAATGGTCTAACATGTTTTAAAAAAGAAACAGAATACCTAGGGAGCAACATTTTAAGTAAATGAATGCCCTTATTAGAAATAAAAACAATTGTGTCAGTCCAAGTTGATACATGGGTTACACTTCTGGATAGGATCATAATTCATTTTTTAAAAAGAATGATTTTATATTAACATGTCCTGGCATTTACAAGGAGGTTAGGTAGTTATGCATTTTCATATAAACAAAAAATTAACACAAAGCTAAGCTTATTTAACTGTTACTTCATTTAATGAACTACATTAAGCTTTTAATTTGGGGGGAAAATCATCTCTGCAAACCACCAGTCTCTGAATCAGGTCCCCAAGCTGATAACCGTCTCAATGAAGACTCTTCTAATAGGTCAGTAATGTGGTGGGGGTTATTAGAAAGAATGTTATTCATTTTTCAAGTGCTTCACTTTAAAATATCTTTGTGTGCTTCCTCTTTCGTCTCAAAGACTTGTCCCTTGTCCTTCCAAAGGTCATCCCCTCTACTTGTGCTCCTCACAGCTCTCCCTTTTGCTGAATTTCTTCTCTGTTGATTTCCCCATGTCTACCTTGTCTTCAAGCTCTCCTTGTCCAGAGGATACTCCCTATTTTTTCCTTACTAATTTATGTATACATCTCATTATCCAAAAAATTCACTTTGATACCTTGTTGTCTCTCACAGACAAGTCATGTTTCTGAACTTCTTTTTACTGCCATATTCTAAAACAAACTGCCCTCATTTTTTTTTCTTTTTATTTTTTATATTTATTTTCATCCATCTTTTTATTCTGCAGCCTGTGTGGGCCTCCCATTGCAGTGGCCTTTCTCATTGCCTAGCACTGGCTCTGGGTGCATACGATCCAGAGTGCTGGCTTATAATTGGACACACCAGTCCAGCCACTCTGTGGCACATGGGATCTTCCCAGGCCAGAGATTGAACTGGCACCCCTTGCACTGCAAGGAGGACTCTTAACCCACTGGACCACCAGGGAAGCCCTGCCCTCATTTTTAAATTACCTTCTTACTACTATGGATAATTTCTTAACTTCTATTACATCCCTAAAATTCCACTCTTGAAGATTTCATAGTCTTGGTGCTCTCTTTGTGATCAAATTCAAGTACACTTTCAGGTTTCGTAACCCTCCATCTTTCAGAAATTTCTGGGAGATCTGATTATAACCAATGTCTTCTCCTTCTGGAATATTACCCTATCTCTCTGATTATAATTTTCTATTTTTTCACTGGCATCTCTTTCTATTAAAAGACTCAAGAGCAGTAAGGTATTTTCAACTCTTTGCTTTGTACTCTCTTATTTTCTTGCTTATGGTTTTCCACCATCATCCAATATCTTTTGTTATTAGATATATCCTATTAATGTAATAAGCAAGTTGTTAAGAAAGAAACTGATCACTGTAATTCTTTTTTTCACTTCTAAATCCTTTATGTAAGTGCTTTATTGAGTTTCTAAATATCTTTTATGGCCTTGAGAGAAATGGGAAGTAGCAGCTTTGGTGTTTTCCTGCTCACAAACATGAGATTGTTTGAGAGAAAAAGCAGATGAAGCAGGAATGACCAGAAGGAAGTTGAAGCATCTAAAGGCAAACCTGGAAGTTGGCTAGACTCAGTTTCTGATTCCAGATGGCATCCCCTCCCAGGCCCATGGTGGGCAGAGACGATGAAGGCTGAGAGGCCATCTCTGAGTGCATTTGTGTTGTGGGTACCAGGGCTCTAAGAGCAGCATCACATAAAGCTTGTGAGCACGCTAAGTCACTTTATTCATGTAACCATAGACAGTAGCCTGCCAGGCTCCTCTGTTCATGGGATTCTCTAGGCAAGAATACCGGAGTGGGCTGCCATGCACTCCTCCAAGAGATCTTCCCAACCCAAGGATCGAACCCACAGCTCTTCCATCTCCTGCATTGGCAGTCAGGTTCTTTACCCCTAGTGCTACCTGGGAAGCCCAAATCACATAATAGAGAAAGCAAAAAAAGCAATACTTATCTTCTCAAATTAAGACCCTAATTTCTCCCTAGTTTTTCAGGGGGAAATATGCTTATGACTCTTTTACAACAATATTAAAGGGGAGCTTGGGAAGCCTCAGTAATAGCTGAAGTTGAGTTTTCTGCCCACCAGACAGTTAAGAAGTCAGAGCAGACTAAATTTCATTTAGAGATATAGGTATGTTGACTCTTAGGGCAACATTAATTCTCCAAATTTATATTACCTGCTTCAACCTATCTCTTGAATTTCAGTTCTGATTACAGAATCTACATTTTCTCTCACATGCTACATTATGACCTCTAAATCAATTTATCTTGCAGTAGGGGTTAGATCATAGGTTATAAATAACACTGCAAAGAACATGCCTATGACCATGTCTTTCTTCTAGATTATTTCCATAAGATAAATTCCCAGAAGTGGGCTCACAAGGTCAGGGTCAGAGTCAGGCAGAAGTCAATGGTTCAGTAAGAGACTTGCTGAGATAAGATGTTTATTGTACATGTAAAACTAAAATGAGTGAAAAAGAAGCCTTGGGGAGAGAAATCTATGTTTTCTCTTCTGTTTTTACATTTCTGCTCTCTTGCAGATGATTAGTTGGCCTTGAGAGAAATGGGAAGTAGCAGCTTTGGTGTTTTCCTGCTCACAAACATGAGATTGTTTGAGAGAAAAAGCAGATGAAGCAGGAATGACCAGAAGGAAGTTGAAGCATCTAAAGGCAAACCTGGAAGTTGGCTAGACTCAGTTTCTGATTCCAGATGGCATCCCCTCCCAGGCCCATGGTGGGCAGAGACGATGAAGGCTGAGAGGCCATCTCTGAGTGCATTTGTGTTGTGGGTACCAGGGCTCTAAGAGCAGCATCACATAAAGCTTGTGAGCACGCTAAGTCACTTTATTCATGTAACCATAGACAG
Source organism: Tragulus kanchil (assembly GCA_022376925.1). Classification (NCBI taxonomy): domain Eukaryota; kingdom Metazoa; phylum Chordata; class Mammalia; order Artiodactyla; family Tragulidae; genus Tragulus; species Tragulus kanchil. The sequence goes on along the minus strand of JAIOJX010000026.1, from coordinate 248,895,746 downwards.
TAGCCTGCCAGGCTCCTCTGTTCATGGGATTCTCTAGGCAAGAATACCGGAGTGGGCTGCCATGCACTCCTCCAAGAGATCTTCCCAACCCAAGGATCGAACCCACAGCTCTTCCATCTCCTGCATTGGCAGTCAGGTTCTTTACCCCTAGTGCTACCTGGGAAGCCCAAATCACATAATAGAGAAAGCAAAAAAAGCAATACTTATCTTCTCAAATTAAGACCCTAATTTCTCCCTAGTTTTTCAGGGGGAAATATGCTTATGACTCTTTTACAACAATATTAAAGGGGAGCTTGGGAAGCCTCAGTAATAGCTGAAGTTGAGTTTTCTGCCCACCAGACAGTTAAGAAGTCAGAGCAGACTAAATTTCATTTAGAGATATAGGTATGTTGACTCTTAGGGCAACATTAATTCTCCAAATTTATATTACCTGCTTCAACCTATCTCTTGAATTTCAGTTCTGATTACAGAATCTACATTTTCTCTCACATGCTACATTATGACCTCTAAATCAATTTATCTTGCAGTAGGGGTTAGATCATAGGTTATAAATAACACTGCAAAGAACATGCCTATGACCATGTCTTTCTTCTAGATTATTTCCATAAGATAAATTCCCAGAAGTGGGCTCACAAGGTCAGGGTCAGAGTCAGGCAGAAGTCAATGGTTCAGTAAGAGACTTGCTGAGATAAGATGTTTATTGTACATGTAAAACTAAAATGAGTGAAAAAGAAGCCTTGGGGAGAGAAATCTATGTTTTCTCTTCTGTTTTTACATTTCTGCTCTCTCATCAGCCAGTCTCTTAGTTCTCTCACCTTTATCACTCTACCTCAGTGTTGCCTTACCTACTGACACTCTATTGTCATGAAGGGCGGGGAGGGCTTTTTTTGCTGTGCTTGGAAGGTATGTAACAGCATCCCCAGACTCTACCTACTAGGTACCAGTAGCAAACAAACTCCTTTCAAGCTGTAATAATCTAAGATGTCTCCAGATAGTGTCAAATGTCCCTTGAGAGTGAACCACTATACTACATTTCTTTAAGTCAACCCTTTTAACAACAAAAAAAATACATTGGCACAGCTATTTTATTTAGATTTTTTTTAAGGCTTCCTGAAAAACCCAGTTATAAAACTTACTTTTAAAAAATAAAATATTGTTGATATCAGATCACTTCACTATATCTTGGAAACTCATTAGAACCCTTGTCATTCTTGTTTAGTCACTATGTGGTGTCCAACTCTTTGTGACCCATGAACTGTAGCCCACCAGACTCCTCTGTCCAAGGGATTTCCCAGACAAGAAATTCCAGCCAAGAATACTGGAGTGGGTTGTCATTTCCTTCTTCTGGTATCTTTCCTACCCAGAGACAGAACCAGTGTCTCCTGCATTAGCAGGCAGATTCTTACCACTAATCCAACCTCTAATCTCATTCTTCACTGAGTCTCACTCCACTGAAAATGAAGTAATTCCCAGGTATGGGAAAAGTGCTTAAAATATTTTTGTTTTTTGAGGGCAACATTAATTCTCCAAATTTATATTACCTGCTTCAACCTATCTCTTGAATTTCAGTTCTGATTACAGAATCTACATTTTCTCTCACATGCTACATTATGACCTCTAAATCAATTTATCTTGCAGTAGGGGTTAGATCATAGGTTATAAATAACACTGCAAAGAACATGCCTATGACCATGTCTTTCTTCTAGATTATTTCCATAAGATAAATTCCCAGAAGTGGGCTCACAAGGTCAGGGTCAGAGTCAGGCAGAAGTCAATGGTTCAGTAAGAGACTTGCTGAGATAAGATGTTTATTGTACATGTAAAACTAAAATGAGTGAAAAAGAAGCCTTGGGGAGAGAAATCTATGTTTTCTCTTCTGTTTTTACATTTCTGCTCTCTCATCAGCCAGTCTCTTAGTTCTCTCACCTTTATCACTCTACCTCAGTGTTGCCTTACCTACTGACACTCTATTGTCATGAAGGGCGGGGAGGGCTTTTTTTGCTGTGCTTGGAAGGTATGTAACAGCATCCCCAGACTCTACCTACTAGGTACCAGTAGCAAACAAACTCCTTTCAAGCTGTAATAATCTAAGATGTCTCCAGATAGTGTCAAATGTCCCTTGAGAGTGAACCACTATACTACATTTCTTTAAGTCAACCCTTTTAACAACAAAAAAAATACATTGGCACAGCTATTTTATTTAGATTTTTTTTAAGGCTTCCTGAAAAACCCAGTTATAAAACTTACTTTTAAAAAATAAAATATTGTTGATATCAGATCACTTCACTATATCTTGGAAACTCATTAGAACCCTTGTCATTCTTGTTTAGTCACTATGTGGTGTCCAACTCTTTGTGACCCATGAACTGTAGCCCACCAGACTCCTCTGTCCAAGGGATTTCCCAGACAAGAAATTCCAGCCAAGAATACTGGAGTGGGTTGTCATTTCCTTCTTCTGGTATCTTTCCTACCCAGAGACAGAACCAGTGTCTCCTGCATTAGCAGGCAGATTCTTACCACTAATCCAACCTCTAATCTCATTCTTCACTGAGTCTCACTCCACTGAAAATGAAGTAATTCCCAGGTATGGGAAAAGTGCTTAAAATATTTGTTGTTCATTATCTACATACACACACATACACATGCAAACTGCATCACACAATCTCATCAAAATAGGAGCTCAAAATGTCCTGCTTTACTTAATCATTATTGTCTGTATTTCTCCCACTTCTCTCTTCTTGTGCTATCAGGTTATTCATGATGTCCATTTTTGTTAGGTACACTGAGCAGCAAGGATGAGATATGTACCTTATTTTTTAAATTATTAATATATTTATTTGGCTGTGCTGGGTCTCGGTTGCTGCATATGGGATCTTTGATTTTCACTGTGGCATGAAAGATATTTAGCTGTGGCATGCAAACTCTTAGTTGCGGCATGGGAGATCTAGCTCCCTGACAAGGGATCAAAACCAAGTCCCCTGAATTGGGAGCTTAGACTCTTACCCACTGGATCCCCAGGGAAGTCTCTAATGTGGTGGTGCTATTTAGTCACTAAGTCATTTCCAACTTTTTTTGATTCCATGACCTGTAGTCCACCACGGTCCTCTGTCCATGGGATTTCGCAGGCAAGAATACTAGAGTGGGAAGACATTTCCTTCTCCACATGTGTACTTTAAAGGAACCTGAAATGTTCCTTTAACATGATAACCCTCAAGAGTTACTCATGGAGTAGTGTGAGAAAAGGCACAGTCAAGGATCTTTTAGGTGAGTAGAGATAGAAAATTTCTCCAGCAATCTTGGAAGTTGATATATTTGGAAGTAGTATATTGATTTTGAAGATTTAAACACCATACAAACTTAAAATATTCAGAGTATTAAGATTCTCTAAACCTAGAATAAAATGCAGAACAGGAATTATATGTAATGATATATGTAAATTCTGACTCCATGATGTCCAATCAGTTTCTCTGTCTCATTTTCCCTAAGGATAAAACTCTTTAAGTTTTCTGGGTAAAATTGGAAAAAGGTATAATGGATTTGGTATTAGGGATCCAGGACTCTCTTTAGGTACTGCGGTAGATTTTTCTCAACACCACAATGCTTAAGCCCTGGTTTCACTACCTTGGCTTCCTTCCTCCAATGGGCAGAGTGAAAAATCACCATCATTAACCCTAAAGGAAGGGAAGTACCAAGAAAGAAGCCAATCTACAAATATAACAGCTTAAATGCTAACCAGCTTTGTAGTTGTTTGCAATGAATAACTATTTTCAGATTGCATTTCAGCCATTTATATTAAAATGCTATATCAGTGCAAAATAACAGAGTTGCTGTAAGCTGCCACCCAGCTGCTCATTTCCCTGTCAGAAGCTGTTTATTTTCAGATATAATCTGGTAAGAGGCAACTTGCCACCTGATACTGGTGGATGTCAAAAGGAAAGACACTTCACACACACACACACACACACACACACACATGCATTATTGCTGAAAAAAACAATTCAAGTTGATGGAAAGATAAGTGTAAACTTATTGTATCAAACTAGATTTAAAATTTTAAAGGTTTTTAAAATGAATTCTAAAGTTCTGAAAATAAACTGCATTGAATTTTTAGCAACAAAATTGATTTAATTCCAAGGAAGCATAATGCAATCAATAATTCTGAATAAGACGTTCTCCTGTACAAGGATCTGATTTGGCTCATTTTTGAATCTCTAATATTTACAAAATGACCATGAATAGGAGAGGCATTTAATATACATTTATTAGGTCAAATACTATCTAGTCATTCTCAAACAGATGAAAGACAAGATTTTCTTCATTCTTGTAGCTCTGTCTGCCTGCTGGGAAGTCTCACTATCTTTTGCCCCTCTTGTCACAATGGCAAAGAATCTGCCTGCCAATGCAGGAAATACAGGAAATGCAGGTTCAATCCATGGGTCAGAAAGATACCCTGGAGGAGGAAATGGCAACCCACTCCAGTATTCTTGTCTGGAAAAATTCCATGAACAGAGAAGCCTGGTGGGCTACAGTCCATGGGGTGGCAAAAAGTTGGACATGACTGAGCACATGCACGCACACACATATACACTCCCGTCTTAACCTCAATGTGAACTTATAACTTTATTCCAACATAGTTCCTTCTTCAGATACCTGTATTTTATGGCAAATCATTTACTCAATTAACCAAGAATAAAACTGCAGTTAAATATGATTTTTCCCAGTCAATTTTCTTATTTCTCCTCTAAAATTACTCCCAGGCCTAACTATCATGGTTCCATCCTAACTACAATGAGTACAATGGACGTTCATGGAACTGCTCCCAAATTATGAGCAGTGGGACTCTGAACAAGTCTCTTGGTTTCTATCTTAGTTTCTCTTCTGGAATGTAAAGGGACTGCACCTGATCCATGTTTTACAAACAGCAAGTCACAACCTGTTAGAAAATCTTAAAATAAATATAATATGTTTCCAACAGCCTCTAAAATTGAAAAAGAGCAGAGCAAAAAAATGTCAAATGTCATCATAAATACTAAGGATAAATATTGTTCTGTTAAACATTTTTTTTGTCTTATAAGTATGTGTATATGTAAAACATTTCTTGACTATGACTTACAGTTAAAAAAACCACTTAAAGCCACTGCACTAGATGAAGGTTAATAAGGACCCTTTATATGCACAAAGTTCTGAAAATAAACTGCATTGAATTTTTAGCAACAAAATTGATTTAATCCCAAAAATAATTCTTCTGAATACGACGTTCTCCTGTACAAGGATCTGATTTGGCTCATTTTTGAATCTCTAATATTTACAAAATGACCATGAATAGGAGAGGCATTTAATATACATTTATTAGGTCAAATACTATCTAGTCATTCTCAAACAGATGAAAGACAAGATTTTCTTCATTCTTGTAGCTCTGTCTGCCTGCTGGGAAGTCTCACTATCTTTTGCCCCTCTTGTCACAATGGCAAAGAATCTGCCTGCCAATGCAGGAAATACAGGAAATGCAGGTTCAATCCATGGGTCAGAAAGATACCCTGGAGGAGGAAATGGCAACCCACTCCAGTATTCTTGTCTGGAAAAATTCCATGAACAGAGAAGCCTGGTGGGCTACAGTCCATGGGGTGGCAAAAAGTTGGACATGACTGAGCACATGCACGCACACACATATACACTCCCGTCTTAACCTCAATGTGAACTTATAACTTTATTCCAACATAGTTCCTTCTTCAGATACCTGTATTTTATGGCAAATCATTTACTCAATTAACCAAGAATAAAACTGCAGTTAAATATGATTTTTCCCAGTCAATTTTCTTATTTCTCCTCTAAAATTACTCCCAGGCCTAACTATCATGGTTCCATCCTAACTACAATGAGTACAATGGACGTTCATGGAACTGCTCCCAAATTATGAGCAGTGGGACTCTGAACAAGTCTCTTGGTTTCTATCTTAGTTTCTCTTCTGGAATGTAAAGGGACTGCACCTGATCCATGTTTTACAAACAGCAAGTCACAACCTGTTAGAAAATCTTAAAATAAATATAATATGTTTCCAACAGCCTCTCTAAAATTTAAAAAGAGCAGAGCAAAAAAATGTCAAATGTCATCATAAATACTAAGGATAAATATTGTTCTGTTAAACATTTTTTTTGTCTTATAAGTATGTGTATATGTAAAACATTTCTTGACTATGACTTACAGTTAAAAAAAAAAAAAACCACTTAAAGCCACTGCACTAGATGATTTGGAGGTCTTCCCATTGATAAGTTATAGGGTTTTATTCCGGGCCTTTACATTTCATGCACAGATTACTTCAATATCCTTATAACCATTCTGCCTGCCTAGAGTCTCTTCTCCTTCCATTCCATCATGCATACTACTGTCAGGTTGCTCTTACATAGCTCTTTCCAAGTGTAATTCCATGGATCAGAATCTTTAGACCATCTCCCTTTGGAAGCAATTTCAATACTTAGAATCAAAAGTTCTTTCCTATCGATGTCCACTCTGTGTCTGTAATCTAATCCTCCTCTGTTGTGTATGAACTCTGGGTTTCATCAAACTATCTACTTATCATCTTTTGAACATCCTCTCCAAATTGCTGCCCATAAAATTGACCCAACTCATCTTCCCAGCTCAGAATACTTTTCCCCTTTACAGGTATTCCCTCTAAGCTTGTTTTTCCAGATAAGCTTATTTTTCAAGTGAAAATAAAGGCTTGGTAATAGTTTGATCAGGATTATTTTGATGAGGATATAATAAATTTAAATAGAACAGAAAGCTTTAACATTAAATCTTTTTGCCTACGAATAACGTATCTCTCTAGGATTTCAAGCCTTCTTTTATGTTTCCTAGGTAGTGTTTTCCTGGAGAAGGAAATGACAACCCATGCCAGTATTCCTGCCTGGAAAATCCCATGAATGGAAAGGCCTGGTATGCTACAGTTCATGGGGCCACAAGTAGACATACATAGGGGCTTCCCTGGTGGAAGAGTGATAAAGAATTCACCTGCAATGCAGGAGACCTGGTTTCAGTCCGTGGGTTGGGAAGATCCTCTAGAGGAAGGCATGGCAATACCCTCCAGTATTCTTGCCTGGAGAATCCCATGGACAGAGGAATTTGGTGGGTTACAGTCCAGGGGGTCACACAGAGACAGACATGACTGAGTGATGATGCAGCAGTAGGTAGTGTTTTAAATCTTTCTTCAGATATGTTCTAGGAAATCACCTTGAGTTCAGTAAGTACTAATAAATATTTGTTAATGACAACTTTATTAACTTTAAATGATGAATTTATACCTATTTTGGTTGATACGCTGTTTATTTTAATTCATTCAACCAAATACTAAGATTTAAAGTTAAAAAACTTTAAAATTAAAATGATTGGTTGAAATAATTGATAAAAAGATAAATACATTAGAAGTAGGAAAGTGCCTTGGATGTAGAATTCTGAGAACTGAGGTTCATTTTTGCTACTCACTGCTAATGCTTAAAAAAAGTCAGAAACTTGGTAAACAAGCAGTAAATACACAAAACCTAGCCTTTTCTGGCCCAAAGTTAAATACATCTAGAATAGAAAGCCTGTTGTCAAAAGTCCCATCGATGTCCACTCTGTGTCTGTAATCTAATCCTCCTCTGTTGTGTATGAACTCTGGGTTTCATCAAACTATCTACTTATCATCTTTTGAACATCCTCTCCAAATTGCTGCCCATAAAATTGACCCAACTCATCTTCCCAGCTCAGAATACTTTTCCCCTTTACAGGTATTCCCTCTAAGCTTGTTTTTCCAGATAAGCTTATTTTTCAAGTGAAAATAAAGGCTTGGTAATAGTTTGATCAGGATTATTTTGATGAGGATATAATAAATTTAAATAGAACAGAAAGCTTTAACATTAAATCTTTTTGCCTACGAATAACGTATCTCTCTAGGATTTCAAGCCTTCTTTTATGTTTCCTAGGTAGTGTTTTCCTGGAGAAGGAAATGACAACCCATGCCAGTATTCCTGCCTGGAAAATCCCATGAATGGAAAGGCCTGGTATGCTACAGTTCATGGGGCCACAAGTAGACATACATAGGGGCTTCCCTGGTGGAAGAGTGATAAAGAATTCACCTGCAATGCAGGAGACCTGGTTTCAGTCCGTGGGTTGGGAAGATCCTCTAGAGGAAGGCATGGCAATACCCTCCAGTATTCTTGCCTGGAGAATCCCATGGACAGAGGAATTTGGTGGGTTACAGTCCAGGGGGTCACACAGAGACAGACATGACTGAGTGATGATGCAGCAGTAGGTAGTGTTTTAAATCTTTCTTCAGATATGTTCTAGGAAATCACCTTGAGTTCAGTAAGTACTAATAAATATTTGTTAATGACAACTTTATTAACTTTAAATGATGAATTTATACCTATTTTGGTTGATACGCTGTTTATTTTAATTCATTCAACCAAATACTAAGATTTAAAGTTAAAAAAAACTTTAAAATTAAAATGATTGGTTGAAATAATTGATAAAAAGATAAATACATTAGAAGTAGGAAAGTGCCTTGGATGTAGAATTCTGAGAACTGAGGTTCATTTTTGCTACTCACTGCTAATGCTTAAAAAAAGTCAGAAACTTGGTAAAAACAAGCAGTAAATACACAAAAACCTAGCCTTTTCTGGCACTATCACTACCTTGCTCTTCATCAGGCTTATTATTTGTCATTCTGATTTCGTTTTCTTTCTATACATTTTAGATAGTCATAAGATCTGTTTGTCTCCTCTTCAATGCCCCTGAATACTCACTGTTAAATTGAAGTAATAAATATCTCTGATATTTGGGGTAAGTTTTATACTCAAGAGACAAATTAGATGAGGATATTCAGAGAATATAACAGAATAGATCCACAATAAGTAGCATAACTCTTCCCCAACTGGTTCAGGAGAAGTTTGAAAATGAAGTATAAAGTAAAGATTGAAGCCAAGATACTATACTTGTTATGGATAGAGGCCTAGTTGAATAACTTTGGAGTCTTGATTCAATTTGGGTGAGACTAAGAGCATTTTCATTTTCCTAGCTTTCCCTAGAACTATGATTCACCTCCTTTTATTTTTAAAAAAAAAAGAAAAAGAAGAAAAGATTTCGGCATTATCACAGGGGCCCACATATAAGCAAGATCTTCTCAGAGGACTTTTCAACTTTTGAATCTTGTGGTTGTAAAATCCATTATCATCCGATTGCATAAAAATAACATATAAATGTTATAGACCATAAAGCTTGAAGTGTGGTTGTAAATTATATAAGTATATCTGTACTATACATATTCATGCTGGGATGCATTCAAATGATGAAAAATATTCTTTGCTCCATTGCTGCATTGAGTTTCTTTTCTAAAATATGTTTCAGAGTCATCGGCACTGTCTTCTCTTTTTGCATATGACTAATGTGAGAAGGTAACTTTGGAAATTGCATTGCAATGTAATCATCCATATTGTGTACTGTAGATAAAATTGATTAGAATAATACTGAAAATCCCCCAAGGGACTCTACAATTATAAGTCAAGTCCTAACTGGAAAAGGTTTTTTGAAAAGTTGGCAGATGTCTTAATGAAAATGAAGCATTGCAGTAATATATTAGGGCAATTTGTTCATTATTGACAAGCAAATCACTAAACTATATAAATTACTGGATTAGACAGGCAGAATTACTTTTCTTTCAGCGAATGGTTAATCAAATATTACTTTTAAATGCTCATTTGTTTAAGTTTTTGATGTGCATATTAGTAGACAAATGATTGCCCTTTACTTGGAGCTCCAAGTTGGCTTTAGATGCTGAAGATCCAAATATTTGAACTTACATCTATTAGAAACCAAATGCAATCACAAGATTGAAGTCTACCCTCATAGTCCACAGAAAAATATATAAAAGCATCAAGATTTTGTATTTCCTGTTAATAAATCCATTTACTTGGTATTTCTGTTTCCTTTTCCCCCTCCTGTTTTTGTTTTTAAGCAGATTTCCATGAAAGAACAACACTGAAAGAAATCCTTAAGGAACAGATAGAGCCAGTTAAGAAGTGAAGTAATTATATATCATTATTCCACATGCTGGGGAGTGTAAATGATTTAAAACTTTGTTTCCACATTTGTTTCCAAGGACTTGATCAAATACAGAAGCTCTATATATTTATATCAGCAACTAGGGTAAATTTATTCTAATGGATATTTATTCCAAGAACAGGGATCTTTCTCTTTCATATTGCACATGAATATTAAATAAACTACCTGCTGGCAACTACACAATATTTTAGTCTCTAATTTTAAAAGTACACTGTATTTTAATACCTATTTTTAAACAGATATCAATTTTTATGGAGCTGTACATGAGTTGTTGATGGATAAATCACCCAAGCATGGTTAAAGACAGCCTAATCTCCAGCTGGTACCAGATCCATTTAATTGTATCATCTGACCTCACCTCACCTGAGCCTGCATTAAAATCATAATACAGTTCAAGTGTAAAAATGATATAGTGTTTGTTCGCCCTGTTTATAGAGGGGCAAACATACAGTTAAATTCATATGTTTAAAATTAGTGTAGTCATTTGAAAAGGTTGAGTAAGATCAAACTGCCTCTCAGCGTTTTCTCTGCCCCTTTTTTTTACTTAAATGACTAGGCCTCCATCACCAGATGTGGGAGGCTGTTAAGAAAGTTGTAGCAGCTTTTCCCGAACACCTAGAAGATTGCTCCCCTTCATCAAACACAGAGAGCTTTCAAGCATCATTTAATAATGAACAGTCCTTTTTTTTTTTTTTTAAGTGTTAGCAAGCAATAGGACAGAAAGTTCGGGGGCGTTCTAAATTCTTCACAAATGTAACATTTTGAGGTGGCCTAAATAGTAGCTCTCGAGTTTATCTCCATTTTCATTAAGGTGAATTGTTGTCTTTAGATTCTGTGATAGTTTTATTTTCAAAAATTACAGTCCCTAGGTTTTTTTCTGTTTTAAGCATCAGGGTGCTTCCTATATTTATTGTTGCTTTTGTTTATATTTATGCTGCTCCATCCAGACCTAAAGGCTTCCTTGGTGGTTCAATCAGTAAAGAATCTGTCTGAAATGCAGGAGACTGTCTGCAATGCAGGGGATGCAAGTTCAATTCCTGGGTTGGCACGATATCCTAGAGAAGAAAATGGCAACCTACTTACGTATTCTTGCCTGGGAAAATCCCATGGACAGAGGAGCCTGGTGGGCTATAGTCCATGGGGGCTGCAAGAGTCGGACATGACTTAGGGACTAAACCACAATACAAATACAGAAGCTCTATATATTTATATCAGCAACTAGGGTAAATTTATTCTAATGGATATTTATTCCAAGAACAGGGATCTTTCTCTTTCATATTGCACATGAATATTAAATAAACTACCTGCTGGCAACTACACAATATTTTAGTCTCTAATTTTAAAAGTACACTGTATTTTAATACCTATTTTTAAACAGATATCAATTTTTATGGAGCTGTACATGAGTTGTTGATGGATAAATCACCCAAGCATGGTTAAAGACAGCCTAATCTCCAGCTGGTACCAGATCCATTTAATTGTATCATCTGACCTCACCTCACCTGAGCCTGCATTAAAATCATAATACAGTTCAAGTGTAAAAATGATATAGTGTTTGTTCGCCCTGTTTATAGAGGGGCAAACATACAGTTAAATTCATATGTTTAAAATTAGTGTAGTCATTTGAAAAGGTTGAGTAAGATCAAACTGCCTCTCAGCGTTTTCTCTGCCCCTTTTTTTTACTTAAATGACTAGGCCTCCATCACCAGATGTGGGAGGCTGTTAAGAAAGTTGTAGCAGCTTTTCCCGAACACCTAGAAGATTGCTCCCCTTCATCAAACACAGAGAGCTTTCAAGCATCATTTAATAATGAACAGTCCTTTTTTTTTTTTTTTAAGTGTTAGCAAGCAATAGGACAGAAAGTTCGGGGGCGTTCTAAATTCTTCACAAATGTAACATTTTGAGGTGGCCTAAATAGTAGCTCTCGAGTTTATCTCCATTTTCATTAAGGTGAATTGTTGTCTTTAGATTCTGTGATAGTTTTATTTTCAAAAATTACAGTCCCTAGGTTTTTTTCTGTTTTAAGCATCAGGGTGCTTCCTATATTTATTGTTGCTTTTGTTTATATTTATGCTGCTCCATCCAGACCTAAAGGCTTCCTTGGTGGTTCAATCAGTAAAGAATCTGTCTGAAATGCAGGAGACTGTCTGCAATGCAGGGGATGCAAGTTCAATTCCTGGGTTGGCACGATATCCTAGAGAAGAAAATGGCAACCTACTTACGTATTCTTGCCTGGGAAAATCCCATGGACAGAGGAGCCTGGTGGGCTATAGTCCATGGGGGCTGCAAGAGTCGGACATGACTTAGGGACTAAACCACAATACAATTAGCCAGATCTATACTGATTTTAACAATGTTTGGAAAAGGTGAATTGAACAAATTGAAAATGGCATTGCTTTTGAGTTTCTATTCAAAGGAATAATTAGCGAATACTCTTTACAAATATTTATTGAGAGCTTTCAGTGCACAAGATAGACATGATGTTGAGTCCGCACAACATATAACCCAGTAGAATGTGTCCCTTCCACTCTCTTAAGTAAAGACCTTGTCTTGTTCACTCACCATTAAATTTCCAGTGCCTGAGAGAATGCCTGGGAAGAAGCAGATGCTCAATGAGTAATACAGAATCAATGAATGAATGAGTCAATGAATGCATCATCTCATTGAGTCTCCACAACTAACCTATGCAATTCTCATTTTACAAATAAGGAAACTAGCATTTAGAAAAACTGAGTAGATTGCCCAAGATCACATGCGTTTAGTGCAAAGTCAGAATTTGGAGATCTGTATGATTATGGAGTCCACTCTTCCAGTCATGATGACAATTGCTCAATCACAGTGGTTTTCAAGCTTGGCTGTTCAACAGAACCTCCTCTCAGGCTTGTTAAAATGAAGATTATTACCTCTCCTGCTCCACAGAGTTTCTGTTTCAGTAAGTCCAAAATGGAATTTCAGAATTTGCTTTTCTAACAGTTTCCCCAGTGAGACTGAGCTGCTGATCCTGGCACTACAGTTTGAGAAACGTGGGCCCTGTGATTCACCTGAGTATTTATGTAAAATAAATACAAGCAGGTCAAGATCTGCTTTTGCGGGTAATATGTCACAACCATTTGTTTTTAATAATATGAGCTCTTTCTAGAATTAATGATACAGGTCCTTTCCCACATCCATATCTTCTCTCCCTAGTTCACTGCAGTATGTGAAGCTCATTCTGAACAATAAATATATTGAATATTTTAATTAATCTGATCTATGTGAGTCTCTTTCCTGAAATAATTTTTATCCTTTTCAGGGAGTTTTTGCAAAACCAACTAGATTGACTGCAGTATGATAAAAACATACCCAACACCTAGAGCGAGGTCGAAGCATCACATCATTCTATTACTCTGTCCAACAAACAAACAAACAAACCAAACACAATACTATATTCAACTCTCCTGGGAAAAATTTGCTGAATTTAATATCATGGAAATGTCTGTGAGAATATTTGTTAGATGTACAAATGTCAAATTAGGATCCTGATCTTTACTGTTGAGTGTAGCCAGGTCCCTGGGAGGACCAAAATAATCGATTTCTTGTCATGCATTTTTCTTAAATCCTTCAGGTAAAATCAAGGTTGATTGTTAACTGATTAGTCATAGATGTATTCCCTGATGTCAATTCTCCTTAGCAACCACTACAGTCCTCACCTCTTTTCCTACATTACTAGAAGCATATCCTTAATGGTTCCACCATCCCAGGACTGGCCAGTCTCTCCACATAGTCCTGCCAGTTATTTTCTAGGATGCAGGCCTAATTATGCATTCCCCTGATCAGCAGCTACCTGTTGCATCATAACATTTTTTAGGTCAAATTCATGCTTATAAACTTTCTCTAGCAGATCCTTTATGATGTTTCTTTCCAAGATCACATGTGTTTAGTGCAAAGTCAGAATTTGGAGATCTGTATGATTATGGAGTCCACTCTTCCAGTCATGATGACAATTGCTCAATCACAGTGGTTTTCAAGCTGTTCAACAGAACCTCCTCTCAGGCTTGTTAAAATGAAGATTATTACCTCTCCTGCTCCACAGAGTTTCTGTTTCAGTAAGTCCAAAATGGAATTTCAGAATTTGCTTTTCTAACAGTTTCCCCAGTGAGACTGAGCTGCTGATCCTGGCACTACAGTTTGAGAAACGTGGGCCCTGTGATTCACCTGAGTATTTATGTAAAATAAATACAAGCAGGTCAAGATCTGCTTTTGCGGGTAATATGTCACAACCATTTGTTTTTAATAATATGAGCTCTTTCTAGAATTAATGATACAGGTCCTTTCCCACATCCATATCTTCTCTCCCTAGTTCACTGCAGTATGTGAAGCTCATTCTGAACAATAAATATATTGAATATTTTAATTAATCTGATCTATGTGAGTCTCTTTCCTGAAATAATTTTTATCCTTTTCAGGGAGTTTTTGCAAAACCAACTAGATTGACTGCAGTATGATAAAACATACCCAACACCTAGAGCGAGGTCGAAGCATCACATCATTCTATTACTCTGTCCAACAAACAAACAAACAAACCAAACACAATACTATATTCAACTCTCCTGGGAAAAATTTGCTGAATTTAATATCATGGAAATGTCTGTGAGAATATTTGTTAGATGTACAAATGTCAAATTAGGATCCTGATCTTTACTGTTGAGTGTAGCCAGGTCCCTGGGAGGACCAAAATAATCGATTTCTTGTCATGCATTTTTCTTAAATCCTTCAGGTAAAATCAAGGTTGATTGTTAACTGATTAGTCATAGATGTATTCCCTGATGTCAATTCTCCTTAGCAACCACTACAGTCCTCACCTCTTTTCCTACATTACTAGAAGCATATCCTTAATGGTTCCACCATCCCAGGACTGGCCAGTCTCTCCACATAGTCCTGCCAGTTATTTTCTAGGATGCAGGCCTAATTATGCATTCCCCTGATCAGCAGCTACCTGTTGCATCATAACATTTTTTAGGTCAAATTCATGCTTATAAACTTTCTCTAGCAGATCCTTTATGATGTTTCTTTCTACAGCTCTTGTCTTCCAACACTCCTTTCTCACACGTATCTTTCCATCCTGCCTTCCTGAAAGTCTTGCAGATCCTCCAATGCCTCATCAATTGTGGGTATCTGTGTCTGTTTCTCTTCCACTATAAAACTCCCTCCCCAGCTCACATACCCATACACATACAGGCCCGTATACACCTTTTGTCTAGTCAATTTCTATTCATTCTTCAAAACACTTACACTCCAACTGCCACTTCCTCCATGATTATTGCTAATTGCTTCTCTGACTTTAAAGTCTTGCCTCTTGCTTCCACAACACCCTTGAACACATCTTCCATAGGCCCTAACACTCTACACACACATATGCACTTCATCTTTCTATTTCCGCTTCCAGGCTCCATATTTTAATGAGACAAGTCAGTTCAAGATCTTCTTATATAACTGCAAGTTTCTAGTGCTGGTAGAGTGCTTGGGTTCCTTGGAGAGTTTCAAAATTTTGTTTAGTGAATGAATGAAAAGAAGAGAAGAAGGTACGAAAGAGAAAGAATGGAAGAAAGAGAAGGAGAAACAAAAAGGAAGGCGGGAAGGAAGGAAGGAGAAAGGAAAACAGAGAGAGAGAGAGAGAGACTGAGAGAAAGAAACAAAATTTGTGATTAAGAATCTCCAGTTAGTTTGAATATTTACTCTTTGGTCAAACCATAGTCACAGAGGAAAATACCCTGGACATGGAATACCTCCTCAAGCAATTCTAATAACCCTCTCATTACTCAGCTGTAAAATTATAGGTTTCTTAAGGTACTTTCCAATATAAAGTTCTGTTATTATCGACTATCTCAGATGGAGAAAAGGAGTGAAATGAATGATCCCTTAAAACTATAGGAGTTAATATTTTTCCTTTGTTAACTTATAACATTTGAAGTATTGAAAAATACCTCAACCTGACTGAGAAGTCACTTCCTATTCTTTGTATTTCATCAGAGTCTTAAATAGCAATCCATGATTGGAACAATTATGAGCCTAAGTAATCTAAATACTATGGTCTACTTCTGATGACTAAATGAAGTATCACACCCTAAACTAGTGATTGGAAAAGTTCTTTAAACTTTCTCTTAAAGTCTGCAGATCCTCCTTAATGATGTTTCTTTCTACAGCTCTTGTCTTCCAACACTCCTTTCTCACACGTATCTTTCCATCCTGCCTTCCTGAAAGTCTTGCAGATCCTCCAATGCCTCATCAATTGTGGGTATCTGTGTCTGTTTCTCTTCCACTATAAAACTCCCTCCCCAGCTCACATACCCATACACATACAGGCCCGTATACACCTTTTGTCTAGTCAATTTCTATTCATTCTTCAAAACACTTACACTCCAACTGCCACTTCCTCCATGATTATTGCTAATTGCTTCTCTGACTTTAAAGTCTTGCCTCTTGCTTCCACAACACCCTTGAACACATCTTCCATAGGCCCTAACACTCTACACACACATATGCACTTCATCTTTCTATTTCCGCCCAGGCTCCATATTTTAATGAGACAAGTCAGTTCAAGATCTTCTTATATAACTGCAAGTTTCTAGTGCTGGTAGAGTGCTTGGGTTCCTTGGAGAGTTTCAAAATTTTGTTTAGTGAATGAATGAAAAGAAGAGAAGAAGGTACGAAAGAGAAAGAATGGAAGAAAGAGAAGGAGAAACAAAAAGGAAGGCGGGAAGGAAGGAAGGAGAAAGGAAAACAGAGAGAGAGAGAGAAAACTGAGAGAAAGAAACAAAATTTGTGATTAAGAATCTCCAGTTAGTTTGAATATTTACTCTTTGGTCAAACCATAGTCACAGAGGAAAATACCCTGGACATGGAATACCTCCTCAAGCAATTCTAATAACCCTCTCATTACTCAGCTGTAAAATTATAGGTTTCTTAAGGTACTTTCCAATATAAAGTTCTGTTATTATCGACTATCTCAGATGGAGAAAAGGAGTGAAATGAATGATCCCTTAAAACTATAGGAGTTAATATTTTTCCTTTGTTAACTTATAACATTTGAAGTATTGAAAAATACCTCAACCTGACTGAGAAGTCACTTCCTATTCTTTGTATTTCATCAGAGTCTTAAATAGCAATCCATGATTGGAACAATTATGAGCCTAAGTAATCTAAATACTATGGTCTACTTCTGATGACTAAATGAAGTATCACACCCTAAACTAGTGATTGGAAAGTTACAAAGAGTCTTCAGTCTTTAAGGCTAATTAGTTTAACGGTTTTCGACTTTTAACCAGTGATCCATTAAAAAAAAATTACAGGACTTCTCTGGTGGTTCAATGGCAAAAAATCCACCAGCCAATGCAGGAGACATGGGTTTCATCACTGGTTTGGAAAAGTTTCACATGCCATGGAGCAGCTATGCCTGTGTGCCACAACTATAGAGCCTGTGCTCTAGAGCTCGGAAAAAACAACTCCTGAGTGCTCATGTCACAATTACTGAAGCCCGTGATCGCTAGAGACCATGCTCTGCAACAAGAGAAGCCACCGCACTGAGAAGCCCTAGAATCACAACTAGAGAAAAGCCCAAGCACAGCAACAAAGGCTCAGTGCAACCAAAGATAAATAAATAAAATTATTTTTAAAAATGCATATAGTCAACATGGAAACTTGTAAATATTTCATCTGTGACAGCAACTGCAGTGATGATATCTTTAAGTGGTGGTCAGGGAAGTGTAGCCTAGATTTCTGACTGTGAATATTGCCACCCTCTCAATGGTGAGGGAACCCACACAGGTCCTTTGCTTTTGACACCAGTGTCTGTACCATGACATCCATGCATATTCCTAAGGTTAATCTGAGTTTACTGCAACAGTGAAGGCTTTTTTAAAACCACATAAAACTGCTCGCTTGTTTTTCTTCCCATCCTCTAACCAAGCATCACTCCATGAATGAGTGAACAGTTGGGCACTTTACAGAGGTGATTGATGTTCCTTAGGTCTCATGGATTTTGTCCCTCTGCAGCAGGTTTTCATTTTCAAGAAGTTGTATAAGTGATTAAATAATCATCATAAATGCCTGCATTATATCTCGGAAATGATTCCAGCTCCTGTCATATCTGTGGCTATGAGCAAGGCCTTTCCAAATCCAAGGGATTCCTGGAAGACCAGAAGTAGGACTGTAAGTGAAATAAGCAAATCTGTGTTCAAAGATTACTTTTCTCTATTGTTTTTAAAAAAGAGTTCATAGGAACTGACAGGTAGTGAATAATTCCACGGCCGGTAAGGAGGAAAAACCTTGTGTCTATTTTAAGTGTGTATAAAATCTTTCCAAAAGCATTTCAAATTTATCTTTCTTTAAATATTTTATGAGACCAATTTCACAGTATTTTCCAATCTGTGACTTTCCCTTATTATTGATTTGTTTGTTGTTGTTGTTTAGTCACTAAGCCCTACTCTTTTGAGATCCCATGGACTGTAGTCCACCAGGTTCCTCTGTCCATTTAATTTTCCATACAAGAATACTGGAGTTGGTTGGCGTTTACTTCTCCAGGGGATCTTCCAGACTCAGGGACTGAACCCATGTGTCCTGCATTGGCAGGCAGATTCCTTAGCATGGAGCCACCTCAGAAGCTCCATCATTGATAAGGTAAATCTAACAACAATATAAGAGAAATAATATCTACTGTAAAAAGAAATTGTATCTACTGTATGCTTTCAAAATATCAGAAAACGATGAGGACAGTAGCACAAATATTCAGAGTTAACTGTAGAGAAATTGGGTAAATACCCAAAATTCTATGGATAATCTGTCAAACTTAAGGTTCAGAAATGATTTCTGGGAGTTCTTAAAAGTGTTTGGAAGCACAGTATGGATCATGTCTAACCCATTGTCAGTCTTTGTGACTATGTGTTAATAAAGAGAGCAGATCGCAAAACTAAGTATGATATGATACCTGGCATGTCTGTACCATGACATCCATGCATATTCCTAAGGTTAATCTGAGTTTACTGCAACAGTGAAGGCTTTTTTAAAACCACATAAAACTGCTCGCTTGTTTTTCTTCCCATCCTCTAACCAAGCATCACTCCATGAATGAGTGAACAGTTGGGCACTTTACAGAGGTGATTGATGTTCCTTAGGTCTCATGGATTTTGTCCCTCTGCAGCAGGTTTTCATTTTCAAGAAGTTGTATAAGTGATTAAATAATCATCATAAATGCCTGCATTATATCTCGGAAATGATTCCAGCTCCTGTCATATCTGTGGCTATGAGCAAGGCCTTTCCAAATCCAAGGGATTCCTGGAAGACCAGAAGTAGGACTGTAAGTGAAATAAGCAAATCTGTGTTCAAAGATTACTTTTTCTCTATTGCTTTTAAAAAAGAGTTCATAGGAACTGACAGGTAGTGAATAATTCCACGGCCGGTAAGGAGGAAAAACCTTGTGTCTATTTTAAGTGTGTATAAAATCTTTCCAAAAGCATTTCAAATTTATCTTTCTTTAAATATTTTATGAGACCAATTTCACAGTATTTTCCAATCTGTGACTTTCCCTTATTATTGATTTGTTTGTTGTTGTTGTTTAGTCACTAAGCCCTACTCTTTTGAGATCCCATGGACTGTAGTCCACCAGGTTCCTCTGTCCATTTAATTTTCCATACAAGAATACTGGAGTTGGTTGGCGTTTACTTCTCCAGGGGATCTTCCAGACTCAGGGACTGAACCCATGTGTCCTGCATTGGCAGGCAGATTCCTTAGCATGGAGCCACCTCAGAAGCTCCATCATTGATAAGGTAAATCTAACAACAATATAAGAGAAATAATATCTACTGTAAAAAGAAATTGTATCTACTGTATGCTTTCAAAATATCAGAAAACGATGAGGACAGTAGCACAAATATTCAGAGTTAACTGTAGAGAAATTGGGTAAATACCCAAAATTCTATGGATAATCTGTCAAACTTAAGGTTCAGAAATGATTTCTGGGAGTTCTTAAAAGTGTTTGGAAGCACAGTATGGATCATGTCTAACCCATTGTCAGTCTTTGTGACTATGTGTTAATAAAGAGAGCAGATCGCATCTAAGTATGAATGATCTGGAGCTTCCCCGATGGATCAGTGGTAAAGAATCTACCTGCAGCTCAAGAGACACAGGAAACGTGGGCTCAGTACCTGGGTCAAGAAGATCTCCTGGAAGAGGAAATGGCAACCCACTCCAGAGAAACTGATGGAACAGGTCTTTAGACAGATATTTTCAGGAAATGAATTAATGATCTCAATCCTTGCATGTCTTCATACCTCGAAAATTACCAAATCCCTTCATGGTGACATCAGCTCCTCATGACTAGCAGAAAACCTTTTGTAAAGTAAGTGCTTGATTGTACTGAACTCTCCTTTTACCAAAAACTTATATATTGACCTTTCCCCGCTACCTCTTTGGAGCAGTCTCTCAGAGCTATCTAGGGTGCCGTCTCTTGGGCTTGAGTCCTCATTTTGCTTCAAATAAAACTTAACTCACAACTGTCACATTGTGCATCTATTTTAGTCGACAAAGGAACACTGCATTCCCCGGGCAGGTAGTATGCTGGTAAATGTTTAATCACTTGCCCTTTGGAGGAGATTTTTTAAACCTTGCATTGTGGCATTTTCCAATTCCCATGGTGTAATTATTAATACCATCAACAAATTGAAGTGACTAACCAACACGATGTCACTAAACAGTGCTGGAAGAAATGCTAACAATGGGATCTTCACCAGCTTCCAGCCAGTATGAAAACTCTAGAACATCACTGTATTAGCCCCTAGGTCAAATGTAAGTCCCACTGAAGAGGGTGGAGAAAAGATAAATAAGGGAAGATATGAGTAACTATTGACTTTGGAATTTCTTAACATCCCATGGTGGGGAGCCTTCACAAGTAGCTTAACTAGCTATTTCTTCTGCTACCCTTTCAAAACATCTGTGACGACCACTCATCAAAGTGTTAATCTCCTCTTCATTTGATCAGCTTCACTAGCTAAGTGTAAACTTTCTGAGGGTAGAGAATATTTTCTTGCTATTTTATACCCTAAGCCTGGCCCAAAGAAGATACCAAAAAAAAAAAAAAAAAAGAATGTTGAATGAAAGAGCAAACACTTGAAAAATCTTGTTCCAGCACAAGAGATTGTACCTACTTTATCAGCAACTAGAGGCCATGAGTATCCACCTGGATTTTGGCCTTAATGCAGAACTTGGCAGCTCTGTTGATTTATGGTTAATCCATAGCATTACCCTTTAACATAGTTATTTGTAGTTGGTGATTATGTTCTGTGGACTTGTGATTAAGAAGTAATTAATTTTCCATACTTAACACTAATGAAATTTCGTGTGAAATGAAAAGTAACTACAGAATTAGCATTTGCATCTACTTAGCAGCTTGTTTTTATTATATAACAAACAGCAACAAAGTACTTCAAGTCCATCCTAGCCAAAGGCTTGAGAATGGGTTATAAAGAACTCGATAAAGACACATATGCAGCTAAACAAATACAAAAAGAAAACCAAAATTATTATAACTGTATTAACAGAGCTAGATTATCAGCTTTGTTGAAGTTATATTGGAAAACAGAAAAAAAAAACTAAACAATTTATCCAGCAATTCTCACATAAGCAATATTACTAAAATGAATCTATTTTAGTCGACAAAGGAACACTGCATTCCCCGGCAGGTAGTATGCTGGTAAATGTTTAATCACTTGCCCTTTGGAGGAGATTTTTTAAACCTTGCATTGTGGCATTTTCCAATTCCCATGGTGTAATTATTAATACCATCAACAAATTGAAGTGACTAACCAACACGATGTCACTAAACAGTGCTGGAAGAAATGCTAACAATGGGATCTTCACCAGCTTCCAGCCAGTATGAAAACTCTAGAACATCACTGTATTAGCCCCTAGGTCAAATGTAAGTCCCACTGAAGAGGGTGGAGAAAAGATAAATAAGGGAAGATATGAGTAACTATTGACTTTGGAATTTCTTAACATCCCATGGTGGGGAGCCTTCACAAGTAGCTTAACTAGCTATTTCTTCTGCTACCCTTTCAAAACATCTGTGACGACCACTCATCAAAGTGTTAATCTCCTCTTCATTTGATCAGCTTCACTAGCTAAGTGTAAACTTTCTGAGGGTAGAGAATATTTTCTTGCTATTTTATACCCTAAGCCTGGCCCAAAGAAGATACCAAAAAAAAAAAAAAAAAGAATGTTGAATGAAAGAGCAAACACTTGAAAAATCTTGTTCCAGCACAAGAGATTGTACCTACTTTATCAGCAACTAGAGGCCATGAGTATCCACCTGGATTTTGGCCTTAATGCAGAACTTGGCAGCTCTGTTGATTTATGGTTAATCCATAGCATTACCCTTTAACATAGTTATTTGTAGTTGGTGATTATGTTCTGTGGACTTGTGATTAAGAAGTAATTAATTTTCCATACTTAACACTAATGAAATTTCGTGTGAAATGAAAAGTAACTACAGAATTAGCATTTGCATCTACTTAGCAGCTTGTTTTTATTATATAACAAACAGCAACAAAGTACTTCAAGTCCATCCTAGCCAAAGGCTTGAGAATGGGTTATAAAGAACTCGATAAAGACACATATGCAGCTAAACAAATACAAAAAGAAAACCAAAATTATTATAACTGTATTAACAGAGCTAGATTATCAGCTTTGTTGAAGTTATATTGGAAAACAGAAAAAAAAAACTAAACAATTTATCCAGCAATTCTCACATAAGCAATATTACTAAAATGAAGACATGAAGAAAGAGGTTATAGAGGAGAATACATATATGCCACAAATAAATGCATTATGCAGTAGAGATGGTGATGCTTTTAGTAGGTTTGGACTAGGTTTCAAAAAAATAAAAGAAAAAGAATACTCAGTTTTTGCTGTAAAGTCTTAAAATATCTGCTAGGGAAGGGGGCTGGGGAAATAGTTGCCTAGATGGGAAAGTTTATCCTCATCTTTTTACTGCTAGTCATTTTTTTCAGAGACCAAAGGCAAGTCTTTGTCATACTACCATTTTCTGAAAAAAGTAAAAAAGAGAGAAAAATGATGACGTGGTAATATGGAAGAAGAAAAGGAGAGGAAGGCACAGTGCAAACAAGCTGAATAAACATGTACTTTAGGAAAACTATTCAAAATTCCAAACTTCCTTGTGATATTTTGCACATTTATTTTGCACATTCCTTGTGTTCATATTTTAAAAAATAACTAACCCATTTCCTCCTTAACATGTATAATCAGATAAATGCCAGTATTATTATTTTACACAATAATATATTCATTTTATTATTTTATATAATATCTTGTCTTCCTGGTGGCTGAGTGATAAAGAATCTCCTGCCAAGGCAGAAGATGGAGGCTGGATTCCTGGGTCAGGAAGATCCCCTGGAGAAGAAAAAGGCAACCCACTCCAATATTCTTGCCTGGGAAATCTCACAGGCAGAGGAGCCTGGCAGGCTCCAGTCCATGTTGTCACAAAAGAGTGGGACACAACTTAGTGACTAAACAACAAACTTATGTTCTGTGGACTTGTGATTAAGAAGTAATTAATTTTCCATACTTAACACTAATGAAATTTCGTGTGAAATGAAAAGTAACTACAGAATTAGCATTTGCATCTACTTAGCAGCTTGTTTTTATTATATAACAAACAGCAACAAAGTACTTCAAGTCCATCCTAGCCAAAGGCTTGAGAATGGGTTATAAAGAACTCGATAAAGACACATATGCAGCTAAACAAATACAAAAAGAAAACCAAAATTATTATAACTGTATTAACAGAGCTAGATTATCAGCTTTGTTGAAGTTATATTGGAAAACAGAAAAAAAAAACTAAACAATTTATCCAGCAATTCTCACATAAGCAATATTACTAAAATGAAGACATGAAGAAAGAGGTTATAGAGGAGAATACATATATGCCACAAATAAATGCATTATGCAGTAGAGATGGTGATGCTTTTAGTAGGTTTGGACTAGGTTTCAAAAAAATAAAAGAAAAAGAATACTCAGTTTTTGCTGTAAAGTCTTAAAATATCTGCTAGGGAAGGGGGCTGGGGAAATAGTTGCCTAGATGGGAAAGTTTATCCTCATCTTTTTACTGCTAGTCATTTTTTTCAGAGACCAAAGGCAAGTCTTTGTCATACTACCATTTTCTGAAAAAAGTAAAAAAGAGAGAAAAATGATGACGTGGTAATATGGAAGAAGAAAAGGAGAGGAAGGCACAGTGCAAACAAGCTGAATAAACATGTACTTTAGGAAAACTATTCAAAATTCCAAACTTCCTTGTGATATTTTGCACATTTATTTTGCACATTCCTTGTGTTCATATTTTAAAAAATAACTAACCCATTTCCTCCTTAACATGTATAATCAGATAAATGCCAGTATTATTATTTTACACAATAATATATTCATTTTATTATTTTATATAATATCTTGTCTTCCTGGTGGCTGAGTGATAAAGAATCTCCTGCCAAGGCAGAAGATGGAGGCTGGATTCCTGGGTCAGGAAGATCCCCTGGAGAAGAAAAAGGCAACCCACTCCAATATTCTTGCCTGGGAAATCTCACAGGCAGAGGAGCCTGGCAGGCTCCAGTCCATGTTGTCACAAAAGAGTGGGACACAACTTAGTGACTAAACAACAAACAATGTAATATATATTTCCATAAAATATCATTTAAAAAAATATGTTGACTTTTAGCTATGTTTTTAAAAACCCAACATACTATCATCATTTTCTCAAGGAACAACTTTGATCTTGGCTAAGCAGACTGAGCTTCTGTAGGAGAGTCAGGCAGAAAACCCTAGTAAATAAAAGTTTGCATTCTATTGAAAAGTAAAATGGCATTGTGCCACTGACATAACCAAAGACAGGTTTTAGACCTTTAGGAAAAGATGATTTCTGCACTTATGAATATTTTGGACAAGAAGGAATTTTTTTTGAGAATGAAATAATCTTCAGTGCAATGTTCTCTAACAGTTGCTTTCAAAAAGAGCAGGTAGCAGTGTCCAGTGAGAAACATTGAGATACAGTAAGCATTCCTGAAACCAAATTCAGAAGAAAATACACATTTTATTCTTGTGCTAGTACAGCTCTTTTTGTGGGGCTGTGTGCATCTGTGCACCTTGCTAATTTTATTATATGTGTTTGCTGCTCAGTTGTGTCTGACTCTTTCCAACCACATGGGCTGTAGCCTGCCAGGCTCCCCCATCCATAGCATTTTCCGGGCAAGAATATTGAAGGGGGTAGCCATTTCCTTCTCTAGGGGATCTTCCCAACCAAGGGGTCAAACCTGGGTCTCCCACATTGCAGGCAGACTCTTTACCATCTGACCCAATATTATCTGTACTATTCAATAAATACAGAGGAACAGATAGTGCACATGTACGTCTTTGACAATATTGCCTCTGCTAATGAGATTGCCTGGACATTGTATCTTTCTGTTTTACTGAGTTTTACAGATATTAATATTTGTGTTTTTGAACACCAAATTGCTGCTTTAGGAATTTTACAGTTTCCTAAAATCTTAAAAAATTCCTGCCTGAGCAGAGTAGATATGTTAGTAATTTTTTCTTTGACTCTCTCCATCAGTATCACCAAAAATGCTTACTGTTCGATTCTGTCATACAAAAATGTCCTCAAGGTCCACTCTACAGTACAGAATCAATAAATGATGTGTTTTGAGTTATTTACTGATAGTTTTGTTGTTAATCATTTAGTCTGCCAAAAAGTACCACTCCCTTCATCATCATTTGTTTGTTCTCTTTTGCTAAGGCCTGAAATAATATCATTTAAAAAAATATGTTGACTTTTAGCTATGTTTTTAAAAACCCAACATACTATCATCATTTTCTCAAGGAACAACTTTGATCTTGGCTAAGCAGACTGAGCTTCTGTAGGAGAGTCAGGCAGAAAACCCTAGTAAATAAAAGTTTGCATTCTATTGAAAAGTAAAATGGCATTGTGCCACTGACATAACCAAAGACAGGTTTTAGACCTTTAGGAAAAGATGATTTCTGCACTTATGAATATTTTGGACAAGAAGGAATTTTTTTTGAGAATGAAATAATCTTCAGTGCAATGTTCTCTAACAGTTGCTTTCAAAAAGAGCAGGTAGCAGTGTCCAGTGAGAAACATTGAGATACAGTAAGCATTCCTGAAACCAAATTCAGAAGAAAATACACATTTTATTCTTGTGCTAGTACAGCTCTTTTTGTGGGGCTGTGTGCATCTGTGCACCTTGCTAATTTTATTATATGTGTTTGCTGCTCAGTTGTGTCTGACTCTTTCCAACCACATGGGCTGTAGCCTGCCAGGCTCCCCCATCCATAGCATTTTCCGGGCAAGAATATTGAAGGGGGTAGCCATTTCCTTCTCTAGGGGATCTTCCCAACCAAGGGGTCAAACCTGGGTCTCCCACATTGCAGGCAGACTCTTTACCATCTGACCCAATATTATCTGTACTATTCAATAAATACAGAGGAACAGATAGTGCACATGTACGTCTTTGACAATATTGCCTCTGCTAATGAGATTGCCTGGACATTGTATCTTTCTGTTTTACTGAGTTTTACAGATATTAATATTTGTGTTTTTGAACACCAAATTGCTGCTTTAGGAATTTTACAGTTTCCTAAAATCTTAAAAAATTCCTGCCTGAGCAGAGTAGATATGTTAGTAATTTTTTCTTTGACTCTCTCCATCAGTATCACCAAAAATGCTTACTGTTCGATTCTGTCATACAAAAATGTCCTCAAGGTCCACTCTACAGTACAGAATCAATAAATGATGTGTTTTGAGTTATTTACTGATAGTTTTGTTGTTAATCATTTAGTCTGCCAAAAAGTACCACTCCCTTCATCATCATTTGTTTGTTCTCTTTTGCTAAGGCCTGAAATCAAACCATCATATTTATCAAAATAGTGTTTATAAAAAACTGCAAAGTGGAAAGTTTTTAGTTTACAAATTCTGAAGACATCTATTTGCACCTAGATATGGGCTGACTTTTAGTTTCTTGGTTACCAGAGGGGAGAGGAGCAGTAAGATAAGTCAAGAGGATTAAGAGGTACAAACTAATAGGTATAAGATAAGTTAAAAGGATGTAATATATACAGCAGAGGGAATATAGTCAATATTTTATAAAAACTTTATATGGAGTATGATCTATAAAAATATTCACTGTTGTACACTTGAAACATAATATTAGAGGTAAACTGTACTCTGATATAAATAAATAATAAAAATAAAATCAACATGGTATTTATAATCCCTTCATTGGAAAAAATGAGGTGTTTGATGTTGTAGGAAATCATGAGATCCCCTAACATCATAAAATAAAAATAAAGTTCTAAATGAAATTCTCAGGTCAAAGATACAAGGTTGGTCACAGTTCACTGGGTTCGTTTCGGGTCTTTTTTTGTCAACTGACATGATGAGGACTGGTGGAAACATCTCAGAGACTGTGCTTTTTGTCTATCTCTCTCTCATGCATACAACCACACCACTCATCCATGCACACACCTCTTGGGTCTTCTCCAGTAAGGAAGAACGTTCTTTTTTTCTGTTTGTTTTTTCTTTTAACAGTGATTTTTGATGGTCTTCCCAGATTTCTTCTACATATTAGACCTCATGTACAGTATGAAGCAACAGAGATAAAATTTTTCTGTCTTGATTTTCTTTTAACATGTTCTTTGTTTTACTGAGTTTTACAGATATTAATATTTGTGTTTTTGAACACCAAATTGCTGCTTTAGGAATTTTACAGTTTCCTAAAATCTTAAAAAATTCCTGCCTGAGCAGAGTAGATATGTTAGTAATTTTTTCTTTGACTCTCTCCATCAGTATCACCAAAAATGCTTACTGTTCGATTCTGTCATACAAAATGTCCTCAAGGTCCACTCTACAGTACAGAATCAATAAATGATGTGTTTTGAGTTATTTACTGATAGTTTTGTTGTTAATCATTTAGTCTGCCAAAAAGTACCACTCCCTTCATCATCATTTGTTTGTTCTCTTTTGCTAAGGCCTGAAATCAAACCATCATATTTATCAAAATAGTGTTTATAAAAAACTGCAAAGTGGAAAGTTTTTAGTTTACAAATTCTGAAGACATCTATTTGCACCTAGATATGGGCTGACTTTTAGTTTCTTGGTTACCAGAGGGGAGAGGAGCAGTAAGATAAGTCAAGAGGATTAAGAGGTACAAACTAATAGGTATAAGATAAGTTAAAAGGATGTAATATATACAGCAGAGGGAATATAGTCAATATTTTATAAAAACTTTATATGGAGTATGATCTATAAAAATATTCACTGTTGTACACTTGAAACATAATATTAGAGGTAAACTGTACTCTGATATAAATAAATAATAAAAATAAAATCAACATGGTATTTATAATCCCTTCATTGGAAAAAATGAGGTGTTTGATGTTGTAGGAAATCATGAGATCCCCTAACATCATAAAATAAAAATAAAGTTCTAAATGAAATTCTCAGGTCAAAGATACAAGGTTGGTCACAGTTCACTGGGTTCGTTTCGGGTCTTTTTTTGTCAACTGACATGATGAGGACTGGTGGAAACATCTCAGAGACTGTGCTTTTTGTCTATCTCTCTCTCATGCATACAACCACACCACTCATCCATGCACACACCTCTTGGGTCTTCTCCAGTAAGGAAGAACGTTCTTTTTTTCTGTTTGTTTTTTCTTTTAACAGTGATTTTTTTTGATGGTCTTCCCAGATTTCTTCTACATATTAGACCTCATGTACAGTATGAAGCAACAGAGATAAAATCCTGACAGATGTTCTGAGTAAACTAAAGCTGCTGACCCTTTTTAACCACTTTCTCCTCCAGCTAGAGTTCCATGACAGAGAAGGATGAAAATTCACCAAGCAGAAAATCTCATTTAAGCCATGGAAATTTGAATGCAATTATAAATTTTTGCTTCATTTCTTTGGCTGAAATCCAACTTATATCTGAAATATCAGTACAAAATTGTTTAAAATAGACTATCTCATTTTCATTTTTATTTACATTTTCCCCAACCAGGGACTGAACTGGCACCCCCTGAAGTGGAAGCAGTGTCTTAACCACTGAACTGCCAGGGAAGTCCCTCTATCTCTTTTTCAGAGTAAAAGAGGGAGCTCTTCATATAATGACAAATGGACAGAGAGGGTGTGTGATCATCCTACTCAAGTAATACATGGCACTGAGTCAAGGCATTGACCCTCACCGACCACTTTGAAGATGTGTTTAGTGAGACTATCTAAAACATCAGAATTAAATGTGGCAGCAATACTGGAGAAGATTAAAATTGAAAATGCAGTATGTTATGTTTAACCAAGTATCATCATTTGGTATATTTTAAAAGTCCTATTTACTTTGAGTGTATTTTATCCTATCTGATGGGATTGTTTTAAAAATTAACATATTAATAATAAAAACGTTCCTATTTTAATACATTCCCAAACATATGGTCCTCAAAAAGAAAATTTTTGTCCGTAATGGTAGATATTTATTCAGTACTTAGATGCATTCTTTTGTTTTTTGTGCCTCTAACTTCTATCTCAAGTTAGCATTAAAGTTTGTAAGTCAAATGACTATTGGATATGTACCACATCTTCTTTATCCATTCATCTGTCAGAATGGAACACTACTGAATCATTCAAAGGAATGAAATTGGGCCCTTTGTAGAGACATGGATGGACCTACAGACTGTCATACAGAGCGAAGTAGCTCAGAAAAATAACTGTATATAACACATATATGTGGAATCTAGAAATATGAGAGATAACCTTTGCAGGGCAGGAATGAGACACAGATGTAAAAACAGACTCTCATCTTTCTCCCTCCCGGGCTTAACAGATTTTGGTCTTCCCAGATTTCTTCTACATATTAGACCTCATGTACAGTATGAAGCAACAGAGATAAAATCCTGACAGATGTTCTGAGTAAACTAAAGCTGCTGACCCTTTTTAACCACTTTCTCCTCCAGCTAGAGTTCCATGACAGAGAAGGATGAAAATTCACCAAGCAGAAAATCTCATTTAAGCCATGGAAATTTGAATGCAATTATAAATTTTTGCTTCATTTCTTTGGCTGAAATCCAACTTATATCTGAAATATCAGTACAAAATTGTTTAAAATAGACTATCTCATTTTCATTTTTATTTACATTTTCCCCAACCAGGGACTGAACTGGCACCCCCTGAAGTGGAAGCAGTGTCTTAACCACTGAACTGCCAGGAAGCCCCTCTATCTCTTTTCAGAGTAAAAGAGGGAGCTCTTCATATAATGACAAATGGACAGAGAGGGTGTGTGATCATCCTACTCAAGTAATACATGGCACTGAGTCAAGGCATTGACCCTCACCGACCACTTTGAAGATGTGTTTAGTGAGACTATCTAAAACATCAGAATTAAATGTGGCAGCAATACTGGAGAAGATTAAAATTGAAAATGCAGTATGTTATGTTTAACCAAGTATCATCATTTGGTATATTTTAAAAGTCCTATTTACTTTGAGTGTATTTTATCCTATCTGATGGGATTGTTTTAAAAATTAACATATTAATAATAAAAACGTTCCTATTTTAATACATTCCCAAACATATGGTCCTCAAAAAGAAAATTTTTGTCCGTAATGGTAGATATTTATTCAGTACTTAGATGCATTCTTTTGTTTTTTGTGCCTCTAACTTCTATCTCAAGTTAGCATTAAAGTTTGTAAGTCAAATGACTATTGGATATGTACCACATCTTCTTTATCCATTCATCTGTCAGAATGGAACACTACTGAATCATTCAAAGGAATGAAATTGGGCCCTTTGTAGAGACATGGATGGACCTACAGACTGTCATACAGAGCGAAGTAGCTCAGAAAAAATAACTGTATATAACACATATATGTGGAATCTAGAAATATGAGAGATAACCTTTTGCAGGGCAGGAATGAGACACAGATGTAAAAAACAGACGTGGGCACGGGGGTAGGGGAATGGGTGGTGTGATGAATTGGGAGATTGGTATTGACATATATACACTACTATGTGCAAAGTAGATAGCTACAACACAGGGAGTTTAGTTCTGTGGTCTGTGGGCACCTAGAGGGGTAAGGTAAGGAGGAGGCTCAAGAGAAATGGAATATATGTATATATATATAGCTGGTTCACACCATTGTATAGCAGAAACTAATACAACATTGTAAAGCAACTATATCCCAAACCAAAAAAAAAAAATGACTATTAGATAAATACTCTTTTTTTAAAAAAATTTGGTCTCTTCTATTGGTTTTTTATTTATTTTCATCCATCTTTCTTCTTTCGCCTGTGTGGGCCTGCCACTGCAGTGGCCTCTCTCATTACAGAGCACCGGCCCTGGGTTCACGCGCTCCAGAGCGCTGGCTCGTAACTGGACACATGGGTCCAGCTGCTCCACAGCGTGTGGGACCCTCCCGGGCCAGGGATCTTCCTGGGCCAGGGATCAAACCAGTGCCCTTGCACTGCAAGGTGGACTCTTCACCCACTGGACCACCAGGGAAGCCCCTGAGATAAATATTCTTCACTAATAAACATGTCTCAAATCTTAATGAGTAAAGAGTCCTTTTTAGAAATTAGAATGATATTAAGATGCTCTTAAAAATGCACTGCTGGTGAAGGCTTCCTAACACATGATTCGGATTGAAGGCTTCCTAACACATTGATTCTCATTTTAATACATTCCCAAACATATGGTCCTGTTTGTCCGTAATGGTAGATATTTATTCAGTACTTAGATGCATTCTTTTGTTTTTTGTGCCTCTAACTTCTATCTCAAGTTAGCATTAAAGTTTGTAAGTCAAATGACTATTGGATATGTACCACATCTTCTTTATCCATTCATCTGTCAGAATGGAACACTACTGAATCATTCAAAGGAATGAAATTGGGCCCTTTGTAGAGACATGGATGGACCTACAGACTGTCATACAGAGCGAAGTAGCTCAGAAAAAATAACTGTATATAACACATATATGTGGAATCTAGAAATATGAGAGATAACCTTTTGCAGGGCAGGAATGAGACACAGATGTAAAAAACAGACGTGGGCACGGGGGTAGGGGAAGGGGTGGTGTGATGAATGGGGAGGGTGGTATTGACATGTATACACGACTAGGTGCAAGGTAGATAGCTACAAGGCAGGGAGGTTAGTGCTGTGGGCTGTGGGCACCTGGAGGGTAAGGTAAGGAGGAGGCTCAAGAGAAATGGAATATATGTATATATATATAGCGGGTTCACACCATTGTATAGCAGAAACTAATACAACATTGTAAAGCAACTATACCCCAAACCAAAAAAAAAAAATGACTATTAGATAAATACTCTTTTTTTAAAAAAATTTGGTCTCTTCTATTGGTTTTTTATTTATTTTCATCCATCTTTCTTCTTTCGCCTGTGTGGGCCTGCCACTGCAGTGGCCTCTCTCATTACAGAGCACCGGCCCTGGGTTCACGCGCTCCAGAGCGCTGGCTCGTAACTGGACACATGGGTCCAGCTGCTCCACAGCGTGTGGGACCCTCCCGGGCCAGGGATCTTCCTGGGCCAGGGATCAAACCAGTGCCCTTGCACTGCAAGGTGGACTCTTCACCCACTGGACCACCAGGGAAGCCCCTGAGATAAATATTCTTCACTAATAAACATGTCTCAAATCTTAATGAGTAAAGAGTCCTTTTTAGAAATTAGAATGATATTAAGATGCTCTTAAAAATGCACTGCTGGTGAAGGCTTCCTAACACATGATTCGGATTGATTCTCAGCCTAGAGAATGATTCTCCAATCCAGCTGGAATTCTTTCAGGAAAAGAGTGGTCACTGGTTAGGCATGTCTGCTCTAGATGTGGGATGGAGAAGCTGCTGTGAGCTCACATGCCAAGTGTTTACTGATTTTGGTCTGTTAAAGTCCCAAAACTACAATCCTGCATTCAAGGACCTTCTTGTAAACTTTCTTTTTAAGCATTATGTCCCCCAAAAAACACCCCTCCTAAAAATTCCACTCTAGCCAAACCAATACCTGATACATTCATAGGCCCCTAAAACTCTTATTTGATTTCTCACTTTTTTTAGATAGGCTTCCCTCAGAATTGACTGCAATACAGAGCTTTATGTACAGGATTTTTAATGGAAGTGGTCTGTGGAACACCTGTAAGGAAGTGATGGGAGCAGGACTGAGCAAAGGCAGAAGGCAAATCATGATGTGGTTGCAACAGAGCTCACCAGCAAACCCACACGGAGCTTCAGAGCTGGCTGACCTACAGAAGTGTCACACTGATTGGCCTTTGTACCTTTAAATTAGCCAGTCATTGGGTATGGCTACTCGTTCAAAGGGGCCATAACCTTTGGTGATACAGGTCCCGCAGGCTGAGGGCTATCCCTGACCAGGACTTGGCTGTGAGTTTCAGCAGTCATTACTTCTCATGACTGAGGATGTGAGTGCCTGGATCTGAAGTAGAGAGAAGCGTGGCACACCAGCATTCACCACACCACTCTTCTATTCAGAAAGTCACTTCCCTGGACTCTAACTATCCTTACAGCAACAGTCAAGTGCCACCTGTTATTCCTTTCCTATTCTGGCCATCCTAGGCCAGAGAAATGTTTCCACACCTCTGAATTCCCTTCTTGTATCAAGATAGCTCGCGACACAGCTGTTCCAAAGCACAGCAGAGGCAGAGTAGATGCTGAGCCACAACCCTATCTAACTTAGTCAATATTTAGTTTTGCATGCATATTTAACGTGCACAGGGGTTTCATCTGAACCAAGAAAGAAAGTGGGGTACATACATAGCATCTGTATTACAATGAGCCAGAAAGACAATGGCACTGAATCTGTTCTCAGGTGGTCCCAGAAACCCCCTCACCTTTACAGCAATTAGAACAAGAAGCTAAAGGCAACATTTTCAAGAATGTTTTTATGATACTTACTGATTCAAGCAGTGCTGCTTCTGGGGTTAATGCAACACCAATGACACAAATTATGGAATGTGTCTTCCAACTGTTCTAAAAAAAACACTGTGAAGCCTGTGCACTCCAAGGAGAGACAGTGACATCCAAAAGTTTGAGTAACTCACGAGGGCTAGCTGGAGATGGCCAAATGATACATTCATAGGCCCTAAAACTCTTATTTGATTTCTCACTTTTAGATAGGCTTCCCTCAGAATTGACTGCAATACAGAGCTTTATGTACAGGATTTTTAATGGAAGTGGTCTGTGGAACACCTGTAAGGAAGTGATGGGAGCAGGACTGAGCAAAGGCAGAAGGCAAATCATGATGTGGTTGCAACAGAGCTCACCAGCAAACCCACACGGAGCTTCAGAGCTGGCTGACCTACAGAAGTGTCACACTGATTGGCCTTTGTACCTTTAAATTAGCCAGTCATTGGGTATGGCTACTCGTTCAAAGGGGCCATAACCTTTGGTGATACAGGTCCCGCAGGCTGAGGGCTATCCCTGACCAGGACTTGGCTGTGAGTTTCAGCAGTCATTACTTCTCATGACTGAGGATGTGAGTGCCTGGATCTGAAGTAGAGAGAAGCGTGGCACACCAGCATTCACCACACCACTCTTCTATTCAGAAAGTCACTTCCCTGGACTCTAACTATCCTTACAGCAACAGTCAAGTGCCACCTGTTATTCCTTTCCTATTCTGGCCATCCTAGGCCAGAGAAATGTTTCCACACCTCGGAATTCTCCCCTTGTATCAACATAGCTCGCGACCCAGCTGTCCCAAAGCACTCCAGCTGCAGAGTAGATGCTGAGCCACAACCCTATCTAACTTAGTCAATATTTAGTTTTGCATGCATATTTAACGTGCACAGGGGTTTCATCTGAACCAAGAAAGAAAGTGGGGTACATACATAGCATCTGTATTACAATGAGCCAGAAAGACAATGGCACTGAATCTGTTCTCAGGTGGTCCCAGAAACCCCCTCACCTTTACAGCAATTAGAACAAGAAGCTAAAGGCAACATTTTCAAGAATGTTTTTATGATACTTACTGATTCAAGCAGTGCTGCTTCTGGGGTTAATGCAACACCAATGACACAAATTATGGAATGTGTCTTCCAACTGTTCTAAAAAAAACACTGTGAAGCCTGTGCACTCCAAGGAGAGACAGTGACATCCAAAAGTTTGAGTAATCTCACGGAGGGCACTGGCATCCACTGAAGAGGTGAGTGTTTTTCAAATGTCTTATAGGCATCACTGAGGAGGCTGGAGAGAAAACATGACTAAACAACTCATTGAGTTCACTGAGCAACTCTCTGGGGACTTTCATGCGTGGAAGAGATGACTGAGTTTATGCCCTGAGTCTTGAGGTGGAGATGGGAAGGAGTAGAACTGGTAAAATTAATCATGGATTTTAGTATGAGCTAATTTGAAATACTCAGCTTCCCCTAGAAGTTATCACATAATACCTTTAACTATTCATGTGTGTATCTCTTCACTCTAAATAGAATATAACATCCTTGCAGGAAAGGGCCGTGTCTTTCCTTCACAAATATTTGATGATCAATTCCTAGATTAAAGGCTGAAGGTTCCTATGGTTCTAAAGGATGTTATTTATTATTTACCATATTTCATGAACCTGGGATTAATAAGCAAATAATCATAATTATAAAGGACTGTTATCTCAATAGTCACCACCCAGGGGCTAATGTGTTTTCTATCAGTTTTTTCTTTCTTTTATTAAGATCAGAGTCTCTATATTTTTGTCCGTCTTCTTGCAAATGTCTCATATTCCTGTTTTCACTTCTTCCCATCACGAGCAATTACTTCATGATGGCATCAAAATTTGCACAACATTTAGGATCACTGAGTTCCATAGATGCTGGTGACAGTGACCCAATTTAAAGGTGTATAATACATCTGAACCACAGATAAGACAGTGAGTTAAACAGAGACCATAGCCTGGGCTACTTTTTAATCTTCATTCCTTATACTTATGGATTTCTGTTTTCTCCCCTACATGTTTCTTGCACTTTTTTTGTTTTGTTTTGTTTTTTTTGGCCACGTCTATTGATCTCTCATTTATTTATCTTTGTTCTTTGGCCTGTGCAGGCCTCCCATCGCAGTGGCCCCCTTCGTTGCAGAGCACTGGCTCCGGGCACACGCACTCCAGAGCTCCAACTCAGTAGTTGGACACGTCGGTCCAGCCGCTCCCTATCATGCGGGATCCCCCTAGGCCAGGGACCGAACTGGTGCCCCTTGCACTGCAAGGTGGTGCCCTTACCCACTGCACCACCAGGGAAGCCCTCCCTTACATGTTTTGGTAACAAAACTGAATACTGATAAGGCATTAGTTGGTATATTCCTACATATTTTCAATCACTGAGGATGAAGGTCAGGTAAACCAATTAGCCTGACAGGATTTTATGGATTACCCATGGGATGATATGTTAGCTGGTTACTTCACTATATTTTCTTGCTCTCTTTCCCAAACATAGAAAATTCGCACTCTACGAAGTCTGCTCAATGTTAAAACTTCAAAAATGACCTCCAACATACATACTTTGTTCAAAATGTGGGAATCACTTCCTGAATTTTAACTGGGCCAAAGAGACATATGTGTATGCATATCCATGATATTCTCATAAATACATAATATGTTACATATACAAGTGTTTCATACTTATTTATAATGAAAATATGTAGACAAACACAGAAACTAAGACAAGTACAAACATAAATACTAGAGGAGTCTAAATCATATCTGTGGAGAAAGAAATGCTTGAGGCTTTTACGGGTCAGTACTTTGCCTGATAAGGAGGGCTTTGACTGGATGAGCCAGGTTACTGTACCACCTTTTTCATGTTTTATGAAGACAGAGGCTTAAAAATGCATAAGAAATGCAAGAAATCTTTTTTTTAATGAGTAGAGTTGTCTTACATAGGCTCTAATTGCCACCTGAATTACCAAGTGATAGTGAGCATTATAAAACAATCTTAGAAGGAATAGCCTACCCCCTGACACCCAGAAAGCATTCTGCGAGCTGACAATCCTCTAGCTGAAGTCCTTAACTGACCCAAGTCTTTTTTTCTGCATAGCTTTTCTCAGGCATTTCCTTCCTGCTATTGCTTACAAAAATTGAGAAGATCAAAGTGCAAGTGGTAATTGCTTTAGGCACTTTAGAAAATGGTTTTCTTTCTGTACTTAATGTTTTCTCTAAAGCCATCTTCTGCTGGGTCTTTATCAATTGTGCTTCACATTGTAGATCAACACATTTGTGGCCCCACTTCCTGCTAAGTCCTTTTCTGGTATTAGGAAGTTAAAACACAGTGAAGTAGTCTAGTGTAAACACATTAATATTTCCTATGCTAGATATATGTGAGAAAGCAGTGAGTAAAAAATAGTATTCTTTTTCTGCATTTATGGTACCATCATAAAATAGTTGAGATCTGGAGATGAGTATCTATAGCAGAGATGAGACATTTAGTAGAAAACTTAAAAAGATGAGAAAAAGGTAATACCATTTTTTGTCTATTTAAGATCACTGTGAAGTCATAAGAAAGACCATATACGTGGTCCATCTTTTCAAAAATGTGCATCACTCCTATTGCCACGCTGCTAATACCTCCATGTGCCATAACTATTGCCTGATTTCTTCCTTCATTATTTCCTAAGGACTTATTTCTCTCCCTGCCTTTGTTATAAATCCAGAGATTGAAATGGATCTATCCCTGTTCACCTTTATTTCTTCAGTGATTTAGTTGAACTATTTCCTCCTATCCACCACATTTACTTCATAGAAAACCAAGAGAGAGGCTTTCTGACTTAATATCAGGTAGACTTGCCTCCTCATGTCAATCAGTCATCATTTCTTTGAGCCTTTATCCATAGGAACAATGACAATTTTTATGATTGAATTCAGGCTTTCTCCATTTTCCTCTACACATCCACTGTTATAGTCAATAACAGTGTTTACTATAAGACAAGCATGTACTCATACCATGAAGCTTTATTCCATGAGCATCAAATTCTATAGCAAAAACAAGTCACACTTTGCAAAACTGACTCAGGCTCTTAAGATTAACAGAGAGAAAAGAAATTCTGTAGGTATTCATAATTCTTCAATCTTTGGATTAAATATATATATATGTATATATATTATTATATATTATATATAATATATATATATTTCAATTTGGATTCATTAATTTGCCAAAAGTGACTCATGTTTCCCAGTAGCAATAGGAATATATTAATATTTTCATTCTTATAGCTCTTTTATCTCAAGATCATAAATATGCTGCAACCATTAATTAATTAAGTGTTCCAGCCTTACCACTGAAGTAGGTGAGTTTCCTGTCTCCAACTGAGGCCAGAGCTCAGAGAAAGGCAGAGTCTTTCCTAATGCAGCTAATTAGGCAGTGCTACACCACTAGGGAAAATTTCTGATCCCAGTTGGAGATCAACTTGTGCCCTAAAGAAATGGGACTGGATAGCCCTTCAAGTTTTCATCCTAACCTCTGTCCCTGCTGTTAATCACAGTCTTAATCATATCAATATCTACTTCTTTTTGTTCTATTATAGAGCTGTTGGTCGACAGGGCATCCAGGGTCTTAAAGAAATCACAGACAAAAAGTACACTGTATTAAAACAAACAAACAAACAGATCCTTTTCCTCTACATTCAACATTTAACTTCAGTCTGTGGGAAGGTCACATACTGAAGAGGTATTATGCTCACCCCTCAGAGGCAGGATGGATGCATATGCTCAAGATCTGGTTCAGATGTACAGACTGATGATACACACAAAAGAATATACAAAGGCTTATTCATTATAATGAATACTCCTGGGGAGAGCAGAGCTGGCTCCCAAGTTAGTCCAAAAATGGCTTAAAGAGAAAAAGGAAATGTGTCTGCCATAGGTGTTTATTAAAGGTTGTTAAGGGGCTTCCCTGGTGGCTCAGATGGTAAAGAATCTGCCTCCAATAAAGGAAACCAGGGTTTGATCCCTGGGTCAGGAAGATCCCCTGGAGAAGGGAATACTACCCACTCCAGGATTTTTGCCCTGGGTCAGGAAGATTCATAGCATAATTATGCAAAAACAAGTCACACTTTGCAAAACTGACTCAGGCTCTTAAGATTAACAGAGAGAAAAGAAATTCTGTAGGTATTCATAATTCTTCAATCTTTGGATTAAATATATATATATGTATATATATTATTATATATTATATATAATATATATATATTTCAATTTGGATTCATTAATTTGCCAAAAGTGACTCATGTTTCCCAGTAGCAATAGGAATATATTAATATTTTCATTCTTATAGCTCTTTTATCTCAAGATCATAAATATGCTGCAACCATTAATTAATTAAGTGTTCCAGCCTTACCACTGAAGTAGGTGAGTTTCCTGTCTCCAACTGAGGCCAGAGCTCAGAGAAAGGCAGAGTCTTTCCTAATGCAGCTAATTAGGCAGTGCTACACCACTAGGGAAAATTTCTGATCCCAGTTGGAGATCAACTTGTGCCCTAAAGAAATGGGACTGGATAGCCCTTCAAGTTTTCATCCTAACCTCTGTCCCTGCTGTTAATCACAGTCTTAATCATATCAATATCTACTTCTTTTTGTTCTATTATAGAGCTGTTGGTCGACAGGGCATCCAGGGTCTTAAAGAAATCACAGACAAAAAGTACACTGTATTAAAACAAACAAACAAACAGATCCTTTTCCTCTACATTCAACATTTAACTTCAGTCTGTGGGAAGGTCACATACTGAAGAGGTATTATGCTCACCCCTCAGAGGCAGGATGGATGCATATGCTCAAGATCTGGTTCAGATGTACAGACTGATGATACACACAAAAGAATATACAAAGGCTTATTCATTATAATGAATACTCCTGGGGAGAGCAGAGCTGGCTCCCAAGTTAGTCCAAAAATGGCTTAAAGAGAAAAAGGAAATGTGTCTGCCATAGGTGTTTATTAAAGGTTGTTAAGGGGCTTCCCTGGTGGCTCAGATGGTAAAGAATCTGCCTCCAATAAAGGAAACCAGGGTTTGATCCCTGGGTCAGGAAGATCCCCTGGAGAAGGGAATACTACCCACTCCAGGATTTTTGCCTGGAGAATTCCATGGACAGAAGAGTCTAGCAGGCTACAGTCCATAGGATCACAAAGGGTCAGACACGACTAACAAGGAATAGGTCTGAGGTGAGGGTCCTACAGGTGCAGATGAGGGCTGGTATGATTTGAACCTCCTTCCCACCAGGGTCAAAGTGGGGGCTTTCTTAGTGCAGAGGCAAAGAAGGAAAGATGAGGCATGAAAGTTGTCAACACCAAAACTTCCTCACTCTTAAAGGAAAAAAAAAAAAAAA
This sequence comes from Tragulus kanchil, assembly GCA_022376925.1. Lineage (NCBI taxonomy): Eukaryota > Metazoa > Chordata > Mammalia > Artiodactyla > Tragulidae > Tragulus > Tragulus kanchil. Next base: position 248,855,240 of record JAIOJX010000026.1, on the reverse strand, counting down.
AAAACGGTCACTCCTTACTACAATCAACACTCTGCATAAAATTCCCAGATCGTACAGAGATGGTGTATGCATAATACTCTATGAAAGAACTACATGGCAAAGGACCACTTGGGGAGATATAATAGAAATAAATAATTCAACATCCTTAAGATTTTTGACTGAGATGTTATGAGCACAGACCCAGGTGGTAGGGTCTGTGGTACCAGGAACGAAAAGACACCTCTTCTGATAAGTGGTAATGAGACGTGATCAGACTCCTCTATGGATTCCTTGTGTTCCTGCCCTTGTTATTTGACCCTACTTCTAAGAATGTCCTTGCTATTTAAAATATTGTGGTATTACTCTTTTTTGACCATTGAACAATGGTGAAAGTTGCAGCAAATGTCAACCCAGGGTCACGTAGACATTATCTTCTGATTTAGCATTAATCTACCAAAGCAGATTGCCCCTTTCCAATATTAGTCATAATTTCAAGAATCACAAATGTATGATTTTTTTTTCTTTCCTTCCTAGCTTTCTAAAAATCATTTTTGTCTTTTGTTTTCTTATGGTGTAGAAAAAATGATTAGGCACATCATCTTAAAAAGTTTTTTAGGAAAAATTGGAAGATATGGTTTTTTTTTTTGGGAATGATACCACAAAAGAATATACAAAGGCTTATTCATTATAATGAATACTCCTGGGGAGAGCAGAGCTGGCTCCCAAGTTAGTCCAAAAATGGCTTAAAGAGAAAAAGGAAATGTGTCTGCCATAGGTGTTTATTAAAGGTTGTTAAGGGGCTTCCCTGGTGGCTCAGATGGTAAAGAATCTGCCTCCAATAAAGGAAACCAGGGTTTGATCCCTGGGTCAGGAAGATCCCCTGGAGAAGGGAATACTACCCACTCCAGGATTTTTGCCTGGAGAATTCCATGGACAGAAGAGTCTAGCAGGCTACAGTCCATAGGATCACAAAGGGTCAGACACGACTAACAAGGAATAGGTCTGAGGTGAGGGTCCTACAGGTGCAGATGAGGGCTGGTATGATTTGAACCTCCTTCCCACCAGGGTCAAAGTGGGGGCTTTCTTAGTGCAGAGGCAAAGAAGGAAAGATGAGGCATGAAAGTTGTCAACACCAAAACTTCCTCACTCTTAAAGGAAAAAAAAAAAAAAAAAACGGTCACTCCTTACTACAATCAACACTCTGCATAAAATTCCCAGATCGTACAGAGATGGTGTATGCATAATACTCTATGAAAGAACTACATGGCAAAGGACCACTTGGGGAGATATAATAGAAATAAATAATTCAACATCCTTAAGATTTTTGACTGAGATGTTATGAGCACAGACCCAGGTGGTAGGGTCTGTGGTACCAGGAACGAAAAGACACCTCTTCTGATAAGTGGTAATGAGACGTGATCAGACTCCTCTATGGATTCCTTGTGTTCCTGCCCTTGTTATTTGACCCTACTTCTAAGAATGTCCTTGCTATTTAAAATATTGTGGTATTACTCTTTTTTGACCATTGAACAATGGTGAAAGTTGCAGCAAATGTCAACCCAGGGTCACGTAGACATTATCTTCTGATTTAGCATTAATCTACCAAAGCAGATTGCCCCTTTCCAATATTAGTCATAATTTCAAGAATCACAAATGTATGATTTTTTTTTCTTTCCTTCCTAGCTTTCTAAAAATCATGTTGTCTGGTCTTAATTTGGTCTTATAATTTAGCTTATGGTGTAGAAAAAAATGATTAGGCACATCATCTTAAAAAGTTAAATTTATATTCAGGAAAAATTGGAAGATATGGTTTTGAATTAATTAAATATTCCTAACAGACATTCCATGAACAAGACAAATTTCTTGTTGTTTCTTCATGTTATAACAGGAGTTCTGATGCTGTTCTTAGGCTCAGGTTAGGCACTATTACACAGCAGGCAACACTGATGTCGCAGCCTTATGCATCCATTCTTGGTACCCTATTTTGGTTCATCCATGACTGCAGAACAATACTTCCTACTGTTTCAGTGCCTATGTCCCTCTCCTCCTGTATCACAAACTGCTCCCAAGAAATGATCTGATAGTTGCTAAATATAAAACTTTCCTTTATCACTAGGTAAATAAGGTGATTCTATTTATTCTTTTGTCCATTCAACAAAAATATATTGTATTGAGCAATATGATATTTTGGGCTTGGACAAAGCTAGACAGACCTAGTCTCCTGCCCTCATGCAATACAGATTAGGGGATGGGGCAAGATTCCTTCTTTAGGTAAGGTAGAGTTTTTGCAATCTCCCAAATGTCTTAAAACCAGGGTATAGAAGACGCAATAGGCAAACATATGCCTCTGTTATTCTAAATCCCATACCCTTCACCATGAAGTAGCAAGGAGATGTTTCTAAGCTTAAATGCATTCAATTCGTGGAGGAGCTATTAATTTTACAAACGAAATTGAATATTGGACAGCAGAACTTACCTAAATCAAAACCATTACATACTACATAGCCTGTCTTTCTTCAGTACATTTAGAAGGCTTGGGGTTATTAATTTATTTTTCTGAATGTTTATGTAACCTTTACTATATTCCTTTAGGCTGTAAAAAGCCTCAGTAGAGCTTTGTTGCTAAAGGCATGGAACAAAGAAGTTGGCTCCAGGCACAGTTTAAAATAAATATAGTATTTTTTCCCCCAAGAAGAAAAACAGCCATGAGAAAGTCAGTTTCCTAAACCGGATGGTTTGGCAATTTTTTTTTCCATTCATGACTGAGTGAGTACGGCGAAAACTATTGCCATATTATTGTTTTAGACATCTTAAACTAAAAAAAAAAAATTTTAAGCCTGAAATATATCTATAGAACACTGAAGCAAGCAGAGAGAGCTCATATAAACTCCTAGGAACCAACACAGAATTAATTTCAAGGCTGACCATTTGCAGATCATCTTCATATGTATGCTTACTTGGTTACTGATATGCAAAATACCTTGTCACCAGTACAGTTGTTGGTTTATCTGGCATATGCTATATAACACCATGGAGGAACAAGTTATTTGACTTTGTGTCTGAAAATGTTAAAGAAGAACTGTACTCCATAATGTTTACTCTGCATATCATCATCTTTGCAAAAAGGATCAGCTCTGAATGAACTTGCATTTTCTTTCTTCGTGTTGTCAAGGAAATGGCCCAATGTTAGATCAGTTTTGTCCTAGTTAAGCTAATTCCAGAATGAGGTTTTTACAAATGGATGCCAAAATTTTTTTTTTCTAAAACAGTGTTGTCAAGGAAATGGCCCAATGTTAGATCAGCAAGTCTCCTGCCCTCATGCAATACAGATTAGGGATGGGGCAAGATTCCTTCTTTAGGTAAGGTAGAGTTTTGCAATCTCCCAAATGTCTTAAAACCAGGGTATAGAAGACGCAATAGGCAAACATATGCCTCTGTTATTCTAAATCCCATACCCTTCACCATGAAGTAGCAAGGAGATGTTTCTAAGCTTAAATGCATTCAATTCGTGGAGGAGCTATTAATTTTACAAACGAAATTGAATATTGGACAGCAGAACTTACCTAAATCAAAACCATTACATACTACATAGCCTGTCTTTCTTCAGTACATTTAGAAGGCTTGGGGTTATTAATTTATTTTTCTGAATGTTTATGTAACCTTTTACTATATTCCTTTAGGCTGTAAAAAAGCCTCAGTAGAGCTTTGTTGCTAAAGGCATGGAACAAAGAAGTTGGCTCCAGGCACAGTTTAAAATAAATATAGTATTTTTTCCCCCAAGAAGAAAAACAGCCATGAGAAAGTCAGTTTCCTAAACCGGATGGTTTGGCAATTTTTTTTTCCATTCATGACTGAGTGAGTACGGCGAAAACTATTGCCATATTATTGTTTTAGACATCTTAAACTAAAAAAAAAAAATTTTAAGCCTGAAATATATCTATAGAACACTGAAGCAAGCAGAGAGAGCTCATATAAACTCCTAGGAACCAACACAGAATTAATTTCAAGGCTGACCATTTGCAGATCATCTTCATATGTATGCTTACTTGGTTACTGATATGCAAAATACCTTGTCACCAGTACAGTTGTTGGTTTATCTGGCATATGCTATATAACACCATGGAGGAACAAGTTATTTGACTTTGTGTCTGAAAATGTTAAAGAAGAACTGTACTCCATAATGTTTACTCTGCATATCATCATCTTTGCAAAAAGGATCAGCTCTGAATGAACTTGCATTTTCTTTCTTCGTGTTGTCAAGGAAATGGCCCAATGTTAGATCAGTTTTTGTCCTAGTTAAGCTAATTCCAGAATGAGGTTTTTTACAAATGGATGCCTACAGAAGTGTATTTTCATTTGTTACACTCTGCTGAAAAGGCACTAGCATAGTGTGTTTTGACTTTTTTTTAAATGTTCTCAGGATTTGGAAGGCTGGTCATTGTTGTTATGTTTTACTTAAACTCTCAACAACCTGTCAGAAAGGGGTGAAATAGTCAAAATATAAAATATACAAACCATCTCAAAGTAGAGTGAGATACTCTTAAGCTGTTTGTTAACAATATATCTTGTGCCTTTAAATCTCGATGCCTCATTTTGGGGAGAAAAGAGTCTAAATGGAACAGGAAGCGACACAACATAAAAATACTTCCATAAAAAGATAGCTAGTGTCATAGTGCTAAGGGAATAGGAGTGCTTACAACAGCTTGGGGCGAAGGTCTGGAGGTGTGGGATGGGGAGATCTGGGCGGGTGGGGACCATGGATATGCATATGACTGATCTGGGAACATACATGTCTGTGAACAACAAAACTCTGTAAAACCTTTAAAATAAAGAATAAAAATAAATAAATAAATAAAGACGAGGGCCCAATGGAGACTCATTGGTAAGCTGAAATAAACATAATTTGGGAGCTTCCAAAAAAAAAAAAATACTTCCATAAAAATAAAAATTACTAGAAAGAGGAAACTGATGTTTGAGGTTAAAACTTACTGCCCTATTTGGAAGCTAAGACATATCTCTTCCCAAGAAATAGTTTACTCAGAGTCTACATTCTCCTTGACAGTCCTAGTGTTATTTTCTACCATTCAAAAACCAAAGAAATCAATTCATTTTAAAGTAAAAAGAAATTAAAACCATTTTCCCAAATAGATGTTACCCTCCAGTAAATACTGCACTTTTGTTTACTCATTTATAATGAAGTATGAGTGGAGACAATTTTTTAATTTCACAAACTATTAAATTAACTTTCTGATTTTTACTTTAAAGAGTTGACAATGTTCTCAAGAACTCATGTTTTCCTGTGAATAACAATTCAGACTCACTTCCTCTACAGTTATATATCAGATGTCTAACTCAGTATCTTTCAGTAGGAGGATTTAGCCTCCATATCTTTCTACTCATTCAGCATTTATAAGAAAAATACTCATTTTTAAAGTGCTGGAAGGAACGAATCCAAAAGCTTATAAATTGTTAATATTGACCAAAAGTGTACACAGCCGCAGCACATGCCCCTTGCCATTCACAAAACATATGCTAATTGGAAGTAAATATCATCCATCCATGACTAGACTTGAAAACTCAGAACTGCTTTACAAATAACAATGTGTGCCTTCTTTCCTTATCAAACAGCAGAAAGAAGAAAACTCACCAGTAGCTCTGTGAATGCATCAGTCAACACCCTATTATTTCTGTGATTATACAGAAGTTATATTTTTATTATCATTGAACCAATAAAAAGAAATGTATGTAAGAAATGAAGAAAGAACCTCAGATATAATTTCCCAATGAATTTCATGTCTAAAAAGGAAAACATGTATTTAAATAACAAAAACCACATTTACCCATTTTAGTTATTGATTCCCAGGTGTACTGAGTTGATTTGTCAAATAAAAATGACATTTCTGAATACTCAGGATTTTCTTTAGTGAGATGAAGAATGAAGAAGCTTGAAAACATCAAATAACAACAACCAAAAAAATTGTTCTGAGTTTCTGGTAATTTAATAAATACATAGTTAAACAACTTCGGACTAGGTTGAATAGCATTGTGTCTACACCTAAGAATTAGATGACTTCTGGGTCTAATGGTACTCTCCTTCCATGCTTCCTTTTCTCACATCTGGTCGCCAAAGAGTCGTTCTGTCACCCTACAGCCTGCTAATGAGATCCCCCATTTAATTAATACCATAAGAATTTTAATTCTGACTGAATCAATTTAACGTGATGTGATTTTGTCAGCTCTATTCCCCAAGTAAAAAGTGAGCCTGATGCTTATTACATACATCATTTCACGGGCCCTGCATTCCCTGCTGACTTAAACAAATTCTAATTAAGACTAATTAAAGCATCATTTATGAAAGCGCTTGTGATAGCTATGCAAACATTCTGGGTGGGTATGCTTTGCATAATAATTATCCTAGTTAATATTAAGACTAGGTCCTTGGCAATTAGGTCTTTGAAACAGAGAGTTATTCTGAATTTTAACTCAGTATCTTTCAGTAGGAGGATTTAGCCTCCATATCTTTCTACTCATTCAGCATTTATAAGAAAAATACTCATTTTAAAGTGCTGGAAGGAACGAATCCAAAAGCTTATAAATTGTTAATATTGACCAAAAGTGTACACAGCCGCAGCACATGCCCCTTGCCATTCACAAAACATATGCTAATTGGAAGTAAATATCATCCATCCATGACTAGACTTGAAAACTCAGAACTGCTTTACAAATAACAATGTGTGCCTTCTTTCCTTATCAAACAGCAGAAAGAAGAAAACTCACCAGTAGCTCTGTGAATGCATCAGTCAACACCCTATTATTTCTGTGATTATACAGAAGTTATATTTTTATTATCATTGAACCAATAAAAAGAAATGTATGTAAGAAATGAAGAAAGAACCTCAGATATAATTTCCCAATGAATTTCATGTCTAAAAAGGAAAACATGTATTTAAATAACAAAAACCACATTTACCCATTTTAGTTATTGATTCCCAGGTGTACTGAGTTGATTTGTCAAATAAAAATGACATTTCTGAATACTCAGGATTTTCTTTAGTGAGATGAAGAATGAAGAAGCTTGAAAACATCAAATAACAACAACCAAAAAAATTGTTCTGAGTTTCTGGTAATTTAATAAATACATAGTTAAACAACTTCGGACTAGGTTGAATAGCATTGTGTCTACACCTAAGAATTAGATGACTTCTGGGTCTAATGGTACTCTCCTTCCATGCTTCCTTTTCTCACATCTGGTCGCCAAAGAGTCGTTCTGTCACCCTACAGCCTGCTAATGAGATCCCCCATTTAATTAATACCATAAGAATTTTAATTCTGACTGAATCAATTTAACGTGATGTGATTTTGTCAGCTCTATTCCCCAAGTAAAAAGTGAGCCTGATGCTTATTACATACATCATTTCACGGGCCCTGCATTCCCTGCTGACTTAAACAAATTCTAATTAAGACTAATTAAAGCATCATTTATGAAAGCGCTTGTGATAGCTATGCAAACATTCTGGGTGGGTATGCTTTGCATAATAATTATCCTAGTTAATATTAAGACTAGGTCCTTGGCAATTAGGTCTTTGAAACAGAGAGTTATTCTGAATTTAGCCCTTTTCAGTGTGAGCAATTAATAAAAAAAAAAGTGCTAAATTTATGTAGTGGCTTCATTAACAAAATAAATTTAGAAGTAGTAGTATTGTTTGGATTTTTCAAACTAAGCATAATTCTTAATCCAAGTGACAGTTATTAAAATAAAAGAATGCAATTCTCTGATCTGGTAAATTTATTATAGCCATCCAAGAAAAGAAATTAATTTTATAAGTTTCAGGCAGTTTTTTAAAAAGTAAACCTGACTAGTTTAAAGCATACTAGTTATCTATTACTTAAATATATAGGTGTCTTCTAAGGAACACAGTTGCCTGAAACAGTATTTTATTTTAAAATTTAATTTTTTAAACGAAATTTTAAAAATCTGATGCAGAGTCAAAAGCTGTACAAGCGTATTAAATTTTTCAATTTGATAGACCTAATATGCAAAAAAAAAATGCTTCCTTACCCCTGTTGAGTTTTATGAAATTAAGAATTCTTACTGTATTCATAGTTTGCTTTACCTTTGTTTTAAAAGTCCCTATTATACTGTCAGTATTCATAGTGCTACAAAATTGAAATGTATTAGAATGCTGTAGGAACTGCTTGCCTTCCAAACTCCTATATATACTATTTCTAGGACTTTATGGCAGAGTCAAGCAAAGCTGGAGGTCTGCAGAGGTGAATGGGTAAAAAGAAAGAAAGCATGACTCCTTTATTAAATAGGTAAAGGAAATTGATAATAGATGTCACCAATAAAAGACTAAAAAGCTTCTTTCTCATTCATCTTTACAAACACAATAAATACAAAATGTAGAGCAGGAAAGTCAGAAGTAGGTAACTACTAAAACAGGCTGAGTGCATTAAGAATATAGTTAACTGGCTTTTATCCAGCTCTATAGAAAAACAAACAGAAGTTTTGCACAAAGTCTTGTCTTTGTAAAAAAAGCGCTTAACGTGATGTGATTTTGTCAGCTCTATTCCCCAAGTAAAAAGTGAGCCTGATGCTTATTACATACATCATTTCACGGGCCCTGCATTCCCTGCTGACTTAAACAAATTCTAATTAAGACTAATTAAAGCATCATTTATGAAAGCGCTTGTGATAGCTATGCAAACATTCTGGGTGGGTATGCTTTGCATAATAATTATCCTAGTTAATATTAAGACTAGGTCCTTGGCAATTAGGTCTTTGAAACAGAGAGTTATTCTGAATTTAGCCCTTTTCAGTGTGAGCAATTAATAAAAAAAAAAGTGCTAAATTTATGTAGTGGCTTCATTAACAAAATAAATTTAGAAGTAGTAGTATTGTTTGGATTTTTCAAACTAAGCATAATTCTTAATCCAAGTGACAGTTATTAAAATAAAAGAATGCAATTCTCTGATCTGGTAAATTTATTATAGCCATCCAAGAAAAGAAATTAATTTTATAAGTTTCAGGCAGTTTTTTAAAAAGTAAACCTGACTAGTTTAAAGCATACTAGTTATCTATTACTTAAATATATAGGTGTCTTCTAAGGAACACAGTTGCCTGAAACAGTATTTTATTTTAAAATTTAATTTTTTAAACGAAATTTTAAAAATCTGATGCAGAGTCAAAAAGCTGTACAAGCGTATTAAATTTTTCAATTTGATAGACCTAATATGCAAAAAAAAAAATGCTTCCTTACCCCTGTTGAGTTTTATGAAATTAAGAATTCTTACTGTATTCATAGTTTGCTTTACCTTTGTTTTAAAAGTCCCTATTATACTGTCAGTATTCATAGTGCTACAAAATTGAAATGTATTAGAATGCTGTAGGAACTGCTTGCCTTCCAAACTCCTATATATACTATTTCTAGGACTTTATGGCAGAGTCAAGCAAAGCTGGAGGTCTGCAGAGGTGAATGGGTAAAAAGAAAGAAAGCATGACTCCTTTATTAAATAGGTAAAGGAAATTGATAATAGATGTCACCAATAAAAGACTAAAAAGCTTCTTTCTCATTCATCTTTACAAACACAATAAATACAAAATGTAGAGCAGGAAAGTCAGAAGTAGGTAACTACTAAAACAGGCTGAGTGCATTAAGAATATAGTTAACTGGCTTTTATCCAGCTCTATAGAAAAACAAACAGAAGTTTTGCACAAAGTCTTGTCTTTGAATACTGATGGGTTGAGAATCATTGAAACTGAGAAAGAAATTTTGTATCTTACTTAATCGAGAATCTCTCTAAATTTCTATCAAATACAGTTATAAATTTTAAAGGCTTCTATTAGCCCCCCATGAGAGCAATATGATGGGATAAGGAGCAACAAATAACAGACTGAACTGTCTCTAATGATTCTGTGTGACAAACCTGACAGTATAAAATGACATGCATAAATCTAGAAAGCTTGATCACATTCTACACAAAACTGCCTTACAAAATGTGACCTGATGCTACAACTTGGAAGAACTGTTCTGAAATGCCAGGCAGGCTATGCCCAGGCAGTAAAAGATACAACTATTCTAACTTCTTCATCAATTAACTGGGTGCAAAACAGTAGGTAGGCTTGTTAAATTGGTAAATGACACAAAGTGTACCATTTTAACCCCTTGAGCGAGTATCAAAAATTGTGGTTAACAGAATAAAGCTGATGGGAAATACTTCTAATAGCCAAAACTAGTGGAGAACAAACTATAAGACCAAAATGCTAAAAAAAAATTTAAGGAAGTGTGATGAGTTTGATCATGATCCAAGCAATTAGCAGCAGATTTTCCTAAATTCCTACATTCAGCATGACCTTCCTTGTGTGTATGTACACACACACACACACACACACACACACACACTACATAGATAGACCTTAATTGTATGAGAATCATAAATCAATCCTTCCTTCAAATTAAAGTATAATCAGTGTAGCTAAAGATGGGGAAACGAGTGAAAGAGAGTTAAATGATGCAATTCAGTTTCACAAAGAATTATTGAGTGTCTTCTCAAGGCCAGGCTCTTGAGGAGGACTAAAGGGACACATAATCATAGTTTCCCATTTTAGTAATTTCTTTCCATTTGTGTTAAGAGGTCTCTGAGAATCAGACAAACAATTAAATGATAAATCACAGAGATTCCTTCTGAAAATAAGGGAAGAATGTTCAGAATCTGCAAGTGTGATGAGAGATGTATGTCCTGGATAGGCAACAGATTATAGGGTTGGTAGAGAGTCTGAGTGTGGGTGGACGGATAGGGACAGCTCAATAGACATTTAGAAGGGGGGAAAAATTTAGGCGAGAAATAAATTAGACCAGAAAGGGGCCTTTAGAAGTCACAGGCTTACCATCTAGATAGGTAAACTGTAAGCTCGGGTGGGTAATATGTGGCTTGCTTGCTAGACAGAACACCTATAAAAAAGGCAGCTAATGTAGCATCATACCAGCTCGCAAAGGTCAGGTTTCCTTAACTTTACCATCTGGCTCTTCCCTTTCTTCTTTTATTTACTTGTCAGCCTCTTTTTTGTTGTTCCTTTAAAAAAAAAAAATACAAGAGAATGCCCTTTCTTTGGGAGCTGGTACTGGTCTATATTGAAGTAGGAAACCAAAGAACTATCATCTAGAGGAGTGGTTCTCAAATTGGACATACAGCAGGACCACCTAAAGTTAGTTAATACACAGGTTGCTGGCTCCACACCCAGAATTTCTGATTCAGTGGACAGGCCAACTACTGAGTGGGTACGGGCTAAGGACTTGCCTTTCCAACAAATACTGTTGAGGCTACTGATTCTGGATCACAGTTTTGAGAACCACTGATCTGCTAAAAATTCAAAGGTCCACAGTCTGCAAACTGAAACCACAAGTGTAATCACTGATTAGAACAACTGCAATTTTTACACAAACTATTAGGAATATTCAGCCAGTACACATCTAGATGGCCATACCATGTTTTCCAGATGGCGTCTGTCTCAATTGTTCTATGCCCAGGCCAAATTAAATGTTTGAAATATGACCTGAACACTGTCCATGAAGGATCCTTACATTTCAAATTCTATTCCAAAATTACTCTTGCTGATCAGAAAACTGTAAAAATTTCAGGCTTAATCTCAATATTTCACTTTACAGTTGAGGAACTAGACCCCTTAGAGAAAGAAGAAATGGCAACCCTGTATTAGTTGTAGGCAACCCAACACTACCCAGTTCACATTAAGGAGGAAGAGAAAATGGATATCCTATGCCAGTATCACACTGTTGAACCCACTTACTATACAAAGGAGGAAACTAAAGCTCAAAAAGGTTAAACAGCTTGCCTGAGATCCAGCAACACTGAGTCAAGAGTAAGTTTTCTTGAAAGGAACAATGATTTTCGAATCCAGCACTGAGTGTGGGTGGACGGATAGGGACAGCTCAATAGACATTTAGAAGGGGGGAAAAATTTAGGCGAGAAATAAATTAGACCAGAAAGGGGCCTTTAGAAGTCACAGGCTTACCATCTAGATAGGTAAACTGTAAGCTCGGTGGGTAATATGTGGCTTGCTTGCTAGACAGAACACCTATAAAAAAGGCAGCTAATGTAGCATCATACCAGCTCGCAAAGGTCAGGTTTCCTTAACTTTACCATCTGGCTCTTCCCTTTCTTCTTTTATTTACTTGTCAGCCTCTTTTTTGTTGTTCCTTTAAAAAAAAAAAATACAAGAGAATGCCCTTTCTTTGGGAGCTGGTACTGGTCTATATTGAAGTAGGAAACCAAAGAACTATCATCTAGAGGAGTGGTTCTCAAATTGGACATACAGCAGGACCACCTAAAGTTAGTTAATACACAGGTTGCTGGCTCCACACCCAGAATTTCTGATTCAGTGGACAGGCCAACTACTGAGTGGGTACGGGCTAAGGACTTGCCTTTCCAACAAATACTGTTGAGGCTACTGATTCTGGATCACAGTTTTGAGAACCACTGATCTGCTAAAAATTCAAAGGTCCACAGTCTGCAAACTGAAACCACAAGTGTAATCACTGATTAGAACAACTGCAATTTTTACACAAACTATTAGGAATATTCAGCCAGTACACATCTAGATGGCCATACCATGTTTTCCAGATGGCGTCTGTCTCAATTGTTCTATGCCCAGGCCAAATTAAATGTTTGAAATATGACCTGAACACTGTCCATGAAGGATCCTTACATTTCAAATTCTATTCCAAAATTACTCTTGCTGATCAGAAAACTGTAAAAATTTCAGGCTTAATCTCAATATTTCACTTTACAGTTGAGGAACTAGACCCCTTAGAGAAAGAAGAAATGGCAACCCTGTATTAGTTGTAGGCAACCCAACACTACCCAGTTCACATTAAGGAGGAAGAGAAAATGGATATCCTATGCCAGTATCACACTGTTGAACCCACTTACTATACAAAGGAGGAAACTAAAGCTCAAAAAGGTTAAACAGCTTGCCTGAGATCCAGCAACACTGAGTCAAGAGTAAGTTTTCTTGAAAGGGAACAATGATTTTTCGACTCACATTCCACTGTCTCTATACTTAACCACTGAAGAGAATTATTTAAAACTGACTGTCCAAGTTTTTTTAGACTGGAAATTTCATCTCAGTGTTCTAACTTTTCTCCATAAATGCCTGCAGGAATATGAATCCTTTATCTTTGATGAGAAATACTCATTTTGGACAAACTACTATGTCCAAATCTGATTGTTGTCAAGTCATGTGGACTCTGGTGATTAAAAGTAGATCAGCTTGTGGGTGGTATAGGCTTACATTTTAGCCCCCTATAAACCAGGGGTGTACCAGTAGTCCCGGCAGGAAGGAGAACTAGCCAGCCAGTATCTGAGAGCACTTGTTCCATAAAGGCCTCTGGGAAACTATGAGTGACAAGAGACTGGGAAGAGAATTTCCATTTGTTTTCCTTTTTGAATGCACAAGGTTTGTATGGATTTAATTTGATCAAGTGAAAAGCCTATAAAGAGAAAGAGGTGAAATGAGGTTTCGCAATCTGTATTCTCCAGGGACTAATAACTGGCAGTGGCGACCAGGGTGGAAGTGGAAATGAGTAAGTTGGACAGGGATTTAACTCACACCCTGAAGGGAAGGGTCTGTATATAGGTTGTTTGTTCAAATAACAGTTTAGCCTTGGAGTTTAATACAAGGTATTCAAGTAAAATAAAAAGTAAACCCCATTCAGCAAGGCAGCAAGCTCAAGGAAGAATTTGGCTTTACGATGGAACACGTGAGAAGCTCTTTACAAAGGAACACATGAGAAGCTGGTGAGAGGAAGTAAGTTTGCACTGCACTCTTCCTCTCCAACAGAGGTGGACAACAATGGAATTTGTGGAAGTCAGTTCTAATGCTTGTGAACCCTTTTTTTGCTTCCAGCCACCTCTGATTATTGCCTCTTTCATCAGAGGAAGCACAGGAGAAAGAGTCATGCACCATAATCCACTTCTGGTTAAAACAATGAAATTTTAGAAAAAGGAGGGAGGCTTTCCAAATGAGGTTTGGGGATTATCTGTGGATTTTACTTTATTATTCTCTACCTCACCCTCAGTTTAATGGAAAAGTAACAGTTGGGTTTTATTCACTTATAAGAATATGTAAAATTCAGTCTCTACCTGCCATTTGTATCTCCATGAAGGGCATATAAACAGTGCAGATGGAAATGATATTGTTTAATTAGTTAATGTTCAACAGGGTGAACCAAAAATCAAAACATAAATATGCATTGTATAAACAGAGAAATTTAGAAATCCATGTTAACTGTATCTAGTTAATTTTTAACAGCTTCTTGGTATATTAGCTTTCTAGGTTGTACTCTATTCCTTTCCATATTACTCTATTGACAGGCAGCTGGTGCAGTAATAAAACTGCTATTCCCAGATCTGCCAAGGGCTCAGAGAGAGATGAGTACAAGACAGATATCTACCCACTCACCATTTAACGTGTACCGTTTCCTACTGAACATGCAGATGGCATGGCGGTCCCAGATTTCATTTGAGTTAATCTAATCCCTCCACTGCTCCCACTAGAAAGGAGGGCATTAGCAGCCATATGTCAACCAGATTTGTCAGATTATTCATTACAATTAATTGCTGTTCTCACTTAAGGCCTTTAAGGCTGTGAATTGCTCTGAATTCTATTGCAAACACAAAATTATGAGTAAAAGACTTTAGCCCTGTCATTCAAATTTCACGCTGACCTTTATCAGCTTTTGGCTTTTCCATGGGTGCTGGGCTGAAAGCTTTCTAATTGGTGCTCCATTTCTTCCTCACTACAGGTAAGCTGTCGGCCTAGGCAATAAGTATGACCAGAAAGACAAGAGGAAAAACTCTTAGGTCCCAGCAGACAGTATTTAACTGCCAACTAATAATACATTAGGAGGGTAATGAAACGAGTTAGATGTCATAATGACCCAGTATACTAATTAAGCCTCTAAATACTGCAGGTTTTTGAGACATTTTCTGTCTTAGAAAGGCTTATTTTTGGAACCCAATTTCTTTTTACATTGTTTCATTATTCAAACTCTTCTGTAAGTTATTATAGATGATCATTTGAAATTAATCAAATTAATACCTACACCTTGATATGAAGGGGAAGTCAGACTCCAGCAAGCTGGACTCTGTCAATGTTGTCATTTTAACGTCGTATCCTCTGACCAAGGAAAATTTGAGACTTCTCAGCCCTACACAAGTTGTTATTGGGTTTATTTTATTTACTGCTACTGGATACCATAATTCAAAGTTAAAACACTTTGTTGCACATGTTTCTTTGGTTTTCAAGGTGCTGTTGAATCTGTTTGGTTATGAATGTGTCCTCAACCAAAGTGATGGGGAGACACAATCAGTACTGTTTGATTAGATGATCATTAGAGGAATCTTGATGCCAAGAAGTGTCTGTCACTGAGATTATTAAACCACAGTGGGGCTGCCTTGATTAACACTTTGTTTGCAACTTCAGACCAGTGATTTTGGCAGATGTTTCACAAATCTTGACATGAAGCTTTTATTAAGGATCTTCCAAGCAGGAGAAGTTGACAGTTGAAACTTCTGCTCTGATTTCCTTGTTTGGATCTGAAGTCTTTATTTGTCAAATAACTTAAGGCAATAGCTGAGGTGGGGATGAAGTGGATGGGAGGAAATTAATAGTGTGGGGTTTCTTTTTCCCCCTGATTGTTACAGAGGTTACTGCTAAGAACCAAGAGCTATTCTAACCACTTCAGTGCTAGAATAATCATATAATAGATGAGTGATAGCATGAGGTTTGGCAATCTTCTCTAAAACAAGGATAAGAACCTTATATCACCTTAAAGCAAAATTTTTAAATAAAATAACAAATAACAATTATAGCACTTAAAGCATATCTGCATTTCAGTACACTGCTTGTTGTTCCTTTTAAAGAACATGGAGATTTTGAAATGGTAATGTAGGTCAACCAAAAAAAGGCCGAGGATATAGTCACTAGCTTATAAGACATAATTAATACATTTTCCCTCTAAATCGGGAAAAAAAGAGTATTTTCTTCCTCTGTCACATCAGCTTTTCTTCTGATGAAATTCCACCTTTGCTCAATTTTTTTAAAACCTTGACTATTATTTAAAGAAGTTTACACAAGATGACCACAATGTCATGGAAAGAGTTCTCTTTTTAATTTAAAATTTAAAGATACTATATAAAATATAAAACATTTATTTAAAGATATGTATGGTTACATCTTCACTTGATATAGATGAATGAAAAACATGTCCATGTCGGCAAATTAATATTTGCCCACTTTTCAAATGATAAAAAACTAATTTCTCTGTCAGAGCACAAATAGCTTTATCTTTAGACCTATTTTTTAAATTAATTTACTTATTTTAATTAGGGGATCACTACTTTACAATATTGTGATGGCTTCTGCCATACATCAACATGTACCATTGAAATATATTAGCATATATAAAATAGCTAGGCCTCTTTTTTTTTCATATGTCCTGGCACCTGTTCTGTCCAACCAATAGGATTTCCTGACTGAAATAAACTAAGGGACGCTGTGACTGGTTGAAAAAGCTCTGAAATCAGGTAATTATTAGATCAAGAAAAAGTCAGGCTCTGTATTGAAGCAAAAGAAGGACAACCACTAGATGAAAAAGGAAACAATGATGCAAAGGGTACATGAAGAGAGGCTCTACATTTCCAGCAACTTCAAGCAGCAATGGCAGAAACTGACTGCCAAGAGAAGTCTGAAACTGTGACCCCAGTTTTACCTTACAAAGGTAATATTCCAACCTTGATTCCTGCCACAAATAATCAAAACCAAATGACCTGGTCAGTCACATCGCCTAACTAAACCTCAATGACTTCATCCATATAAGTGAGAGTTGGAATAAGTCATTTCTTTTATTTCCTAAATTTGATACTAAAAGTTATGAAATGCTGAGGAAAATAAAAGTAGAAAACTTATCCAGAAGCCCAAATATCTTATATCAAAGAGAAAAAATTTTTACAAATTGTATTGGTCTCTTTTCACATCATTCGTGAGAATTACTGTGAGGTGAAATGAAAACAATAATGAAATCAGAAGTGCTTTTCTAAAGCATCTAAGCCCACTGCTTCCTCTCTGTAAGGGCGGTCCAAACTAGGCTACAGAATTCAGTTGTTTCTTTTAAAACCTTGACTATTATTTAAAGAAGTTTACACAAGATGACCACAATGTCATGGAAAGAGTTCTCTTTTAATTTAAAATTTAAAGATACTATATAAAATATAAAACATTTATTTAAAGATATGTATGGTTACATTTTTTGATATAGATGAATGAAAAACATGTCCATGTCGGCAAATTAATATTTGCCCACTTTTCAAATGATAAAAAACTAATTTCTCTGTCAGAGCACAAATAGCTTTATCTTTAGACCTATTTTTTAAATTAATTTACTTATTTTAATTAGGGGATCACTACTTTACAATATTGTGATGGCTTCTGCCATACATCAACATGTACCATTGAAATATATTAGCATATATAAAATAGCTAGGCCTCTTTTTTTTTCATATGTCCTGGCACCTGTTCTGTCCAACCAATAGGATTTCCTGACTGAAATAAACTAAGGGACGCTGTGACTGGTTGAAAAAGCTCTGAAATCAGGTAATTATTAGATCAAGAAAAAGTCAGGCTCTGTATTGAAGCAAAAGAAGGACAACCACTAGATGAAAAAGGAAACAATGATGCAAAGGGTACATGAAGAGAGGCTCTACATTTCCAGCAACTTCAAGCAGCAATGGCAGAAACTGACTGCCAAGAGAAGTCTGAAACTGTGACCCCAGTTTTACCTTACAAAGGTAATATTCCAACCTTGATTCCTGCCACAAATAATCAAAACCAAATGACCTGGTCAGTCACATCGCCTAACTAAACCTCAATGACTTCATCCATATAAGTGAGAGTTGGAATAAGTCATTTCTTTTATTTCCTAAATTTGATACTAAAAGTTATGAAATGCTGAGGAAAATAAAAGTAGAAAACTTATCCAGAAGCCCAAATATCTTATATCAAAGAGAAAAATTTTGACAAATTGTATTGGTCTCTTTTCACATCATTCGTGAGAATTACTGTGAGGTGAAATGAAAACAATAATGAAATCAGAAGTGCTTTTCTAAAGCATCTAAGCCCACTGCTTCCTCTCTGTAAGGGCGGTCCAAACTAGGCTACAGATATTTACAGTTTTTGTTGTGTTTGTTTGTTCTTTTAAAATTTTGTCTCTCCTGTTAGTGGTACAAACAACATCAATCACTTTTGATTTTAAGTTTTGTGATGAGAAAAACTACATATGTTTGGTTCTTAGTTATATATTCTCTGAAATTGGTATACTACCTAGTGCTTAATGGATATATAATAAATATTTGTTGAATGAACAGAATAAATGAATCATAATAATAAACATGAATGTATCTTTTTTTTTTCTAATCTGGTAAAAAATAAAATGGTGTCAAGTGGAGATCCTGTGAAATTATAATGCCCAGTATCTTACTGGAATAGTTCGAAATAGATTTATCTGATTTCCACTGAGTTTTCTTCATCCTGTTTTACTTCTGTTTTCTTAAATACATCTGACTTTGAACATAATTTGGGGAACTGAAAAAATCCATTCAACCAGGACTGAGTTCCTTAAAAATTTACCAATTGTATTTTTTGCTAGTTGAAAATAAAAATGTTTTAATATTTCAATAGTTATATGACTTCAAATATATAATAGCATATCCATAACTGAAAATATGTAATACATATCAAATATGGCAGAATTTCTAAGTGATAAAAAAAACTCACCTGCTTAGGTAAGTTTTTAATGTTTCAAATACATGCAAATGTTCAATTTTATTTTTCATTAATTTTAATAAAAAACTTATGACTTCCCTTAATCAAAACCAAATGACCTGGTCAGTCACATCGCCTAACTAAACCTCAATGACTTCATCCATATAAGTGAGAGTTGGAATAAGTCATTTCTTTTATTTCCTAAATTTGATACTAAAAGTTATGAAATGCTGAGGAAAATAAAAGTAGAAAACTTATCCAGAAGCCCAAATATCTTATATCAAAGAGAAAAATTTTGACAAATTGTATTGGTCTCTTTTCACATCATTCGTGAGAATTACTGTGAGGTGAAATGAAAACAATAATGAAATCAGAAGTGCTTTTCTAAAGCATCTAAGCCCACTGCTTCCTCTCTGTAAGGGCGGTCCAAACTAGGCTACAGATATTTACAGTTTTTGTTGTGTTTGTTTGTTCTTTTAAAATTTTGTCTCTCCTGTTAGTGGTACAAACAACATCAATCACTTTTGATTTTAAGTTTTGTGATGAGAAAAACTACATATGTTTGGTTCTTAGTTATATATTCTCTGAAATTGGTATACTACCTAGTGCTTAATGGATATATAATAAATATTTGTTGAATGAACAGAATAAATGAATCATAATAATAAACATGAATGTATCTTTTTTTTTTCTAATCTGGTAAAAAATAAAATGGTGTCAAGTGGAGATCCTGTGAAATTATAATGCCCAGTATCTTACTGGAATAGTTCGAAATAGATTTATCTGATTTCCACTGAGTTTTCTTCATCCTGTTTTACTTCTGTTTTCTTAAATACATCTGACTTTGAACATAATTTGGGGAACTGAAAAAATCCATTCAACCAGGACTGAGTTCCTTAAAAATTTACCAATTGTATTTTTTGCTAGTTGAAAATAAAAATGTTTTAATATTTCAATAGTTATATGACTTCAAATATATAATAGCATATCCATAACTGAAAATATGTAATACATATCAAATATGGCAGAATTTCTAAGTGATAAAAAAAACTCACCTGCTTAGGTAAGTTTTTAATGTTTCAAATACATGCAAATGTTCAATTTTATTCTTCATTAAATTTTATAAAACACTTAAGACTTCCCATAATCAAAGAACATCTCATTTAAAGTCACATCAGTTGAAAAATGTCCCAGTTAAAGTATTAATAGATAAGTTAACATACCACCATGAAAAGATTTCCTTCCTTAAAATAACACAAAACCAAAAACCAAACTCCTAGCTGATGAAACATTAACTAGCCCCTGCCAGAAGTAGAAATCAGCAATATTAAGGACCAAATTACAATATGCAACTTAGCCTTGCTATATGAAGTTGCCTTTTTTCTTCAACCATACTGGTTGTTAAAAGCAAGAATTAAGCAATATAGTTTTAAATTGCCTTAAACCAAAACTTTAAGTGTATGAGGTCTCAGTTCTTATCCCAGTTATTACATAACTATTATGCATTTCTACTTAAAAACAGGCCAAATATGTATAAATATGAAAAAAATCCTTATTCAAAAAAACATGAAAATTTTCCATTCTTTGGTGGGACACTTTGTTTGCATTTTGGCTTTCCTCTGTGCCATTTTGACACTATAAAAATTCTAAATGGAGAACATTATGGAAAATAGCCTCAGCATAATGTGACCAAAACATTTCTGCCAGAGAGAAAAGCAAGGAACATGGCAGAGCAGATCTGTGTAGGCAACTTAGATTTTGAAAAATGTAGTCATTCTCACTTACAGATCACAAGGATGAACATTTCATATCCTCTTTTCGGGTCTGAGCCAGTCTGTATAATCAACATACAATGCACAGATAATTGTGTATTTGTGTGTGTGTGTGTGTGTTCACTGTGTCTACTGGGAAGCAGATGGTGAGAGAGCTAGGAGATTTACTGGGCGCTAACAGTGTTGGAAACAACAGAAAAGTAAGTATGACAAAGGGGTTTTTTTTTTTTTAATTAAGCTATCGTCTAAGTAGTATTGGGGATAACCTGATGTATGATTTCTAACATCCAACAAGTAGCATATTAGTACAGAAAACAGACCTGAAACCAAACAAAAGTTCCAAGCAGACAGCTGTAAAAGTTGACTTTAGGAGGATTTTTGAAGACTAAAGGTTATGAAATGTCACATTATTAAAGAACTTCTTTCATTAAAAAAAAATGTGGTTAAAAAAATATAATGGGTAGTCTTCAAAGCCATGCTGAGGACTTTACTTGACTGAAGTGACAGAGGGCAGGGGCAGAGAATACTGACAACCCATGAAAAGGGACTCACATGAGCACAGAAATTTGGAGAGGGTCTCCTTCTTGTAGCTTAAGTTAATAACTGGAAGCAAGGAAACTTCTCAGAAAGTTTTTGCAAAGTTCCCTAACTAGAGAAGCAAGGAAACTTCTCAAAAAAGGGGTTTCTATATGAAGTTGCATTTTTTCTTCAACCATACTGGTTGTTAAAAGCAAGAATTAAGCAATATAGTTTTAAATTGCCTTAAACCAAAACTTTAAGTGTATGAGGTCTCAGTTCTTATCCCAGTTATTACATAACTATTATGCATTTCTACTTAAAAACAGGCCAAATATGTATAAATATGAAAAAAATCCTTATTCAAAAAAACATGAAAATTTTCCATTCTTTGGTGGGACACTTTGTTTGCATTTTGGCTTTCCTCTGTGCCATTTTGACACTATAAAAATTCTAAATGGAGAACATTATGGAAAATAGCCTCAGCATAATGTGACCAAAACATTTCTGCCAGAGAGAAAAGCAAGGAACATGGCAGAGCAGATCTGTGTAGGCAACTTAGATTTTGAAAAATGTAGTCATTCTCACTTACAGATCACAAGGATGAACATTTCATATCCTCTTTTCGGGTCTGAGCCAGTCTGTATAATCAACATACAATGCACAGATAATTGTGTATTTGTGTGTGTGTGTGTGTGTTCACTGTGTCTACTGGGAAGCAGATGGTGAGAGAGCTAGGAGATTTACTGGGCGCTAACAGTGTTGGAAACAACAGAAAAGTAAGTATGACAAAGGGGTTTTTTTTTTTTTAATTAAGCTATCGTCTAAGTAGTATTGGGGATAACCTGATGTATGATTTCTAACATCCAAAAAGTAGCATATTAGTACAGAAAACAGACCTGAAACCAAACAAAAGTTCCAAGCAGACAGCTGTAAAAGTTGACTTTAGGAGGATTTTTGAAGACTAAAGGTTATGAAATGTCACATTATTAAAGAACTTCTTTCATTAAAAAAAAATGTGGTTAAAAAAATATAATGGGTAGTCTTCAAAGCCATGCTGAGGACTTTACTTGACTGAAGTGACAGAGGGGCAGGGGCAGAGAATACTGACAACCCATGAAAAAGGGACTCACATGAGCACAGAAATTTGGAGAGGGTCTCCTTCTTGTAGCTTAAGTTAATAACTGGAAGCAAGGAAACTTCTCAGAAAGTTTTTGCAAAGTTCCCTTAAGAGGCTTGAATAAGAGTCAGGTTAGAAAGCAAGAAATATGAAGGCTTTTCAGAGCTGAAACGACAAGGACTGGCTACTGACTGGTTCTAAAGACATGTGGTGAGGGTGGGCTCTAGGAAGACTACTAGAGGTTAACAGCTCATTGTGCAGAATAGGCCTCTATTGGCAGAGCCTGACATCGCCCACTAGTTAAAACCTCATATTAATGCTCTGACTTGAGAATATGAAAGAACTTAGTTTGCTGCACAAGTATGGGGGGGCATAAAACATAAAGCTAAGGACCAAATTCTGGACCAAATTTCTTATTCAGGGGCAAGAGGAGTCTGACAAGCCCTTGAGGCAGCAGAAGAAAGTTCAAGCACAACCAAGATGTTTCATTTCACAGGAGACAAGAAGGAAAAATATCTCAAAAGGGAAATAAAAGGCAACACAGTCAAGATGCTCCAAGGGGAAAGAATGGTGAAGGTTTCACTTCACACCTGCCTCTCTGTGCCACTCCCAGCCTAGGAAGCTGCAACAGCTGTCCCCGATACATCCTCTATACAAACGAATGTGTGAGAGGAGAGAAAATAAAACAACAAAACCTGTCCTGAGATTTGTTTAGCTGAGAAACAGCGTGTCTTAAGCGTAGGAGGACTTCAAGGTCAGTTGTGTAAACTTTCATTTCACAGACAAAAAAATGTGAGGGTGAAACCAGACTATATGATTTGCTCAGGGCCCCAAAATCTCAGACCCCCTGGAACATACCTTAGTGCCACATCTCCACTGACACCAACCTAAGCTAGTTTCCTCCAGAAAGGTTAGAACCACAGGAAACATCACTGAATTTATGAGGAAAAATTCTGAGTCATTCTCTTTTGGGCATTTTTTCTAGATCTAAAGCCTTATTTTTCCTTAAAGTAGGCTTATCCTTAGTAAAGACTATCTCCTTTCCCATCATCATTCGTGTCCAGGTTTTATTTCTGTTTTGCTTGTTTTATAGTCCACAGGTAAAAATGAACATTGGAAATAATATTTTCCTTTAAAAAAAAAAAGCTGAAGGCCTGTACTATCATAAGTGAAGAAAACAGCTCTAGTCATTGCTCTGTGAGAAAAGGGGATCCTTCAGGGGTGCCGTGTGATGGTCGGGAGGGGTGGTAAGGGGATACATATGACTAATCAAAAAAAATATGAAGGCTTTTCAGAGCTGAAACGACAAGGACTGGCTACTGACTGGTTCTAAAGACATGTGGTGAGGGTGGGCTCTAGGAAGACTACTAGAGGTTAACAGCTCATTGTGCAGAATAGGCCTCTATTGGCAGAGCCTGACATCGCCCACTAGTTAAAACCTCATATTAATGCTCTGACTTGAGAATATGAAAGAACTTAGTTTGCTGCACAAGTATGGGGGGGCATAAAACATAAAGCTAAGGACCAAATTCTGGACCAAATTTCTTATTCAGGGGCAAGAGGAGTCTGACAAGCCCTTGAGGCAGCAGAAGAAAGTTCAAGCACAACCAAGATGTTTCATTTCACAGGAGACAAGAAGGAAAAATATCTCAAAAGGGAAATAAAAGGCAACACAGTCAAGATGCTCCAAGGGGAAAGAATGGTGAAGGTTTCACTTCACACCTGCCTCTCTGTGCCACTCCCAGCCTAGGAAGCTGCAACAGCTGTCCCCGATACATCCTCTATACAAACGAATGTGTGAGAGGAGAGAAAATAAAACAACAAAACCTGTCCTGAGATTTGTTTAGCTGAGAAACAGCGTGTCTTAAGCGTAGGAGGACTTCAAGGTCAGTTGTGTAAACTTTCATTTCACAGACAAAAAAATGTGAGGGTGAAACCAGACTATATGATTTGCTCAGGGCCCCAAAATCTCAGACCCCCTGGAACATACCTTAGTGCCACATCTCCACTGACACCAACCTAAGCTAGTTTCCTCCAGAAAGGTTAGAACCACAGGAAACATCACTGAATTTATGAGGAAAAATTCTGAGTCATTCTCTTTTGGGCATTTTTTCTAGATCTAAAGCCTTATTTTTCCTTAAAGTAGGCTTATCCTTAGTAAAGACTATCTCCTTTCCCATCATCATTCGTGTCCAGGTTTTATTTCTGTTTTGCTTGTTTTATAGTCCACAGGTAAAAATGAACATTGGAAATAATATTTTCCTTTAAAAAAAAAAAGCTGAAGGCCTGTACTATCATAAGTGAAGAAAACAGCTCTAGTCATTGCTCTGTGAGAAAAGGGGATCCTTCAGGGGTGCCGTGTGATGGTCGGGAGGGGTGGTAAGGGGGGGATACACATATGACTAATCTGGGAACATACATATCTGTAAACAACAAAACTCTGTAAAAGTTAAAAGCAAAATAAAGGTTTAAAAAAAAAAAAGCTAGATAGATAAGAAAAAGTATCAGGAAATAGAAAATGGGGCAGTGAGTATCCATCAGAAACATCTGACACAGAACTAGCTGAACTGTGAGAAGTGAAACATGGTTTGGCAGTAAACAACAAAATTTTACAGTTATTATCCTTCAGTTAAAAAAAAAAAAAAGAAAAAAAGAAGTGTGAAGGAAGACAGGGAAAAGAGCATCCTTAAGGGATCACCATCTTCTCCTGTTTCATGAAGGAAAAAATACAAGAAGCTGATTGAGAAGATCAGGTGGTCACAGTATCCCAGGCAGTGAGGAGGGAAGGCTCTGTACTCAGGACGGTGGAGATGATCTCCGGAGAAAACGGCTGGATGGAAGCTGGAAGCAGTCTGCATGTGAGTTGGCGGGAAAATACAGCATGCAAACACTTACGCTTCTACAATTTACCAGGTTGTAATTAATTTGGAGAGCAGCTGTTTTGTGAAAACCAGGTGATATTATCTCTTATAGACCAAGGGTTTGTGTTCCATCAAAAAGTGTTTGTTAAAGCTCTAGCCATTGTTGTGGCTGTATCTGGAGATGTGAGCATTAAGGAAGTAATAAAAGTTCAAAGTGCTCCTAAGAAAGGGGCCCTGGCGGGGCCTTCAGGCCTTCAGCAACCTGTGCCAGTTCACGGCATTATGCAAAATCTCAGACCCCTGCAAGCACGACCCTGGCACCTTCACCCACACCCCGAGGCCTGTCATGTCCAGTATCTATGGTATCAGAAGGTCGGCCTCAAGCGAGCACACTTACCTGCCCTCCCCAGGCTCATCATAGGCGCGGAGACGCCCCTCCCCGGTCAGCTCTTGGCACAGCCACCTCAACTAGGACGCCATGCACAAACTCCTATCAGTTCTCCAGGGTGGGCCACGCATCCTGCCGCTCTGCACCAGCGCCTACACCACTGGCTCAGTGCTGCTCAACCTAAGCCTCCTGAACTGGAGTGACACGGTGGAAGCCAGGCAGAGGACAGTCCCCACAACTCAATCTGCGCTTTGCACCTCTGGCTTGAGGCGGCCTTTCTGAGGCTGCGCATGCGCCCACCCCCACTCAGTCCCCTAGACGTGCAATTCTGACGTCTCGGCGTAAGCCCCTCCTTCATAGCCCAGCATTTTGTTCTGGAGAAACGCGCGGGGGCTTGGCCGATGGGCTTGGAGCAGTGCATCCCTGTGAGCCGTGATGCTGCATCTTGTTCCGGACCAGGACCTCTTGGCCGGCTGGACTGCTGAGGTCTGTGCATTTTGTAATTACTATTGGTCTATCTCAGTTTTTTCAAACCTGATGCAACTTGAGAGTGTCTGCTTCACCACCATGTGGACACGTGTTAAGGCAAACAGGAAGATTGCCGGAGGGAAACAGTGAGTACTTAACAATTCTCTGAATGAAAGAAAGGGTTTACAGCCTTTGAAAGGAAAAAAAAAAAAACAGAACGGGATCCTTACCTTATAGGGTTAGTGTCCTTACAAGAAGAGACTCTATTTTCTTGCCGACACAAAGAGGTCATGTGAGCACAGTAAGAAAGCTGTAACCCATGGGGCGAGCTCTCACCAGACTCCTTTGTCAACCCTGCCAACGCCTTGATCTTGGGAGTTTATGTCTTGAAAACCGTGAGAAAACAAACATACATTGTTTTAAGCCATTTAGTCTGTAGTATTTCATTATTCCAGCCCTAAGTGATTAACAGTTCCCTCTCCCCAAAGTGAGATACCTGATGTACCTATCTTATTGGCTAATGTGAGGATGAACTGAAATATATAATGTACATAAAGCACTTGGTATGTACTAAGTAGTCAATAAATATTAATTAAAAATAATAAAGGAACAAGGTTATTTCCCTATCATGGTTATGAATAAAATAAATCACCATGAGCTCTAAAATAAATATGATGTAACTTTTGGCATTTCTAGTTTTAATCCCATTGGACAAAACTCTGAATTTATAAATTAATATCTAGTGATATTTTAGAGCACTCAGAGATTGAAAGTTCCAAAGATCATTGAATTTGGACACTTTGATCATATCAGAGTGAGATGCTTTAATTCTTGCTCTTGTTGTCTGCTGTTGTTTTTCAGTTGCTAAATCATGTCTGACTAATTGTGACTCCATGGAGTCTTTGCGAGGCTTGCCTGTCCTTCACTATCTCCCAGAGTTTGCTCAGATTCATGTCCACTGAATTGGTGATGCCGTCCATCCATTTCATCCTCTGTCACCCACCTTCTCATCTTGCCTTCAGTCTTTTCCAGCATCAGGGTCTTTTTCAAAGAGTTGGCTCTTTGCATTAGATGGCCAAAGTTTTGGAACTTCAGCTTCAGCATCAGTCCATCCAGTGAATATTTCAGGGTTGATTTCCTTTAGGATTGACTGGTTTGATCTCCTTGTTGTCCAAGGAACTCTCAAGAGTCTTCTCCAGTACCACAGTTCAAAAGCATCACAATTATTGCTCTTACTTAAACAAATTCTAACAGTCTCAGACCACGAGACAGTCCTCATGATATTGTCATACCACAGTGAAGCCTGCAAATCTATGGGCCTAGTATGTGATATAATTTGGACATTTCCCTATCTTTTTCATGTATTTATTTGATAAGTAGCTATGCTTATGACTTGTGGTCATTTAAAAATATATATCACCTTTAGTAAATTTCATTTTCTAATCTTCAGATTAAAAACGAAACTCTGAATCTGGTTGCTTTTGTACAGCTATCTTGTTATCCTGGAATTGTCGCAAATGATGTGCACTTTAAAGGGTATGGATGCACTTTAACAGTTCCCTCTCCCAAAGTGAGATACCTGATGTACCTATCTTATTGGCTAATGTGAGGATGAACTGAAATATATAATGTACATAAAGCACTTGGTATGTACTAAGTAGTCAATAAATATTAATTAAAAATAATAAAGGAACAAGGTTATTTCCCTATCATGGTTATGAATAAAATAAATCACCATGAGCTCTAAAATAAATATGATGTAACTTTTGGCATTTCTAGTTTTAATCCCATTGGACAAAACTCTGAATTTATAAATTAATATCTAGTGATATTTTAGAGCACTCAGAGATTGAAAGTTCCAAAGATCATTGAATTTGGACACTTTGATCATATCAGAGTGAGATGCTTTAATTCTTGCTCTTGTTGTCTGCTGTTGTTTTTCAGTTGCTAAATCATGTCTGACTAATTGTGACTCCATGGAGTCTTTGCGAGGCTTGCCTGTCCTTCACTATCTCCCAGAGTTTGCTCAGATTCATGTCCACTGAATTGGTGATGCCGTCCATCCATTTCATCCTCTGTCACCCACCTTCTCATCTTGCCTTCAGTCTTTTCCAGCATCAGGGTCTTTTTCAAAGAGTTGGCTCTTTGCATTAGATGGCCAAAGTTTTGGAACTTCAGCTTCAGCATCAGTCCATCCAGTGAATATTTCAGGGTTGATTTCCTTTAGGATTGACTGGTTTGATCTCCTTGTTGTCCAAGGAACTCTCAAGAGTCTTCTCCAGTACCACAGTTCAAAAGCATCACAATTATTGCTCTTACTTAAACAAATTCTAACAGTCTCAGACCACGAGACAGTCCTCATGATATTGTCATACCACAGTGAAGCCTGCAAATCTATGGGCCTAGTATGTGATATAATTTGGACATTTCCCTATCTTTTTCATGTATTTATTTGATAAGTAGCTATGCTTATGACTTGTGGTCATTTAAAAATATATATCACCTTTAGTAAATTTCATTTTCTAATCTTCAGATTAAAAACGAAACTCTGAATCTGGTTGCTTTTGTACAGCTATCTTGTTATCCTGGAATTGTCGCAAATGATGTGCACTTTAAAGGGTATGGATGCACTTTAATGTTCTTTCTTCCCACATATCCTAGTCAGAGGAGTTTTATTATAAGGCTAATGAAAACTCAGCACCCTTTAGTTACAAGGCCCCAAAAATATGAGGTTTGTATTTGTAATTCTGCATTACATCACTTAAGAGGGCCTTCCAGTTATATACAATTTCCCAAACCAGGATCATGCCTTGCCATTGCTACATCTTGATCTCTCAAAACCTCTAATATTTAAAGTCATGTATAAAATTTAAAAGCCATTCCAGTCTAAAAGAAATCAAGCTATGGAGAGTAGTCTGTAGCAAAATAGCTCTGTATATAGCTCTCAGCCTCCAGATTGAACTGAAACAGGTATTTCTGTACATATTGATAAGCCCTAAGTTTATTTGAGTACCAGGAGTCTTTTATCAAAAGCAGTTTTATGTAGTGGAGCTTCTCTAGCCAAAGATAGTCAAGAATAGGTTGCTCACTGACTACCATTCACCCCAGACACTGAAGTACCTCTGCAGAACTGGATAGATTCTCTCCCTACAGCAGTTTATAGACCACTAATCTAGATAGGAGTACACAGTAGGAACATAATTGGAGACAGAGAATATATGGCCCAGGTGATTGATTTTTTTTTTTTTTTTTTTTGCAGTGTGTAAGTGCTTTATTGTAGAGAAGTTCACCAAGTAAGACTGTAAGACAGTCAACCATCCCTACAAAACAAACAACCATCTCTTTCATGGGGTAGATACATTTATTCCTAGAGTCATGCAAGGTGAATTTTCAAGGCTTTCTTTTCAGTTGATTCTCAGGTCTCTTAGGATAAAACATGAATAATTTCTTTCAGAGACATTTGTATTATAAATGATCAAAGTTTCATGTTGGTGACTATAAGTATAGGAAATACAGAGAAACATAATTCATGTTTTAGCAGGTGAATTATTTTTTTCCTATGGGACTCTAAAAACCTGTGTCTTTTAAAAGATCTTGAATCCCTAACAAATACATGAAAAGATGCTCAACTGCTCATTATTAGAGAAATGCTAATCAAAACTGCAATGAGATATCACTTCATACCAGTCAGAATGGCGATCATTAAAATGTCTACAAACGATAAATGCTGGAGAGAGTGTGGAGAAAAAGGAACACTTTTGCACTGTTGGTGGGAATATAAATTGATATAGCCACTATTGAAGACAGTATGGAGATTCCTTAAGAGGCTAGAAAAATAAAACCATCCATTTGTATAATTTCACTCAAAGAGGGCCTTCCAGTTATATACAATTTCCCAAACCAGGATCATGCCTTGCCATTGCTACATCTTGATCTCTCAAAACCTCTAATATTTAAAGTCATGTATAAAATTTAAAAGCCATTCCAGTCTAAAAGAAATCAAGCTATGGAGAGTAGTCTGTAGCAAAATAGCTCTGTATATAGCTCTCAGCCTCCAGATTGAACTGAAACAGGTATTTCTGTACATATTGATAAGCCCTAAGTTTATTTGAGTACCAGGAGTCTTTTATCAAAAGCAGTTTTATGTAGTGGAGCTTCTCTAGCCAAAGATAGTCAAGAATAGGTTGCTCACTGACTACCATTCACCCCAGACACTGAAGTACCTCTGCAGAACTGGATAGATTCTCTCCCTACAGCAGTTTATAGACCACTAATCTAGATAGGAGTACACAGTAGGAACATAATTGGAGACAGAGAATATATGGCCCAGGTGATTGATTTTTTTTTTTTTTTTTTTTGCAGTGTGTAAGTGCTTTATTGTAGAGAAGTTCACCAAGTAAGACTGTAAGACAGTCAACCATCCCTACAAAACAAACAACCATCTCTTTCATGGGGTAGATACATTTATTCCTAGAGTCATGCAAGGTGAATTTTCAAGGCTTTCTTTTCAGTTGATTCTCAGGTCTCTTAGGATAAAACATGAATAATTTCTTTCAGAGACATTTGTATTATAAATGATCAAAGTTTCATGTTGGTGACTATAAGTATAGGAAATACAGAGAAACATAATTCATGTTTTAGCAGGTGAATTATTTTTTTCCTATGGGACTCTAAAAACCTGTGTCTTTTAAAAGATCTTGAATCCCTAACAAATACATGAAAAGATGCTCAACTGCTCATTATTAGAGAAATGCTAATCAAAACTGCAATGAGATATCACTTCATACCAGTCAGAATGGCGATCATTAAAATGTCTACAAACGATAAATGCTGGAGAGAGTGTGGAGAAAAAGGAACACTTTTGCACTGTTGGTGGGAATATAAATTGATATAGCCACTATTGAAGACAGTATGGAGATTCCTTAAGAGGCTAGAAATAAAACCATCATATGATACAGCAATCCCACTACTAGACATATACCCTGAGGAAACCAAACTTGAAAAAGATACATGTAGCCCGGTGTTCATTACAGCACTGTTTACAATAGCTCGAACATGGAAGCAGCCTTGATGATCGTCAACAAATGAACGAATAAATAAAAAGTAAATGTTAAAAATAAATAAAAGTCCTTGAATCCAAGTTCAAAACACTCAAGAAAATACCTTCCATGCCCCTCATATTGTAGGGAGACAAACCAGTGAAGGTTTTTGCAGCTTTGGCCAAGCCAGGAGAGAAACATCTTGAAAGTAAAAGAACTAAGACAAAAACAAGCTGATTCAATTCACGTGGGCTCATTAACTGGAGTCATCTTGGTTAGCAACAGGTGGGAGATCTGCTATGGACTTTGGGACACCAGGTCAGTGCACATTAGAACGCCGTGAGTGCATGCAGGACAAACTCCTTAACTTCCTGCAGGTCGAATTGCCCAGCCCCCCCCCCCAGCTGCCACACGCCCTTTCCATTCTTGAGTCATGATGGTAATTATTGATCAGGGCTGTGACTGACTCCCAGCCTGTGTTAATATCATTCCCTGCAAACATCTGGATGCTTAAGCTCTCAATAAAAGCGGACTGATGAGTGTGTTCAAGGCCTTCACGCAGGAGGTCCTGAGTACCCCTGCATCATCCCCATCCTTTCTCACTATGTATATGTATTTCTTAATATCTCATCACACCCACTATTTTCTATAGAGCTTTGAATAAAAGTTTAAAGGCAGAGAAACATAATTCATGTTTTAGCAGGTGAATTATTTTTTCCTATGGGACTCTAAAACCCGTGTCTTTTAAAAGATCTTGAATCCCTAACAAATACATGAAAAGATGCTCAACTGCTCATTATTAGAGAAATGCTAATCAAAACTGCAATGAGATATCACTTCATACCAGTCAGAATGGCGATCATTAAAATGTCTACAAACGATAAATGCTGGAGAGAGTGTGGAGAAAAAGGAACACTTTTGCACTGTTGGTGGGAATATAAATTGATATAGCCACTATTGAAGACAGTATGGAGATTCCTTAAGAGGCTAGAAATAAAACCATCATATGATACAGCAATCCCACTACTAGACATATACCCTGAGGAAACCAAACTTGAAAAAGATACATGTAGCCCGGTGTTCATTACAGCACTGTTTACAATAGCTCGAACATGGAAGCAGCCTTGATGATCGTCAACAAATGAACGAATAAATAAAAAGTAAATGTTAAAAATAAATAAAAGTCCTTGAATCCAAGTTCAAAACACTCAAGAAAATACCTTCCATGCCCCTCATATTGTAGGGAGACAAACCAGTGAAGGTTTTTGCAGCTTTGGCCAAGCCAGGAGAGAAACATCTTGAAAGTAAAAGAACTAAGACAAAAACAAGCTGATTCAATTCACGTGGGCTCATTAACTGGAGTCATCTTGGTTAGCAACAGGTGGGAGATCTGCTATGGACTTTGGGACACCAGGTCAGTGCACATTAGAACGCCGTGAGTGCATGCAGGACAAACTCCTTAACTTCCTGCAGGTCGAATTGCCCAGCCCCCACCCCCAGCTGCAACACGCCCTTTCCATTCTTGAGTCATGATGGTAATTATTGATCAGGGCTGTGACTGACTCCCAGCCTGTGTTAATATCATTCCCTGCAAACATCTGGATGCTTAAGCTCTCAATAAAAGCGGACTGATGAGTGTGTTCAAGGCCTTCACGCAGGAGGTCCTGAGTACCCCTGCATCATCCCCATCCTTTCTCACTATGTATATGTATTTCTTAATATCTCATCACACCCACTATTTTCTATGCACCCGGCTGACATGCTGCATCATCATATCACTAAGACTTTCTTCTAATTATATTTTAAATTTCACTCACCTTGCAAATATTTGTGATCTAAATGAATTAGATTTCAAAGGTATCTACTTGGGTCTAGCTCTTCTAAATATCCAATGAGTTTAATTTTCTTTAGGAAACACTACATTGTTCACATTGTTCTCTGTTTTATGTATAGAATGCACATCATTAATTCTTTAATCATGTCATTTGTTACCTTGTTTAATTCTTGGTAGTCTTAACCTTCGATCATTCCTCCATTCATTCAGTAAAAATGTATCGTATGTATCTGTCTATCTAATTCTGTATGAGAAACTAGGAGTACAAAGAGAATTAGAACTTGTTCTCAAAAGAACTAGGTTCTAGAGGTCATGCTGGTTGATTCATCTCTGGAGTCTTCTAATGTACCTAGGTATTTAATAAATGTATTCTATTGCCTTTGGAGTAATCATCTAAGCAAGATGCATTGCATTTGGTAAAAATTTATTTCCATGAATGCTCAGAAATAGGTCCTGTATTTCATTTTCTAATCATTTGTTTCTTTTATATGTGTGTTGTTAAACTAATATCTAGGATAAGTTATTTCATTTGTACAGATTTAGCTGCTACCATTGCTAGATATGTTTCTATTCATGAGTTTACTTAGAAATGACACATACTTATTCTATACTCTATAAATTCCTAACTAGAACACCAGAATCCTATACAGTAAGTCACCTGCATACAAACTATCAAGTTAGAAACTTTCAAAAAAACGTGTGTTCCATCAACATTAGGCATTAGTGAAATTTCAGCGCGCCCTCTGTCTCTCCAATCCTGACAGTCCTTTAGTTCTACCATCTCCTACTTCATCTCTTCTTGCCTGAGTAAGAGTCAGTAACTCTTCTTGCCTGTTCACTCAATGTCAGCCTGTATATTCTGGCTGTTGTACTGTACTACTGTACTTTTCAAGGTACTATACTGTACTTGAAAATTTTAAGTGTTTTCTTGAATTTTTGTGTTTGTTTTTCATGTATTATTTGTGTGAAAGGTATTATAAAACCTATTACAATAAAATACTCTAGAGTCAATTGTGTTATTCGGGTACCTTTGTTGGACTTAGGAACAAATTAGACTTACAAATGTACTCTCAGAATGGAACTCGTCTATATGTTGAGGACTTACTGTAGTTACGGGGAAATGCTGATAGTGAATTAGTAGAATGTCTTCTAAGCAAGAATTAGGAATAATGTATTTGGGGGATCCTGCTTGTGCTATTGTGAATTAAAATAGGAATTAATTCTTTAATCATGTCATTTGTTACCTTGTTTAATTCTTGGTAGTCTTAACCTTCGATCATTCCTCCATTCATTCAGTAAAAATGTATCGTATGTATCTGTCTATCTAATTCTGTATGAGAAACTAGGAGTACAAAGAGAATTAGAACTTGTTCTCAAAAGAACTAGGTTCTAGAGGTCATGCTGGTTGATTCATCTCTGGAGTCTTCTAATGTACCTAGGTATTTAATAAATGTATTCTATTGCCTTTGGAGTAATCATCTAAGCAAGATGCATTGCATTTGGTAAAAATTTATTTCCATGAATGCTCAGAAATAGGTCCTGTATTTCATTTTCTAATCATTTGTTTCTTTTATATGTGTGTTGTTAAACTAATATCTAGGATAAGTTATTTCATTTGTACAGATTTAGCTGCTACCATTGCTAGATATGTTTCTATTCATGAGTTTACTTAGAAATGACACATACTTATTCTATACTCTATAAATTCCTAACTAGAACACCAGAATCCTATACAGTAAGTCACCTGCATACAAACTATCAAGTTAGAAACTTTCAAAAAAACGTGTGTTCCATCAACATTAGGCATTAGTGAAATTTCAGCGCGCCCTCTGTCTCTCCAATCCTGACAGTCCTTTAGTTCTACCATCTCCTACTTCATCTCTTCTTGCCTGAGTAAGAGTCAGTAACTCTTCTTGCCTGTTCACTCAATGTCAGCCTGTATATTCTGGCTGTTGTACTGTACTACTGTACTTTTCAAGGTACTATACTGTACTTGAAAATTTTAAGTGTTTTCTTGAATTTTTGTGTTTGTTTTTCATGTATTATTTGTGTGAAAGGTATTATAAAACCTATTACAATAAAATACTCTAGAGTCAATTGTGTTATTCGGGTACCTTTGTTGGACTTAGGAACAAATTAGACTTACAAATGTACTCTCAGAATGGAACTCGTCTATATGTTGAGGACTTACTGTAGTTACGGGGAAATGCTGATAGTGAATTAGTAGAATGTCTTCTAAGCAAGAATTAGGAATAATGTATTTGGGGGATCCTGCTTGTGCTATTGTGAATTAATTCAAACAATGTGAGACCCCGGGTTCTGAATGTCTCGTTAGTTTCCTTTCTTCCCCATTAACATTTTGCATCACAGATTATACCTCCAAAGGGGATTCCATCTGGTAACTGGAGCCTCTCATCCATTAACCTCTTATGCTTTCTTTTATTTAGAGTGTTATTGAGTTCAGCAATTTTTTAGCCAGCCAAGCCCAGCGGTGATCTATTACTAGCTTCTTTGCCAGACTAGAAGGGAAGAAGATAGTAGAGGAGCCTTATTCATCTGTTTTGAAAACGGCTGGTCTGAGGAGAATACCCACTTTCTATTTCTTAGACTTGCTGGCCCCCACTTTTACTTTCATCAGCCTGCAGTTCATAGACTTTTTGATGTACCCGAGCGCAGCCTGTTGTGGTTACCAGTGACTGATATTATTAAATATACAAAATCATTTTACCAGATGATAAAAGAAGCTACAGTGTCTAAAAATGTCATATATCTAGCGTGTTGTATAAACAGCCTAAATCCCTATACATTTTATAACTTCAGCAGTCTAAAGGTTAAAGCCTGTCAGTTGAATTTCACGACTTCCAGGAAGAGATGGGGAAGTAGCCCCAACTCCTCATTGTGTACCAGTGATCAAACATCTCCTCATTACACTTCAATATTGTTGCCTCTAAAGGTCACCATTGCTGAACATAATCACACAAAATCAAAACCGCAAACTTTATATATCATGGAGGTAGTAAATAGCTGGGAGGTTTATTTTCTGGTGCCTGAACAACATTCTGAAGCCATTTATAAATTCCTGGCAACTGTGGCAGGAACCAAACATATTTGCAATGCTTGACAATCACTTCAATTAAATCAATTTCATATAAAAAATGTTTTTCTATCATTTCAGGTACAAAACACAACTCCGACTCATAAACTAGAAAACATCTTTTTAATTGGTCTGTTTAAAATGAATTTTTCCTTCTCTTCCTGTAAAAACAAATTTGATAATTATTTGAAAATCACCTTCAGGATGGAATAGATAAAAATTGAACTCAAAGGGAAGTCATGAAGTTCATTTAGTAAAATCCTGGTATGCCCAATAAGTCGCAGATGTTCCTTACTTTTTCTGTGTGTTGATTCTGCTGTGTATTTGGGCCATCTGCCACCTTGTAGGATCTATAGCCTAGCTTTATCCATGCCCCCATGAGCTCTTCCCATGATTACT
This sequence comes from Tragulus kanchil, assembly GCA_022376925.1. Classification (NCBI taxonomy): domain Eukaryota; kingdom Metazoa; phylum Chordata; class Mammalia; order Artiodactyla; family Tragulidae; genus Tragulus; species Tragulus kanchil. The sequence goes on along the minus strand of JAIOJX010000026.1, from coordinate 248,818,932 downwards.
GTACCAGCCTGACTGCTTCCACTCTTACTCTCCTGCATTCCTTCTCTGTTCTGGAGTCAGCATTATCTTTTGAACATATAGCTCATATCACTTCATTTCTAAAGGAAGGAAACCCTTCAGTGGCTTCTGGTTACATGGAAAATAAAATTCAGATTCCTACCTTGGTCTACAAAGCCCTGAATAAACTGACCCCTGCTTATCATTCTGATCTCAACTCCCACCATTCTTTTTTCCCTTTCTCAACTCCAGCAACATTGAACTCATATGTGTTGAACATGCCAAGTAATTTGTGCCTAGAGATCAGCACTTGTATTATTCACTGTAGGTGAGCATCCTGTCTCCAAACCTTATCATGGTCATATCTTTGTTTTCTTTTTTTCCCCCCTGTCTCCTCTAGAATACTCTCTCAGAAAATCTGTTTCTACCCATCCAAACTGACTACCTTCCCCTCCTGCAGAAGAGATTCTATCCTGAATCCCTTCACTGTTTTGTTCAGTGGAACTTACAATCTGAATGTATAGTCCGTCTTGTTCAGATCATTTGTTTGCAAGTTTGTTTTCAGTCTCTGCCTTTACTAGTAAACAAATTGTGCTTAGTCTATCTTATTCAGTGGCATGTAGTAGAAACTCAATAATAATTTATGTAAGTATAAATGTATGATAAAGTCCTGGAGTATTTTTCTTGTTAAAATTGTCTTTATGCCATTAGAAAAAAGTTTGCAGACAGACTTAATTGAGAAAGAAATAACATAACAGTTTGACATGCATAGATGTGGCAAGAATGTAAAGTATACCTTTATAGGCTTGCACTATTTTACATATCCATTGATAATTTTTGTTACTGTAGCATGGCGAATTCAGTGTGATATTTTTCAGAAAGATATTTTTTGAAAATCACCTTCAGGATGGAATAGATAAAAATTGAACTCAAAGGGAAGTCATGAAGTTCATTTAGTAAAATCCTGGTATGCCCAATAAGTCGCAGATGTTCCTTACTTTTTCTGTGTGTTGATTCTGCTGTGTATTTGGGCCATCTGCCACCTTGTAGGATCTATAGCCTAGCTTTATCCATGCCCCCATGAGCTCTTCCCATGATTACTGTACCAGCCTGACTGCTTCCACTCTTACTCTCCTGCATTCCTTCTCTGTTCTGGAGTCAGCATTATCTTTTGAACATATAGCTCATATCACTTCATTTCTAAAGGAAGGAAACCCTTCAGTGGCTTCTGGTTACATGGAAAATAAAATTCAGATTCCTACCTTGGTCTACAAAGCCCTGAATAAACTGACCCCTGCTTATCATTCTGATCTCAACTCCCACCATTCTTTTTCCTTACTCAACTCCAGCAACATTGAACTCATATGTGTTGAACATGCCAAGTAATTTGTGCCTAGAGATCAGCACTTGTATTATTCACTGTAGGTGAGCATCCTGTCTCCAAACCTTATCATGGTCATATCTTTGTTTTCTTTTTTTCCCCCCTGTCTCCTCTAGAATACTCTCTCAGAAAATCTGTTTCTACCCATCCAAACTGACTACCTTCCCCTCCTGCAGAAGAGATTCTATCCTGAATCCCTTCACTGTTTTGTTCAGTGGAACTTACAATCTGAATGTATAGTCCGTCTTGTTCAGATCATTTGTTTGCAAGTTTGTTTTCAGTCTCTGCCTTTACTAGTAAACAAATTGTGCTTAGTCTATCTTATTCAGTGGCATGTAGTAGAAACTCAATAATAATTTATGTAAGTATAAATGTATGATAAAGTCCTGGAGTATTTTTCTTGTTAAAATTGTCTTTATGCCATTAGAAAAAAGTTTGCAGACAGACTTAATTGAGAAAGAAATAACATAACAGTTTGACATGCATAGATGTGGCAAGAATGTAAAGTATACCTTTATAGGCTTGCACTATTTTACATATCCATTGATAATTTTTGTTACTGTAGCATGGCAAATTCAATGTGATATTTTTCAGAAAGTATGATTTTTTTTACCATTTCATAATGAAAAGTGATTTTTAGTTAGATTCCTAATTTCTAATATAGTTTTTACTTTAAAAAGATGATAAAATGTTTATCTTCCAGCATGCAGCAACTGCCATGTAGTATTTTTTAAAATGCCTCCCTCATATTTAAATCACATCATTCAGTACTGCAGGCTCAAGAGGCCGACTGGTGATAAAGTATTGTCCTTTGTTCTGATTTCTTGCCTTCATGGTGACTGGAACATTAAGATGCCCACTTAAGAATTCAGAAGAGAACAATCCAAAAAGGAAATTAGGGATTCCCCTTTTCTATAGCATCAAAAAGATGAAAATACTTAAGAATATACTTAACCAAGGAAGTGAAAGACCTATACATTGAAAACTGCAAAACATTGCTGAAAAAAATCGAGAATACAAATAAATGGGAAGACCTTCTATGCTCATGGGTTAATAGTTACTGTTGTTAAAATATGCATACTGTCAGAGTGGTCTACAGATTGAATATAGTCCCTATCAAAACCATAATGGCATTTTTTGCAGAAATAGGAAAAAATCTAAAATCTATTAGGGACCTTGAATAGCCAAACAATCTGGAAAAAGAACAAAGTTAGAAGCCTCATACTTACTGATTTGAAAACATTACAAAGCAATGATAGTCAAGATGGTGTGGTATTGGCATAAAGACATTGTATATAGACCAATGGAACAGAATAGAGAGCCCAGAAATAAACCCTTGTATATATAGTCAAATGCTTTTTGATAAGGATGCCAAAACTTAGGGAAAGGACAATCTTTTCAACAAATGACAACTATCCTGAATCCCTTCACTGTTTTGTTCAGTGGAACTTACAATCTGAATGTATAGTCCGTCTTGTTCAGATCATTTGTTTGCAAGTTTGTTTTCAGTCTCTGCCTTTACTAGTAAACAAATTGTGCTTAGTCTATCTTATTCAGTGGCATGTAGTAGAAACTCAATAATAATTTATGTAAGTATAAATGTATGATAAAGTCCTGGAGTATTTTTCTTGTTAAAATTGTCTTTATGCCATTAGAAAAAAGTTTGCAGACAGACTTAATTGAGAAAGAAATAACATAACAGTTTGACATGCATAGATGTGGCAAGAATGTAAAGTATACCTTTATAGGCTTGCACTATTTTACATATCCATTGATAATTTTTGTTACTGTAGCATGGCAAATTCAATGTGATATTTTTCAGAAAGTATGATTTTTTTTACCATTTCATAATGAAAAGTGATTTTTAGTTAGATTCCTAATTTCTAATATAGTTTTTACTTTAAAAAGATGATAAAATGTTTATCTTCCAGCATGCAGCAACTGCCATGTAGTATTTTTTAAAATGCCTCCCTCATATTTAAATCACATCATTCAGTACTGCAGGCTCAAGAGGCCGACTGGTGATAAAGTATTGTCCTTTGTTCTGATTTCTTGCCTTCATGGTGACTGGAACATTAAGATGCCCACTTAAGAATTCAGAAGAGAACAATCCAAAAAGGAAATTAGGGATTCCCCTTTTCTATAGCATCAAAAAGATGAAAATACTTAAGAATATACTTAACCAAGGAAGTGAAAGACCTATACATTGAAAACTGCAAAACATTGCTGAAAAAAATCGAGAATACAAATAAATGGGAAGACCTTCTATGCTCATGGGTTAATAGTTACTGTTGTTAAAATATGCATACTGTCAGAGTGGTCTACAGATTGAATATAGTCCCTATCAAAACCATAATGGCATTTTTTGCAGAAATAGGAAAAAATCTAAAATCTATTAGGGACCTTGAATAGCCAAACAATCTGGAAAAAGAACAAAGTTAGAAGCCTCATACTTACTGATTTGAAAACATTACAAAGCAATGATAGTCAAGATGGTGTGGTATTGGCATAAAGACATTGTATATAGACCAATGGAACAGAATAGAGAGCCCAGAAATAAACCCTTGTATATATAGTCAAATGCTTTTTGATAAGGATGCCAAAACTTAGGGAAAGGACAATCTTTTCAACAAATGACGTTGGCAGAACTGGCTATCCAAATACAAAAGAATGACTATGGACCCATATCTTATATCCCAAAATTAACTCAGTGGATTAAAGATCTAAATGTGAGACATAAAACTATAAAACTCCTAAAGAAAATAGAGGAGAAAAGATCCAGGACATTGGAATCGGCAATGATTTTTTCGGATGTGACACCAAAAGTGCAGGCAATAAAAACAAAAATAGACAAACAAGACTACATCAAACTTAAAATTCCTGCACATCCTGGAAATAGCCAAGAGAGTGAAAAGACAACTTTAGAATGAGAGAAAATATTTGCAGATCACCAGAAAATCAATATCTAGTGTATACAAGGAATTTCTACAACTCAACAACATTAACAACAAACTCGGATTGAAAAACAGGCAAAGACTTGAAGTTTCTCCAAGAAAGATACACAGATAACCAACAAGCATATGAGAACATGGTTAACATAGGTAATCAAAAGGGAAAGGCAAATTAAAGCCACAATGAGATAATCACTTCACATCCACTAGGATGGCCACTATCAAAAGAACAGAAAATAACACTTGTTGGTAAAAATGTGAAGAAGCTAGAATGCTTGTACACAGTTGCTGGGAATGTAAAATGGTTCATTTATTACAGCATGTTTATAAATGGTTCATTTATAAACAGCATGGTATTTCTTTAAAAAATTAAAAATGGAATTAGCATATTATCTTTTCATCCCACTTCTGGGTATATATCCAAAAAAATTCAAGGTAGGACTCGAAAGGTATGTGTACACTCATGTTCATCACAGCATTATTGACAGTAGCCAAAATGTAAGCAACTCAAATATCCATCAACAGATGAACAGCTAAAGAAAATGTACTGCATACACTGGAATATTATGAAACCTTTAAAAAAGGAACCCGATTACATGCTACAGCATGGATGAACCTCAAGAACATTAGTGCCAAATGAAATAAACCACTTAACAAGAGGACAAATATGGTATGATTCCACAAAGTAATTAAAGCAGTCAAGATGATAGACACAGAAAAGAGAAAGTTAGTTGCCATGGGCGAAGAGGAGTTACTGTTTAATAGGTATAGAATTTCAATTTTGCAAGCACTCTAGAGAACTGTTGCACCACAGTGTGGATATATTTAATACTACTGGCCTGTACACTTAGAAACAGTTAAGATGATAAATGTAATGTGTTTATTTTTACCACAATAGAAAAAGAATTCAGAGTAGAGCTTCTAGTGTTATTTCCTATAGCTAACAGAATTAAGCCTATTTCATGAAGTCATTATTTCAATTTAATTTTCTGCACTCTGTTATTGATAAAAAGTTAGATAAAAATCAACTGAGAGCCACTGAAAAAACTTTTGTTAAGGCAATCTATGCAATAAAAATGACAAGGACACAAAGATGGAAAAAATAAAAGGTAAAAATGATCCCCACATTAAAATCTCACTTCCACAACCATATCTACTGATTAATCTGTGAATTTATGTGTTATAATGTGTCAACACTTAATGTCAGTGGCAGAAATAAGGGTGACTATCTGGCTCAGATGGTAAAGAATCTGCCTGCACTGTGGAAGACCGTGGTTTGATCCCTAGGACAGGAGAATCCCATTGAGAAAGGAATAGTTACCCATTTCAGTACTCTAGTCTGGAGAATTCCTTGGACCAAGGAACTTGGTAGGCTACAGTCCATGGGGTCACAAAGGGTTGGACATGACTGAGCAACTTAACGTACATCTAGCAATTTCACGAAAAAAAAAATGAACTGAATAAATCAAATATTTCTTTACATTTTATATTTCATATCATATGCTTCAATTCCACTTGTTTATGATTAATTCCCAAGTATATTCACAAAGACTTCAGAAAACTGTTATTGTGGGAAATCAACTAAGTTTTTGTCAGCATATGCAAAACAATTGCCAATTCTATCCTTTTGATTCTAAGATTAGATTTAATTTCCACTTAAGAGAAGTCTAAAAAACTGTTTTTCTAAGTACAACCTGGTTGTTATTTCATATTTCTTAGAAAATACGTGTTGTAGTTGTTGAAATCTTTACTGGCTGTAGATCCACAGCTGGGTGTGCCATACTCTGTTCCAAAGAACTTTTTTTTTTTTTAAATTTTGGCCTCTTTTATTGGTCTTTCATCCATTTATTTTCATCCATCTTAATTTGTTGACCTGTGAGGGCCTCTCGTCACAACGGCCTCTCCCGCTGCAGAGCACCGACTTTGGGCACATGTGCTCCAGAGCTCTGACTCTGTAATTGGACACATCTCTCCGGCCGCTTCGCGGCATGTGGGATCTTCCCGTGCCAGGGAGTGAACCGGTGCCACTTGCACTGCAAAGCGGACTCTTTACCCACTGGACCACCAGGGAAGCCCTCGAAGAACTTTTGCTTCCCTTGATTTTTCCGTCATCTCTTGGCCTCACATTGCCAACAGTGATTCACATCCAAACTTTCTGTGCGACAGGAACTCTCTGTGAGCAGTGGGGCTGGCACGCTTCTCAGTCTTTGGTATCAGGCATAGTATCCAGGGCATGTGCCTTTTGCTGCTCCTTAGGCAGGCCTCTCAACACAGGGTTGGAAGAGAATTAAAAGATGATTTTGTATAACTTTTGACTTAATGCACTGAATCTGTTCAACCTAATGACTTAATGCTGAACCATTACAGTTCCCACTGCTGCTGAACATGGAGTAAAATAAGGGTGACTATCTGGCTCAGATGGTAAAGAACCCCACTGCGGAAGACCGTGGTTTGATCCCTAGGACAGGAGAATCCCATTGAGAAAGGAATAGTTACCCATTTCAGTACTCTAGTCTGGAGAATTCCTTGGACCAAGGAACTTGGTAGGCTACAGTCCATGGGGTCACAAAGGGTTGGACATGACTGAGCAACTTAACGTACATCTAGCAATTTCACGAAAAAAAAAAATGAACTGAATAAATCAAATATTTCTTTACATTTTATATTTCATATCATATGCTTCAATTCCACTTGTTTATGATTAATTCCCAAGTATATTCACAAAGACTTCAGAAAACTGTTATTGTGGGAAATCAACTAAGTTTTTGTCAGCATATGCAAAACAATTGCCAATTCTATCCTTTTGATTCTAAGATTAGATTTAATTTCCACTTAAGAGAAGTCTAAAAAACTGTTTTTCTAAGTACAACCTGGTTGTTATTTCATATTTCTTAGAAAATACGTGTTGTAGTTGTTGAAATCTTTACTGGCTGTAGATCCACAGCTGGGTGTGCCATACTCTGTTCCAAAGAACTTTTTTTTTTTTTTTTTTTAAATTTTGGCCTCTTTTATTGGTCTTTCATCCATTTATTTTCATCCATCTTAATTTGTTGACCTGTGAGGGCCTCTCGTCACAACGGCCTCTCCCGCTGCAGAGCACCGACTTTGGGCACATGTGCTCCAGAGCTCTGACTCTGTAATTGGACACATCTCTCCGGCCGCTTCGCGGCATGTGGGATCTTCCCGTGCCAGGGAGTGAACCGGTGCCACTTGCACTGCAAAGCGGACTCTTTACCCACTGGACCACCAGGGAAGCCCTCGAAGAACTTTTGCTTCCCTTGATTTTTCCGTCATCTCTTGGCCTCACATTGCCAACAGTGATTCACATCCAAACTTTCTGTGCGACAGGAACTCTCTGTGAGCAGTGGGGCTGGCACGCTTCTCAGTCTTTGGTATCAGGCATAGTATCCAGGGCATGTGCCTTTTGCTGCTCCTTAGGCAGGCCTCTCAACACAGGGTTGAAAGAGAATTACAGATAGAGACAGATGATTGGTTTCGTATAACTTTTGACTTAATGCACTGAATCTGTTCAACCTAATGACTTAATGCTGAACCATTACAGTTCCCACTGCTGCTGAACATTATTTCATGGAGTTATGTAGTTTTATGTTTCTTCTCTTATTTATGTTTGTTTGGGGAATTTGTGAAATGCTTTTTGATCTGCAATAAGATGAGGGTTTTTTATACTGCAAAATAATGGGACTACATGCTGCATGAACTACCTTATCCTTTGTTCATTTTGCCCATTTTATTATACCCATTGGTAGCCAATAAATATGTCAACATGCTCTCACGTGAAACCTGTCAGACCTGTGAAGCATGACTCCCCATCATTGGATAGAAGTCTGAAAACAAATTTATCCATGAAAAGAAATGAATGATAGGTTAAAGTATTTAAATCAGCCGGGAAATGGTAGCAACAATTTTCTTAAATGGCCATATTTAAACAAAGAACACTCTTTTTCTACTTTGAAATTATTAAGAAGTCTCAGTCTGAAAGGAAATCTGCAGAGTAAGTGCTACTAGCAGCAAAGTAAATCAGCTGCTACCATCACCTTCCAGGGTTTAAAGTCCGATTACCTCCATTTTATCATCTCTTTAAATCACTAAAAAACAATGACACATTAACATCAGTAGTCACAAGCTGCACCATTTGATACAGTAGCCACTAATTACATATTTAAATTTAATTTTAAATTAAAATTCAAGTTAATTTTTAATTAAACTTACCCTAACCACATTTCAATCACCAGCATGTGGCTGGTGGCTACCATATTGGACAGTGTAGATAGAAAATATTTCCTTCATCACAGAAAACTCAATTGCATAGCACTCTCAAGTATCGTGTATACACGTTTGCCATAATTTTTAGCCTTGAAAAATGTGCTCCACAGTCAAATTGCTAAATGCCACTTGTCTCAACCCGCACCTGTCCAATTTTACAAAGAATTTTAAGAAATCTCTAATTTGAGGTAAATAACTAGTGAGTGGCTGCCTTGTGAAACATAAGAGCCACTTTCAGGGTTTAAGAATTCCCAAATATCCTTTAGAAAAGATCTAATAATCCCTTTTAGACAATTGTTAGATACTCTTGTCTTTGTTTTTCTGAATTTCAATGAATTTAGGGATTAAGCAGTAAACCTGTTTTCCTATTAAATATTCAAAGAACCTTAAACATTACTAAAATCTTTAGTAGTAAGAAATTGAAACATAATGCTCCATTCAATTATGGCCATATCTTAATTTTTTGAGTGTAAGGTCCTTTCTCAATCTGAAAAGCACCTCTTAAACAATAATCCATCCTCTTTATTACATGCAGAAACCCTTTCTTTCATCAGAGGAGTAAGTGGATTTGTATCAATCCTAAATGAAATGGTCGGGGTGGAGGACTGGTGATTGGAAAAGAGATGATTTTAATTCAGGGACAATGGAAGAATAAGAAGGGTGATAAGGCATTCTGATCATAGAATAAAGCTATTTCTCCTCAAGACATATTCATAGCTGTGGTGCCCAACCCACTGCTATGCCTCCTTCTACTCTAAGGCTTACACAGCCCCACACTTATAAAGTGTGCTGTGCTTAGTTGCTCAGTCATGTCCGACTCTGTGTGACCCATGGATGGTAACCCTCCAGGCTCTGCTGTCCACGGGGATTCTCCAGGCAAGAATACTGGAATGGGTTGCCATGCTATCCTCCAGGGAATCTTCCAGACCCAGGGGGTTTAACCCAGCTCTGCCACACTGCATACACATTTCAAGTAGTCACAAGCTGCACCATTTGATACATATTTTTTTTTTTGTAATTTTTAATTAAACTTACCCTAACCACATTTCAATCACCAGCATGTGGCTGGTGGCTACCATATTGGACAGTGTAGATAGAAAATATTTCCTTCATCACAGAAAACTCAATTGCATAGCACTCTCAAGTATCGTGTATACACGTTTGCCATAATTTTTAGCCTTGAAAAATGTGCTCCACAGTCAAATTGCTAAATGCCACTTGTCTCAACCCGCACCTGTCCAATTTTACAAAGAATTTTAAGAAATCTCTAATTTGAGGTAAATAACTAGTGAGTGGCTGCCTTGTGAAACATAAGAGCCACTTTCAGGGTTTAAGAATTCCCAAATATCCTTTAGAAAAGATCTAATAATCCCTTTTAGACAATTGTTAGATACTCTTGTCTTTGTTTTTCTGAATTTCAATGAATTTAGGGATTAAGCAGTAAACCTGTTTTCCTATTAAATATTCAAAGAACCTTAAACATTACTAAAATCTTTAGTAGTAAGAAATTGAAACATAATGCTCCATTCAATTATGGCCATATCTTAATTTTTTGAGTGTAAGGTCCTTTCTCAATCTGAAAAGCACCTCTTAAACAATAATCCATCCTCTTTATTACATGCAGAAACCCTTTCTTTCATCAGAGGAGTAAGTGGATTTGTATCAATCCTAAATGAAATGGTCGGGGTGGAGGACTGGTGATTGGAAAAGAGATGATTTTAATTCAGGGACAATGGAAGAATAAGAAGGGTGATAAGGCATTCTGATCATAGAATAAAGCTATTTCTCCTCAAGACATATTCATAGCTGTGGTGCCCAACCCACTGCTATGCCTCCTTCTACTCTAAGGCTTACACAGCCCCACACTTATAAAGTGTGCTGTGCTTAGTTGCTCAGTCATGTCCGACTCTGTGTGACCCATGGATGGTAACCCTCCAGGCTCTGCTGTCCACGGGGATTCTCCAGGCAAGAATACTGGAATGGGTTGCCATGCTATCCTCCAGGGAATCTTCCAGACCCAGGGGTTGAACCCAGCTCTGCCACACTGCAGGCAGATTCTTTACCATTTGAGCTACCAGGGGTCATGGGAATCTTAACTCCCAGTCTCAGTGTGGCCAGATATTTAAGTGCAAATCACTATGTTTGAGGGAGGCTGTAAAATTCTATGTGATTCAGTGATAAAGAATCCACCTGCCAATACAGGAGATGGATGTTTGATCCCTGGGTGGGGAAGTTCCTCTGGAGAAGAAAATGGCAACCCACTTCATTGTTCTTGCCTGGGAAGTCCCAGAGGGGACAGAGGGGACAGGCAGGCTACAGTCCATGTGGTCACAAAGAGTCAGAAATGACATAGTGATTTAGCAACAGCATCTATGAATGAGTGACTTATCTACTGCAGAAAGCATGAGTCACAGCAAAGAAGAGAGGAAGACTCTACTCAGGACCATGTGCACACATAGGATAGTCCATAGCCTTTAGCTCTTGTCTTAGAAAATACCCAACAGTGGCCCTTAAGTGAAAAGTGGTTTTTAAAGAATCTAATTTTAAAGATGTGGCAATTTTGACTTTGACTTGGATAGTTTTATAACATAGTTTGTGTATTTTGCCATAGTTTTTTTCGGATGTTTGTGTATTTTGCTACTGCTTAGCAATTTTTTAACTTCTCATTAGGACTGTGAGGTATGGTATAGTCACAGGCATTTGGATCAAAACCTTGATCCCTGCCACTTAATGGCTTGGGAATCTTCAGTAAATTTCTCAACCTCCTTTGAAACTCAGCTTTCTCCTCTGGAAAAGGTGAGCTTTTTAACCTCAAATGAGGCCCATGAACAGTAAATCAAATTGTATATGTTGAAAATGCAATCTATACAATTTATACTAAAAAGAAGTTAATTTTTTCAGTTGTTTGCTCAATACTTCATTGTGGTAGATTGCAAGAGCTACTATTTTTAATCACTGTTTATCATCTATCTAGCACTTGCTAAGTTATTTACATATATTAAGTTTATTTATTATATACACTTTTTGATGAGAAAACTGAGGCAGAGTAAGACTCAGTACTATGCCTGCACAGAACTTACCCAAAACAGAGGTTTATATGTTGAAACCTGGAGTATGAACCTAACTTTCTAGTTCCGAAGCCACAGTTTATGCAACTTCACAATAGATGGAAATACAGTATTTGGTTTAGCCAACCTGTTATGAAAATCTCAGGAAAGTGTCCAGTATTGGCAATTAGCATTCCCTTCTGGTGAATCAAAGGGAGCTTGACTAGACACTGAAGGCAGAAGTATGTCCATTAATACCTGTTTTTTCACCAGTTTGCACATTGTCTTTTTGAGGTTCTGCAGTTGGCTCTCACTGAATGATTGTGTTTTCTAGTTGCAAAGTTGTGTCCGACTCTTTACAACTCCATGTTTTGTAGCCCACCAGGCTCCTCTGGCCATGGGGTTTTCCAAGCAAGAATACTGGAATGGGTTGCCATTTCCTTCTCCAGGGGATCTTCCCAACCCAGGGATGGAATCCATGTCTCCTGCATTGGCAGGCAGATTCTTTAACCACTGAGTCACCGGGAAAGCCCTAAATATCTCTGTAGCTGACATAAAAATGTTTTGCACTGCTGTTTCTGGAATGATTACTGAAACACACAAATATATGTAGTGTCTTATTCTTCCAAAATATGGAATTTTCTCTGAGGATTGTTTAAAAAATTAAATGTTAAATAATGAAGAATATATATGTGTATATATATACACATACATAAAAACACACATGCACACACATATGTATTTCCATCATATGGTCATGCATTTTAATTCTTTAACAAGTATGGAGAGAAACAGAATAATTTTCATTTTAGTTAACAATATACTCATTTTAAATTTTTTGGAAGTTTCTGATTTGTTTCCATATCAGCAGTTTCTTTTTTGTTTGTTTGTTTCCTAAAGAAGTATTGAGTTGGTAGTAAATCCACAACAAAATTAAAATCTGACCACTACCTACCATAATTCTCATTCTGCAACATGAAGACTCAAAGGAGATGAAACACTCAAGGTTAATAAGATTATCACCATTCTTTCTCTCTCTCTCTCTTTTTTTTATGTTTATCTAAATCTGTGCCTCCCAGTCTTTCTTCACTAAGCAAAAGATTGTAATCATTGCTAAAGTCTCAGGTTTTTGCTTCTCTGCTCAAAAATGAAATCAGTGGTGTGTAGCTGAATGCATTCCACATAGCAATAGCATATCATTAGCATATCAGTGACAGCAACAAAAAATACATGACAACAAAAACATTGCATACAAATGAAGATATGTAAGAGTTTTCTACAAAGGAGAAACTGGTTCCTCATTACCTTTGGAATGCGTCTTTACCTTATAGTCTGCAGAGCCAAAGCTTTGAAAACTTGAAAATTCTGGGAAATAAATAGGAAACTCTGAGAAATGCAGATACCATCCCTACAAAGTCACTATTGTATTCTCAAGCATATCCTAATCTTCAATTGCTCCAAACTTCATCATCTGTCTGACCACAGATAACACTTGTCTTTTTAGAGCATCTCACAAGGAACTCTCAATGGAGCCTGCAGAGTTTGTCTTTTAGTAAGCACTTGCTACAGTCCTACCTATTAGGATTTTATTTTTCTATTTCCATATTAAGATACAAGAAAATTATTTTAGTGAGGTATAATAGGATAGGTTAATACTAAAAATAAAAACATATATAAATAAACACATACAATAATATCAAAATAAACATATAAAATAAAGATAAATATGTTTGCATATTTGCATATACATAAATACACATGTGTACCTCTCATCCCCTAATAGACAAAGAAACAAATGTTCTTTGTCGCCAGGATGTTGTCTTGTACGTGGTGATTCACTTAACAATAATCTTTCCATCTTCTGGTGCCTCTTCGCCTAGAGTCTTACCATCATCTACATCCAGGAGGCAGAAAAGATCATGGAAGATCCCTCAGGGGAGATTTTATGGACCTTAATGGGAGATACATTCACATTCCATGGTCCACACGTATCTGCAAATCAGCCTGGGAAACGTATACTGACTGTGCGTCCAGGAAGAAGAGGAAACAGATTTTGGTGAAGAGCTAGCAATATCTACCATATCAGAATTCTGTGTATCCTGTCTGGCATAAATTATCACAGTTCTTTTCTAGCTTTTTCTCCAGCATAGGAAGTTACACTTTTCTCAGTGGAAGACACTCGACAGAAAAATTAAATGTGACTCATGCAGTTTACTACTCCTGTAGAACCATTGCAAGTCATTCTGCCTTTCTGTGGTTTGATCTCCATACAACCTTCAGAATTTTAAATGTTATATTTTCAGTGACTTTAAAAATCTCACTTTATACAGGATTTATTTTAGAAATAACATTAGATTGCAAGTTGGAATCTGTTTTTGAAAAATGTAAGACTCATCTGTCTGTACTTCTGACCAATAAACAAGGACTGAGAAAATATTGATCAAATCACTGAAAAGCCATCAAACAAAAGCCATTCTCCAAAAGATGTACACAGTTCATGGCAAACCTTTAACCTGCAACTAAATGCATCTTTAAAAATTAAAAGTGTTTTCTAGGTGTGAGCATCATCCATTTTAATCAGCACACAGAGGGAATTTTTATGAAGTCAGAATGCTTTTGTACTAGTACATTCCCCTTTAATTAGACTTTATTTCTGAATCTATGGCATGTGCTCTAAAAATTCTAAACTATTCATAAAATATATTTGAAGAACAGATTGAGGTTTCATTATTTATAACTCAGTCAAGATACCAAACTGGGTAGATTGTAAACCTGCTGATAAAGTAGCTTTTCTTCATCACTCTTTGAATTGTTGCTACTCAAGTTTCTAATTTATGTGCAAATTTAATTTGCCTAATGCATATAGTAAGCTCTTTTCTTTTTCTGTTTTTTAAGCAGTTTCCTATACAGTGTGGTTTAAAGCACCTTCTCTGCATCTTCTGAGAAAGGCAATTGTAGCAAATAGATTTATTTATTTTCTTTGTTTTTCGCGTTGCTTTCTTGTAGGTCCACCCAGAGACTGGAGTGATTTCCTTTCATGAATTGAATATTCATCTAAAAACAAAGTCTCCTATGCCCTGGTCTGATTTAACTCCACTGAGAAACAAATGCAGAACTGCTTTTGTGGCATGTGTTAAGAGCACTGATACCAAGGCATCAGGATTCTGTTTCCGATATTGTTTCCAGTCTTCTCAGATAGATGATTTGCCCTTGGGTCCATTAACATTATTAAAAGGAATACATAATCCCTTCAGTGTAAATTCAACCTTCACTCTACTGGGCACTATCTGAAAAACTGGGAATCAAATACAAACTTGTTCTTGTTCTAGGGGAGTGAACAGTTTAGCAGATAAAATGGGTGTGTTGACAAATCACTCATACTTATGCCAATGGTTATCAACCTCTCAGTGTTCTAGGAATAAGTCCAAATACTAGAGTCACTTTTTTGCCCAAGTCACTGAGAAAATATTGATCAAATCACTGAAAAGCCATCAAACAAAAGCCATTCTCCAAAAGATGTACACAGTTCATGGCAAACCTTTAACCTGCAACTAAATGCATCTTTAAAAATTAAAAGTGTTTTCTAGGTGTGAGCATCATCCATTTTAATCAGCACACAGAGGAATTTTTATGAAGTCAGAATGCTTTTGTACTAGTACATTCCCCTTTAATTAGACTTTATTTCTGAATCTATGGCATGTGCTCTAAAAATTCTAAACTATTCATAAAATATATTTGAAGAACAGATTGAGGTTTCATTATTTATAACTCAGTCAAGATACCAAACTGGGTAGATTGTAAACCTGCTGATAAAGTAGCTTTTCTTCATCACTCTTTGAATTGTTGCTACTCAAGTTTCTAATTTATGTGCAAATTTAATTTGCCTAATGCATATAGTAAGCTCTTTTCTTTTTCTGTTTTTTAAGCAGTTTCCTATACAGTGTGGTTTAAAGCACCTTCTCTGCATCTTCTGAGAAAGGCAATTGTAGCAAATAGATTTATTTATTTTCTTTGTTTTTCGCGTTGCTTTCTTGTAGGTCCACCCAGAGACTGGAGTGATTTCCTTTCATGAATTGAATATTCATCTAAAAACAAAGTCTCCTATGCCCTGGTCTGATTTAACTCCACTGAGAAACAAATGCAGAACTGCTTTTGTGGCATGTGTTAAGAGCACTGATACCAAGGCATCAGGATTCTGTTTCCGATATTGTTTCCAGTCTTCTCAGATAGATGATTTGCCCTTGGGTCCATTAACATTATTAAAAGGAATACATAATCCCTTCAGTGTAAATTCAACCTTCACTCTACTGGGCACTATCTGAAAAACTGGGAATCAAATACAAACTTGTTCTTGTTCTAGGGGAGTGAACAGTTTAGCAGATAAAATGGGTGTGTTGACAAATCACTCATACTTATGCCAATGGTTATCAACCTCTCAGTGTTCTAGGAATAAGTTCAAATTCTAGAGTCACTGATAGAATATGTGAAAAGATTTAAAGACTCAAAATATATCAAAAATAATTTTCAAAATTGTCATTCCTACTGAATAACAATTTTGTAGGACTCTAGGTGGGCTTCCATGGTGGTTCAGTGGTAAAGAATCTGCCTTCAATACAGCAGCCACAGGTGATGGGTTTGATCCCTGAGTAGGAAAGATCTCCTGGAAGAGGGTATGGCAACCCACTCCAGTATTTTTGCCTGGAGAATCATGTGGACAGAGAAGCCTGGTGGGCTACATTCCTTAGGGTTGCAGAGGTAGACATGATTAAAGCAACTTAGCACACATGCACACAAGACTCTAGGCATTATTTGATTCTTTATTTGCTTGGTAACTATAGCATTCTGTTGCTGTTTAAATAGACTGCCCTGACCATATTCTCTTACATATTCACTAGAAGAAGTTAGCGTACATTCCAGTAAACATGGAAGTCTTTCGTAAGACTGAGCCACCTACCCACCAAAAAAACGTGCCCTGGAAGGTGATGACCACGACAAATACACTTTCAGTATGTTTGGATCATTGTAAATTCAGGGATCATTTTATCACAGCCACCTTAACTACTCTAATAATAGAACAATATAACCCATAATCCCTGTAATTTGCTACTTTACTCATTCCTGCTCTAACAAGCAAGCAAGAAAGTGCTAAAGGTTGATAACAAATAGGCTAAATAATATTTACAAAATAGTGTCTTCTCTACCTGATCATTAAGAGCCATTTTCATAAAAAAAATCCACATACTTCTTCACACTTGCTTAATAATAACCTCCTCAGCTGTAGGCTTGTTCATTTGAAGTCCTTGACCCTCTAACCATCCCGCGCTGTCCTTCAAGGCTGTCCTGTGCGGGGCTATAATGTTATCATAGTCCACGCAGGACAGTTTCATCATTAAACTAAGCTGATTGGTTTTTCTTTTTTCAGTAAACTTTTTGAGGGCCTAGGATTTATTTGAGGGAGAGGTTGCAGTACCGCCTGAATATGTGTAATGTGTCTGAGGAGTCTCTTCTCTCAATTTACTTGTGCTTTGGGGTCTTTCTTTAGCTGCTGGTGGAGCCATGGCCCAGGGGCATGAGCCGGCCCAAAGGCAGTTTTACTAAACTGGACTCAAACCATCATCCAAAGGAAGTTAATTTATCCTTCCTGGAATAAACATTCCCAAATAAGATTTTTCTTTACTATAGTTCTGAGTTTATCTCCATCCATCTATTTACTGAATGCCTTATTCTCTGCAAAATATATTTTACAATATTATTTTGACTAACTATTTTGTAAACTGACTAGTAAAAGAAATGAGGTAGTAGTCATATATTAATATATTTTACTACATATAACATATACCTCATTGTCCAGAGAAGATGGCTGTATAAAATGTTACCCCCAGAGCCATGGAGGGTAACATTGTGTATTTATTCTATGTACAGTTCTCAGAAAGAATATAGAACAGCCAGTTAAATTTAAACATCAGATAAAAAATAGTTTTTTAGTGTAAGTATACAATAAATGTTGCATAGGACAAGATTATATCAAGAAGAATTATTTGTTTATGTGAAAGTCAGGTTTAATTTTGAATCCTATACTTTTAATTGCTAATTCTGGCAACTCTAGTTCCATAAGATGTGCTTTACATTTTGTGCCATCAACAAATAGATGACATCACATTACCAGGGTTCATGAGCCCCCAACCAGCGGGTAGAAGTAGGAGCAGCACTGATTACATCAGATAGTACACTAGAAAACAGTTGTTTTCCCATAGCTTTGTTGCTGCTAGTGTAGAAGATGTAGTTACCAAGGAAGGAATGTTTCCACCAGAATGCTTAATAATGGTTACATTGAGCTGAAAACTGAGGGTCGTCATGCTGCAAACAAGCTGCTGTGCATCCTGGTGCTCAAGTTATATATGACTGTGTAATAAATCACCCCCAAATCAGTGACTTGAAGAAATGACAATATCCAGTTTGCTCAGAAGTTTACGATTGGTCAATCTCAGTGGAGGCATTTTGTTTCTATTCCACTCAGAGATGTTCCAAGTCTTGGGGTAGAGGGGTGGAATCAACTGAAATCTCAGTCACTCATATGTCAGGTGGTTGACACTGCCTGTAGCTTGGTACCTTAGCTGGGTCTCGGTTCAGAATATCTCTATGTGGCCTTTCCATATTGTTGTTTATCACAGCATGATCCCAGGATTTCAACAGGTCAGGTACCCTGAGAGAGAACACCAGGTTAAAGCTGTATTGTCTTTTCTAAATCTGCTTTTTTTTCTTTCAAACTATCACTTTGCCAACAAAAGTACTTATAATCATATCTGTGGTTTTCCAGTAGTAATGTATAGATATGAGAGTTGGATCATAAACAAGCCTGAGTGCCAAAGAGTTGGTGCTTTTGAATTGTGGTACTAGAGAAGATTCTTGGGAGTTCATTGGACTTCAAGGAGATCAAAACAGTCAATCCCAAAGGAAATCAGCTGTGTATTCTCATTGGAAGGACTGATGCTGAAGCTGAAGCTTCAATACTCTGGCCACCTGATGCAAAAAGCCAACTCACTGGAAAAGATCCTGATGCTGGGAAAGATTGTGAGCAGGAGAAGGGAGTGATAGAGGATAAGATGGTTGGATGGCATCGCTGCCTCAATGAACACGAGTTTGAACACTCCAGGAGATAGTGAAAGACAAGGGAAACCTGGTGTGCTGCATTTCATAGGGTTACAAAGAGTTGGACACAACCTAGTGACTGAACAACAACAACTGTGCTTTGGAAAACACATAAATTCACTTCTACCTCATCCTGTTTGTTAAATATAAGTCACTAAGGCTGACCCAAGTTCAAGAGAAGAATTAGACTCTACCGTTTGATGGAAGCAAACCTGATTACATCAGATAGTACACTAGAAAACAGTTGTTTTCCCATAGCTTTGTTGCTGCTAGTGTAGAAGATGTAGTTACCAAGGAAGGAATGTTTCCACCAGAATGCTTAATAATGGTTACATTGAGCTGAAAACTGAGGTCGTCATGCTGCAAACAAGCTGCTGTGCATCCTGGTGCTCAAGTTATATATGACTGTGTAATAAATCACCCCCAAATCAGTGACTTGAAGAAATGACAATATCCAGTTTGCTCAGAAGTTTACGATTGGTCAATCTCAGTGGAGGCATTTTGTTTCTATTCCACTCAGAGATGTTCCAAGTCTTGGGGTAGAGGGGTGGAATCAACTGAAATCTCAGTCACTCATATGTCAGGTGGTTGACACTGCCTGTAGCTTGGTACCTTAGCTGGGTCTCGGTTCAGAATATCTCTATGTGGCCTTTCCATATTGTTGTTTATCACAGCATGATCCCAGGATTTCAACAGGTCAGGTACCCTGAGAGAGAACACCAGGTTAAAGCTGTATTGTCTTTTCTAAATCTGCTTTGTTTTCTTTCAAACTATCACTTTGCCAACAAAAGTACTTATAATCATATCTGTGGTTTTCCAGTAGTAATGTATAGATATGAGAGTTGGATCATAAACAAGCCTGAGTGCCAAAGAGTTGGTGCTTTTGAATTGTGGTACTAGAGAAGATTCTTGGGAGTTCATTGGACTTCAAGGAGATCAAAACAGTCAATCCCAAAGGAAATCAGCTGTGTATTCTCATTGGAAGGACTGATGCTGAAGCTGAAGCTTCAATACTCTGGCCACCTGATGCAAAAAGCCAACTCACTGGAAAAGATCCTGATGCTGGGAAAGATTGTGAGCAGGAGAAGGGAGTGATAGAGGATAAGATGGTTGGATGGCATCGCTGCCTCAATGAACACGAGTTTGAACACTCCAGGAGATAGTGAAAGACAAGGGAAACCTGGTGTGCTGCATTTCATAGGGTTACAAAGAGTTGGACACAACCTAGTGACTGAACAACAACAACTGTGCTTTGGAAAACACATAAATTCACTTCTACCTCATCCTGTTTGTTAAATATAAGTCACTAAGGCTGACCCAAGTTCAAGAGAAGAATTAGACTCTACCGTTTGATGGAAAAACAGTCAAAGAACTGGAGTGCATTTTTTTTTCATCTTCACGGCTTAGGGAACCTTAGTTCTCTGACCAGTGATGAAACCCTCTGCATTTGATGCAAGGAGTCTTAACCACTGAACTACCAGGAATGTCCCAAGGGCATTTTTAAATGATCAAAGTCTACCCTCTCTATATACATTCCTATATATTCTCTATATACATGCAAAGTATACCCATACCTTCTCAGTACTCTCCCAAATTTTCATCTGACATAAAGATTCTGATCTTAGGTCTAGAACTTTATCATCTAACCAGATCCAGATCCAGATAAGACTTCCGACTTGTGGTTCTTCAAGTACAACTCCTTCAATACAATTCTTGATATGAAGGCCTATAAACTACAGACAAATTATCTGTCCTTCACACATCTAATATACAGTGATTGGACATGATTGGACAAGACAGATAACTTGTCTAATATACAGTGATTGGACAATAGCTTCTATAAACCTTCTTCTTCAAAAAGGAGGGAAATTAGAGATACTCAAAAGAGTTTCTAGTCCACTGTAATTCTGGAGTCCAGCCAGGCACAAACTCCCATAATTTTCTTTAGAGCTCTGTTCCAATGACTGGAAATGATTCTCCATGGCTACTGACTCTGCCCTCTGAACTCTCAGTCCACCCTCTGAGTCATTGTTTCTTTTCCATAAGAAATTGCCAGGGTTTGTAGCTAAGTAGATTCTCTAGCGTTTTCTTATAGTTCAGGGATCAAACGCTTGTTTTAATTTTGTACTTTCAGTCCAGCTTGGTCGTGTCTCTACCAAAACAATTTCCTTAAACTCTTTGTGACTTTCTTTGAGCCTTATTGACTTCATTCCATTTGTAAAAGTCATAGGAAAGATTGTGAGCAGGAGAAGGGAGTGATAGAGGATAAGATGGTTGGATGGCATCGCTGCCTCAATGAACACGAGTTTGAACACTCCAGGAGATAGTGAAAGACAAGGGAAACCTGGTGTGCTGCATTTCATAGGGTTACAAAGAGTTGGACACAACCTAGTGACTGAACAACAACAACTGTGCTTTGGAAAACACATAAATTCACTTCTACCTCATCCTGTTTGTTAAATATAAGTCACTAAGGCTGACCCAAGTTCAAGAGAAGAATTAGACTCTACCGTTTGATGGAAAAACAGTCAAAGAACTGGAGTGCATTTTTTTTTCATCTTCACGGCTTAGGGAACCTTAGTTCTCTGACCAGTGATGAAACCCTCTGCATTTGATGCAAGGAGTCTTAACCACTGAACTACCAGGAATGTCCCAAGGGCATTTTTAAATGATCAAAGTCTACCCTCTCTATATACATTCCTATATATTCTCTATATACATGCAAAGTATACCCATACCTTCTCAGTACTCTCCCAAATTTTCATCTGACATAAAGATTCTGATCTTAGGTCTAGAACTTTATCATCTAACCAGATCCAGATCCAGATAAGACTTCCGACTTGTGGTTCTTCAAGTACAACTCCTTCAATACAATTCTTGATATGAAGGCCTATAAACTACAGACAAATTATCTGTCCTTCACACATCTAATATACAGTGATTGGACATGATTGGACAAGACAGATAACTTGTCTAATATACAGTGATTGGACAATAGCTTCTATAAACCTTCTTCTTCAAAAAGGAGGGAAATTAGAGATACTCAAAAGAGTTTCTAGTCCACTGTAATTCTGGAGTCCAGCCAGGCACAAACTCCCATAATTTTCTTTAGAGCTCTGTTCCAATGACTGGAAATGATTCTCCATGGCTACTGACTCTGCCCTCTGAACTCTCAGTCCACCCTCTGAGTCATTGTTTCTTTTCCATAAGAAATTGCCAGGGTTTGTAGCTAAGTAGATTCTCTAGCGTTTTCTTATAGTTCAGGGATCAAACGCTTGTTTTAATTTTGTACTTTCAGTCCAGCTTGGTCGTGTCTCTACCAAAACAATTTCCTTAAACTCTTTGTGACTTTCTTTGAGCCTTATTGACTTCATTCCATTTGTAAAAGTCATAGTTTAAAATCTCATGGAGATGAATCTTTCTTTGAATTGTGGTTGCTTTAAGACTATTTAAGACAGCACCTTTAATATTCTTAGAAGTTTTATTTAATATTGGAAAAAATCTATGAGACATGCTGTAATATTTTTAGAGGAACTTTTGTCTGAGGTACCAAATTAAATCTTTTTCAATTTATATCAAAAGGTTTTAAACTCATGCCCTATCTTAATTTTTAGGCTGTATTCCTGACAGGAACCTGGATTTCATATCTGCCCAGAAGTTATTTTTTAAGTTTAGCATTGTTTGCCATCTGGAAAGGCTGGGAATAAAGAACAGTTTGTTTTTGATTTTCAAATGAAGCAAATTTTGGCTCCTTAACATTTCTTTTTTCAGCTTATCTCTCCTTCTTCCAACATTTTACTATAGGCAGCTAGAAGAAGCCAGGAAATACCCTAAATATGATGCCTAAAATTATCCTTACTTAGGTCAGCCATTTCATTGAGTATATTTTCTGTTTTCCATGTTACTGCAGGTGACAGTATTGCTAAACTTCCCACCATCACAGAGCAGAAGCCTCCTTTTCTTTCCAGCTTTCAATAATGTTTTCCTCACTTTCTGTTAAACCTTCACCAATAGCCCTTCTATGGGCCATCAGTCTTCTGCTAACAGTCTCTTTAAGGTGTTTAAGCTTTCAGTGTCATTGCCCTCCTGGTCCTTCCAGAATCCACTCGTAGTCCAGTTCCAATGCAACTACCATATAATGTTTTTTTTTAATTTATTTTTGGGGGAGGTGGGGTGGGGAGGGAGGGGAGCGGGCGGGCCACTTCTATTGGTCTTTCATTTGTCTATTTTCATCCATCTTTGTTCTTTGGCTCTTGTGGGCCTCCCATCGCGGTGGCCTCTGTCGTCACAGAGCGCCGGCTCTGGGCTCATGCGCTCCAGAGCTCCGGCTCGGTAATTGGACACATCGGTCCAGCTGCTTCGCGGCACACGGGGTCTTCCCAGGCCAGGGATCAAACCAGCGCCCCTTGCACTGCAAGGCGGTGTCCTTACCCACTGGACCACCAGGGAAGCCCATACCATATAATTTTAATTTGTGTGGAGGCAGCAACCTACTTCCAAGTACCAAACTGTGCTCTCTGTTACTGAGAAACAAACTATCTTAAAATGTAGTAATATAAAGATAACAATATTTATTTTGCTCACAAATATTAAATTTGAGCAGGATTCTCCTGGGAGGGATACCTCTGCTCTATTCAGCATCAGCTAGTTTGGCCCAAAGACTGAGGGCAGAAATTCAGGTGAAGGCCTTAGCAACTTTCATGATCTGTGTGTCTTTTATGCAACACTCTGTACATAACAGTGAGTCACTCAAGCCAGCCCATGAGACAGAGTCAGACTCTACCATTTAGAGGAAGAATTTGCAGACATTTCAAAACCAACACAGATAGGAAAACCTTTGATTTTCAAGGAGGAATCTAGCAGTTGCTACATAGTGGAGCAGACAATAGTATATCATGAACCCAGGGGTGGAGAGACTACAGTATGAGGAACTTTCAGATATTCTTTTTAGGTGTGTAAATCAGAACATTTGCTCTGGAAAGATCTGGTTGGTTAGAATTTATGCTTATTATTCAACAGAGCAGCTGCACCCACTGAACACATCTAACAGATACACAAAATGAGACACCATCAACACAGTAGAGTTGGCAATATTTAAACTATATGAATAATTTAGAAGAAAATGGATAATAAAATGTATACAATGAAATAGTAGTATTTAGCACAAATAACTTTGAGCTGTATACATCAGTGGACTTCCCTGGTGGCTCAGTGGTACAAGATGCCAATTCGATCCCTGGGTCAGGAAGATCCCCCAGAGAAGGAAATGACAACCCACTCCAGTATTGCCTGAAAAATCCCATGGACAGAGGAACCTGGTGAGCTGTAGTCCATGGGGTCACAAAGGAGTTAATCATGGCTTAGTGACTGAACAATATACATCAGCAGAAATAAATCCCCACAAAAATATTGAGTGAAAAAGGCAGACTTATATGTTGAGAACGATGTTTGAAAGCATGCAAAGTTTTTGTTTCAGATACATATATATGTAGTTATAGAATAAAAACATGAATGTGGAAATAATAAATACTGGCCTTGGGGAAAGTGATTTTATCTGGGAAGAAAGAAAAAAAGGATTTGAAATTAAACAAGGAGCTTTATTATATTTTTAATATTTCTCTTCCTTAAAAATAATTTTGAAACCAATATTGGGAAAATGACAAGAGTTTATTTAAGATTGGGTGGGTACATGACACTGTCTTTGTTGTCATGATCTTCTGTATATCTGAAGGACTTTAAATAGTAAAACAATGTATATATAATAAACTCTATAGTGTTTATCTTGAAGATGAGAAAGAGAACCTGAGTGAAAATGACCTCTTAAGAATTACACCCCCCCCGGGCTTCCCTGGTGGTCCAGCGGGTAAGGACACCGCCTTGCAGTGCAAGGGGCGCCGATTCGATCCCTGGCCTGGGAAGATCCCACGTGCCATGGAGCGGCTGGACTGATTTGTCCAATTACTGAGCCGGAGCTCTGGAGCGCATGCTCCCAGAGCCGGTGCTCTGCAACAGGAGGCTGCCGCAATGGGAGCCCCACACGGGGCAAAGAACAAAGATGGATGAAAATAGACAAATGAAAGACCAATAGAAATGGCCCGCCTGCCCCCTCTCCCTCCCCATCCCCGTCTGCCCCCTCCCTCCCCATCCCAGCCTGCCCCCTCCCCATCCCCCGCCAAATAAAGAAATAAATAAATAAATCTTTAAAAAAAAAAAAAAAAGAATTGCCCCCATCATAATATAACAAGTTCAGCAGGTTCAGCTCAGGAAACAGTGATGAGACTTATGTTGTCAGGAACACAGAGGAGAGAGAATGATGTCTAATATAGCAGCCATGACAGGGTCAGAAGCTCTTACCCCCTAACTATTCCCAGCAAGGAAAGCTATCCCAAACCACCACTTGTGATGGTCTGACGGGAATGGGAGTTGTCCCCTCTATCAGGACTTCCCTTGTTTTCAGAAAACACTATCAGCTGAGGTGTCATTTTTAACAAAGCCCGAAAGGAGAGTGAAAGCTTTGTTCCTCTCTTTGCCCTTCCCTCCAATATTGTTTGACGTAGCTTTTCACTTCTTAAATAAACTGTTGTGTTGCACAGCTGCACCGTGCTGATAGAAAAGTGAGTTGATAGCCCTGTCTAATTATCAGGGGGAGTGTGGAGGCTGTTTGATGTGAAAAGTTTATATGCGTACAGATTGACTGAAGAAGCAAATAAGAAAATACTCAGCAGAGTTGAGGATGTAGATCGTGGATGTTTCGGGGGTCTAGGGCTGGGTTTCGCTTTTCTCATGGCTAAAAAGAAAGAAAGAAATGAAAGAGAAAACAGCTAAATATGAGTATTTTAAAGTATTTTTGTAACCCTTTTTTTCTTTATTTCGGTAGTTAGAGACCATATTGAACCAAAAAATAAGGGTAACAAAAAATGAGTAGCAATAGCAGATTTTCAAATTGGCCAACGAGAAGATCAAGTAGGAAGGCTCCCTGGAAGAGATGAGAGGCTGAAAACTGACCTTAAGACTTAGACCTGACATAAATTACGACTTCTGTGAAGCTGAGGCATCATATAATGAGGGTTGGGTCTAGATCAATGCTTCCTTAGGCCATCTGTGTCAGAATCAAGTAGAGGTACTTGGGACAAATGCAAATTCCTGGACCACACCACAGACCTACATGATTAGCATGCATTGGCCAAACTAAGAAGATACATTTTAACATCTCTATTGATTTGTGTATACCATTTGAGATCCAGTATTGAGTATACCAGATTTTATTTTTTTTAATGTGTGTCCAACACCTTTCATTTTTATTTATATTTTTTCTGACTTTTAAATTTTTTTTTATTTTTTAATTGAAGGATAGTAGCTTGCAGAGTTTTGTTGTTTACTGCCAAACATATATATTTTTTTAATTTTAGTATAATTGACTTATAAGGTTGTGTTAGTTTAAGTGTACAGCACAGTGATTGAGTTATATATATATATTTTCAGATTCTTTTCTCTTGAAAGTTACTACAAAATATTCTGAAACTGTCACAATATTGTTGATCAGCTATACTCCAGTATGAAATAAAAAGTTTAAAAAAAAAAACCTTGGGTATAGTTCCTGTGTTTTACAGTAGGTCCTTATTGGTTATCTACTTAATATATAGTACTGTGCATACCAGATTTTAGATACTACCTCCAAATCTTTGATGATTTAACAGGATTCCTTTTGACTATTTCCAGATTGTATGACATTTTCTGCATTCTGTAAGAAAAGTAATCTGTTTTCTTAAGGTTTTTAATGTAGTTTTCCAAAAATGGAATGTATGATCTGCCTTTTGAATAGAAGTGTTCCTAGTTCCTAGTGAAAAACAGCTCTCTGGAGAAATTTCTCTTGATGACATTGATGGAGAAATAGAATAGATAGTTCTTACATTCAGAAGTATTATCATTTAATTCCATACAATGAAACAGAATAGGATATTTAGAAATGTTATTTAGAAAGGAAGGCAAGAGTTTTCGGAGTAGCCATATTGAACCAAAAAATAAGGGTAACAAAAAATGAGTAGCAATAGCAGATTTTCAAATTGGCCAACGAGAAGATCAAGTAGGAAGGCTCCCTGGAAGAGATGAGAGGCTGAAAACTGACCTTAAGACTTAGACCTGACATAAATTACGACTTCTGTGAAGCTGAGGCATCATATAATGAGGTTGGGTCTAGATCAATGCTTCCTTAGGCCATCTGTGTCAGAATCAAGTAGAGGTACTTGGGACAAATGCAAATTCCTGGACCACACCACAGACCTACATGATTAGCATGCATTGGCCAAACTAAGAAGATACATTTTAACATCTCTATTGATTTGTGTATACCATTTGAGATCCAGTATTGAGTATACCAGATTTTATTTTTTTTAATGTGTGTCCAACACCTTTCATTTTTATTTATATTTTTTCTGACTTTTAAATTTTTTTTTATTTTTTAATTGAAGGATAGTAGCTTGCAGAGTTTTGTTGTTTACTGCCAAACATATATATTTTTTTAATTTTAGTATAATTGACTTATAAGGTTGTGTTAGTTTAAGTGTACAGCACAGTGATTGAGTTATATATATATATTTTCAGATTCTTTTCTCTTGAAAGTTACTACAAAATATTCTGAAACTGTCACAATATTGTTGATCAGCTATACTCCAGTATGAAATAAAAAGTTTAAAAAAAAAAACCTTGGGTATAGTTCCTGTGTTTTACAGTAGGTCCTTATTGGTTATCTACTTAATATATAGTACTGTGCATACCAGATTTTAGATACTACCTCCAAATCTTTGATGATTTAACAGGATTCCTTTTGACTATTTCCAGATTGTATGACATTTTCTGCATTCTGTAAGAAAAGTAATCTGTTTTCTTAAGGTTTTTAATGTAGTTTTCCAAAAATGGAATGTATGATCTGCCTTTTGAATAGAAGTGTTCCTAGTTCCTAGTGAAAAACAGCTCTCTGGAGAAATTTCTCTTGATGACATTGATGGAGAAATAGAATAGATAGTTCTTACATTCAGAAGTATTATCATTTAATTCCATACAATGAAACAGAATAGGATATTTAGAAATGTTATTTAGAAAGGAAGGCAAGAGTTTTCATAAGAAATACCAGGATTTGCTTCCTTAGTTTACAGCTTTCTGCACTCATCTGCAATATTTCACTGTGTTGATTCTAGTTCAGTGTCTTTAAATTTGCTTTCTACTCTTTTTCTTTCATCAAATATTTGCTATGTCTTCCAAATGCCAGGAGTTTTGCTTCATGCATGGGATACTAAGATTGAAAAAGACAGTCACTCTCCTCAAAGAACTCACACCTACGGGATAAAGAAACAGTGCACACTACCATATTATTGTTGTTGTTTAGTCACTAAGTCACATCTGACTCTTTTGTAAACCCATGGACTGTAGCCAGTGAGGCTCCTCTGTCCATGAGATTTCCCAGGCAAGAATACTGGAGTGGGTTACCATTTACTTCTCCAGGGGATCTTCCCGACCCAGGGATCAAACCTGTGTCTGTTGGCTTGGCAGACGGACTCTTTACCACTGAGACCTCAGGGATGCCCCAAACATATTATTATGGTGGTATTAAAACAGTTATGGATAAAATGATTTAACACCATAGAAAAAGAAGCAGCTTGTTCTCATTAGGAGAAGTCAAGGATGATTTTGCCAAAGAGGTGATACTAGATCTGGGTCTTAGAAATTGTTAATGCCAGAGAAGGAAGATGAGTAGAAGTGGTCAGAATGTGAGCAAAGTTTCAGAAGAGGAGCTTAAACAAAGGCAAAAATGTTTAAAATGGTACTCTCTGTTTAGGAAATGATACATTTTTCTTGGTTTGGGAGAGAAAGATAGTATGTAAGTTTGCAGAGTAAATTAAGGCTCAAATTGGGCAGGTCATGAATGTCCTGCTGAAACTTAAGATAATTTTTAATTCAGTGTGATGGCCTGCTGTGATCTACATTTTAAAGAAGTTCTCTAGAACAAATAGGAAAAGTAGAGAATAGTCAGTAGCTAATAAACCAGTTAGGAGATATGTTATAGACATGTTACTATACAGTACATGTCTAGATGAGCCCCTGAATTGGTAAAGAAGCAAAAGCAATGAAAAGAAAGGGCTAGGTTGGAAAAGTATTTTAGGAACAGAACTTAGCAGATCAGATATGCTATAAATAAAGGGCCTAGATGCAACATCAAGAGATGTTTCTGTGGTTTCTAGACTTTGGTGACTGAGAAGATGGAGAAACAATTAATAAAGATAGATCAATTGAGAAATGAGAGCAGCATGGGTGGATGGGTTTGAGTTTTGAAATATGGAGCTTGAAGTCTTTGGGATTTGGAGCTCATGAAAATGGGAGCCTAAGCATGGTGACTTTGAAGACATCAGCATAAAGTTCATGGCTGAAATCACTGGAGTGTATGGGCTGCCTAGGGAGGAAACTAGAATGATGGTACAAGAGAGCTAAGGGTAGACACTGAAGTATATCTGGGAGTGCCCTCATAGTCCAGTGGCCAAGACTCTGAGCTCCCAATGCAAGGCCCACATTCGATCCCTGGTCAGGGGGCTAGATTCCACCTGCCACAACTAAAATATCCTGCATGTTGCAACTGAAATCGACACAGCCAAATAAATATATAAATACAAGAAAGAAAGAAACTGGAGTACATCTGCTTTTAACTCCAGTTGCATTCTGATAGATATCACAATAAATGACCTGTGAGAGAACGAGGCAGCAAATGTCAGCATCTAGTTAACACAAGGAAATGTTAGTGTTAAAAGCCACAGAACTGCTAAACTGGCAACACTTAAAGCAGCAATTGGGCTTCCCTGATGGCTCAGAGGTAAAGAATCCACCTGCAATGAGGGAGACCTGGTTTTGATCCCTGGGTTGGGAAGATGCCCTGGAGAAGGGAAAGACTGACCACTCCAGTATTCTTGCCTGAAGAGTTCCATGGCTCATCCATGGATCGCAAAGAGTCAGACATGACTGAGTGACTTCAACTTACAAAAGTAGAAATTGATCATAATGTGTCTTTCTTCAGATAGGACCACACTAGATGTATAACATGTTTGTAAGAGAGGTTTTATAACAATTATGTAAAATGTATTAAATGAAAGTCATCAATATTATTAAATTAAAAGAAAGAGAAGCAAATGACAGTTTGATTGCACTGAATGCAAATATAGGTGTGCCATTACTTTTATGGACCACTGATTAAATCTTTTAAAAATTTTCTACAACTTGAAGTTAAGAATTATTTGTTAAATTAGAAGGAAAAATTATATAAAGAGGGAAATACAAATAAAAGGGAATGAACAAGTTATGTTTTAATTTTCTCTCAAAGTCTTTCTTAGTTTATGATTTTATGGCTAACATTGATAGAATGAGAAGAGAATTAATTTAATTCATAATAACAGATACTTTCCCATTAGATAAAGAATTAATTTAGCAATTTAGAGAATGAGAATCTGGCTCATTATTTTAATTAATTCAGTAGGATTTTAACAAATTTTTATTGAGTACTTACCATATGCTAGACACTATTGTAGATGCTGGGATACACCAGCAAACAAGACATAAGAAAATTCCTGCCTTTGTAAAAGGTTATCAAATAAATTGTTGTTATTGCATAATCACTCTGAGTTGTGTCTGACTCTTTGCACCCTCATGGACTGAAGCCTACCTGGCTTCTCTGCCCATGGGATTTACCAGGAGTAATACTGAAGCAGGTTGCCATTTCCTACTCCAGGAGATCTTCCCCACCCAGGGATCCAACTTGCATCTCCAGTGTCTCCTGCCTTGGCAGGCAGATTCTTTACCACCGAGTCACCACTGAGTTTACCACTGAGTCAACCTGTCAAATAAATAATAATTAATTAATCATTGGTAATTAAAAAGAAGGCAGGGGAAAGAGATAGGATGTATATGGGGGCAGCAGTTGAAACTGCAAAAAGAATGATCAGGAGAAACCTCACTGAGAAAGTAATAATTGAGCCAAGATTTCAAACAAGGCTTTCTTGGTAAAGAGTAGTAAAGAATTCTGCCTGCAATGCAGGAGATCTGCGTTCAATTCTTGGGTCGGGAAGATCCCCTGAAGAAGGGAATGACAACCCACTCCAGTATTTTTGTGTAGAGAATTCCATGGACAGAGAAGCCTGATGGGCTACAGTCTGTAGGGTCACAGAGTCAGGCACGAC
This sequence comes from Tragulus kanchil, assembly GCA_022376925.1. NCBI lineage: Eukaryota > Metazoa > Chordata > Mammalia > Artiodactyla > Tragulidae > Tragulus > Tragulus kanchil. The sequence goes on along the minus strand of JAIOJX010000026.1, from coordinate 248,787,908 downwards.
TGAGCAACTAACACTTTTCCTTTCTTTTCAAGGAGGGTAGAGAGACACTACAGAGAAGGGTGGTCCCAGCAGAGATTGTGGCAATTGCAAAGGCAAGAGCAGGAGCATGCTAGCTGTGTTGGGAGAAAAGACAGGAGTCCTGAGAGCCTGGACTGGAGAATCCACTGATTAATTTTAAAAAAGAAGTTAAGAATTATTTGTTAAATTAGAAGGAAAAATTATATAAAGAGGAAATACAAATAAAAGGGAATGAACAAGTTATGTTTTAATTTTCTCTCAAAGTCTTTCTTAGTTTATGATTTTATGGCTAACATTGATAGAATGAGAAGAGAATTAATTTAATTCATAATAACAGATACTTTCCCATTAGATAAAGAATTAATTTAGCAATTTAGAGAATGAGAATCTGGCTCATTATTTTAATTAATTCAGTAGGATTTTAACAAATTTTTATTGAGTACTTACCATATGCTAGACACTATTGTAGATGCTGGGATACACCAGCAAACAAGACATAAGAAAATTCCTGCCTTTGTAAAAGGTTATCAAATAAATTGTTGTTATTGCATAATCACTCTGAGTTGTGTCTGACTCTTTGCACCCTCATGGACTGAAGCCTACCTGGCTTCTCTGCCCATGGGATTTACCAGGAGTAATACTGAAGCAGGTTGCCATTTCCTACTCCAGGAGATCTTCCCCACCCAGGGATCCAACTTGCATCTCCAGTGTCTCCTGCCTTGGCAGGCAGATTCTTTACCACCGAGTCACCACTGAGTTTACCACTGAGTCAACCTGTCAAATAAATAATAATTAATTAATCATTGGTAATTAAAAAGAAGGCAGGGGAAAGAGATAGGATGTATATGGGGGCAGCAGTTGAAACTGCAAAAAGAATGATCAGGAGAAACCTCACTGAGAAAGTAATAATTGAGCCAAGATTTCAAACAAGGCTTTCTTGGTAAAGAGTAGTAAAGAATTCTGCCTGCAATGCAGGAGATCTGCGTTCAATTCTTGGGTCGGGAAGATCCCCTGAAGAAGGGAATGACAACCCACTCCAGTATTTTTGTGTAGAGAATTCCATGGACAGAGAAGCCTGATGGGCTACAGTCTGTAGGGTCACAGAGTCAGGCACGACTGAGCAACTAACACTTTTCCTTTCTTTTCAAGGAGGGTAGAGAGACACTACAGAGAAGGGTGGTCCCAGCAGAGATTGTGGCAATTGCAAAGGCAAGAGCAGGAGCATGCTAGCTGTGTTGGGAGAAAAGACAGGAGTCCTGAGAGCCTGGACTGGAGAATCCTGAGAAGCAGGGTAGAGGTGATGGAAAGTACTGTCCATGAGGACTTTACTTTTTCTTCAGAGATGCCAGAGGAGGCTTTCAAACAGAGCTGGAGGAATTCTACAGTCTTATAGCAATGGAACAAAGTACTGGTGCAGTTTCTATGGTTGGCCTTCTTACAGAAAATAAATTTCTCATTTTTTTATATGCATATTGTGGTAGGCAGAATTCTAAGGATATCTTTCAAGATTCCCCTCCCCTGGTTACTCAGTACTAATTTGGCTACTAATATGAAAACATTTTGCAGATGGAATTAAAGCTACTATCTGCTGACTTTAAAATAAGGAGATTACCTAGGATTATTTGAGTAGGTCCAATGCAACAATGAGCCTTTAAAAGCAGAGAAAAAAGACAGATGAGTCAAGCAGACGGTGAGATAAGAGAGATTCAAAGCAAGGACTCCACCTGCCATTGCGGACTTTGAAGTTGAAAAGGGAGCTACAAAATAAGAATGTAGATATGATCTAAAAGCTGAGAACAGTCCAAGGCCAACAACCATTTAGGAAGCAGGCGCTTAGTTCTTAGTTTGTACCTGACACCACACCGGACTGATTTCTGCCAATAAACTGAATGAACTTGAAAGTGGGTTCTTCCCAGAGGCTTTGAAAAGAGTTGCAGACAGCCCTACCACCTTGATTTCAACCTGTGCAACCTGGAAAGAGAGCCAGCTGAACTTTGCTCTGTCCAGACTTCGGAACTACAAAACCATGAGATAATAAGCGGGTGTTATTTTAAGCTGCTAACTTTGTGGTGCTTTGTTATAGCAACAACAGAAAACTAAAACACATGTAAAGGATAAAATATCTAAATATTCTATCAGCCTAATATTTCATTAAAAACAAAGTCATTGCCTTGTTGGTCACCTGAAAGAGATGGGCACAGTCGAGGGTCACAGAGTCAGGCACGACTGAGCAACTAACACTTTTCCTTTCTTTTCAAGGAGGGTAGAGAGACACTACAGAGAAGGGTGGTCCCAGCAGAGATTGTGGCAATTGCAAAGGCAAGAGCAGGAGCATGCTAGCTGTGTTGGGAGAAAAGACAGGAGTCCTGAGAGCCTGGACTGGAGAATCCTGAGAAGCAGGGTAGAGGTGATGGAAAGTACTGTCCATGAGGACTTTACTTTTTCTTCAGAGATGCCAGAGGAGGCTTTCAAACAGAGCTGGAGGAATTCTACAGTCTTATAGCAATGGAACAAAGTACTGGTGCAGTTTCTATGGTTGGCCTTCTTACAGAAAATAAATTTCTCATTTTTTTATATGCATATTGTGGTAGGCAGAATTCTAAGGATATCTTTCAAGATTCCCCTCCCCTGGTTACTCAGTACTAATTTGGCTACTAATATGAAAACATTTTGCAGATGGAATTAAAGCTACTATCTGCTGACTTTAAAATAAGGAGATTACCTAGGATTATTTGAGTAGGTCCAATGCAACAATGAGCCTTTAAAAGCAGAGAAAAAAGACAGATGAGTCAAGCAGACGGTGAGATAAGAGAGATTCAAAGCAAGGACTCCACCTGCCATTGCGGACTTTGAAGTTGAAAAGGGAGCTACAAAATAAGAATGTAGATATGATCTAAAAGCTGAGAACAGTCCAAGGCCAACAACCATTTAGGAAGCAGGCGCTTAGTTCTTAGTTTGTACCTGACACCACACCGGACTGATTTCTGCCAATAAACTGAATGAACTTGAAAGTGGGTTCTTCCCCAGAGGCTTTGAAAAGAGTTGCAGACAGCCCTACCACCTTGATTTCAACCTGTGCAACCTGGAAAAGAGAGCCAGCTGAACTTTGCTCTGTCCAGACTTCGGAACTACAAAACCATGAGATAATAAGCGGGTGTTATTTTAAGCTGCTAACTTTGTGGTGCTTTGTTATAGCAACAACAGAAAACTAAAACACATGTAAAGGATAAAATATCTAAATATTCTATCAGCCTAATATTTCATTAAAAACAAAGTCATTGCCTTGTTCATCTGAAAGAGTTCTCCTTATTCTTCTGTATGTGAATGACCTGGTTCAGATATGACTCAGTATAAAAGGATTAATTAAAGAACAGGTGAAGGATCATGGGTTGCTTCAGTGGAAAAAGAAGCCAAAATTTTACTGTGGGAGTCTTGCTAATTTTATCATTTTCTGAACACTCTTCTGGTCAATTCAGAAAGCCTAGAATGCATTAAGAAAAGTTAAAATGTATCAGGGGCAGGGGACCAAATAAATAAATAAGGTATTTGGAATATTCTTTTCTCATAGTAGTAATAATGGGTGTGCTAAGTTGTGACCCCATGGGTTGTAGCCCACCAGGCTCTACTCTCCATGGGATTTCCTAGGCAAGAATACTGGAGTGGGTTGCCATTTCCTTCTCCAGGGAATCCTCCCCACCCAGGGATCAAGTCAGCATCTCTTGTGTTTCCTGCCGGGGCAGGTGGATACTTTACCACTGATGACTACATTGAAAAGAAAAAAAAAGTCAAATTTTTTTCTTAATTAGTTAAGACCAAGAAAGCAATGAAATGAGAGGATAGCATAATTTCATACTACCATAAAGAATCTCAGAGCTTTGCAGGGTTTAGGTATAGAGGAAAAATTCTATAGTTCCCCAAAACTGTCCCTAAGTTTGGTTGTCATTTACTATTGTCACATATACCATAGACTAGAAGGAAAACTTGGTTCATGACTAGCTTTTTCTTAATTCATGTCAACATAAAATGGCCAAAGACTCTGTCTCCTTAAAGCATGAGATATTTTACAGATCTCAAGTATTGCAAAAGTTACAGTGCTTGCTCTTATCTGAACATCTTGAGCATCGCATTTCTCTGGCTAGATTGTTTTTCTGATGCACTGTGTGCATTTGTGTGAAGGCCAAGTCACTGACGTCAAAACATAGACTCTGAAATTTTCCTGTAAAACATCTCAGCCACTTTAAACCCTATCAAAAAAGACAGTGAAATATGCCCCCACAAGTTTTAGTCTTTAGTGAAGATGATGAAGTACAGACAAAAATAAATGGCTTCATTCAGACTAGAACTTAAAAACACCAGATTGATCCACTGGTTTCAAATGGGTTTTCAATAGCAGCTGACAGGGACATCCCCATCCCGTGGACCTCAAAAGATGGTCTTGTCTTATTTGAAAGTGGGCCTTTCAAACACAATCATCATTCAGAACAATTCTGAAAGCACTTCTCCCTGTGTATTTGACTCCATCACTTTCTCTTGCCCTTGCAAATTTTCCTACAGAATTGATTAACTAAGAACAAAGGAAAAAAAAGGAAAAAACTTTAATTTATGAATCAGCATGAATTGGCCAAGAAACCACGAACCCTCCCACTTCCCACCCTTCCTCTGGGTGGATTGTGACCCCATGGGTTGTAGCCCACCAGGCTCTACTCTCCATGGGATTTCCTAGGCAAGAATACTGGAGTGGGTTGCCATTTCCTTCTCCAGGGAATCCTCCCCACCCAGGGATCAAGTCAGCATCTCTTGTGTTTCCTGCCGGGGCAGGTGGATACTTTACCACTGATGACTACATTGAAAAGAAAAAAAAAGTCAAATTTTTTTCTTAATTAGTTAAGACCAAGAAAGCAATGAAATGAGAGGATAGCATAATTTCATACTACCATAAAGAATCTCAGAGCTTTGCAGGGTTTAGGTATAGAGGAAAAATTCTATAGTTCCCCAAAACTGTCCCTAAGTTTGGTTGTCATTTACTATTGTCACATATACCATAGACTAGAAGGAAAACTTGGTTCATGACTAGCTTTTTCTTAATTCATGTCAACATAAAATGGCCAAAGACTCTGTCTCCTTAAAGCATGAGATATTTTACAGATCTCAAGTATTGCAAAAGTTACAGTGCTTGCTCTTATCTGAACATCTTGAGCATCGCATTTCTCTGGCTAGATTGTTTTTCTGATGCACTGTGTGCATTTGTGTGAAGGCCAAGTCACTGACGTCAAAACATAGACTCTGAAATTTTCCTGTAAAACATCTCAGCCACTTTAAACCCTATCAAAAAAGACAGTGAAATATGCCCCCACAAGTTTTAGTCTTTAGTGAAGATGATGAAGTACAGACAAAAATAAATGGCTTCATTCAGACTAGAACTTAAAAACACCAGATTGATCCACTGGTTTCAAATGGGTTTTCAATAGCAGCTGACAGGGACATCCCCATCCCGTGGACCTCAAAAGATGGTCTTGTCTTATTTGAAAGTGGGCCTTTCAAACACAATCATCATTCAGAACAATTCTGAAAGCACTTCTCCCTGTGTATTTGACTCCATCACTTTCTCTTGCCCTTGCAAATTTTCCTACAGAATTGATTAACTAAGAACAAAGGAGGGAAAACTTTAATTTATGAATATAAAGAAGTCATTCTTTTTTCAATTAATTTATTTAACTGGAGGATAATTACATTATTGTGATGCTATACATCAGCATGAATTGGCCACAGATATACATGTGTCCTTCTCCCCCATCCTGAACCCCCCTCCCACTTCCCACCCCTCCCTGTCCCTCTGGGTTGTCCCAAAACACCAGCTTTGGGTGTCCCACTTCATGCATTGAACTTGCACTGGTCATCTATTTTACATATGATAGTGCACATGTTTCAAAGTTATTCTTTCTAATCACCCCACCCTTGCCTTCTCCCACTGAGTCCAAAAGTCTTTTCTTTACATCTGTGTCTCCTTTGCTGCCCTGAATGTAGGATTGTCAGTACCATCTTTCTTAATTCCATATATGTGCATTAAAATACAGTATTTGTCTTACTCTTTCTGACTTACTTCACTCTGTATAATTGGCTCCAGGTTCATCCACCTCATTAGAGCTGACTCAGATGCATTCCTTTTTATAGCTGAGTAATGTTCCATTGTATATATGTATCACAGCTTCTTTATCCATGCATCTGTTGATGGACATCTAGGGTGCTTCCATGTCCTAGCTATTTAAATAGTGCTGCAGTAAACATTGAGGTACATGCATCTCTTTCAGTTTTTGTTTCCTGAGGTGTATGCCCAGCAGTGGGATTACTGGGTTCTATGACAGTTCTATTCCCAGTTTTTAAAGGCATCTCCACACTGTTCTCCATAGTGACTATACCAGTTTGCATTCCCACCAACAGTGTAAGAGGGTTCATTATTTTCCACACCCTCTCCAGCATTTATTGCTTGTAGATATTTTGATGATGGTCATCATTCCCGTGAGAGGTGATAGCTCATGGTAGTTTTGACTTGCGTTTCTTTAATTATGAGTGATATTGAGCATCTTTTCATGTGTTTATTAGCCATCTGTATGTATTCTTTGGAGAAATGCCTGTTTAGGTCTTTTGCCACTTTTTCATTTTCCAGTATTGAGCTGCATGAGCTGTTTGTATATTTTGGAGACTCTTTGTCAGTTGTTTCATTTGCTATTATTTTCTCCCATTCTGTCTTTTCACCTTTCATATAGTTTCCTTTATTGTGCCAAAGCTTTTAAGTTTAATCAGGTCTCATTTGTTTATTTTTGTTTTTATATCCATTACTCTGAGAGGTGGATCATAGAGGATCTTGCTGTGATTTTTCTTGTGCAGTGGTTCTGCCTGTGTTTTCCTCTAAGCGTTTTACATTTTCTGGTCTTACATTAGGTCTTTAATCCATTTCAAATTTATTTTTGTGTATGGTGTTAGCAAGTGTTTCAGTCTCATTCTTTTACATGTAATTGACTAGTTTCCCAAGCACCTCTTGCTGAAGAGATTGTCTTTTCTCCATTGTATATTTTTGCCTCCTTGTCAAAGATGAGGGACTCATAGGTGCATGGATTTATCTCTGGACTTTCTATTTTGTTCCATTAATCTATATTCCTGTCTTTATGCCAGTACCATACAACACAGTCATACCTTATTCGGATATGTGCATGTTCAGTTGAGTCTGACTCTTTGGGACTCCGTGGACTGTAGCTCACCAGGCTCCTCTGTCCATGGAATTTTTCTAGGCAAGAATACTGGAGTGGGTTGCCATTTCTTACTCCAGGGGATCTTCCCTGCCAAGGGATCAAACCCATGTCTCTTGTATTGTATTCTTTACAATACAGGTGGATTCTTTACCACTGAGCCATAAAGGAAGCCCTTTATTCTGATTAAACATACTAAAAGCATACACTTACCTCCTTCCTAGGTTCCCCAAACCACTAAAGAGAGTAGCCTCAAAATTTTTCCAATAGATTTCTCTTTGGATATTTTGAATTTTATTAGAACTTAGATTCTCTTTATTTTTTCCCAGCAGTGGGATTACTGGGTTCTATGACAGTTCTATTCCCAGTTTTTAAAGGCATCTCCACACTGTTCTCCATAGTGACTATACCAGTTTGCATTCCCACCAACAGTGTAAGAGGGTTCATTATTTTCCACACCCTCTCCAGCATTTATTGCTTGTAGATATTTTGATGATGGTCATCATTCCCGTGAGAGGTGATAGCTCATGGTAGTTTTGACTTGCGTTTCTTTAATTATGAGTGATATTGAGCATCTTTTCATGTGTTTATTAGCCATCTGTATGTATTCTTTGGAGAAATGCCTGTTTAGGTCTTTTGCCACTTTTTCATTTTCCAGTATTGAGCTGCATGAGCTGTTTGTATATTTTGGAGACTCTTTGTCAGTTGTTTCATTTGCTATTATTTTCTCCCATTCTGTCTTTTCACCTTTCATATAGTTTCCTTTATTGTGCCAAAGCTTTTAAGTTTAATCAGGTCTCATTTGTTTATTTTTGTTTTTATATCCATTACTCTGAGAGGTGGATCATAGAGGATCTTGCTGTGATTTTTCTTGTGCAGTGGTTCTGCCTGTGTTTTCCTCTAAGCGTTTTACATTTTCTGGTCTTACATTAGGTCTTTAATCCATTTCAAATTTATTTTTGTGTATGGTGTTAGCAAGTGTTTCAGTCTCATTCTTTTACATGTAATTGACTAGTTTCCCAAGCACCTCTTGCTGAAGAGATTGTCTTTTCTCCATTGTATATTTTTGCCTCCTTGTCAAAGATGAGGGACTCATAGGTGCATGGATTTATCTCTGGACTTTCTATTTTGTTCCATTAATCTATATTCCTGTCTTTATGCCAGTACCATACAACACAGTCATACCTTATTCGGATATGTGCATGTTCAGTTGAGTCTGACTCTTTGGGACTCCGTGGACTGTAGCTCACCAGGCTCCTCTGTCCATGGAATTTTTCTAGGCAAGAATACTGGAGTGGGTTGCCATTTCTTACTCCAGGGGATCTTCCCTGCCAAGGGATCAAACCCATGTCTCTTGTATTGTATTCTTTACAATACAGGTGGATTCTTTACCACTGAGCCATAAAGGAAGCCCTTTATTCTGATTAAACATACTAAAAGCATACACTTACCTCCTTCCTAGGTTCCCCAAACCACTAAAGAGAGTAGCCTCAAAATTTTTCCAATAGATTTCTCTTTTGGATATTTTGAATTTTATTAGAACTGTTGGGAGGATTAAAAACCTGTAACTATCCATTCTCACTTGAGGCAATGCATATTTTAGAAAGAAAATGTCATGTTTTGCTATTCTAAATTGGCTTTAGTTGCCTGTGTTTTCATTCGCCCATTTTGGATAATTTTTAAACTTCTATTGAATATCTACTATCATGTACCAGGTTCAGTACTTGGTACTGGGGATACATGGGTCAAAAGGATATAGTCACTGCCTACAAAACAGTTCATAAACTACCTACTCAACTAATTTTGCACACAAACAGCCTCAGCACACACCCACCAACTGATGAACAGATGCTACTAAAAGCTCTTTCCACAATTAAGATGATTCAAGTTCATCTCAGTTGGAGAATGAGAAATTTCTTAATAAATTATGACCTGACCCTTTCACCTACTCTCAAATGGATTTTTATCATCTATTATTTATCAATTGGTCTTTGAAGCTGAACTAAATCAATATATTTTTGCTATCTTATTGGAGGCAATTATGTTTCTTAGAACTGAAATGTTCTGAGGGACTCATTATTGGTATCCTTAAACAATGTTAATAAATAGTAAAAAATATCAGAGACCATTTTCAGTCAGATTGAAACAGGTGACAGTAGAGATTCTGGGAGCAAGCAGGAGAGAATACCTCAGGATCTCATGCAGTCCAAGAACATATGGACAGAACATGTTTCATGGCTGTGCATAAAAAGCACTTAATAATAGTACCTTTTGTGAGTTATTCTAATGATGATTCAGAGAAACCATCTTGTACCATACAACACAGTCATACCTTATTCGGATATGTGCATGTTCAGTTGAGTCTGACTCTTTGGGACTCCGTGGACTGTAGCTCACCAGGCTCCTCTGTCCATGGAATTTTTCTAGGCAAGAATACTGGAGTGGGTTGCCATTTCTTACTCCAGGGGATCTTCCCTGCCAAGGGATCAAACCCATGTCTCTTGTATTGTATTCTTTACAATACAGGTGGATTCTTTACCACTGAGCCATAAAGGAAGCCCTTTATTCTGATTAAACATACTAAAAGCATACACTTACCTCCTTCCTAGGTTCCCCAAACCACTAAAGAGAGTAGCCTCAAAATTTTTCCAATAGATTTCTCTTTTGGATATTTTGAATTTTATTAGAACTGTTGGGAGGATTAAAAACCTGTAACTATCCATTCTCACTTGAGGCAATGCATATTTTAGAAAGAAAATGTCATGTTTTGCTATTCTAAATTGGCTTTAGTTGCCTGTGTTTTCATTCGCCCATTTTGGATAATTTTTAAACTTCTATTGAATATCTACTATCATGTACCAGGTTCAGTACTTGGTACTGGGGATACATGGGTCAAAAGGATATAGTCACTGCCTACAAAACAGTTCATAAACTACCTACTCAACTAATTTTGCACACAAACAGCCTCAGCACACACCCACCAACTGATGAACAGATGCTACTAAAAGCTCTTTCCACAATTAAGATGATTCAAGTTCATCTCAGTTGGAGAATGAGAAATTTCTTAATAAATTATGACCTGACCCTTTCACCTACTCTCAAATGGATTTTTATCATCTATTATTTATCAATTGGTCTTTGAAGCTGAACTAAATCAATATATTTTTGCTATCTTATTGGAGGCAATTATGTTTCTTAGAACTGAAATGTTCTGAGGGACTCATTATTGGTATCCTTAAACAATGTTAATAAATAGTAAAAAATATCAGAGACCATTTTCAGTCAGATTGAAACAGGTGACAGTAGAGATTCTGGGAGCAAGCAGGAGAGAATACCTCAGGATCTCATGCAGTCCAAGAACATATGGACAGAACATGTTTCATGGCTGTGCATAAAAAGCACTTAATAATAGTACCTTTTGTGAGTTATTCTAATGATGATTCAGAGAAACCATCTTTAAACACAGTGACATTTAACACGAACTTACTACACACACAAAACAGGCAGTGCTAAATGAATGGATGAGTGAATGGAAACAGCAGCAGAGGTTCAGAGAAAAAAATGAAAATCCCCCTTCTCTGACAGTCTTGCAGCTGAAAGCAGAGGAAACTGAAATATTTGACCCCTTCTGAGAAGGAGATATCTCACTGCAGAGAAGGTGCAAGGCAGCAACTTCTGTAATTGTAAGTAACCTCTTTTCCAAAAAATCTTGAAAATTAATTAAAATACCCAGCTTGGGACCCAGCTTTCACAAGTATGGTGGAATTGGCAAAATTTACATAATTCTACCTTGCTATATTTCTGCATAACCAAATAAAGTTCTTTATTTCAATAAAATAGCAATGAGATCATGCCTGATTTTTAGGTTCAATATCAGTTGTCCCTCATTAATTTTGCAGAGAAACGATTAGCATTTTGAGGCAAACAAGGTGTTCTTAGTTAGTAGGACATGACCTTGCTGTCGCTAAATTATACCTATGATTAATGATCTTCTCAAGTTTAAAATTTGAATCACAACAACTAGATTATAAGTAAAATATGGGGAGGAGAGCAGTTTCTCAGAGCTATCTGGGGTGCTGTCTCCAGGACTGAAAAAAATGGGGAGGGATAGAGAAATGTGCAAGAGATGAACTTTAAGACTTGAGCCCCGTTTTTCTCAGAGCTATCTCGAGGGTGCTGTCTCAGACCTGACCCTTTCACCTACTCTCAAATGGATTTTTATCATCTATTATTTATCAATTGGTCTTTGAAGCTGAACTAAATCAATATATTTTTGCTATCTTATTGGAGGCAATTATGTTTCTTAGAACTGAAATGTTCTGAGGGACTCATTATTGGTATCCTTAAACAATGTTAATAAATAGTAAAAAATATCAGAGACCATTTTCAGTCAGATTGAAACAGGTGACAGTAGAGATTCTGGGAGCAAGCAGGAGAGAATACCTCAGGATCTCATGCAGTCCAAGAACATATGGACAGAACATGTTTCATGGCTGTGCATAAAAAGCACTTAATAATAGTACCTTTTGTGAGTTATTCTAATGATGATTCAGAGAAACCATCTTTAAACACAGTGACATTTAACACGAACTTACTACACACACAAAACAGGCAGTGCTAAATGAATGGATGAGTGAATGGAAACAGCAGCAGAGGTTCAGAGAAAAAAATGAAAATCCCCCTTCTCTGACAGTCTTGCAGCTGAAAGCAGAGGAAACTGAAATATTTGACCCCTTCTGAGAAGGAGATATCTCACTGCAGAGAAGGTGCAAGGCAGCAACTTCTGTAATTGTAAGTAACCTCTTTTCCAAAAAATCTTGAAAATTAATTAAAATACCCAGCTTGGGACCCAGCTTTCACAAGTATGGTGGAATTGGCAAAATTTACATAATTCTACCTTGCTATATTTCTGCATAACCAAATAAAGTTCTTTATTTCAATAAAATAGCAATGAGATCATGCCTGATTTTTAGGTTCAATATCAGTTGTCCCTCATTAATTTTGCAGAGAAACGATTAGCATTTTGAGGCAAACAAGGTGTTCTTAGTTAGTAGGACATGACCTTGCTGTCGCTAAATTATACCTATGATTAATGATCTTCTCAAGTTTAAAATTTGAATCACAACAACTAGATTATAAGTAAAATATGGGGGAGGAGGGAGCAGTTTCTCAGAGCTATCTGGGGTGCTGTCTCCAGGACTGAAAAAAAAAAATGGGGGAGGGATAGAGAAATGTGCAAGAGATGAACTTTAAGACTTGAGTTTTACCTACCACTGTTCAATATTGAATTCAACTCATAGTGCAATTGACCTTGAGGTTGAGTCTCAAATTCCAAGGCAGTGGTATCCAACACTAGACACACATAAGAATCACCTACAGAGCTTTTTAAAAGTCCTAGTGTTTGGGTCCCACCTCAGATTAATTAAATTCTTGGGAGGTGAAATCTGGGTGCAATGAGGTTTTCAAAGAATAAATCCCATAATAGTACATTTAAGAAATGAAATTAGAGTCAGGAAAAGAAAAAGAAAAACCAAGAAACCAGGAAATCCATATTTAAAGATGTTATATAAAAAGTTTTTGGTTATTATATTACTGTGACATACTTGTTAGTCCAGCGCTAAACAGAAAAAATAATTTTTTTTTTTTTGGCCACTTCTATTGGTGTTTCATTTATTTATTTTCATTCATCTTTGTTCTTTGGCGTGTGTGGCTCTCCCATTGCAGTGGCCTTTCTCATTGCAGAGCACTGCACTGGCTCTGGGCGCATGTGCTCCAGAGCTCTGACTTGGTAGTTGGATACATCGGTCCAGCTGCTCCATGGCACGTGGGATCTTCCCAGGCCAGGGATCTAACTGGCATCCCTTGCACTGCAAGGCAGTGACCTTACCCACTGGACTACCAGGGAAGCCCAAGAGAAAAAATTTTGGTGTTACCATCCAGGTATTTATCTCACCAGTGGAAGTGTCACCTTATTCTATGAGACATAGTTTTATTTCAGTTTAATCAATCCAGCATAATCATAGCCATATATAAGAAAGTAGAAACCTGAAAAGGTAGAACCTTTTTAGAACTACCTGCAAAAAGCTTTTACAGGTGGGCATGTACATGAATGTAAATTCACACACCTACCCTATAGTGACTTCCTTTTCAAGGAACTCTGATTTAAGTGCCAATTTCATAGCAATAGATATGCTATCAGAAACACTGAAAAGACTTATCTATTGTAGACCAGCATTGTCTATGAGGTATTTCAGGAGGCATCAGAAATAAAACATAAGATTACATTCAGAACTTACAAGCTCTAAACTTTGAAAAGTATATAAGCACATAGATCCAAATGTAATTCAAAGTAAACATAATATGGAAGAAAGAAAGGGAAAGGGAGGGAGGGAGAGAGGGAGAAGTGATAGGGATGGAAGCAAACAGAATTTTTGGTTTTTTTTAACCTTAATCCTCTAACCCATTTCTACTGTTTACTTGCCTTCTCTTTCATTCATTCCTCCATCCCTTCTTTTGACATGTATTCCTAGCAACATTCGAAAGCTGGTAAATTGCCACCATACTTACTAAAACAGTTCCACAGAGATGGCAAAGTACACTCAGGAATAAATCATTTCCAGCCATAGTTCTGAGGAACCCTCTTAGGCATGGCTCCTTTCAGTCTAGACATTAGAAGACACCATATGATATGATTTTTTTTTTAAGATTTATTTATTTATTTATTTTGGTGGGGGTGGGGAGAGAGGGGAGCAGGCGGGCCACTTCTGTTGGTCTTTCATTTGTCCATTTTCATCCATCTTTGTTCTTTGGCCCGTGTGGGCCTCCCATAACGGTGGCGTCTGTCGTTGCAGAGCGCTGGCTCTGGGCGCATGCGCTCCAGAGCTCCGGCTTGGTAATTGGATACATGGGTCCAGCCGCTCTGCGGCACGTGGGATCTTCCCAGGCCAGGGATCGAACCGGCGCTCCTTGCACTGCAAGGCAGTGTCCTTACCCACTAGACCACCAGCGAAGCCCTGATATGATTTTTTGTGTGTGAATCTGTTCATTTTTGAGATCTTTTTAGTGCTTATATTGGAGAGTTTATTCTTCATTTTTCTTTTCTCAGCTTACCGGCAGTTAATATGACCCTGATTTCCTTGTGAATGAGTCACTGATTTTAGTTAAGTAATTTTTGAAAAAGAGAAATCAGCACAGGGATTCAGACTCTTCCCTACATACTTCCCACTTCCTTATACCTGAAGATTATCTATTTGTAGACACACACTACTATAGTGACTTCCTTTTCAAGGAACTCTGATTTAAGTGCCAATTTCATAGCAATAGATATGCTATCAGAAACACTGAAAAGACTTATCTATTGTAGACCAGCATTGTCTATGAGGTATTTCAGGAGGCATCAGAAATAAAACATAAGATTACATTCAGAACTTACAAGCTCTAAACTTTGAAAAGTATATAAGCACATAGATCCAAATGTAATTCAAAGTAAACATAATATGGAAGAAAGAAAGGGAAAGGGATGGAGAGAGGGAGAAGTGATAGGGATGGAAGCAAACAGAATTTTTGGTTTTTTTTAACCTTAATCCTCTAACCCATTTCTACTGTTTACTTGCCTTCTCTTTCATTCATTCCTCCATCCCTTCTTTTGACATGTATTCCTAGCAACATTCGAAAGCTGGTAAATTGCCACCATACTTACTAAAACAGTTCCACAGAGATGGCAAAGTACACTCAGGAATAAATCATTTCCAGCCATAGTTCTGAGGAACCCTCTTAGGCATGGCTCCTTTCAGTCTAGACATTAGAAGACACCATATGATATGATTTTTTTAAGATTTATTTATTTATTTATTTTGGTGGGGGTGGGGAGAGAGGGGAGCAGGCGGGCCACTTCTGTTGGTCTTTCATTTGTCCATTTTCATCCATCTTTGTTCTTTGGCCCGTGTGGGCCTCCCATAACGGTGGCGTCTGTCGTTGCAGAGCGCTGGCTCTGGGCGCATGCGCTCCAGAGCTCCGGCTTGGTAATTGGATACATGGGTCCAGCCGCTCTGCGGCACGTGGGATCTTCCCAGGCCAGGGATCGAACCGGCGCTCCTTGCACTGCAAGGCAGTGTCCTTACCCACTAGACCACCAGCGAAGCCCTGATATGATTTTTTGTGTGTGAATCTGTTCATTTTTGAGATCTTTTTAGTGCTTATATTGGAGAGTTTATTCTTCATTTTTCTTTTCTCAGCTTACCGGCAGTTAATATGACCCTGATTTCCTTGTGAATGAGTCACTGATTTTAGTTAAGTAATTTTTGAAAAAGAGAAATCAGCACAGGGATTCAGACTCTTCCCTACATACTTCCCACTTCCTTCTACCATGTACCTTACAAATAGCTAGTAGTCACAAGAAAATAGAAAAATATCTTAATTTTCCACTACTGTCATGTAGTCATCACTTAGAAAAAAGTGAAGTCTTCTTTCAATTTAGTGAAACAAAAAAATGTAGTTAATTGTATAATTAGTTGATTTATTACAAACTCATCTTATGTAGTGGCAGAGGCATTTAATCTTGAGTCCTCCGCATCTTTGGAATATATTAGCATTAGAAATCATGGATTAAATTCTTGGGCATATTGGAAAGGTAAATATAATGGTGTTATGTGTTATATAAATATGTGCATAAATACATAGGTAGAAATAAGATTTGGAAATGGCTGGACTGGTACATTATCTTATCGGTTATGATTTTTTTTTTTAGATTCCTAACTTGCTGCCAAATTTCGTGCTTAGTTGGAGAGAGTTTCGTATGATTTTTTGTATGTTTATTTATGGTATTTTTTTCACTAAAAATGCATCATTACCTTAACAGCTGCCACACCACATGGAGCAGCATGTGTGCTTTTTAAAAGAGATCCAGAGCACCTTCCCCCAGAAACACGAAGCCAATATGCTTTGGGAAGTCTGCAGCAGGACTCAGATTTCACCAGCAGATAATATACAAGTTAGATATTTTGCAGAGTTTTTTTTTCTATAATAATTTTCTTTACCATTCTTCTTTCATAAGTATTCTATTTAAAAATACTATTTCCCAAAAGGCAAAATGTATAAAAGTTAATGCATAATGAGTGAGACCTTAAAATACATTCTCTCTTTTTTGCTTGGGGCCATTTTGAAGGCGCTGGGGACTGCCTCTACTTGACAACATGGGTCCAGCCGCTCTGCGGCACGTGGGATCTTCCCAGGCCAGGGATCGAACCGGCGCTCCTTGCACTGCAAGGCAGTGTCCTTACCCACTAGACCACCAGCGAAGCCCTGATATGATTTTTTGTGTGTGAATCTGTTCATTTTTGAGATCTTTTTAGTGCTTATATTGGAGAGTTTATTCTTCATTTTTCTTTTCTCAGCTTACCGGCAGTTAATATGACCCTGATTTCCTTGTGAATGAGTCACTGATTTTAGTTAAGTAATTTTTGAAAAAGAGAAATCAGCACAGGGATTCAGACTCTTCCCTACATACTTCCCACTTCCTTCTACCATGTACCTTACAAATAGCTAGTAGTCACAAGAAAATAGAAAAATATCTTAATTTTCCACTACTGTCATGTAGTCATCACTTAGAAAAAAGTGAAGTCTTCTTTCAATTTAGTGAAACAAAAAAATGTAGTTAATTGTATAATTAGTTGATTTATTACAAACTCATCTTATGTAGTGGCAGAGGCATTTAATCTTGAGTCCTCCGCATCTTTGGAATATATTAGCATTAGAAATCATGGATTAAATTCTTGGGCATATTGGAAAGGTAAATATAATGGTGTTATGTGTTATATAAATATGTGCATAAATACATAGGTAGAAATAAGATTTGGAAATGGCTGGACTGGTACATTATCTTATCGGTTATGATTTTTTTTTTTAGATTCCTAACTTGCTGCCAAATTTCGTGCTTAGTTGGAGAGAGTTTCGTATGATTTTTTGTATGTTTATTTATGGTATTTTTTTCACTAAAAATGCATCATTACCTTAACAGCTGCCACACCACATGGAGCAGCATGTGTGCTTTTTAAAAGAGATCCAGAGCACCTTCCCCCAGAAACACGAAGCCAATATGCTTTGGGAAGTCTGCAGCAGGACTCAGATTTCACCAGCAGATAATATACAAGTTAGATATTTTTGCAGAGTTTTTTTTTTTTCTATAATAATTTTCTTTACCATTCTTCTTTCATAAGTATTCTATTTAAAAATACTATTTCCCAAAAGGCAAAATGTATAAAAGTTAATGCATAATGAGTGAGACCTTAAAATACATTCTCTCTTTTTTGCTTGGGGCCATTTTGGAAGGCGCTGGGGACTGCCTCTACTTGACAACAAAAATAGGAGAGAAAAGTACAGAAATGGGTGATGGTGTATGTTTCATGAATGAGCCTTTCCTTCTTTATATACTTGAAAGAGTCTGCACCTTATTTCTTATTTCCTGTGTGTGCATCGGGGAGAGAGAGAGAGGAAAATGAGAGAGGAGAGGAGGGGAAGTCTGAACAGGAGTCATTCCAGGTCCCTCAGCCCATAATTTTCCTCTGCTTAGGCACTCAAATTCCTGTCCCCACTTTCATGCATCTCTTGAAAATCTCATTTCAATCCCCAGCCCCAACTCTATATCCTGAATTTGATGGTCCTTCCCTTTGGGCTTATCTTTGGATAACACAATTTGAAGGCTACTACCGAGGTCAGCATAGACAAATAGACGATGGAGCAGTACTGGCAAAGGGATCCATAAATGTAGCACACTGTTTATTTTGTGTAAATGATGTTAAGTGCCTCATTTTCCCGACTTTGAAATTACGTGTTTAAATGAAATGTCTGATTTGTTTTAAATCATGTAGTATTGATACAAGACGTTATCTCCTCATAACCAAGTTCAAGATATGCAGTGGACCCCTGCCAAAATAAAAAATTTAATGGCTGGACTGGTACATTATCTTATCGGTTATTTTTTTTTAGATTCCTAACTTGCTGCCAAATTTCGTGCTTAGTTGGAGAGAGTTTCGTATGATTTTTTGTATGTTTATTTATGGTATTTTTTTCACTAAAAATGCATCATTACCTTAACAGCTGCCACACCACATGGAGCAGCATGTGTGCTTTTTAAAAGAGATCCAGAGCACCTTCCCCCAGAAACACGAAGCCAATATGCTTTGGGAAGTCTGCAGCAGGACTCAGATTTCACCAGCAGATAATATACAAGTTAGATATTTTTGCAGAGTTTTTTTTTTTTCTATAATAATTTTCTTTACCATTCTTCTTTCATAAGTATTCTATTTAAAAATACTATTTCCCAAAAGGCAAAATGTATAAAAGTTAATGCATAATGAGTGAGACCTTAAAATACATTCTCGTTTTTGCTTGGGGCCATTTTGGAAGGCGCTGGGGACTGCCTCTACTTGACAACAAAAATAGGAGAGAAAAGTACAGAAATGGGTGATGGTGTATGTTTCATGAATGAGCCTTTCCTTCTTTATATACTTGAAAGAGTCTGCACCTTATTTCTTATTTCCTGTGTGTGCATCGGGGAGAGAGAGAGAGGAAAATGAGAGAGGAGAGGAGGGGAAGTCTGAACAGGAGTCATTCCAGGTCCCTCAGCCCATAATTTTCCTCTGCTTAGGCACTCAAATTCCTGTCCCCACTTTCATGCATCTCTTGAAAATCTCATTTCAATCCCCAGCCCCAACTCTATATCCTGAATTTGATGGTCCTTCCCTTTGGGCTTATCTTTGGATAACACAATTTGAAGGCTACTACCGAGGTCAGCATAGACAAATAGACGATGGAGCAGTACTGGCAAAGGGATCCATAAATGTAGCACACTGTTTATTTTGTGTAAATGATGTTAAGTGCCTCATTTTCCCGACTTTGAAATTACGTGTTTAAATGAAATGTCTGATTTGTTTTAAATCATGTAGTATTGATACAAGACGTTATCTCCTCATAACCAAGTTCAAGATATGCAGTGGACCCCTGCCAAAATAACAATCCAAGAGTTGTAATTTGGGAGTGAATTTCTAATATTTGTTTTTTATTTATTTATTTATTATTATTTTTTAAAGATTTATTTATTTATTTATTTTGGAGGGGTGCGGTGGGGAGGGAGGGGAGCAGGCGGGCTACTTCTATTGGTCTTTCATTTGTCCATTTTCATCCATCTTTGTTCTTTGGCCCGTGTGGGCCTCCCATCGCGGTGGCCTCTGCTATCGCAGAGCACCGACTCCGGGCGCATGCGCTCCAGAGCTCCAGCTCCATAATTGGACACATCAGTCCAGCCGCTCCGTGGCACGTGGGATCTTCCCAGGCCAGGGCTCGAACTGGCGCCCCTTGCACTGCAAGGTGGTGTCCTTACCCACTGGACCACCAGGGAAGCCCCAATATCTGTTTTTTAAAGAAGAAAAGATACAATTTTGAAGAATGGTATCATAAAATAATACATGTATCAAGATTCCTGATACTGTTTGTACAGACCAATTATTGGTGAAAAAAACTAACATATGAATATACTTGATTTGATGTAGTATGAATATACTTGATGTATACTTGATTTGATGACAGATATTTAATATATGGTTTTCATTATTATGCTTACTGATTTTAAAACATGAATCTATGCAGATGTGGAAAGTAAGCTATATCAGGATATCAGCATCCCTGGTAGCTCAGTGATAAAGCTAATGCAGGAGACATGAGTTCAATCCCTTATCCAGGAAGATCTCACATGCTGCAGAGCATCTAAGCCCATGAGCCGCAGCTATTGAGCCTGTGCCCTAGAGCCTTGGAGCTGCATCTATTGAGCCCATGTGCCGCAACTACTGAAATGTGCCCTAGAGCCCAAGCTCCACAAGAGAAGTCACCACAGCAAGAAGCCTGCTCACTTCAGCTAGAGAGTAGCCCCCACTCCCTGCAACTGGAAAGGAGCACATGGCAGCAGTGAAAACCCAAAATAGTCATAAATAAATAAAACTTTTTGAAAAAAGATATATCAGGAAATAAATAAATAGTCCTGAATGTGAAGCTGGGCAACCAAATCTAATCTTGACTACCAAGGCTGGGACTACATCTGTGGTCCTTCAGTCCCTCCACAGTAAAATATGCCAGATGGGTGGCTTCCAGTGACTACTTTTCAGTGATTTCAAAGACTTGGCAAGTGATCTAAGTGACTGAAGGGCTGTGATATTGAAGGCGGTGTCAAAAATGCAACTGATTCTTGAACCATATGTCAGGTCAAGAGTAGTGGGGATGGGGAACTAGAAGGCTTATGTTTGGTTTGAAAGGGGCCAAAGCCACCCACCTACAATTGCTTGTGTCACATGAGAAGATAAGGCTCAATGTGGCATATCTAAGTTTAAAGAAACCCAAGAAATCCGGATTTAAACATGAAATTTTAAGTCTTTTCAAAATTGATCATCAATTCAAGTTCTGCCTTTTTTTTCAACTGTGCACATCTGTGGGGCATATCTGATTTACAAGCTATCTGCGCATTAATATCTTTAGTCTGGATTATCATGAAGATGC
Organism: Tragulus kanchil; assembly: GCA_022376925.1. Classification (NCBI taxonomy): domain Eukaryota; kingdom Metazoa; phylum Chordata; class Mammalia; order Artiodactyla; family Tragulidae; genus Tragulus; species Tragulus kanchil. The sequence goes on along the minus strand of JAIOJX010000026.1, from coordinate 248,767,104 downwards.
ACTATAATTCTGTGGATTTATGACAGTGTGAATTTCAAAGGGCGAAAGGCTAAGAGGATGGTTTGGCTTAGTCAGAAAAAAGTTCTGAGCTCTGGGATAGTGGACATGGCTTTGTGATCTGGATCAGCCATGTGTAAACAGAGTCAGCCAACCCCTGTCTGTGCCTCAGCAGTGCCTATCATTGCCTCCACCCTCCCCAAATGGCCTTCTCACCTTTCAAGAGAGCCCCTCTATGCTAAATAAGTCAATTGGTTTCTACAGCATGCAGGTCCAATCTGTGGTCAATATGATGGATTTGACTAGACCACCACCAGGCCTGACTTTTGTGCTGCCTGGCTCTCACAAAGCTTGGCAAGATGAAATAAGCCAAGTTCGAGTGAGAGTTGGTTTGGGGGAAATAGAAATTGACTCTTGGTTCAGTCTGTGATCCAAGAGGCTGTGCTGTGAAGGGCAGCAAGGGTCAAAAAGCCAGAGGAGCTGTGGAGCAGAGGTGCCAGAGACACAGGCAAGCGAGAGCCAAGGATTGGTGACTTGGAAAACTAGTGTAATAACTGTGTCTGCGGCTGTAGGCCACAGGGTAAGCTGGCTTAATTCTGTTGGATAACCTCTCTGCCTGAGAGCTGCTGTCATGGGGCCAAGAGATTTGTATCCTGGCTCTTTCTTTATGCATCTTAGTGGTATTTCTCTGCTCACAACAGTCAGCATCACCTGAATATCATATTTAGTAGCTCCTTAGTAACAAGAGCTTATCTGAGACATGTGAAATTAATAGATCTGTTACATAAATTAGATAATTCTATAATATTTTAATATTAATTGTGTATGATTATAAATTCTGACTTTACTGAGGAATTTTTTTCTTCTAGAGAAAATAATTGAACAGGATACCCCCTTCTTTTAAAATTTTTTCCCTGGTCTTCCAGGTATTAATTTTAATAAACCCAAGAAATCCGGATTTAAACATGAAATTTTAAGTCTTTTAAAAATTGATCATCAATTCAAGTTCTGCCTTTTTTTTCAACTGTGCACATCTGTGGGGCATATCTGATTTACAAGCTATCTGCGCATTAATATCTTTAGTCTGGATTATCATGAAGATGCACTATAATTCTGTGGATTTATGACAGTGTGAATTTCAAAGGGCGAAAGGCTAAGAGGATGGTTTGGCTTAGTCAGAAAAAAGTTCTGAGCTCTGGGATAGTGGACATGGCTTTGTGATCTGGATCAGCCATGTGTAAACAGAGTCAGCCAACCCCTGTCTGTGCCTCAGCAGTGCCTATCATTGCCTCCACCCTCCCCAAATGGCCTTCTCACCTTTCAAGAGAGCCCCTCTATGCTAAATAAGTCAATTGGTTTCTACAGCATGCAGGTCCAATCTGTGGTCAATATGATGGATTTGACTAGACCACCACCAGGCCTGACTTTTGTGCTGCCTGGCTCTCACAAAGCTTGGCAAGATGAAATAAGCCAAGTTCGAGTGAGAGTTGGTTTGGGGGAAATAGAAATTGACTCTTGGTTCAGTCTGTGATCCAAGAGGCTGTGCTGTGAAGGGCAGCAAGGGTCAAAAAGCCAGAGGAGCTGTGGAGCAGAGGTGCCAGAGACACAGGCAAGCGAGAGCCAAGGATTGGTGACTTGGAAAACTAGTGTAATAACTGTGTCTGCGGCTGTAGGCCACAGGGTAAGCTGGCTTAATTCTGTTGGATAACCTCTCTGCCTGAGAGCTGCTGTCATGGGGCCAAGAGATTTGTATCCTGGCTCTTTCTTTATGCATCTTAGTGGTATTTCTCTGCTCACAACAGTCAGCATCACCTGAATATCATATTTAGTAGCTCCTTAGTAACAAGAGCTTATCTGAGACATGTGAAATTAATAGATCTGTTACATAAATTAGATAATTCTATAATATTTTAATATTAATTGTGTATGATTATAAATTCTGACTTTACTGAGGAATTTTTTTCTTCTAGAGAAAATAATTGAACAGGATACCCTCTAAGATGCTGGTCTTCCAGTATTAATAAGATTGTTGTTGTTCAGTCACCCAATCGTATCCAACTCTTTGCAACCCCATGGACTGTAGCAGACCAGGCCTCCCTGTCTCTCACCATCTCCTGAAGTTTTCCCAAGTTCATGTCCATTGTATTGGTGATGTCATCCAGCAATCTCATCTTCTAACACCCTCTTCTTCTTCTACCCTCAATCTTTCCCAGCATCGGGAACTTTTCCAATGAGTCACCTGTTCTAATCAGGTGACCAAAATACTGGAGCTTCAGCATCCGTCCTTCCAGTGAGTATTCAGGGTTGATTTCCTTTAAGAATAATTAGCTTGATCTCCTTGCTGTTTAATGGACTCTCCAGCACCACAGTTTGAAGGCATCAGTTTTTGGTGCTGTGTCTTCTTTATGGTCCAGCTCTCACAACTATACATGACCACTGGGAAGACCATATTTACCTTTGTCAATGGAGTGATATGTCCATTTTTCAATACTCTGTCTAGGTTTGTCATAGCTTTCCTGCCAAGAGGCAATTGTCTTCTGATTTCGTGACTACAGTCACCATCCACACTGATTTTAGAGCCCAAGGAGAGGAAATCTGTCACTACTTCCCTTTTTCCCTTCTATTTGCCATGAAGTAATGGGACTGGATGCCATAATCTTAGTTGTTTTAATATTTAGGTTCTTCTCCTTTACCCTTACTAAGAGATTCTTTAGTTCCTTTTCACTTTCTGCCATTAGAGTGAAAATTTCATGGATTTTGCCCATAATCTTAGTTGTTTTAATATTTAGCTTTGATAACTCTCTGCCTGAGAGCTGCTGTCATGGGGCCAAGAGATTTGTATCCTGGCTCTTTCTTTATGCATCTTAGTGGTATTTCTCTGCTCACAACAGTCAGCATCACCTGAATATCATATTTAGTAGCTCCTTAGTAACAAGAGCTTATCTGAGACATGTGAAATTAATAGATCTGTTACATAAATTAGATAATTCTATAATATTTTAATATTAATTGTGTATGATTATAAATTCTGACTTTACTGAGGAATTTTTTTCTTCTAGAGAAAATAATTGAACAGGATACCCTCTAAGATGCTGGTCTTCCAGTATTAATAAGATTGTTGTTGTTCAGTCACCCAATCGTATCCAACTCTTTGCAACCCCATGGACTGTAGCAGACCAGGCCTCCCTGTCTCTCACCATCTCCTGAAGTTTTCCCAAGTTCATGTCCATTGTATTGGTGATGTCATCCAGCAATCTCATCTTCTAACACCCTCTTCTTCTTCTACCCTCAATCTTTCCCAGCATCGGGAACTTTTCCAATGAGTCACCTGTTCTAATCAGGTGACCAAAATACTGGAGCTTCAGCATCCGTCCTTCCAGTGAGTATTCAGGGTTGATTTCCTTTAAGAATAATTAGCTTGATCTCCTTGCTGTTTAATGGACTCTCCAGCACCACAGTTTGAAGGCATCAGTTTTTGGTGCTGTGTCTTCTTTATGGTCCAGCTCTCACAACTATACATGACCACTGGGAAGACCATATTTACCTTTGTCAATGGAGTGATATGTCCATTTTTCAATACTCTGTCTAGGTTTGTCATAGCTTTCCTGCCAAGAGGCAATTGTCTTCTGATTTCGTGACTACAGTCACCATCCACACTGATTTTAGAGCCCAAGGAGAGGAAATCTGTCACTACTTCCCCCTTTTTCCCTTCTATTTGCCATGAAGTAATGGGACTGGATGCCATAATCTTAGTTGTTTTAATATTTAGGTTCTTCTCCTTTACCCTTACTAAGAGATTCTTTAGTTCCTTTTCACTTTCTGCCATTAGAGTGATAATATCCACATATCTGAGATAGTTGATGTTTTTCCAGCCCATCTTGATTCTAGCTTGTAACTCATTCAGCTCTGCATTTCTCATGATGTGCTCAGCATATAGGTTAAATAAACAGGGTGATAACAAACAGCCCAGTCGTACTTCTTTCTCAATCCTGAACCAAACAGTTGTTCCATACAGGGTTCTAAACTGTTGCTTCTTGACTGATACAGGTTTCTCACACGACAAGTAAGATGGTCTGGTTTTCCCATCTATTAGGGTATTAAGAGCTTTCCACAGTTTGTTATGACCCACACAGTCAAAGGCTTTAACTGAAACAGAGGTAGCTGTTTTTCTGGAATCTCCTTGCTTTCTCTGTGATCCGGCAAATGTTAACGATCTGGACCTCTGTCTTTTCTAAACCCAGCTTGGATGTAGGGAAGTTCTTGGGTCACATTATACTGACGCCTAGAGTGCAAGATTTTAAGCATGACTTTACTAGTATGGAAATGAGTGCAACTGTCTGATGGTTTGGACATTCTTTAGTATTGTGCTTCATGAGAATTGGGATGAGGGTTGACCTTTTCCAGTCCTATGGCCACTGCTGGGTCTTCCAGATGTGCTGACATACTGAATGCAATACTTTGATAGCATCATATTTTAGGGTTTTGAATTGATCTACTGGAATTCCATTCCATCCACTAGCTTTACTGACATCAGTGCTTACTAAGGCCTATTTTACTTCATATTCCAGAGTGTCTGGCTCTGGTGACTGACCTCACCATCGTGGTTATCTGGTTTGTTAAAATCTTTTTTGTACAGTTCTTCTGTGTATTCTTTCCATCTCTTCTTGATCTCTTCTGTTTCTACTAGGTCTCAACCATTTCTTTCCTTTATTGTGCCCATCTTTGGGCAAAACATTCCTTTGATATTGCCAACTTTCTTAAAGAGATCTCTACTCTTTCCCCTTCAGTTGTTTTCCGCTATTTCTATGCATTATTCATTGAAGAAGTTCCTTCTTGTCTCTGCTGAGTATTCTTTGAAACTCTAGGTTTCAATGAATTTGCCTTTCCCTTTGCTTCCTTGCTTTTTGCATCTTTTTCTTCAGCTATTTGTAAAACCTCCTTAGATAACCACTTTGCCATCTTGCTTTTCTTTTCCTTTGGGATGGTTTTGTTCGTTGCCTCCTGTACAGTATTACAGACCTCCATCCATAGTTCTTCAGACAGACTTTACTAGATCTAATCTCTTGAATCTATTCATTACCTCTACTGTATATTCATAGGGGATTTGATTTATGCCATAGAGACATGCTAATCATTTTTTACCTCTACTGTATATTCATAGGGGATTTTACTTGATACAGGTTTCTCACCGACAAGTAAGATGGTCTGGTTTTCCCATCTATTAGGGTATTAAGAGCTTTCCACAGTTTGTTATGACCCACACAGTCAAAGGCTTTAACTGAAACAGAGGTAGCTGTTTTTCTGGAATCTCCTTGCTTTCTCTGTGATCCGGCAAATGTTAACGATCTGGACCTCTGTCTTTTCTAAACCCAGCTTGGATGTAGGGAAGTTCTTGGGTCACATTATACTGACGCCTAGAGTGCAAGATTTTAAGCATGACTTTACTAGTATGGAAATGAGTGCAACTGTCTGATGGTTTGGACATTCTTTAGTATTGTGCTTCATGAGAATTGGGATGAGGGTTGACCTTTTCCAGTCCTATGGCCACTGCTGGGTCTTCCAGATGTGCTGACATACTGAATGCAATACTTTGATAGCATCATATTTTAGGGTTTTGAATTGATCTACTGGAATTCCATTCCATCCACTAGCTTTACTGACATCAGTGCTTACTAAGGCCTATTTTACTTCATATTCCAGAGTGTCTGGCTCTGGTGACTGACCTCACCATCGTGGTTATCTGGTTTGTTAAAATCTTTTTTGTACAGTTCTTCTGTGTATTCTTTCCATCTCTTCTTGATCTCTTCTGTTTCTACTAGGTCTCAACCATTTCTTTCCTTTATTGTGCCCATCTTTGGGCAAAACATTCCTTTGATATTGCCAACTTTCTTAAAGAGATCTCTACTCTTTCCCCTTCAGTTGTTTTCCGCTATTTCTATGCATTATTCATTGAAGAAGTTCCTTCTTGTCTCTGCTGAGTATTCTTTGAAACTCTAGGTTTCAATGAATTTGCCTTTCCCTTTCTTCCTTGCTTTTTGCATCTTTTTCTTCAGCTATTTGTAAAACCTCCTTAGATAACCACTTTGCCATCTTGCTTTTCTTTTCCTTTGGGATGGTTTTGTTCGTTGCCTCCTGTACAGTATTACAGACCTCCATCCATAGTTCTTCAGACAGACTTTACTAGATCTAATCTCTTGAATCTATTCATTACCTCTACTGTATATTCATAGGGGATTTGATTTATGCCATAGAGACATGCTAATCTACCTTTCCTGGTTTGGTTACTCCAGTTCTGTCCTCGAAATACAGAAGATCACCAGATTGGGGATAGTTTAGCCTAGGTCTCAGATTTCCTTGTGCTGTGTTTCATTTTAATATCAAGTCTCTTAATTTTATTAAAGACAACTAGACAGGTCAGGGATATGGTTATATCCCTGAAAAATGCTTTTGAATATCATTTTCCTTAGACGACTGATAATGCCTTCTGTAAAGGTTTGTAAACTATTTCTATTAAAGATCAGTGAACTTGTCACTTTTTGGCCTGATTACAAAGAAACTCAAAATAAAAGATGCACTGTGTAATAAAGATAGGTTATTCCTTGAGTCTGCATATTTACATTCCACAATTTTCCTTGGCCTTATTTGTTTACTCAAATACCATCTGGATGGGGGAGGGAATAAATAAATCCAACAAACCAGCTAAAACTTTAACAGATATTTCTTTTTTAAAATGCAATGAATTAGGAACTATTAACGCTAAAGATATACAAAATATAAACAAAACAACTTTAAGCTACCTTCTATATAGGTATGCGCAAAGAATCCAATTCAATAATCCGGGAGAAAGTACTTTTCCTTCCCAAATCTTCAAACATAGTCATGTGTAGCTTTTATGGTATCATTAATAGCAGTTACATTCACCCTACTGGACCATCTCAGAAATATTCTGATGTTGTTACAGTATCACTTTCCCATATCACACTACCCAAATCCTGTGCCAAACTCCAGCTTCAATTATATTACCTCTTAACAATTGTAAGTTTATCTTCTTTTTAATCTTCACCTTAGTAGGCAAGCTAGATGACCTATCCAGAGTTTAGCCTTTATTTCTACACACCTTGGACAGAAATAAGAATTGTATAGTATTCCTATCACAAGGAGGAAAGGGGGGAAATGCGGTCTTCTTGGAAAGGTTATAAACTTCTAATGCTCTATACTGTTCCAGAATCTAGGAATCAAAAAAACCTGCTCTTTATTTTAAATTATTTATTTATTTATTTGACTGTGTAGGGTCTTAGTTGTAGGATGTAGGATCTAGTTCTCTAACCCAGGATTGAACCCAGGCCCCCTGCATTAGGAACACAATGTCTTAGCCTCTAGATCACCAGAGAAGTCCTAAAGAACTATTCTTAACATTGCCTGTCAACACTGTCCAAGCCATTAAACCTGGAAGATTAATTCCTGGGCTCATGTTTCTTTATCTGTAAAATGGAGGTGTTATTCCTTTCATTGAGTAGCTGCAAATTTTAAATGATCTGTAAAATATGTGAAGTTAATTGGAAAGTCATTATTCAGGGGTAAATTTCCACGTGTTCGTTTTCAGGGGTGGAGGCAATACTGGAGGGCATTGGTGGAATCCTGGACTTGTGTCTTGAGTTTTCCTCACCCTAAAACCTTAGTCACTTAACTTCCCCAAACTACAGGCTTCCTATTAGAAAATTAAACACCCTCTCTACCTTAGCTAATTGTTGGGTATACACGTAAATTGAAATTACTCTTCAAATGAAAATCATTCTTAAATCTCTGAAAAATTCTTGTTCAAGAAATATTTTTATTCAAATAATTTATTTGTATTCATTTCTAATAATGTAATATAGCACACTATTTTGAAAGTAGCCATAAATACATTATCAGCCAAAATTAGACATTTTTTAAAAATAAAGATTGTATTTAAAGGGATTATATTGAAAGAGATTCTGGTTGAAGCCTGAAAGTTAAGAGCCATTAACAAACCTGCTCTTTTTAGAACAATGTATATGCCTTATATTGCAATGATTTATGTAGAAAAATAGAATAACCACTATTAAAGTATTTACTAGGAGCCCTGTCTCCAGAGTTGCCACTGATACAATGGTCCAAAACTGTAACATTTCCATTTTTTCCCATGTCTGTGACAAGTCTGCAAATTTTATAATACCAACTTTTGTAAGGGTTAATAGTTGGTAACTACTAACCAACAATCCATCCTTCAACATATGTCCATCCTCAACCCTAACTTTACCTACATGAAGATATATCATTCTCTATCCACTATAGCCAGTATTACTACTGTTTTTCTTCTTCCTAATAAAAGACTGTGAAAATTTACAAAGAAATTCAGGATATTGAAACACCTGTATAGAAATTATCTTTACTATACTCAAGCTTTCCCAAACTTAGTGGCTTTCTGATGATGGTTTGACCTTGATCTATCTGTCAAAGACTAAGTTTGTCCCTAAGTATTCAGATCTCCCTCACAAATGTCAATAATTCAAGTTTGTGTGTGTATAGATATATATTAAGTGCTCTTAAATACTCTTTTAAACTCAAAATATATTACATTTTTATTTTCTATGTATAATAACTGCTAAAAAGAAAAAGTTGCTTTTAAAGACCACAGCAGGAGGGCAAGAAAGTATACAGTTAGAGCAATAATTTACTAGATTGAATTGAGGCCAGAATCTCTGTGTCCAGTCCCTTGATCTTATTATTATCACACAGCATGACCGAAAAATAGGGGCAGGGGAGGAAGGGAATAAAGGGCCCTCCTGCAAGGACAGACAAAACCAGCCATTGATTGAATTGTATCTGATTGTTCATTGTCCAGTGCACCTGTGCCGTTTCCCACCCCTTGCAAAATCTCCATGGTCCTAAGGTTGAACAGTGTTCATCTTGCAAACAATGTCCAAATTGAGATCGGAAGAAAGACAAAAGCTAAATTTATCAGACATGTTCCTCATTCCAAGCTCCCACTTTCCTGTGACGCACAATCATCACTTTCAATGAAAATGAAAGGCTATTTTCCATAATGAAGAATGGGTTCCCCTTCCTACCACCAATATCAGTACAACTGCATCCCACAGAGTGTTGCTTATAGAACAGCAGACAGGAAGGCAGATGGCTCTGTGTCCTCTCATTTGTGCTCATTTTTCCCAGAGCTGTAAAGGCAGGAAATGAGGTGCTGGGAGAAGACTCCAACTCAAGTGGGAACGACTGCACAAAGTCTCCTAAGACAGTATTTCATTTTCATTGCAAAAGAAAAAAATGTTTTCAGTGCATTAGCTCTGATGATTCTGAAATTGAATCAGTTTTCTATTCAAAAGTTGGGCAAAAGAGTTAAAAAATTTTTCTTCAGTTGCCCTTAGCTCTGATGATTCTGAGAATCAGTTTCAAGTACTAGTTTTCTTCTTCCTAATAAAAGCCTGTGAAAATTTACAAAGAAATTCAGGATATTGAAACACCTGTATAGAAATTATCTTTACTATACTCAAGCTTTCCCAAACTTAGTGGCTTTCTGATGATGGTTTGACCTTGATCTATCTGTCAAAGACTAAGTTTGTCCCTAAGTATTCAGATCTCCCTCACAAATGTCAATAATTCAAGTTTGTGTGTGTATAGATATATATTAAGTGCTCTTAAATACTCTTTTAAACTCAAAATATATTACATTTTATTTTCTATGTATAATAACTGCTAAAAAGAAAAAGTTGCTTTTAAAGACCACAGCAGGAGGGCAAGAAAGTATACAGTTAGAGCAATAATTTACTAGATTGAATTGAGGCCAGAATCTCTGTGTCCAGTCCCTTGATCTTATTATTATCACACAGCATGACCGAAAAATAGGGGCAGGGGAGGAAGGGAATAAAGGGCCCTCCTGCAAGGACAGACAAAACCAGCCATTGATTGAATTGTATCTGATTGTTCATTGTCCAGTGCACCTGTGCCGTTTCCCACCCCTTGCAAAATCTCCATGGTCCTAAGGTTGAACAGTGTTCATCTTGCAAACAATGTCCAAATTGAGATCGGAAGAAAGACAAAAGCTAAATTTATCAGACATGTTCCTCATTCCAAGCTCCCACTTTCCTGTGACGCACAATCATCACTTTCAATGAAAATGAAAGGCTATTTTCCATAATGAAGAATGGGTTCCCCTTCCTACCACCAATATCAGTACAACTGCATCCCACAGAGTGTTGCTTATAGAACAGCAGACAGGAAGGCAGATGGCTCTGTGTCCTCTCATTTGTGCTCATTTTTCCCAGAGCTGTAAAGGCAGGAAATGAGGTGCTGGGAGAAGACTCCAACTCAAGTGGGAACGACTGCACAAAGTCTCCTAAGACAGTATTTCATTTTCATTGCAAAAGAAAAAAATGTTTTCAGTGCATTAGCTCTGATGATTCTGAAATTGAATCAGTTTTCTATCAGGCAAGAGTCAAAAGAATTTCTGGTTTGGCAGAATCATATCCAAGTAGTTAAAGCAAATCGCTGCCCCTACTTTGGCTTAAGGGACAGTTTGGGGGCATTACATCATCAAGGTACAGTCTTACATAGAACCAAATCAGACTAACAAAATCTTTGGTAGCCTATGAATGTGTTTCTAAAGTCCCATTTGGGAAGTCATTGTATCTGAGCATGAGGCTACTTGACCCAAATCTGAAAGCACTGAAACCAGATAAGCAAATAAATAATAATTTGTTTTAGAAATAGGTGGTAGGGTATCTTCAGATAACCTCACACAAAGTTAAAATTTGTGACTGGTTCATCATCCAGTGTCTGCCATAGGAGGATGTGAGTTTGGGGTCAAATATACTTGTGCAAGTGGAGATACTGATGGAACATTCTGAAACTCAGTTTGTTCTATAAAATATATCACTATTTGTGAGGCCCGGTGGGAATATCAAATGAAATGATAAATATATTAAGTGCCAGGCATACAGGTATTAAGCATGTTATAGTTTTCATTTCATTATGGTTATTATTATTGTTAATAACATTTAAGAATTTAATTTAACTTTGGAATGCTTCCCATACAAAACTCCTGCGAAAATAGACATGATCTTTGAGAAAATGGCATCAGGAATAAAAAAACAAATATGATGAGTAAAAAAGATTCAGTTTTAAAATTGCTGTGAATTGGAGAAAGTTAGATTATTCTAGTAGACATAATAATCAAAGCATCAAAGCCTCTCATTTCTCCCTGAAAATACAAACTGAAAAGAGAAAGAAATAGTCAATGATGTGTAAAAAAAAAATCTCTACTCTTAGTTGCCCCTTATTCAGTCTATTTCATGCAGCCATGCTTGAGGGCATAAAAGGTGACCTGGAGGCTAGTGGTAAAATATGTTTCTGCTCCTGTGAGAAGCTGTTAACTCAACAAGCTGTGAACAGCCTCCCAAGTCCTGGGAGAACAGCTTTACACTTTAGATTGTGTTCTACACACGGGCCAATGAGAGGACAAGCACCCAGAGACTGAAGGTGGTCATGAGCTCAAGGAAAAACAGGCGCGCCTGCCCGTCCTGGGAACTCTTCCTGCACCAGTCCCTGCTCTTGTGTCATTTTCATAGGCAAAGTCAAAAGCTGGTTTGGCAGAATCATATCCAAGTAGTTAAAGCAAATCGCTGCCCCTACTTTGGCTTAAGGGACAGTTTGGGGGCATTACATCATCAAGGTACAGTCTTACATAGAACCAAATCAGACTAACAAAATCTTTGGTAGCCTATGAATGTGTTTCTAAAGTCCCATTTGGGAAGTCATTGTATCTGAGCATGAGGCTACTTGACCCAAATCTGAAAGCACTGAAACCAGATAAGCAAATAAATAATAATTTGTTTTAGAAATAGGTGGTAGGGTATCTTCAGATAACCTCACACAAAGTTAAAATTTGTGACTGGTTCATCATCCAGTGTCTGCCATAGGAGGATGTGAGTTTGGGGTCAAATATACTTGTGCAAGTGGAGATACTGATGGAACATTCTGAAACTCAGTTTGTTCTATAAAATATATCACTATTTGTGAGGCCCGGTGGGAATATCAAATGAAATGATAAATATATTAAGTGCCAGGCATACAGGTATTAAGCATGTTATAGTTTTCATTTCATTATGGTTATTATTATTGTTAATAACATTTAAGAATTTAATTTAACTTTGGAATGCTTCCCATACAAAACTCCTGCGAAAATAGACATGATCTTTGAGAAAATGGCATCAGGAATAAAAAAACAAATATGATGAGTAAAAAAGATTCAGTTTTAAAATTGCTGTGAATTGGAGAAAGTTAGATTATTCTAGTAGACATAATAATCAAAGCATCAAAGCCTCTCATTTCTCCCTGAAAATACAAACTGAAAAGAGAAAGAAATAGTCAATGATGTGTAAAAAAAAAATCTCTACTCTTAGTTGCCCCTTATTCAGTCTATTTCATGCAGCCATGCTTGAGGGCATAAAAGGTGACCTGGAGGCTAGTGGTAAAATATGTTTCTGCTCCTGTGAGAAGCTGTTAACTCAACAAGCTGTGAACAGCCTCCCAAGTCCTGGGAGAACAGCTTTACACTTTAGATTGTGTTCTACACACGGGCCAATGAGAGGACAAGCACCCAGAGACTGAAGGTGGTCATGAGCTCAAGGAAAAACAGGCGCGTCCTGCCCGTCCTGGGAACTCTTCCTGCACCAGTCCCTGCTCTTGTGTCATTTATCATAAAAGCAGGCCCCCTGCATTTCACTTGATTCAATTTTTAGACAGTATAATGAAGGGGGCTTTGCAATATTATTCCTTACATTTTACATATGACAAATCTTAGACACAGAGAGGATAAATGCCCTGCCTAGGTACACACCTGGACTGCTGATGGTTTGGGACTTGAACCCAAGCACACTACTTGCAAAGCCTGAACTCTTTTTTTAAAAATTGAATTAGAGTTAATTTATAGTTTTGTATTAGTTTCAAGGATATAGCAAAATGATTGAGTTGTGTATATACAGTATATATATTATAGTATATAATTTTTGTAATATTATTCAGTATATGCAATTTTCCGATTCATTTTTCTTATAGGTTATTACAAAATGTTGGGTGTAGTTCCCTGTGCTATACAGTAGGTCCTGGTTGGCTATCTATTTTATGTATAATAGTATGGATATGTGAATCCCAAACTCCTAATTTATCCCTCCCCTCCTTTCCTCTTTGGTAACCATAATTTTGTTTCCTATAGCTATGGATCTGTTTCTATTTTACATATAAGTTAATTTGCATCATTTCATTTTTAGATTCCACATAGAAATTTTCTCTTTGTCTGACTTACTTCACTTAGTAAAATAATCCCTAAGTCCATCCATGTTGCTGCAAATGGCATTAATTTGTTCTTTTTATGGCTAATATTCCATTGTGTATATATACCACATCTTCTTTCATCCATTCAGTGCCATTGGGCACTTAGGTTGCCTCTGTGTCGTTGCTATTATAAATAGTGCTGCAATGAACATTGGCGTAGATGTATCTTTTCAAATTATGGTTTCTCTGGTTGGATATCATATGGATATATGCCCAGGTGTGGATTGCAGGATCATGCAGTAGCTCTATTTTCAATTTTGAAGAAGCTCTGTACTGGTATCATCACCTACAGTGTAGGAGGAGTACTTTTATCTACACCCTTTCCAGGCTAGTGGTAAAATATGTTTCTGCTCCTGTGAGAAGCTGTTAACTCAACAAGCTGTGAACAGCCTCCCAAGTCCTGGGAGAACAGCTTTACACTTTAGATTGTGTTCTACACACGGGCCAATGAGAGGACAAGCACCCAGAGACTGAAGGTGGTCATGAGCTCAAGGAAAAACAGGCGTCCTGCCCGTCCTGGGAACTCTTCCTGCACCAGTCCCTGCTCTTGTGTCATTTATCATAAAAGCAGGCCCCCTGCATTTCACTTGATTCAATTTTTAGACAGTATAATGAAGGGGGCTTTGCAATATTATTCCTTACATTTTACATATGACAAATCTTAGACACAGAGAGGATAAATGCCCTGCCTAGGTACACACCTGGACTGCTGATGGTTTGGGACTTGAACCCAAGCACACTACTTGCAAAGCCTGAACTCTTTTTTTAAAAATTGAATTAGAGTTAATTTATAGTTTTGTATTAGTTTCAAGGATATAGCAAAATGATTGAGTTGTGTATATACAGTATATATATTATAGTATATAATTTTTGTAATATTATTCAGTATATGCAATTTTCCGATTCATTTTTCTTATAGGTTATTACAAAATGTTGGGTGTAGTTCCCTGTGCTATACAGTAGGTCCTGGTTGGCTATCTATTTTATGTATAATAGTATGGATATGTGAATCCCAAACTCCTAATTTATCCCTCCCCTCCTTTCCTCTTTGGTAACCATAATTTTGTTTCCTATAGCTATGGATCTGTTTCTATTTTACATATAAGTTAATTTGCATCATTTCATTTTTAGATTCCACATAGAAATTTTCTCTTTGTCTGACTTACTTCACTTAGTAAAATAATCCCTAAGTCCATCCATGTTGCTGCAAATGGCATTAATTTGTTCTTTTTATGGCTAATATTCCATTGTGTATATATACCACATCTTCTTTCATCCATTCAGTGCCATTGGGCACTTAGGTTGCCTCTGTGTCGTTGCTATTATAAATAGTGCTGCAATGAACATTGGCGTAGATGTATCTTTTCAAATTATGGTTTTCTCTGGTTGGATATCATATGGATATATGCCCAGGTGTGGATTGCAGGATCATGCAGTAGCTCTATTTTCAATTTTTGAAGAAGCTCTGTACTGTTCTCCATGTATCAATGTACATTCCCACCTACAGTGTAGGAGGAGTACTTTTTATCTACACCCTTTCCAAGTCTGTTGTTTGTAGACTTTCTGATGGTGGCCATTCTGACTGATGTGAGGTAGTCTTGGTTCATATTTCGCTAATAGTTAGCAATGCTGGGCATCTTTTCAAGGGCCTTTTGACCATCTTTGCCATCTTTGGAGAAATGTCTATTTTAGTCTTCTGCTCATTTTTTGATTGGGTTGTTGGGGAGGGGGTTGTATATATTAAGCTGTATAAACTGTTTGTATTATTTACATATTAGTTCCTTGTCTGTCACAACATTTGCAAATATTTTCTCCCATTATATTATGTCTTTTTGCTTTGTTTATAGTTTCCTTTCCAATATGAAAACTTTTAAGTTTAATTAAGTCCAATTGGTTTATTTTTTATTTTTATTTCCGTTACTCTAGATGGTTGTTGTTGTTGTTGTTGTTGTTGTTGTTTAGTCACTAAGTCACTTCTGACTTTTTTGTGACTCACGGACTATAGGCCTCCAGAGGCTCCTCTATCCATGGAATTTCCCAGGCAAGAACACTGAAGTGGGTTGCCATTTCTTTCTCCAGGGGAATCTTCCCGGCCCAGGGATTAAGTCTGCGTCTTGCTCATTGGCAGGTGGATTTTTAATCACTGAGCCACCAAGAAAGGCCCATTACTCTAGGAGACAGATCCAAAAGATATTGCCATGATTTATGTCAAAGTGTTCCGCCTCACCATTGATTTTTTTTACATATAAGTTAATTTGCATCATTTCATTTTTAGATTCCACATAGAAATTTTCTCTTTGTCTGACTTACTTCACTTAGTAAAATAATCCCTAAGTCCATCCATGTTGCTGCAAATGGCATTAATTTGTTCTTTTTATGGCTAATATTCCATTGTGTATATATACCACATCTTCTTTCATCCATTCAGTGCCATTGGGCACTTAGGTTGCCTCTGTGTCGTTGCTATTATAAATAGTGCTGCAATGAACATTGGCGTAGATGTATCTTTTCAAATTATGGTTTTCTCTGGTTGGATATCATATGGATATATGCCCAGGTGTGGATTGCAGGATCATGCAGTAGCTCTATTTTCAATTTTTGAAGAAGCTCTGTACTGTTCTCCATGTATCAATGTACATTCCCACCTACAGTGTAGGAGGAGTACTTTTTATCTACACCCTTTCCAAGTCTGTTGTTTGTAGACTTTCTGATGGTGGCCATTCTGACTGATGTGAGGTAGTCTTGGTTCATATTTCGCTAATAGTTAGCAATGCTGGGCATCTTTTCAAGGGCCTTTTGACCATCTTTGCCATCTTTGGAGAAATGTCTATTTTAGTCTTCTGCTCATTTTTTGATTGGGTTGTTGGGGAGGGGGTTGTATATATTAAGCTGTATAAACTGTTTGTATTATTTACATATTAGTTCCTTGTCTGTCACAACATTTGCAAATATTTTCTCCCATTATATTATGTCTTTTTGCTTTGTTTATAGTTTCCTTTCCAATATGAAAACTTTTAAGTTTAATTAAGTCCAATTGGTTTATTTTTTATTTTTATTTCCGTTACTCTAGATGGTTGTTGTTGTTGTTGTTGTTGTTGTTGTTTAGTCACTAAGTCACTTCTGACTTTTTTGTGACTCACGGACTATAGGCCTCCAGAGGCTCCTCTATCCATGGAATTTCCCAGGCAAGAACACTGAAGTGGGTTGCCATTTCTTTCTCCAGGGGAATCTTCCCGGCCCAGGGATTAAGTCTGCGTCTTGCTCATTGGCAGGTGGATTTTTAATCACTGAGCCACCAAGAAAGCCCCATTACTCTAGGAGACAGATCCAAAAAGATATTGCCATGATTTATGTCAAAGTGTTCCGCCTATTTTTTCTTCTAAAAGTTTTATAGCATCCAGTATTACATTGGATCTTTAATACATTTTGAGTTTATTTTTGTATCTGGTATGAGAAGATGTTCCAATTTCATTCTTTTATAGGTGACTATCCAGTCTTCCCAGTGTCACTTATTAAAGAGACTGTCTTTCTCCACTGTATATTCTTAACTCCTTTGTCATAGATAATTGACCATAAATATGTGAGTTTATTTCTGCAAACTGAATTCTTGACCTCAGCCTCTTGCCTTCTTTGGAAAAGGCATTTTTGAGCAGATGTTGAATCTTAAGAGGCAGAACTGCAAACATGAGTGAGTCTAAAAATGGTTTCATTTACAGTGTTTTACATGAACTGAGTATAAAATGAACACATGGGGCAGAGGGTGAATAGCAATGCCCATATTGTAGCATGGTCTCCAGCTCTAAGACCACAGAGCTATACTATAAATCACAAAAATCAGATCAAGCCACTAGGCCATAATAGATAATAGAATCAACTTCAAGGTAGGAATTTGTGGAGCCACACATGCACATACACATGCACACCCATTAGTAAAACAAAACACTGAATTACAAGTTTCTTGAGGCCAAAGATCCCAGTAAAATGTGTCTTTGTCTCCATGATTAGAAATTTAAAAGGCATTTTAAAATGAAAGTCTGTACATAGCTTTGCAGAAAAGATTAACAATATGATTTACATTACTTCATATTTTGCATTTGCTATGGACTGGAAGTTTGTGTTCAACATTTATATGTTGAAACCTAATCCTCAAAGTGACAATATTTGAAGATGGGAATTTGGGAAGCTGATTAGGTCATAAGGGTGGAGCTCTTATGTAAGGTTAAGTGCACTCACAAAAGAGAGCTTCTCTTCCTCAACCACCATGAACCAGGAAGAGGATACCAGACACAACATCTGCTCGTGCCTTGATCTGGGATTTCCTAGTCACCAGAACTGTGGAAAATACATCTCTGTTGTTTATAAAACACCCAGGCTATGACATTTTTTGGCCTCTTTTTATTGGTTTTTTACTTATTTATGTTCATCCATCTTTATTCTTTGGCCTATGTGGGCCTCCCATTACAGTGGCCTCTCTCTGGGTGCATGTGTTCCAGAGCACTAGCTCACAATTGGACACTCCAGTCCAGCCACTCCATGGCATGTGGAATCTTTCCAGGCCAGGGATCAAACTGGTAACCCCTGTACTGCAAGGCAGACCCTTTACCTACTGGACCACCAGGAAACCCTATCACATTTTGTTATAGCAGCCTAAGCTAAGATAGCATTTGATAATTTTATGATTTGGTAGAAAATTTCCCAAAATTTGTCCTCGTTTTCTTTAATATTATTTCGTGCTCTCATTAAAATAGAAAGAACTGGCAGGAGTCTCTTGAGGGTAGCTCCTTTGCAACTTAAATGATTCTTATCAAATGAACTTAGAGAAGAAAGTCAGTTTTATTATTTTTCAGAAATAACTGAATTATAGTATTTAATCAATGACTCATTTTGTCAAACAAATAAAAAAAAAGTATTGAGTTACTCAACAGAATACAATATCAATTTGTATGACAACATTATTTAGGATTTTAGAATGATACCATGCCAAATTATCTTAGAGATATGTCCTTATCATATAGAGAATGACAGTAATGAGAAGAAGGAATTAATATTGTTTTGGAGTTATAAATGACTTCCTTTCAAAATGCAATTATTTGACGAGAACAATGATACAGATGATAAAAGTCAGAGA
Source organism: Tragulus kanchil (assembly GCA_022376925.1). NCBI lineage: Eukaryota > Metazoa > Chordata > Mammalia > Artiodactyla > Tragulidae > Tragulus > Tragulus kanchil. Next base: position 248,748,611 of record JAIOJX010000026.1, on the reverse strand, counting down.
CTTGGGTCAAAACCATAGGCTGTTGTCAACTATCAGGTTAACATCTTCAGAAGCAAGCATTTCCCACCACAGTGTCCAGTGGCTAGTTATCAAGGTTAACTTCATATTTTGCATTTGCTATGGACTGGAAGTTTGTGTTCAACATTTATATGTTGAAACCTAATCCTCAAAGTGACAATATTTGAAGATGGGAATTTGGGAAGCTGATTAGGTCATAAGGGTGGAGCTCTTATGTAAGGTTAAGTGCACTCACAAAAGAGAGCTTCTCTTCCTCAACCACCATGAACCAGGAAGAGGATACCAGACACAACATCTGCTCGTGCCTTGATCTGGGATTTCCTAGTCACCAGAACTGTGGAAAATACATCTCTGTTGTTTATAAAACACCCAGGCTATGACATTTTTTGGCCTCTTTTTATTGGTTTTTTACTTATTTATGTTCATCCATCTTTATTCTTTGGCCTATGTGGGCCTCCCATTACAGTGGCCTCTCTCTGGGTGCATGTGTTCCAGAGCACTAGCTCACAATTGGACACTCCAGTCCAGCCACTCCATGGCATGTGGAATCTTTCCAGGCCAGGGATCAAACTGGTAACCCCTGTACTGCAAGGCAGACCCTTTACCTACTGGACCACCAGGGAAACCCTATCACATTTTGTTATAGCAGCCTAAGCTAAGATAGCATTTGATAATTTTATGATTTGGTAGAAAATTTCCCAAAATTTGTCCTCGTTTTCTTTAATATTATTTCGTGCTCTCATTAAAATAGAAAGAACTGGCAGGAGTCTCTTGAGGGTAGCTCCTTTGCAACTTAAATGATTCTTATCAAATGAACTTAGAGAAGAAAGTCAGTTTTATTATTTTTCAGAAATAACTGAATTATAGTATTTAATCAATGACTCATTTTGTCAAACAAATAAAAAAAAAGTATTGAGTTACTCAACAGAATACAATATCAATTTGTATGACAACATTATTTAGGATTTTAGAATGATACCATGCCAAATTATCTTAGAGATATGTCCTTATCATATAGAGAATGACAGTAATGAGAAGAAGGAATTAATATTGTTTTGGAGTTATAAATGACTTCCTTTCAAAATGCAATTATTTGACGAGAACAATGATACAGATGATAAAAGTCAGAGACTTGGGTCAAAACCATAGGCTGTTGTCAACTATCAGGTTAACATCTTCAGAAGCAAGCATTTCCCACCACAGTGTCCAGTGGCTAGTTATCAAGGTTAACATCCTTTTCAACAAACTAGTTAATTATCCACTAGAGATTAAAAAAACAGAATTTACCAATCAATTTCAGCTCAAAAAAGTATTTAATGCTGTGTATTAGGAGGAAATGGTATTCATGATTCTAAAATATTTAACTAACAGATTGTTTATCTTCAATCACAGATCTGTATCTGCTGTTTAGCTCATGGAGCTAAAAATATTCACTTATTTGGCACATTCTTCTGGTGAAATTATTGGCAGAAATTTTAAATTAGGTAGAAATCTTATGTTTCAGAATGCAAAGGTGTTTCTCCCCTCTTGGTTTTATGTGTTATTTTTTGTTCTTTGTTTCTTCGTTACAGGAAGTTTATAAGGGCATGGGTAAAAGGAAAAGTGTGAGTAAGTGTTGAGAATAGAGGAAGACTAACAACCATCATTCGATGAACTTGTGTATAATTTTTTTTCATTTTCAAGGAACAAGTTTAAGCCAAAGGGCTCTCTCACCCTTTATGCTATTTTATTAGCCCTTAAACTATTTGACCCTCGTACAAAATCAAGAAAATGTTAATTCCAAAAAGGCATGATTTTTTCAGTGACTTTCTCATCTCTGTAGCAAATGGGAACCCCTACTAAAAATGATCTGTAAACTAGTTTCCAAGCCTCCTTTTTCTGAGAAAAGATGAAGCCACCTAATTCACACTCTTGAGGGTAGCTCCTTTGCAACTTAAATGATTCTTATCAAATGAACTTAGAGAAGAAAGTCAGTTTTATTATTTTTCAGAAATAACTGAATTATAGTATTTAATCAATGACTCATTTTGTCAAACAAATAAAAAAAAAGTATTGAGTTACTCAACAGAATACAATATCAATTTGTATGACAACATTATTTAGGATTTTAGAATGATACCATGCCAAATTATCTTAGAGATATGTCCTTATCATATAGAGAATGACAGTAATGAGAAGAAGGAATTAATATTGTTTTGGAGTTATAAATGACTTCCTTTCAAAATGCAATTATTTGACGAGAACAATGATACAGATGATAAAAGTCAGAGACTTGGGTCAAAACCATAGGCTGTTGTCAACTATCAGGTTAACATCTTCAGAAGCAAGCATTTCCCACCACAGTGTCCAGTGGCTAGTTATCAAGGTTAACATCCTTTTCAACAAACTAGTTAATTATCCACTAGAGATTAAAAAAACAGAATTTACCAATCAATTTCAGCTCAAAAAAGTATTTAATGCTGTGTATTAGGAGGAAATGGTATTCATGATTCTAAAATATTTAACTAACAGATTGTTTATCTTCAATCACAGATCTGTATCTGCTGTTTAGCTCATGGAGCTAAAAATATTCACTTATTTGGCACATTCTTCTGGTGAAATTATTGGCAGAAATTTTAAATTAGGTAGAAATCTTATGTTTCAGAATGCAAAGGTGTTTCTCCCCTCTTGGTTTTATGTGTTATTTTTTGTTCTTTGTTTCTTCGTTACAGGAAGTTTATAAGGGCATGGGTAAAAGGAAAAGTGTGAGTAAGTGTTGAGAATAGAGGAAGACTAACAACCATCATTCGATGAACTTGTGTATAATTTTTTTTCATTTTCAAGGAACAAGTTTAAGCCAAAGGGCTCTCTCACCCTTTATGCTATTTTATTAGCCCTTAAACTATTTGACCCTCGTACAAAATCAAGAAAATGTTAATTCCAAAAAGGCATGATTTTTTCAGTGACTTTCTCATCTCTGTAGCAAATGGGAACCCCTACTAAAAATGATCTGTAAACTAGTTTCCAAGCCTCCTTTTTCTGAGAAAAGATGAAGCCACCTAATTCACACTAACAAGCAGCAGATGACTATTATTAATGGTGAAGGATAGAAAGAGCACATTGACCTGGGACATCTTCCTGGGTAGAATTTCTTCAGTGCTGGGGACGGACTTCTCTGGCAGTCCAATGGTTAGCACTTCATGCTTCCAAAGCAGGAGATGTGGGTTCAATCCCTGGTCAGGGAACCAAGATCCCCTGATGAAATTTTACCAAATAAAGAATTTCTTCCCTGCTGAATCTTAGTCTAATGATTCCAGACAGCTGCTGAGAATGTTTCTCAACAGAACTGGAAAAAATAGTTATGTAAAAATATTTTCTTACTTCTGATAAAGTGGTCAGAGGAAGGTATACAATCATCTCATTCCTATTATCAGTCAGTAGTGGGAAAAGATCTGTACTCAGGTGGCAGACACGAATGCCTAATATCTCAGGATTTGTATCAGTCAACTTATTCCTCAGATCCTCAGGTCCTTGTCTATGTCATTAGGTGTTTAGGCTAAATTAGGGATGGCAAGCAATTAACATGCAGCTCTTATTCTCCAAACCCTCAGTTATTGGTAAATGTTTTTTAATTTACCATGAATGGTTTTACTTTGTTTGTTGTGGGTTTGTTTGTTTGTTTGTTTGTTGAGACCAGATCTATTATCAATGAAAGCTGGCACCCTAGAAGAAAGGTATCATTGCAATTACCTGGAGAGGCATTATAAACTGTTAGAAAGAACTCTGGTGATTCCTTGGAACCATAGGCATCAGAGACAGACGAACTTGGGTTAAATTTTGGCATTGTCACTAAGTTGTGGCAAGTTAGGCAAATGAATTAATCTTCTGAACTTCAGTTCCTGCCTCTGTAAAATGGGACAGTAACTCCCACACCATGCCCCCTGCCGGCCCAGGTCAGCATGCAGTCAATCTTATAGCTATCATTTCCTCTAAAATGCTGTAATCTGGGATGGTATGATTGTAATCTTTATGACAAAAAATTCCTAAATGATGCCTTTTTTCATTTTCAGGGAACCCCTCCCTAAATATGATCTGTTAAAAACTAAGTGACTTTCTCATCTCTGTAGCAAATGGGAACCCCTACTAAAATGATCTGTAAACTAGTTTCCAAGCCTCCTTTTCTGAGAAAAGATGAAGCCACCTAATTCACACTAACAAGCAGCAGATGACTATTATTAATGGTGAAGGATAGAAAGAGCACATTGACCTGGGACATCTTCCTGGGTAGAATTTCTTCAGTGCTGGGGACGGACTTCTCTGGCAGTCCAATGGTTAGCACTTCATGCTTCCAAAGCAGGAGATGTGGGTTCAATCCCTGGTCAGGGAACCAAGATCCCCTGATGAAATTTTACCAAATAAAGAATTTCTTCCCTGCTGAATCTTAGTCTAATGATTCCAGACAGCTGCTGAGAATGTTTCTCAACAGAACTGGAAAAAATAGTTATGTAAAAATATTTTCTTACTTCTGATAAAGTGGTCAGAGGAAGGTATACAATCATCTCATTCCTATTATCAGTCAGTAGTGGGAAAAGATCTGTACTCAGGTGGCAGACACGAATGCCTAATATCTCAGGATTTGTATCAGTCAACTTATTCCTCAGATCCTCAGGTCCTTGTCTATGTCATTAGGTGTTTAGGCTAAATTAGGGATGGCAAGCAATTAACATGCAGCTCTTATTCTCCAAACCCTCAGTTATTGGTAAATGTTTTTTAATTTACCATGAATGGTTTTACTTTGTTTGTTGTGGGTTTGTTTGTTTGTTTGTTTGTTGAGACCAGATCTATTATCAATGAAAGCTGGCACCCTAGAAGAAAGGTATCATTGCAATTACCTGGAGAGGCATTATAAACTGTTAGAAAGAACTCTGGTGATTCCTTGGAACCATAGGCATCAGAGACAGACGAACTTGGGTTAAATTTTGGCATTGTCACTAAGTTGTGGCAAGTTAGGCAAATGAATTAATCTTCTGAACTTCAGTTCCTGCCTCTGTAAAATGGGACAGTAACTCCCACACCATGCCCCCTGCCGGCCCAGGTCAGCATGCAGTCAATCTTATAGCTATCATTTCCTCTAAAATGCTGTAATCTGGGATGGTATGATTGTAATCTGAGAATAAATGATGACAAGGGAAAAGTAAAAGTGTTAATCGCTCAGTCATGTCAGACTCTTTTTGCGATCCATGGACTGAAGCCCACCAGGCTCCTCTGTTCATGGAATTCTCCAGGCAAGAAAATTGGAGAACACATATGACTAATCTGGAATTATACATATCTATAAACAATAAAACTCTATAAAATCAAAAAAGGAAATTAAAAGACACTTGGGATTTAAAAAAAAAAAAGACATACCAATAGGCTGGAAGAAAATATTTGCGAAGCATATGTCTGATAAAGTACTTGTCTCTAGAACATAAACAAACAACAACAAAAAAAAACTGGAGCATGTTGCCATGCCCTCCTCCAGGGTATCTTCCCAACCCAGGGATTGAACCTAAGTCTCCTGCATTGCAGGCAGATTCTTTACCAGCAGAGCCACCAGAGAAGCCCAAATAATGAGAAACCTTACCCTAATTTGCATATGGCTCTTACCTCTCTATTGTTGTCTGCTTTGTTAGCAGCTACCTCTCAGCTCTCTGTGCCATTAGTTCAGCAAAGATGAACTGTTTGTAGCAGAGCCTGGAGAATCCTATGGACAGAGGAGCCTGGTGGGCTACAGTCCTTATGGTCAGAGTCAAACACATCTGAAGTAACTGAGGATGCACATTTCAGAGGATCAAGGCCATACACCAAGTGTGCGCATAGACTTTGTGGACACTTCATCTGAGTTGGAAGTCAGCCCCAAGAGTACTTAACCATTCTGAGACGATCTTCAGACACAAACAGGCATGGTCTCTTGCAGGAATCGAGAAGCCGATTAAGAGGCTGAATCTGTGCCTGTCCGCTTACCCTGCGAACATGACTAGGTGGTTTCTATGATGTAATTTGATTTGTTAGAGTGTGAGTGGTTTATAACCATCATTTGCGAGTAAATTACTTAGCCGTATTCTTCTTTATGACCGACTGAAGAAACTTACTTGATGGTATAATATAATTTATTCCTGTGAAGAAGTGAGTGACCTTCACATCTCAGTCCGTCTCCTTTGACTTATGGGCCTTTTTTCACTCAAGGAAATGGTCTGTGTTTTACCACTGCCCACCATTTTCTACATTCTGTTCCACTAATTGTGTACATAAACAAGCCAGCCTTCTGAGATGCTGATGAAAATTCTATTAACATACTAAATATCGAAATAATGCTGCTTGGTGTGTAACAGAACATCTTTCTTCTAAAGGTCTGCAAAAGACATTCAAATTTTTTTCCTCAGTCCTCTTGGGTAGATTGAATCAAATAATACTAGTCCTATCTTACAGATAGGAAAACTAAAGTTCAAAAAAAAAAAGCAAGAGATGACTAAAGGTGGTGCAGAAGCAGGTCACAGAGCATGTAGCAGGAAGAAAAGGAACTAGAAAGATGTGTGAAATATTTGGCATACTGGATCTGAGTGAGTATATGTAACTTGCAGGGCTCCCCAGGTGGCACTCGTGGTAAAGAAACTGCCTGCCAATGCAGGAGATGTAAGAGATATGGGTTTGATCTCTGAATTGAGAAAATGCCCTCGAGGGGGGCAACCCACTCCAGTATTCTTGCCCATGGACAGAAGAGTCTGGCGGGCTATGGTCCATAGGGTTGCCAAGAGCTGGACATGACTGAAGCAGCTTGCACGCACACAAGCAGGCAACTTGCATCATGCTTTGCTTAGTGAGCAATAAACACTACCTGTTGAGTTTCAACATGTTCCAGGCATTGTTCTAAGTACTGGACATACACTGGATCACTTAGTCATGGCAAAAGTCTTTTGAGGTGGGTATTATTATAAATGCCCTCATTTTACAAATAAGAACAGAAAAAGTTCCTTGCCCAGGATCACAGAGGGCACGTATAAGATGCAGAATCTGGGTGTGCCTTATGTTTTCTTGACTTAAAGGAGGTGAAGAGACTTCAGATTCACTCAATTTAGTATGTCTCAGGATGTGATCATTGTACCATTCTGCACCGATGAAGCTTACTTTTATAATAATTTATTCTTTTTGACCGACTGAAGAAACTTACGTGCTGGTACAATATCATTTGTTCCGTTGAAGACTTGCGTGACCTTCACAACTCAGTCCGTCTGCTTTGACTGATGGGCCTTTTTTCACTCAAGGAAATGGTCTGTGTTTTACCACTGCCCACCATTTTCTACATTCTGTTCCACTAATTGTGTACATAAACAAGCCAGCCTTCTGAGATGCTGATGAAAATTCTATTAACATACTAAATATCGAAATAATGCTGCTTGGTGTGTAACAGAACATCTTTCTTCTAAAGGTCTGCAAAAGACATTCAAATTTTTTTCCTCAGTCCTCTTGGGTAGATTGAATCAAATAATACTAGTCCTATCTTACAGATAGGAAAACTAAAGTTCAAAAAAAAAAAGCAAGAGATGACTAAAGGTGGTGCAGAAGCAGGTCACAGAGCATGTAGCAGGAAGAAAAGGAACTAGAAAGATGTGTGAAATATTTGGCATACTGGATCTGAGTGAGTATATGTAACTTGCAGGGCTCCCCAGGTGGCACTCGTGGTAAAGAAACTGCCTGCCAATGCAGGAGATGTAAGAGATATGGGTTTGATCTCTGAATTGAGAAAATGCCCTCGAGGGGGGCAACCCACTCCAGTATTCTTGCCCATGGACAGAAGAGTCTGGCGGGCTATGGTCCATAGGGTTGCCAAGAGCTGGACATGACTGAAGCAGCTTGCACGCACACAAGCAGGCAACTTGCATCATGCTTTGCTTAGTGAGCAATAAACACTACCTGTTGAGTTTCAACATGTTCCAGGCATTGTTCTAAGTACTGGACATACACTGGATCACTTAGTCATGGCAAAAGTCTTTTGAGGTGGGTATTATTATAAATGCCCTCATTTTACAAATAAGAACAGAAAAAGTTCCTTGCCCAGGATCACAGAGGGCACGTATAAGATGCAGAATCTGGGTGTGCCTTATGTTTTCTTGACTTAAAGGAGGTGAAGAGACTTCAGATTCACTCAATTTAGTATGTCTCAGGATGTGATCATTGTACCATTCTGCATCTATAGTACTTAATAAAAATAGTAAATGGTAAATTCCTAGGCTTTTCCTTTTTGAAGGGAATTTATATAGTAATTTGTTATTTTAGCAAGTTCTCACACAGCTGCACACACCATATTTTGAGAACCTTTGATTTGTTTTCCAGCTGTTCCGTGTGTAGCCACAGAGGTTCTTTGATGGCAGTGAGCAGCGGTAAGGTGGAGTAGAGTGGGGAGATCAGAACCTGGGAAGTGAGGCTCACCCCTGTTTCAACCTCAATTTTCTCTTTTATACTTTGAGATTTTTAAATGAGATTCATGCAAGGCATCCTGAAGATTTAAAAAATCAACTTCAAAGCCTAGCCTCGTTCAGTCTCTCTCCTGCCTCCCCATTTCATAGATGTACAGACTAAGGCTCAGAGAAATTGGAATAGTTTTCTCAAGGCAATCCAGTTTAATGGAAAAGGTAAGACTTGAACCCTCAGCTTCCTGAACTTTGGGCGATTTCTCTGTCATCATTCTACAGGCACTAATTTGTACTAATTGCTAACTCCCTGAATAGCAGCTCTTAGAATCAAGATGAGGAATATGTACGGGTATATTTAGTAGATATCCCAGAAGGACCTGAGGCACCGGGAGATAAAAGGCTTCAGGCAGTCAGTGGGTAGATGATGAGCAGGATGCAGTCTGCCTAGAAACCTCAGATCTTCTTCTGGAGCCCCAAGGGATTTGTATTCCAAGGGAATCATTCTGTGCTTTCTGGATTTTACAGAAAAGATTGACTCCCATTTGCAAGAGCTGGACATGACTGAAGCAGCTTGCACACAAGCAGGCAACTTGCATCATGCTTTGCTTAGTGAGCAATAAACACTACCTGTTGAGTTTCAACATGTTCCAGGCATTGTTCTAAGTACTGGACATACACTGGATCACTTAGTCATGGCAAAAGTCTTTTGAGGTGGGTATTATTATAAATGCCCTCATTTTACAAATAAGAACAGAAAAAGTTCCTTGCCCAGGATCACAGAGGGCACGTATAAGATGCAGAATCTGGGTGTGCCTTATGTTTTCTTGACTTAAAGGAGGTGAAGAGACTTCAGATTCACTCAATTTAGTATGTCTCAGGATGTGATCATTGTACCATTCTGCATCTATAGTACTTAATAAAAATAGTAAATGGTAAATTCCTAGGCTTTTCCTTTTTGAAGGGAATTTATATAGTAATTTGTTATTTTAGCAAGTTCTCACACAGCTGCACACACCATATTTTGAGAACCTTTGATTTGTTTTCCAGCTGTTCCGTGTGTAGCCACAGAGGTTCTTTGATGGCAGTGAGCAGCGGTAAGGTGGAGTAGAGTGGGGAGATCAGAACCTGGGAAGTGAGGCTCACCCCTGTTTCAACCTCAATTTTCTTTTTATACTTTGAGATTTTTAAATGAGATTCATGCAAGGCATCCTGAAGATTTAAAAATCAACTTCAAAGCCTAGCCTCGTTCAGTCTCTCTCCTGCCTCCCATTTCATAGATGTACAGACTAAGGCTCAGAGAAATTGGAATAGTTTTCTCAAGGCAATCCAGTTTAATGGAAAAGGTAAGACTTGAACCCTCAGCTTCCTGAACTTTGGGCGATTTCTCTGTCATCATTCTACAGGCACTAATTTGTACTAATTGCTAACTCCCTGAATAGCAGCTCTTAGAATCAAGATGAGGAATATGTACGGGTATATTTAGTAGATATCCCAGAAGGACCTGAGGCACCGGGAGATAAAAGGCTTCAGGCAGTCAGTGGGTAGATGATGAGCAGGATGCAGTCTGCCTAGAAACCTCAGATCTTCTTCTGGAGCCCCAAGGGATTTGTATTCCAAGGGAATCATTCTGTGCTTTCTGGATTTTACAGAAAAAGAAGGACTGGGGACAAAAAGGAACAAAAGTCAGTATGGAAAGATTTTGAGGATGTAAATATGTGTCAAGACTGGAGTCTCAAAGTTTACAAACAGAAATAGAAGAAAGAAAAAGAAAATGTTGGCACCAGGTTTAACATCTAATTTGACAGTCTTCCTAGGAGGAAAGTCAGACCTTCAGAAGAAAGAAGCAGTCACCTAAACCTAACTAGATAGTTAGAGTGATAGATGGTCACTCCCAGTGAAGAAATCTCCTCACTAGTTTGAGAATCTCATTGTGTTTGTAACTCAAGCTTCATAGAGCCAATGCCTTAGCAGGAAGTGCATTGTTTCCTACTTGGAAGAAAATCTGCCCAGATTCATCTCAGCAATCAATTATACCTTACTTCTGTTGCTTCACAGGGAAAATCAGTAAGAAAGCTATGATGAGTACTGGGGGTGGATTTAAAAGACTCCGCAACCTTTTGCTTTGCTTGATGTGGAAGGATTTTTGGTCCTTGGCGCTTCCATTTTGGGGGTCATGGTTTGGAAGAGAAAAGCTGGCTATCTAAATGGTGCAAAGAAGAGGATGGTGTTTTCTAGACTACAATTTACATTTCCAGACTGATGATAGCCTGAGAAAGAATATATCTCAGAATTTATGTGCATAAGTGAAATTCTAAGGGAAGTAGAATATTGTCCAGATGGACCTGCAAAAAAAAAAGCAGGGGAAACCGCACATCTGAGTGGATTTTATACATTCAAAACTGTTATACAGATCCTTCCAGTAGTACAAGTGGTACCCAGCAATTTTTAAAAAGAAAATGCAGTATTGAGAATTAGAAACGATGCTTGCGGAGTAGGATATTGATGTGACAATGCTAGAGAACAGACGCACAGTGAACTGAGATTTGTAACTCGAGGAGGAAAAGATGATGCGATAGGTGCCACTGAAATGTGCTCAATGACAGAACTATAGCAAAGAAATTGATTGCTGAGTATGAAATTTATAAAGCCAGAGGTAGGGCTTCCCAGGTGACACTAGTGGCAAAGAACCCGTCTGCCAATGTAGGAGATATAAGAGATGTGAGTTTGATCCCTGGGTCAGGAAGATCCCTTGGAGGATCCAGTATTCTTCCCTGGAGAATCCCATGATAGAGGAGCCTGGTGGGATATAGTCCATAGGATCACAAAGAGTCGGACACAACTGAGGGGACTTAGCATACAAGAAGCCTGACAAAGAGCAATTTTGACTTAGCGCAACCCAAGCATGGGTGAGGTTGAAAGAAAAGAGAAGCCAGGTGATTTAAAATAACCTGTTGGAATTGTTTCATTTAGCAAAGATTTGACCGTGATGCTAACAGCTGTTTTAAGTTATGTTTTCAACCAAAGGACCAGGAAAGCATACACGATCACTTAAGCTTAGATTAATAAGTGATGAAAAGGAAGTAAAATTGCTTAATTCAGATTTTGCTTTTATCTTCTGAATTATGGAAAAGGAATCTTCAGTGGAAATGAGGAACAGAGATTGAAGTTTATGAATAAAGATTGGATGGTAAAGGAACCATGCAAATATTTTAAATGAATTAAGTCTGGCCTAGATCACTGGTTCTCAACCCTGGCTGCATATTACAGTTGCCAGAGAAGCCTTTAAAAGCACCTTACGGAGATTCTGATTTAATTGGCATGAGGTGAAGACCCAGGAACAGCATTTTTTATAAACTTCCCAGGTGCATCTAATATGAGAACCACTGTATGTTAGTCACTCAGTCATGTCTGACTTTATGTGATCCCATGGACTACAGCCCATCAGGCTCCTCTGTCCATGGGATCCTCCAGGCAAGAATACTGGAGTGGGTTGCCATTCCTTCCTCCAGGGGATCTTCCCAACCAGGGATCTAGCCCGGGTCTCCTGAATTGCAAGAAGGTGCTTTACCATCTGAGTCCCCAGGGAAGCCCTAGAGAACTACTGCCCTGGATATATTAATTACACATGAGAATTTACAAGGAACTTACAGATGTTATAGGGGGAGAACAGATGAGGTGTCAGAGACTAGAGATGTTATTTTTTAAAAATGCAGAAAATGTGCTCAATGACAGAACTATAGCAAAGAAATTGATTGCTGAGTATGAAATTTATAAAGCCAGAGGTAGGGCTTCCCAGGTGACACTAGTGGCAAAGAACCCGTCTGCCAATGTAGGAGATATAAGAGATGTGAGTTTGATCCCTGGGTCAGGAAGATCCCTTGGAGGATCCAGTATTCTTCCCTGGAGAATCCCATGATAGAGGAGCCTGGTGGGATATAGTCCATAGGATCACAAAGAGTCGGACACAACTGAGGGGACTTAGCATACAAGAAGCCTGACAAAGAGCAATTTTGACTTAGCGCAACCCAAGCATGGGTGAGGTTGAAAGAAAAGAGAAGCCAGGTGATTTAAAATAACCTGTTGGAATTGTTTCATTTAGCAAAGATTTGACCGTGATGCTAACAGCTGTTTTAAGTTATGTTTTCAACCAAAGGACCAGGAAAGCATACACGATCACTTAAGCTTAGATTAATAAGTGATGAAAAGGAAGTAAAATTGCTTAATTCAGATTTTGCTTTTATCTTCTGAATTATGGAAAAGGAATCTTCAGTGGAAATGAGGAACAGAGATTGAAGTTTATGAATAAAGATTGGATGGTAAAGGAACCATGCAAATATTTTAAATGAATTAAGTCTGGCCTAGATCACTGGTTCTCAACCCTGGCTGCATATTACAGTTGCCAGAGAAGCCTTTAAAAGCACCTTACGGAGATTCTGATTTAATTGGCATGAGGTGAAGACCCAGGAACAGCATTTTTTATAAACTTCCCAGGTGCATCTAATATGAGAACCACTGTATGTTAGTCACTCAGTCATGTCTGACTTTATGTGATCCCATGGACTACAGCCCATCAGGCTCCTCTGTCCATGGGATCCTCCAGGCAAGAATACTGGAGTGGGTTGCCATTCCTTCCTCCAGGGGATCTTCCCAACCAGGGATCTAGCCCGGGTCTCCTGAATTGCAAGAAGGTGCTTTACCATCTGAGTCCCCAGGGAAGCCCTAGAGAACTACTGCCCTGGATATATTAATTACACATGAGAATTTACAAGGAACTTACAGATGTTATAGGGGGAGAACAGATGAGGTGTCAGAGACTAGAGATGTTATTTTTTAAAAATGCAGAAAATGTGGACTCTGGAAACTACAGAACAATAAACTGACATTCTTCCTTAATATACTATGGAATAAATGCTTTGTGAGTACTTATGAAAGAAATGACTCCTTGAAATCAGCATGGGCTTCCCAAGGACAAATGATGTAAAACCCGCTGTGTGTGTATGTGTATGTATTATTATGTGGATAAGTAAGTGACTTGATTTTAGCAAGGCATTTAACAAAATGCTTTACAACATTTTTGCACAGTATCTGATTTTTTGTGCAAACTGTAAAGCTATGGGTGTCTCACAGAGATACCTCAGGGGTCTCTCAACAGCAGTTTCTAAACTGAAGATAGAGCAGTTGCTATGGAGAGACTGGTCGCTTATCCCACCATCACTTGGACCAGAGAATTTCTGTTTCTGTATATTCTTATTTCTTTATTTGAAACACATTTTATTTGAATAAAGTTTTATTGCTAAAGAACAATTTGGGAATGACTATTTCAGATGACAAATGCAGACCCTGAAGTCACATGTTATAACTTAATAATCATTTATTAAACACTGGGTTCTTCAAACATTAAGCATTCATTGGCCCTGGGTTGTTATCAAACTAAAGGAAGATCTTCATAACTTGCTGCCCTTGCAATAAAACCTCTGATGAAAACATTGAAGGAGGGTTTACAAAGTGTGCTCGGAATGCAGCTAGGAACAGTGGATAATCTTCTAGAGACCAAAGTCAGGAATAAAATAACCTCATCAGATGAGAATACAGACCCAAACTAGGAGATTCTGATTTAATTGGCATGAGGTGAAGACCCAGGAACAGCATTTTTTATAAACTTCCCAGGTGCATCTAATATGAGAACCACTGTATGTTAGTCACTCAGTCATGTCTGACTTTATGTGATCCCATGGACTACAGCCCATCAGGCTCCTCTGTCCATGGGATCCTCCAGGCAAGAATACTGGAGTGGGTTGCCATTCCTTCCTCCAGGGGATCTTCCCAACCAGGGATCTAGCCCGGGTCTCCTGAATTGCAAGAAGGTGCTTTACCATCTGAGTCCCCAGGAAGCCCTAGAGAACTACTGCCCTGGATATATTAATTACACATGAGAATTTACAAGGAACTTACAGATGTTATAGGGGGAGAACAGATGAGGTGTCAGAGACTAGAGATGTTATTTTTTAAAAATGCAGAAAATGTGGACTCTGGAAACTACAGAACAATAAACTGACATTCTTCCTTAATATACTATGGAATAAATGCTTTGTGAGTACTTATGAAAGAAATGACTCCTTGAAATCAGCATGGGCTTCCCAAGGACAAATGATGTAAAACCCGCTGTGTGTGTATGTGTATGTATTATTATGTGGATAAGTAAGTGACTTGATTTTAGCAAGGCATTTAACAAAATGCTTTACAACATTTTTGCACAGTATCTGATTTTTTGTGCAAACTGTAAAGCTATGGGTGTCTCACAGAGATACCTCAGGGGTCTCTCAACAGCAGTTTCTAAACTGAAGATAGAGCAGTTGCTATGGAGAGACTGGTCGCTTATCCCACCATCACTTGGACCAGAGAATTTCTGTTTCTGTATATTCTTATTTCTTTATTTGAAACACATTTTATTTGAATAAAGTTTTATTGCTAAAGAACAATTTGGGAATGACTATTTCAGATGACAAATGCAGACCCTGAAGTCACATGTTATAACTTAATAATCATTTATTAAACACTGGGTTCTTCAAACATTAAGCATTCATTGGCCCTGGGTTGTTATCAAACTAAAGGAAGATCTTCATAACTTGCTGCCCTTGCAATAAAACCTCTGATGAAAACATTGAAGGAGGGTTTACAAAGTGTGCTCGGAATGCAGCTAGGAACAGTGGATAATCTTCTAGAGACCAAAGTCAGGAATAAAATAACCTCATCAGATGAGAATACAGACCCAAACTAGGAGATGATAATTATTAAGGGAGATGTTAGGCCACTGAGATTTTTCTGACAAAATAATATAGACTGGGTGGCTTGAATCACAGACATTTATTTCTCATGGTTCTGGAAGTTGTGAAGTTCAAGATCAAGGTGCCCATAGATTCGGTTCCTAGTGTAGGTTGTTTTCCTGGCTTGCAGTCAGCTGCCTTTCTGCTGCATCCTAACATGGCCAAGAAATAATTCTGATGTCTCTTCCTCTTCTTGAAAAGGCACCAATTCCATCATGAGGGCCTCACCCTCATGACCTCATCTAAACCTCATTATCTCCCAGTGGCCCCACCTCCCATGACATTGGGAGTTAGGACTTCAACATGTGAATTTATGGTGGGGACAAATTTTTAGTCCATAACAAAGGATACACACACACACATATTCTGCTGGTAGATTATAGAAAAAATATGATTTTCATAAACAGAACTTCATAGCAACTTGTATGTAAACATCCTGAACCTTAAATAATCATAATTCAAAATGAATAAGAAGAATGAGGATATTCATTTATTCTAATTAGAGGATAATTACAATATTATGATGGTTTTTGCCATACATCAGTATGAATCAGCCATAGGCATACATATGTCCCCTCCATCCTGAATCTCCTCCACTTCCTCCCCAATCCCCAGGCCACATAGGCGCCTGTATCCCAGCCAGTCACTTTGAAGATAGAGCAGTTGCTATGGAGAGACTGGTCGCTTATCCCACCATCACTTGGACCAGAGAATTTCTGTTTCTGTATATTCTTATTTCTTTATTTGAAACACATTTTATTTGAATAAAGTTTTATTGCTAAAGAACAATTTGGGAATGACTATTTCAGATGACAAATGCAGACCCTGAAGTCACATGTTATAACTTAATAATCATTTATTAAACACTGGGTTCTTCAAACATTAAGCATTCATTGGCCCTGGGTTGTTATCAAACTAAAGGAAGATCTTCATAACTTGCTGCCCTTGCAATAAAACCTCTGATGAAAACATTGAAGGAGGGTTTACAAAGTGTGCTCGGAATGCAGCTAGGAACAGTGGATAATCTTCTAGAGACCAAAGTCAGGAATAAAATAACCTCATCAGATGAGAATACAGACCCAAACTAGGAGATGATAATTATTAAGGGAGATGTTAGGCCACTGAGATTTTTCTGACAAAATAATATAGACTGGGTGGCTTGAATCACAGACATTTATTTCTCATGGTTCTGGAAGTTGTGAAGTTCAAGATCAAGGTGCCCATAGATTCGGTTCCTAGTGTAGGTTGTTTTCCTGGCTTGCAGTCAGCTGCCTTTCTGCTGCATCCTAACATGGCCAAGAAATAATTCTGATGTCTCTTCCTCTTCTTGAAAAGGCACCAATTCCATCATGAGGGCCTCACCCTCATGACCTCATCTAAACCTCATTATCTCCCAGTGGCCCCACCTCCCATGACATTGGGAGTTAGGACTTCAACATGTGAATTTATGGTGGGGACAAATTTTTAGTCCATAACAAAGGATACACACACACACATATTCTGCTGGTAGATTATAGAAAAAATATGATTTTCATAAACAGAACTTCATAGCAACTTGTATGTAAACATCCTGAACCTTAAATAATCATAATTCAAAATGAATAAGAAGAATGAGGATATTCATTTATTCTAATTAGAGGATAATTACAATATTATGATGGTTTTTGCCATACATCAGTATGAATCAGCCATAGGCATACATATGTCCCCTCCATCCTGAATCTCCCTCCCACTTCCTCCCCACCTCATCCCTGCAGGTTGTCACAGAGCACTGACTTTGGGTGCCGTGCATCATCCATTGGACTCAGTGGGAGAAGGAGAGGGTGGGATGATTTGAGAGAATAGCATTGAAACATATACATTACCATATATAAAACAGATAACCAGGAGGAGTTTGATATACGGTGGAGGCTATTTATTTTTTTTTAAAAGGAGCACAATATTATTGTAATCTAGTTTTCCAAGTCATAACAAGCTGAGGGCAATTATAACCACAATAATAGCAATTACTGACAAGGTACCTTTAGCTCACTCAGCTCGTAATTATTCCACATCCTTGGACTTTCGAATTCCTTTCATAAGTTCTGGGAGCCCTCCCAAGACACTTTCCATATACTTGCAAATCTCACCCATTAGCACATATTTAGGGGTGATAATAATTCACATTTCACAGGGTTATTCTCTGGATTACAGGAGTTAAGTGGTGTGGAAGCATAGTAAACAATAAAATTCAACACAAAAAGGTGTTGTATGGTACAGGGTGGACTGAATCTTATGCAGAAGATGCCATTCTGCCCCGTGTGTGTGTGTGTGTGTGTGTACTTCTATCATATCCGACTCTTTGCAACCTTATAGACTGTAGCTCACCAGGCTGCTCTGTCCATGGGATTCTTCAGGCAAGAATACTAGAGAAGGTTGCCATGCCCTCCTCCAGGAGATCTTCCCAACCCAGGGATTGAATGCTCCTCTCTTATATCTTTTTGCACAGGCAGGCAATTTTTTTTTTTTACTACTTGTGCCATCTGGAAAGCCCCACCACGCCCCCACAGTATTCACTAAGTGTCTGCTCCCATCAGCTGCTGACCATCCGCCCTTCCCTAGCTGGGAGTTGCCCTTTGAGAGCCTCATCCAAAGTCACATCCCCTTCGTGTGACAGTTACAGGTTTATGTGAGACTTTGGGGAGACGACTATAAATGCTTGAACTTCTTAGCATTAGAAAATTCATAATAAAATGAATAAGAAGAATGAGGATATTCATTTATTCTAATTAGAGGATAATTACAATATTATGATGGTTTTTGCCATACATCAGTATGAATCAGCCATAGGCATACATATGTCCCCTCCATCCTGAATCTCCCTCCCACTTCCTCCCCACCTCATCCCTGCAGGTTGTCACAGAGCACTGACTTTGGGTGCCGTGCATCATCCATTGGACTCAGTGGGAGAAGGAGAGGGTGGGATGATTTGAGAGAATAGCATTGAAACATATACATTACCATATATAAAACAGATAACCAGGAGGAGTTTGATATACGGTGGAGGCTATTTATTTTTTTTTAAAAGGAGCACAATATTATTGTAATCTAGTTTTCCAAGTCATAACAAGCTGAGGGCAATTATAACCACAATAATAGCAATTACTGACAAGGTACCTTTAGCTCACTCAGCTCGTAATTATTCCACATCCTTGGACTTTCGAATTCCTTTCATAAGTTCTGGGAGCCCTCCCAAGACACTTTCCATATACTTGCAAATCTCACCCATTAGCACATATTTAGGGGTGATAATAATTCACATTTCACAGGGTTATTCTCTGGATTACAGGAGTTAAGTGGTGTGGAAGCATAGTAAACAATAAAATTCAACACAAAAAGGTGTTGTATGGTACAGGGTGGACTGAATCTTATGCAGAAGATGCCATTCTGCCCCGTGTGTGTGTGTGTGTGTGTGTACTTCTATCATATCCGACTCTTTGCAACCTTATAGACTGTAGCTCACCAGGCTGCTCTGTCCATGGGATTCTTCAGGCAAGAATACTAGAGAAGGTTGCCATGCCCTCCTCCAGGAGATCTTCCCAACCCAGGGATTGAATGCTCCTCTCTTATATCTTTTTGCACAGGCAGGCAATTTTTTTTCTTTTTTACTACTTGTGCCATCTGGAAAGCCCCACCACGCCCCCACAGTATTCACTAAGTGTCTGCTCCCATCAGCTGCTGACCATCCGCCCTTCCCTAGCTGGGAGTTGCCCTTTGAGAGCCTCATCCAAAGTCACATCCCCTTCGTGTGACAGTTACAGGTTTATGTGAGACTTTGGGGAGACGACTATAAATGCTTGAACTTCTTAAGCCACTTGGGAGAACCTTTACGGGATCACCTTAGTTCTAGGCTGCTGCCCTGAATTTGACTGAGTCTTCTGCTGTGACTGTAAAAGCCCATCTTCTTTCTCCCTCTGCTCCATCCTACATTTTTCCTTCCATCCAAGGATATTAATCCTAAAAGCACATATTAATATGCTTTCTTCAGATTCATCTTTGTCTCAGAATCTGCTTTTAGGGGAACCCAGTGACATTTCCCAATCAGGGAAAGGGAGAGCAAACTTTTTAGATGTAATTCATTCTTTCCTTGATCTTTAAGTATATAATTTAGTAAATGTGGGGAGCAATAGAATGGTATAATTTATTTATTTATTTCTCAAATGGGCATTCACTTACCAAGTACCCTATAATATCTGGACAAAGAGATCACAGGACCAATTTCTGATTTATTTGGGAAAAAAGGACAAGTAAAACATTCAATTTTAGTGACAATCAGCCCCATGATAAGTTGCAAGCTGCTGAGAGTAAGTGCTTTGAACATTCAAGAGGGGGACAGCAATAGTGTGACCTGGAATGTTTTGTGAAGTTTTCAAATTAGAGACCCTGAGAAGTTTGGAGCTGGACAGGAACTTAGAAATTTTCTAGTATTAGACCTGTGTTAGGCGGTGAGGTAATTGAGTCCCAGAAAGACCAAATGATTTTCTCCAAAATTACAAAGCTAAAGTAACAGCTGAACTTTGAGGGAAAAAAGATTTAGATGGCAGATAAATCACCCCAAGTTTTCATATGCTCCCTAGACTTTAAGAATAACTATTAATTATGGGGCTGTCCATACTCTGCAGAGGTCCGATCTTCATCTTGTCACAAGGTGTCAGCTCTTGGGGACAATTACTAACGTATGCTCAGCACTCTGCGGTCTGCACAGGAGCCTAGGAATGAGTATAAAAGTCTTGGTGGTTTTTCTGTCCACCTCCCATACCTGCCATAGCCAGTACCTCCTGCCCATGAACATGCCATCTGACCCTCAGTTTTCAGTTCCTGGAGCTCAGCAGAAACTGCTCTGAAGCAAAGGCCACAGATCATCTCTTGACATGATCCCAATGTCATTTGAAACTTTTATTATAGCTCGCCTCTTCTGCACTCCTTCCTTGCTTTGGTTAAACGTGATTTAAATATCTCCAACAGCTCCATGATATGGTTTACAACAGTAGTATTTCAGATTGACTCTTCATCAGAAGCTTAGAAGGTGATTCACAATTATAGTGACTCTTCTGGCTGAAATTCAGAGATATCACACAAAGGCCACAGAGGAGGATCTGTGTGTTTCTCTATTGACTAAGAGCCCTGGCCAATCTTGCAGAATGAAGTGCAATGGAAAAGCTGAGAAATTCACTAGGGCACATGAAAGATGCTCAACCAGACTTCAGTGATACTATATAGGAAGCAATCAGAACTTTTTCAACAGTTGGTGATCTGCCAGTAGTTGGTAAGAGTACCAGGTTTGGCTACCAAGACTAAGTCTTAGTGTTGAAAGGCATGCAACCCTTCAAAATTAAAAAATTGTCTAAGAGACATTTATTAATTTATCCTTTACATTATTTTCAGGTCATAATTTACAAAGTAAAATAGCAATTCCACAAAGCTGAAATTAAAAATCTATTCCTATAACCCTATCATTATAACAAATATTATTTTAAAATATCCCTTCTAAACTTTGTACATAGTCATGTGAACAATAATAAAGACATTTATTTCCTTCAGTCACTTCTGTGTATTTTCTATCCTTATCTTCTTTGGGTGGCTTTGCTATAATTAACTTAATCTTTCACTCAGAGTTAACACAAGCATTCTCCTGTTTTTGAACATTTATTTTGTTTTTACCTTTATATATAATGCTATAATGAACATCCTCATTATAGAGGCTTTCCCACATATTGCATTATTTCTTCAGGAATAAGTCCCCTAAGTGGAATTTCTGGTTTAAAAAGTACAAATGTTGTGATTCCTAATGTATATATGAACTCCAAAAGGGATGCACCAATTTGTAGTTCTTTTTTATTGGTGGGGGGAGCCACTTTTTATTGGTCTTTCATTTATTTGTTTTCATCCATCTTTGTTCTTTGGCCTGTGTGGGCCTCACATCACAGTGGCCTTGTGCGTTGCTGAGCACTGGCTCTGGACACAGGCGTTCCAGAGCTCTGGCTCAGTAGTTGGACACATCGGTCCAGCCACTCTGCGGCGTGTGGAATCTTCCCAGGCCAGGGATCAAACCAGCGCCCCTTGCACTGCAAGGCAGTGTCCTTACCCACTGGACCACCAGGGAAGCCCCCAATTTATAGTTCTTTTAAGTATTACTGTATGAGGTATAAAAAAATTTCTCACTCTTGTTTTTACTTGCACTTCATTAATTCTACAGAGAATTGACCACCAATAAAAAATATTTTCTCACAGAAAGCACTACAGTCTGCTGTATATACAAGTCAGGGTAGTTTAATTTAGTGATGTGGTGAAAAGCTTGCAACTTCTGTCCAGTGTGGTGTTGGTGCCCTATGACATGCAGTACCCATAACCAGCCAGTGGTGGTGTATCTGGCATCATGAGCTGCCATAGGCAGCAGTGCCCCTAGCATGGAACATAGAGGTGATGTCCATGCCTGCTAAGAGTCACTGTAATGCTTTATGTCATCCCACATCATAAGCTCCCATACGGCCTCCCCTCTGTGTGTATGGTATAAGGGCTTTTGGCTTCAGTGTCTGTCAGAAGTCTCCACGTCTGTGGGTTGTATCCTCTGTGGACCAGTTGGTGGGCTGTGGGTCAACTTCAACCTATTGCTCAGCCTTCTGCAGCATTACAGGATGGGATGAAGCAGAAAATGTGATTATTACCAAAAATATGTCCCATATTTATTTTGTTTTTACCTTTATATATAATGCTATAATGAACATCCTCATTAAAAAGAGGCATTCTCCTGTTTTTGAACATTTATTTTGTTTTACCTTTATATATAATGCTATAATGAACATCCTCATTATAGAGGCTTTCACATATTGCATTATTTCTTCAGGAATAAGTCCCCTAAGTGGAATTTCTGGTTTAAAAAGTACAAATGTTGTGATTCCTAATGTATATATGAACTCCAAAAGGGATGCACCAATTTGTAGTTCTTTTTTATTGGTGGGGGGAGCCACTTTTTATTGGTCTTTCATTTATTTGTTTTCATCCATCTTTGTTCTTTGGCCTGTGTGGGCCTCACATCACAGTGGCCTTGTGCGTTGCTGAGCACTGGCTCTGGACACAGGCGTTCCAGAGCTCTGGCTCAGTAGTTGGACACATCGGTCCAGCCACTCTGCGGCGTGTGGAATCTTCCCAGGCCAGGGATCAAACCAGCGCCCCTTGCACTGCAAGGCAGTGTCCTTACCCACTGGACCACCAGGGAAGCCCCCAATTTATAGTTCTTTTAAGTATTACTGTATGAGGTATAAAAAAATTTCTCACTCTTGTTTTTACTTGCACTTCATTAATTCTACAGAGAATTGACCACCAATAAAAAATATTTTCTCACAGAAAGCACTACAGTCTGCTGTATATACAAGTCAGGGTAGTTTAATTTAGTGATGTGGTGAAAAGCTTGCAACTTCTGTCCAGTGTGGTGTTGGTGCCCTATGACATGCAGTACCCATAACCAGCCAGTGGTGGTGTATCTGGCATCATGAGCTGCCATAGGCAGCAGTGCCCCTAGCATGGAACATAGAGGTGATGTCCATGCCTGCTAAGAGTCACTGTAATGCTTTATGTCATCCCACATCATAAGCTCCCATACGGCCTCCCCTCTGTGTGTATGGTATAAGGGCTTTTGGCTTCAGTGTCTGTCAGAAGTCTCCACGTCTGTGGGTTGTATCCTCTGTGGACCAGTTGGTGGGCTGTGGGTCAACTTCAACCTATTGCTCAGCCTTCTGCAGCATTACAGGATGGGATGAAGCAGAAAATGTGATTATTACCAAAAATATGTCCCATATTTATTTTATCATCCCAAGCCAGTTCTGTTTAAGGAGATGTAGGTTTAAGAAGAAATATTTTCAGAAATTTTCCATTGAATAGGATGACAATTCTTGCTTCAAAGCACATTTTAAATGTTATTATGGGACAATCATTCCAGCCCCCAATTTAACACTTACAGAAAATAAGGAATGTATTTTCTCAAAGGATTTTTCAGCATGTATTGAAAAGATTATGTTTTTTTGTTTAGCCTGTTGATATATACAGAGTTTCCTCAACTATTATTATTAGAATAATAAACATATCAATTTAAAAATATTTACTGAAAATTTGTTTTGATAAGGCATTAGGTAGGCTAGGGAATAGTAAAGAGCAGTGCATTTCTACCATGTGACAATAGAAAATTATCATGTTGCTGACATAACTGTAATTAGGGAGATTGTTTCTTTCTTTTAAGTGGTTTGAATAAAATTCTTAATTTTCTACTATGGTTGCATAGAAACAGTTCTGGAATTCTTAATTTCTGTGGAAGTTGATTCTGTTCAAGTTGTTTGAGTTGCACTTCTCAGGAATACTCATCAGAGAACTTCTAATTTTCGTGGTGTGCTGATAAAACTGTGCTGGCCATTGATCTCTCTCTGTTTCTGTCACTGCCTTTCCTATTACAATTGCTAGATGGAATCTAATGACTAGATGATCCAGATATCAAAACAATTGTACGAAAGGAATCATGGCATAATCCAGGCTCAGGTTTTTAATTTTTTTTTCCATTGTCTGACACACTTTTTCATTTTTTTATTTTTAATATATATTTTTAAAATTTTGGCCTCTTTTATTGTTTTGTTTTATTTATTTATTTATTTATTTTCATCCATCTTTATTCTTTGGCCTGTGTGGGCCTCTCATTGCAGTGGCCTCTCTTCTTACAGAGCGCCAGGCTCTGGGCACATGTGCTTCAGAGCGCTGGCTCATAATTGGACACACCGGTCCAGCTGCTTTGAGACACGTGGGATCTTCACAGGCCAGGGATCAAACAGGTGCCCCTTGCACTGCAAGACGGACTCCTTATGCATGGACCACCAGGGAAGCGCCCACTTTTTTAAAGTAAACTTTTTATTTTGTATTGGAGAATAGCTGATTAACAATATTGTGATAGTTTCAGGAAGAGAGCAAAGAGACTCAGCCGTATATATATATATATGTATTCAGTTTTCCCCCAATTCTCTTTCCATCCAGGCTAGGACATAACACTGAGCAGTTTCCTGTGCTATATAGTTGATACTTATCAGTTATTAAAGTTTTTTTATATGGAGCACTTTTAAAGCCTTTATTGAGTTTGTTACAGTATTGCTTCTGTTGTATGGTTTTGGGGGTTTGTTTTGTTTGTTTTGTTTGTTTGTTTGTTGCTCTGAGGCACGTAGGATCTTAGTTCCCTGACTGGGGATTGAACACTGCACCCCCTGCACTGGAAGGGTAATTCTTAACCAGTGGACCACCAGGGAAGTTTTCAGACTTAATCTTAATCAATTATTTTTCTAGTCTCTTTTAACTCATTTTTGTAAATTCAAGATGATAAACTAGGGGCAGAGTCTTTCCAGGAAAGAGTTTTGTAGTACCTTCCAAACATTTGGTATCAAGGATTAGGGACAATTTGAGAGTGAATTAAATTACTTAGACCTCATTTCTACAATATAGTTCTCCCCCAAACAAAGATCACAGAGGCTTCATAACCCAGATGCTAAAATGTATTCACCTGTTGAAACTCGGAATTTCCTTTTACAGAATCTGGAAAACATCCACATTTCCCTTTACCTATATTACTCGGTATTAACATCGCCCAGAGCAAATTCAACTTTGTGTTTTAATTTAGATCATGTAACATGGTGCATGAATATTACTTCTTATGAATTAGTAATTAAAATTTTCTTCTAAAATGTATATTATTGTGACTTTTAATATTTTTCTTTCTGGAAAGAGAAAAATGTAAATTAGATGAGGAGCAGTTACAATGCAGCATTCAGCTACTGGCTGGGAGAGGAATGAAGAGGGAAATGAAAAAAATGTACCAGGACTTCTAGCCCTTAGATTTAATTAAAAGCTGCTCTTTTTGTTTGCCTTTTTGGCGTGGCTGCAGATTAATATTTTTTTCATATTTCTATAAAATTAAGAATGCCCATTGTTGCTTTTTTGTGGAGATAGAAAAAATATTCAAATCAGTCTCTGAAATAATCCTTCAAACCAACAGTCAAACCAATAACCAATCATTTTGAAAAAAGAAAAAAAGGGAGAAAGTGACCTAGCATAAAAACTCCTAAAAAGGTTTCATTTGACTTTTAGTTATTGAGAATATCTCTAGTAACTCTTTCCTTTGACAAACAACCAATTTATTTGTTAGCAGGAAAGGTTTGGATTGTCTTAATGTAGCATTTCCTTATTCAGGTTTATGGTTAAAATGCCGTTTTCCTCAATTCTGTTTTCATGGCCATCTATTTTCACCCAATATGAAGCTCACGGTACTTGGTTCAATCAATTACTGTGTTGTGGTTGTTGCTGAGCTCCTTCCTGCTGGATGCACACCACAATAGGGGGCAGAAAAGAAGACTCTAGGGCTTCCCTAGTGACCAAGTGGGTAAAGACTCTGCCTTGCAGTGCAGGGGGCACCGGTTTGATCCCCGGCCCGGGAAGATCCCACATGCTGCAGAGCGGCTGGACTGGTATGTCCAGCTACCAAGCCGGAGCTCTGGGGCACATGTGCCCAGAGCCAGCACTCTGTAGCAACAGAGGCCACTGTGATGGGAGGCCCACACAGGCCAAAGAACAAAGATGGATGAAGATGGATAAATGACAGACCAATAGAAGTGGCCAAAAAAAGAAATGTAAAAAAATAAAAATAATAATAATTTTTTTTTTTAAAAAAAAAGAAGACTCTAACACATGCTTGCTTAGGGAACTCACATCTAAGGGCAGGACTGGCAATAGATGACATAATATTCCCATGATATTCAGATTAAGAGAGATATATTAAGGGCATTTTGTTAAAATTTTCTTCTAAAATGTATATTATTGTGACTTTTAATATTTTTCTTTCTGGAAAGAGAAAAATGTAAATTAGATGAGGAGCAGTTACAATGCAGCATTCAGCTACTGGCTGGGAGAGGAATGAAGAGGGAAATGAAAAAAATGTACCAGGACTTCTAGCCCTTAGATTTAATTAAAAGCTGCTCTTTTTGTTTGCCTTTTTGGCGTGGCTGCAGATTAATATTTTTTTCATATTTCTATAAAATTAAGAATGCCCATTGTTGCTTTTTTGTGGAGATAGAAAAAATATTCAAATCAGTCTCTGAAATAATCCTTCAAACCAACAGTCAAACCAATAACCAATCATTTTGAAAAAAGAAAAAAAGGGAGAAAGTGACCTAGCATAAAAACTCCTAAAAAGGTTTCATTTGACTTTTAGTTATTGAGAATATCTCTAGTAACTCTTTCCTTTGACAAACAACCAATTTATTTGTTAGCAGGAAAGGTTTGGATTGTCTTAATGTAGCATTTCCTTATTCAGGTTTATGGTTAAAATGCCGTTTTCCTCAATTCTGTTTTCATGGCCATCTATTTTCACCCAATATGAAGCTCACGGTACTTGGTTCAATCAATTACTGTGTTGTGGTTGTTGCTGAGCTCCTTCCTGCTGGATGCACACCACAATAGGGGGCAGAAAAGAAGACTCTAGGGCTTCCCTAGTGACCAAGTGGGTAAAGACTCTGCCTTGCAGTGCAGGGGCACCGGTTTGATCCCGGCCCCGGGGAAGATCCCACATGCTGCAGAGCGGCTGGACTGGTATGTCCAGCTACCAAGCCGGAGCTCTGGGGCACATGTGCCCAGAGCCAGCACTCTGTAGCAACAGAGGCCACTGTGATGGGAGGCCCACACAGGCCAAAGAACAAAGATGGATGAAGATGGATAAATGACAGACCAATAGAAGTGGCCAAAAAAAGAAATGTAAAAAAATAAAAATAATAATAATTTTTTTTTTTAAAAAAAAAGAAGACTCTAACACATGCTTGCTTAGGGAACTCACATCTAAGGGCAGGACTGGCAATAGATGACATAATATTCCCATGATATTCAGATTAAGAGAGATATATTAAGGGCATTTTGTTAATAACTGTCTTAGCAGAAACACTAAGAAATTATATCATATATCTAGAATGATTTATAGAGATTAGTTCAAATTTCTCAGTTTACAAATAAAGACATTGAACAGGACTTCCTTGGTGATCCAGTGGTTGAGCCTCTGTGCTCCCAATGCAGGGGACCCATGTTCCACTCCTGCTCAGGGAACTAGATCCTGCAACTAAGATCCAAAGTGCTGCAAATTAGACCTTCAGAAGTCAAATAAATAAAAAACAAGGAAGCAAGCAAACAAAAAACCAAATGAGGCCACTGAAGCTCAGACTTCATAGACAGGGAGAGCTGAAATGGTAGAGGATTCAAATTTTCATGCCTTCTAATCTCTTTTTTCAATATTGCCAGGGGACTAATTTGACCACCATCTACAGATGCAGATTTAACTTTCTGTTATGTGTAGAAATTCTGAATTGGAAATTAAGCAATATATGGACATAAATTTAAAGTTTCTGTTTTAAAATGTGAATTTTATTATTAATCAGATATGTGAGACTACCAGCTCAGGAGATGACTTCACTGAAAGAGTAGTTTGTTGCAGCTGCCCCAAAGAGAGGGAACAACGCACCACACAGGGCTGCATGGAGAAGCACCAGGGTCGACCAGGAGGCAGAGAAAGCAGGAGCAGAGCTTGGACAAGAGCCTTTAAGGTGGTCTCCAAGAGGAAAAATGAGCAAGTCGGGGTGGGTAGGCTTAGGATTGGCTATCTGGAATAATTTCACTGGCCCTGCAATGTAGGGGCTCTCCTGGATTGTCTGGTAGAACAATAGGAAATTGGAAATATTTAGGACAGAGGAAAATATTGATCTGGAATGTAAAAGCCTGAAGAGGATGTGGTGTGTGGGGTAGGGGAGAATTGGTTGGTTTGTGTATGAAAGTTGTGCTTGTAAGATGTTCATTTGTTATTCCAAGTAATTAATCAGCCCTGAGAAGGGCAGTTTTCCCTTGGTTAACAAGGCCCCAGATGCCAGAGAATCAAGAATACAGAAAATATAGTTAATATAATCTTTCTATCAAAAAACATGCATTTTGTTCTTTTGGGGGATAGGGCTGCCCTTTAAGAGACAGATTTTGATGAAGTTCTTAGTTTGGTTTGTTTTTGCTTAAGCCAGAGTATCATTATATAATATTATATAATCTTCTTTCTCTTTAGACAAGATGCTAAATATTTCTGAAGCTGCTTGTCATTTGAACTTTGGCAATAAGTTGAGCTCTTCAAATAAAAGTGATGGCATAATATAAACCTCCAAAATACATATATTTCTATGACTAGTAATTACATTCCCACACCTGTAAGGATGGATTTGTTAATCTAGTTTAGGAAAAATAACATCCTGAATGGGAAAAAAAGCCTTTAAGTAGGCTACATATTGCAACAGGCTATATTTAAAAGGTGCACCTATAAGTTCATGTTTGGAAATTTGGAAAACTTTTTGTTATAAAAACAGTTTCAGAACTTCCCTAGTGGTCATCTTCCAATGCAGAGGATACAGGTCTGATCCCTGATTAGGGAGGTAAGATTCAAAATGGCATGTGGGTAAAAAAAAAAAAAAAAAAAAAACATAAAATAGAAGCATTGCTGTAATTCCATAAAAATTTAAAATATTGTCCACATAAGAAAACGTAAAACAAATAGTCTCAACAAGTGGATGGTAGGGCCTCAGTTAGCCACCTTTATCATATTTAACCCAAACAAAGCTAAACTTTGAGTTTGGGGTCCCAGAATTATATTAGTTAAAATTTTGAGAGGAAGAATATTTTATAAGAAGAGAAAGTTGGATGTATTTGTGGAAAACATGCCTATCTGTGAAACAGACATCATTAGGTTTCATAGCAACTCTAGTGTTACTTCTCCCACAAACTCCAGCCCAACCTAAATTAAGCCACATACGTAGCTATTCTCCCATTCCAGTTATCCCGTGCCCCCATGCTACTAAAGGCACCCATTCAATTACACATGCTCTAGAAATATTATTCCTCCTTTCCTTCTAGATCCACATCACCCGTCCATCATCCATCCCGTAGTCAGTCGTGTCTGACTTTTTGTGACTCCATGGACTGTAGCCCGCAAGGCTCCTCTGGCTATGGGATTCTCCAGGCAAGAATACTGTAGTGGATTCCTGTGCCCTTTTCCAGGAGCTCTTCCTGACCCAGGGATCAAACCTGTGTCTCCTGCATCCTCATTATAGGTTGATTCTTTATAGCTTGAACCATCAGGAAACCCAATTGACCTTATAGTAGAGCGTAACTAGATGTTAGGGGGATAGCAACCTTCTCACTAAACCAGATTAAAATATAGAATTTTGCTACTCTCCTTACCTTCCCAAAGTATTTGTGTTTTAAAAGGAGGATATTTGTGTCCTAAATAAAACTTCAGTGGAGGGTGGGGGTGAGGTCTGTATCTTCAACAATGGTATATGTAAGGTATATATGTCATGATATAACTCTCTTTGTGGGCATATAAGTATCAAGTGAGCATAACAACTAAGAACAGACACTTCCCTGAGGTACCTTTGCATATTAAATATTAAAGGCTCTGAGAAATTCTACAGTGAGGAAGCCAGTTAAATCTTGATCAGGTCAGCTTCCTAATGCCATCTCTATTTTCCACAATGTCTTCTCTTTTTCTAAATATACCAGTTTTCTAAGAAAGCCTAACTTTCCACCAAGAGACAAGGGATTCCTAAGGAGGGGCTAAGAGCAGGGCGATAGCTGCTCTTTTTAAACAAGGATGATTATGGGAATTGAATACCATAAAGTTGTGGGAACAATCAACTTAATATGTCTAATGATTATGTTTTCTGAGAACTACATTAACTAGTACCAGCCTGGATATGGGGAGATGGATGGGACAACTCAATGTGTAAACTGAAGATTATATTAGTTAAAATTTGAGAGAAGAATATTTTATAAGAAGAGAAAGTTGGATGTATTTGTGGAAAACTATCTCATTAGGTTTCATAGCAACTCTAGTGTTACTTCTCCCACAAACTCCAGCCCAACCTAAATTAAGCCACATACGTAGCTATTCTCCCATTCCAGTTATCCCGTGCCCCCATGCTACTAAAGGCACCCATTCAATTACACATGCTCTAGAAATATTATTCCTCCTTTCCTTCTAGATCCACATCACCCGTCCATCATCCATCCCGTAGTCAGTCGTGTCTGACTTTTTGTGACTCCATGGACTGTAGCCCGCAAGGCTCCTCTGGCTATGGGATTCTCCAGGCAAGAATACTGTAGTGGATTCCTGTGCCCTTTTCCAGGAGCTCTTCCTGACCCAGGGATCAAACCTGTGTCTCCTGCATCCTCATTATAGGTTGATTCTTTATAGCTTGAACCATCAGGAAACCCAATTGACCTTATAGTAGAGCGTAACTAGATGTTAGGGGGATAGCAACCTTCTCACTAAACCAGATTAAAATATAGAATTTTGCTACTCTCCTTACCTTCCCAAAGTATTTGTGTTTTAAAAGGAGGATATTTGTGTCCTAAATAAAACTTCAGTGGAGGGTGGGGGTGAGGTCTGTATCTTCAACAATGGTATATGTAAGGTATATATGTCATGATATAACTCTCTTTGTGGGCATATAAGTATCAAGTGAGCATAACAACTAAGAACAGACACTTCCCTGAGGTACCTTTGCATATTAAATATTAAAGGCTCTGAGAAATTCTACAGTGAGGAAGCCAGTTAAATCTTGATCAGGTCAGCTTCCTAATGCCATCTCTATTTTCCACAATGTCTTCTCTTTTTCTAAATATACCAGTTTTCTAAGAAAGCCTAACTTTCCACCAAGAGACAAGGGATTCCTAAGGAGGGGCTAAGAGCAGGGCGATAGCTGCTCTTTTTAAACAAGGATGATTATGGGAATTGAATACCATAAAGTTGTGGGAACAATCAACTTAATATGTCTAATGATTATGTTTTCTGAGAACTACATTAACTAGTACCAGCCTGGATATGGGGAGATGGATGGGACAACTCAATGTGTAAACTGAAGTACAGATTGGGTTGCTTACATAGCCACACAATATCAGTCCATCTTCCAGGTTTGCTAGAGATAATCCATAGGCAGCTGAAGCATTAATTTACACACATCACTCTGAAAGTTTAACATGTACGGCATGAGGATTTGATTTGCATGTATTGTGAACTGATGACCACAGTACATCAGTTAATACTCATCCCCTCATCCCTCTTCTTTTCTTAACACAGATATATTGTTTTCATCATTAAAAATTCAAACAATACAGAAATATGAAGAATAAAATTTGTTTCCCTCTCTCACTCCCATCCCTCACTCCTCCCCAGTATAATCACTATTATCACTTTGGAATTGAACCCATGTCTCCTGTTTTGGCAGGCAAACTCTTTACCACTAAGCCATCAGGGAAGCCCCAACGTCAGTTTTTAATTTCACACTTACATCACTTTTCTACTTTAGTTTGTAATGTCTTTTAGAACTCTAGACTACAAACCACTTATTCAGGGAATGTGACATAATTTGAAAAAAAAATTTAGATGCACATCCCCTGAAGTTATCTTTACTCAAAAAGAATGTACCTAGTGAACTTGCTGCTATGGTGTTTAGGATTCTGTTTCCACTGCAAGGGGCACAGGTTCCTTTTTGTGGAACTAAGATCCCATATGCCCTTCAGTTCCCCCCAAAAATGCACCTAGTTATTTTACCATGTCTACAAGAATATTTAGACTACCTACCTATAAGGAAACAATGATTTTTTTAAAAAAAAATCTTTGACTGCTTTAGAGATTCTCAAACCAAAATTCTAGGAATGACTTCTGATGCATCCTTCCTCTTCCCTTTACCTCCTCATCAGCTTCCTTCAATTTTATCTCCCAAGTAACTCTAGAATGTTTCCAGAGTTTTCCTTTCATTTCCACGGCCACCTCCCCATGCTCACCCCTTGCCTGCACTGCAGCAATATCTCCCAGATGGTGTTCTTGTGTCTTATGTCACTCCTTCTAGCCCAATTTCCACCCAGCAGCTAGCCCAGTTTTTTGCAGCATAATCAACATACTGTATTCTGTCAGCAGTAAGACTTCTTTATTTCTTTTAACAATTTTCAATTTTCTACCTGGTCCTACCCTCACATTTCCAAACAAAATATTGAATGTTTTAAATTTATAGATAGATCAAGAATCATAAAAAATACAACATACTGTTTCAAGCTCAACAATATTTTCTTTTCAGGAGTATATCTGGATGTTCCATTCTAGTGAAAAAAAGTGTTGGTTTCTCAGTCATGCCTGACTCTGTAGCCCACCAGGCTCCTCTGTCCATGAGATTTTCCAGGTCACAATACTGGAATGTGTAGCCATTCCCTCCTCCAGGGTAAATTCCTAACCCAGAGATTGAACCCAGATCTCCCACATTGCAGGCAGATTCTTTACCAAGTGACCAAGAAGCCCATTGTATGGGAAATGGTTACTCAGGCAACCAAATCTCTATCATTAATGTTGAGGTAGATCTTTTTCCCTTGAACTTTAAAGAATGTCATTAATCTTCAGAGGTTTTCCATTAATTTCATAATATTTTGCATAACAGCATGAATTTTTATTCTTTTCTGAAATTACATAATTTGAAAAAATTTAGATGCACATCCCTGAAGTTATCTTTACTCAAAAGAATGTACCTAGTGAACTTGCTGCTATGGTGTTTAGGATTCTGTTTCCACTGCAAGGGGCACAGGTTCCTTTTTGTGGAACTAAGATCCCATATGCCCTTCAGTTCCCCCCAAAAATGCACCTAGTTATTTTACCATGTCTACAAGAATATTTAGACTACCTACCTATAAGGAAACAATGATTTTTTTAAAAAAAAATCTTTGACTGCTTTAGAGATTCTCAAACCAAAATTCTAGGAATGACTTCTGATGCATCCTTCCTCTTCCCTTTACCTCCTCATCAGCTTCCTTCAATTTTATCTCCCAAGTAACTCTAGAATGTTTCCAGAGTTTTCCTTTCATTTCCACGGCCACCTCCGCATGGTCACCCCTTGCCTGCACTGCAGCAATATCTCCCAGATGGTGTTCTTGTGTCTTATGTCACTCCTTCTAGCCCAATTTCCACCCAGCAGCTAGCCCAGTTTTTTGCAGCATAATCAACATACTGTATTCTGTCAGCAGTAAGACTTCTTTATTTCTTTTAACAATTTTCAATTTTCTACCTGGTCCTACCCTCACATTTCCAAACAAAATATTGAATGTTTTAAATTTATAGATAGATCAAGAATCATAAAAAATACAACATACTGTTTCAAGCTCAACAATATTTTCTTTTCAGGAGTATATCTGGATGTTCCATTCTAGTGAAAAAAAGTGTTGGTTTCTCAGTCATGCCTGACTCTGTAGCCCACCAGGCTCCTCTGTCCATGAGATTTTCCAGGTCACAATACTGGAATGTGTAGCCATTCCCTCCTCCAGGGTAAATTCCTAACCCAGAGATTGAACCCAGATCTCCCACATTGCAGGCAGATTCTTTACCAAGTGACCAAGAAGCCCATTGTATGGGAAATGGTTACTCAGGCAACCAAATCTCTATCATTAATGTTGAGGTAGATCTTTTTCCCTTGAACTTTAAAGAATGTCATTAATCTTCAGAGGTTTTCCATTAATTTCATAATATTTTGCATAACAGCATGAATTTTTATTCTTTTTCTGAAATTACATTAAAATTACACGTATTGTTCAAGATGACTAAGAAGGATGCATGTGTGTATGTATAAACATATATACCAATTGTTTTTTAGACATGTCATTTATTGCTGGTTTTATTCTTAGCAAGCATCCATGATTTTTCATTTGTTTCTACAAATTAACATGACAGATGTTGAGCAACAGGTTGATAACGGCTTTTGTTTTCTGTAGAAATATCTGGAAACTTACATTTTCTAACTCATAGCATGACTCCAAAAACACCTTCCTTTCAGGCTTGTCCATAGTGTCCACCCATTTGACCCCCAAAAGGGATCTTGCTGTGATTGATAAATTGAGCAAGGTTGTCACTTTATAATTAAAAGTGGCAACAGGAAACTGACAACTAGCAACCCATAACTGTCAGGAACTAGCAAGATAATTGTGCATTTAGAAAGTAAAAAGTTTATTACATCCTGCTGAAATTACTAAAATTAGAAAACAAATCCATATTCTCCAAACCCATGATGAATTATTCTCTCAAATCCTTGACTACAGGTATAGATCAGCTGTGGACCTTCTCAAATATTTCATGATGGGAACTTTCTTTTATCCTGAGATCATCACTATACATTACTAAAGCCAGGCTTCCCTGGTGGCTCAGACAGTAAAGAACCTGTCTACAAGGCAGGAGACCCAGGTTTGACCCCTGGGTTAGGAAGATCCCCTGGACAAGGAAATGGCTACACTTCAGTATTCTTGCCTGGAAAATTCCATGAGCAGAGGAGCCTGGCAGCCTGCAGTCCATGGGATCACAGAGTCGGATATGACTAAGTGACTAAAACACACACATATTACCAAAGATAGATATTTTTTAGTATTAGAAGAAACTAGCTTACTATCAAGAAGAGACTATCATTTATAAGAAAGGCTTTCAAATGTTTTATTCTAGTGTTGCCAAATGAAATTTGTTTAATTATGCACACCCTAGAACATTTTTCATATACAATATTTTTCATATGATTAATTAACTGAAAAACATGTCACTTCTGGCATTTTATAAATATTGATATTTTAAAAATAAAATATTCCACCACTCTTTTAGACATTTTTAATGAAATATGCCATAACAATTTTAGACCCATAATTATCCATTAAAAAAAGTTGAAAATTTTATCTTATACTTTTTTATCCCATTTCCCCTATAGAATGTTATAATAAATGCATATATTTTGTTATTAAAAGGCTCTTGATGATTGCTTTATCATTAATTCTCTGTTATTTCATATATATATGTTTATGTAATTTAGTTTTAAAAATTTTATTGTGACCATTTCACTAAGGTTAAAATAATACTGTTATGTGATAGTATTAATAACATCATAATGCATACAGTTACAATATTTCTCCTAGGTTTAGTTGTCTTTATTTTTGTTATTGGCAAACAATTTATCAAAACTTCAAAAATATATTGTAAATGTTGACCAACAGTAATCCTAAGAAGTAAAATTTTATTGTAAATTCACTTTTTAATAAATGAATGTGGGTTGCCTGTCAGGCCTTTGTTAAAGGAATTGTCCAGTTGACCCTTGGTTGGTATTAGTGGGTTTCTATTTAGGGCAGGGCACCCTGTGAAATTCCAAACAGGTAGTAAGCTTTTCTTCTCAGAAGTATGGGAAGAGAAAGATGGAGGTGGGCCTAGGGAAGCATTCCAGGCCCTATGGGGAAATATAGCATATATAGATATTAATAACAAATTGATTCACTTAAAATTATTTATGACCATGAACCCCTGGGGAAATTTATGCACTTTGGCTTGAAGATTACTGCTTTCAAGCTCTTGATTTTTTTTTTTAACCTTTTGGTCACACTGCATGAAATGTGGGATCTTAGTTTGCCAACCAGAGATTGAACCCTCACTCTCCATTGACTGCCTAGAGTCTTAACCACTGCACCTCCATGGAAGTCTCAAGCTCGTTTGCTGTCTCTCGCTCTCTCTCTTTCTCTTTTTAAGAATATCTTTCTTGATTTGATAGCTCTTTTCCTCCAGTGAAAAGTGAAATTGTTAGTCCCTCAGTTGTGTCTGACTCTTTGTGACCCCATGGACTGTAGCCCTCTAGGCTCCTCTTGTCCATGGAATTCTCCAGGCAAGAATACTGTAGTGAGTAGCCATTCCCTTCTCCAGGGAATCTTCCCAACTCAGGGATCGAACCCAGCTCACTTGAATTGCAGGTGGATTCTTGACCATTTGAGCCACCAGGGAAGCCCCCCCAAAATTTTCAAGTAGGCAAAGGTTACCTTCTTGACCATTCATGTCTCTTTGAGTAAGATTGAACATGCTCTCCAAGATACATCTTTCCTTCATTATTATGATCCTTCCACACTATTAATACAAGGCCATGCATGGATATGAAGTAATAATTCATCAGGAACTACTTCTGAGATAATCTCATTTAAAATTTAGCTTCATGAAAATCTATACAGTTTTGTAAAAAAAAAAAAAAAGGAAGGAACCATCCCTTGGATTGTGACAGTGAAAAAGCAAAAATAGGTTGATACTTAATATATTTAAAATTACTTGTCTGCTCTACCTATCGTATGAACATCACACATACACACACACACGTTCTGGCTATATCCAAAGTAGAGTATGAACATCATACACACACACACGTTCTGGCTATATCCAAAGTAGAGTATGAACATCATACACACACACACATATTCTGGCTGTATCCTAAGTATAGTTCAGTACTAAGCAAAGTGAAACAGTCAGGAAATAACAGGGCAGAGATTACAGCGAGGTTACAGTTGGGGGAGGGGGAAAAGCAGCTTTTACAGAATAATAGGTTTTAAATTGGAGGTCTTTACTTAAAACCCACAGGAAATAAGAAAGGGTCAAAAAAAAAGAGAGAAAATTGCATAAGGGTTATATTACTTAAAAAGACAATCTCGTTTCTCTTTCAAAAATTGCTGTATTTTTTGGAAGATGCCTTTGACAATCGATGTCATCACTTAAGAACCATTGTTCAATGAAAAAGTGGTCATGAAATCTGAGTTTTATTGCACTTAAATGTTTCTACCAGTTTATAGAAAATGATGATGTTTTGACCGATTTGATTTAAGGAATTGAAAACTCAGAAATGTAAATTAAAAAATTAACTCAGTTTTTTTTATTTCTTTTGCAATCATGAAATATTTTTAAACATCATCTTGAAGAAATAATCAAGTTAAAATTTTACTGACTAGCATCCAAAGTGAAATTGTGTGATGTGTTTAAAAGAAAAGCAGTCTCATCTTCAGGGACTAGGAGAAAAAGAATCAGGCTCAATCTCTCCCTGTCATTTTATTTTACACATTCGCTGTAAAAATCCTCTTAATATTGATAACAATATTGATATATATCAAGAGTATGAGTCTCAGAAAAAAGTAGAGGAAATACAGGAAGAATTAGGCGAAGGCCACAGATGAAGCACAGAGAAAAGGACAGAGAATTTGGCAGTTATTTTCTCGTGAATATTCAAAGCAGGAAAGGAGTTAAATTTGAACTGTGCTCTTCTGTTTGTATTTCCCTAAAGCTTATTATTTAGCTTATTATTTAGGAGAAGGTGTATGACTTACATTAATGTGCCAGACTTTAGACTTATTTTTTTAATATATACAAAATTTTTGAACCCCTAAGCTGCTGAAACTGCAAAATTAGTGAAATTCAAATATGTCTTTGAAATCCAAGTGCAAATTTCATTTACTAGTCATCACCAATTGACTAAATTAAAGTATAAACTCCTAATTAAACAAATAGTTTAATGTGTATGGTGCAAGTAGAAGAGTAGTTTTTAATTTTTCTCACTTTTTCAAAAATTGAAAAGGGTCTACAGTTGGGGAGGCGGGAAAAGCAGCTTTTACAGAATAATAGGTTTTAAATTGGAGGTCTTTACTTAAAACCCACAGGAAATAAGAAAGGGTCAAAAAAAAAGAGAGAAAATTGCATAAGGGTTATATTACTTAAAAAGACAATCTCGTTTCTCTTTCAAAAATTGCTGTATTTTTTGGAAGATGCCTTTGACAATCGATGTCATCACTTAAGAACCATTGTTCAATGAAAAAGTGGTCATGAAATCTGAGTTTTATTGCACTTAAATGTTTCTACCAGTTTATAGAAAATGATGATGTTTTGACCGATTTGATTTAAGGAATTGAAAACTCAGAAATGTAAATTAAAAAATTAACTCAGTTTTTTTTATTTCTTTTGCAATCATGAAATATTTTTAAACATCATCTTGAAGAAATAATCAAGTTAAAATTTTACTGACTAGCATCCAAAGTGAAATTGTGTGATGTGTTTAAAAGAAAAGCAGTCTCATCTTCAGGGACTAGGAGAAAAAGAATCAGGCTCAATCTCTCCCTGTCATTTTATTTTACACATTCGCTGTAAAAATCCTCTTAATATTGATAACAATATTGATATATATCAAGAGTATGAGTCTCAGAAAAAAGTAGAGGAAATACAGGAAGAATTAGGCGAAGGCCACAGATGAAGCACAGAGAAAAGGACAGAGAATTTGGCAGTTATTTTCTCGTGAATATTCAAAGCAGGAAAGGAGTTAAATTTGAACTGTGCTCTTCTGTTTGTATTTCCCTAAAGCTTATTATTTAGCTTATTATTTAGGAGAAGGTGTATGACTTACATTAATGTGCCAGACTTTAGACTTATTTTTTTAATATATACAAAATTTTTGAACCCCTAAGCTGCTGAAACTGCAAAATTAGTGAAATTCAAATATGTCTTTGAAATCCAAGTGCAAATTTCATTTACTAGTCATCACCAATTGACTAAATTAAAGTATAAACTCCTAATTAAACAAATAGTTTAATGTGTATGGTGCAAGTAGAAGAGTAGTTTTTAATTTTTTTTCTCACATTTGTTTGCCTTAATGAAGATATTTAGCCAGGATTTTAGCCTTGGCAAATGTCATATAAGCATATAAATATCTAAACACAGGTTAACATATATTTTCAAATATATATATGTGTGTGTGTGTGTGTGTGTGTGTATGTATTATTCATTTAGATAAATGCATGTGGACAATTGTATGTGAGAATATATTTACAAATAAAGATATAAACTTGTATATAAAAAGGTTTTGCATCTTTTACATCTGTCAGTCTCCAAATTAAGTAGATTTGATACAAAACAAACTTTAAAACCCTAACATAATTTTCAGAGAAATCATCAAAATGATTTGTAATTTCATCTGGATGAATAAACAGAAAGGGATTACTTGCTTTACCAGATATTAAGATATTATAAAGC
Organism: Tragulus kanchil; assembly: GCA_022376925.1. Lineage (NCBI taxonomy): Eukaryota > Metazoa > Chordata > Mammalia > Artiodactyla > Tragulidae > Tragulus > Tragulus kanchil. The sequence continues at coordinate 248,709,369 of JAIOJX010000026.1, read as the reverse complement.
TTAAATAATTAGAACACTGTGATGAGACCAATGAATGTGAGAAAATAGTAAGGCACAAGTCACCACGTGCATATGATATGTGTGTGTGTGTTAGTTGTGCTCATGCCTGACTTTTTCCCAGTCTATATACTGTAGCCCGCTAGGCTCCTCTGTGCATGGAATTCTCCAGGCAAGAATACTGGAGAGAGTAACCATTTCCTTCTCCAGGGGATCTTCCTGACTCATGTTTCTTGAATTAGCAGGCAGATTCTATACCACTGTACCACCTTGGAAGCTCCACATACAATATATGATAAATATCAAAGATCAAAGATCAATGGAGAAGACCTTGATTATTTATTAAGTAATGCAGGGGAAAGAGAATATTTGTAAAAAAGATTTTTAAGTTAATTAAACTGTTGCTCAGTCATCAAGACAGTATGGTACTGGCACAAAAACAGAAATATCGACCAATGGAACAAGATCGAGAACCCAGAGGTAAAGCCACGCACCTATGGGTACCTTATTTTTGACAAAGGAGGCGAACATATAAAATGGGACAAAGACAGCCTCTTCAACAAATGGTGCTGGGAAAATTGGACAGCTACATGCAAGAAAATGAAGTTGGAACATACCCTGACACCATACACAAAGATCAACTCAAAATGGATTAAAGACTTAAATGTAAGGCCAGAAACCATCAACCTCTTAGAGGAGAATATAGGCAAAACCCTCAAGGACATCAATCAAAGCAAGCTCTTCTCTGACCCACCTACTAGAATAGTGGAACTCAAAAGACAAATGAACATGTGGGACCTAATGAAACTTAAAAGCTTTTGTACAGCTAAAGAAATTACAAAAAAGCTGAACAGACAGCCCACAGAGTGGGAGAAAATCATAGCAAATGAAACAACAGACAAAGAATTAATCTCCAAAATCTACAAGCAACTCAGACAACTCAGCACTGGAAAAACGAACAACCCAATCAAAAAATGGGAAAAGGACCTAAACAGACACCTCTCCAACGATGACATACAGATGGCCCAAAAACACATGAAACGATGCTCAACTTCACTAATAATTAGAGAAATGCAAATCAAAACTACAATGAGATATCACCTCACACCCGTCAGAATGGCCATCATCCACAAATCGACAGACAATAAATGCTGGAGAGGCTGCGGAGAAGAGGGAACACTCCTGCATTGCTGGTGGCACAAGTCAGTGCTGATGTGTGTTAGTTGTGCTCATGACTTTTCCCAGTCTATATACTGTAGCCCGCTAGGCTCCTCTGTGCATGGAATTCTCCAGGCAAGAATACTGGAGAGAGTAACCATTTCCTTCTCCAGGGGATCTTCCTGACTCATGTTTCTTGAATTAGCAGGCAGATTCTATACCACTGTACCACCTTGGAAGCTCCACATACAATATATGATAAATATCAAAGATCAAAGATCAATGGAGAAGACCTTGATTATTTATTAAGTAATGCAGGGGAAAGAGAATATTTGTAAAAAAGATTTTTAAGTTAATTAAACTGTTGCTCAGTCATCAAGACAGTATGGTACTGGCACAAAAACAGAAATATCGACCAATGGAACAAGATCGAGAACCCAGAGGTAAAGCCACGCACCTATGGGTACCTTATTTTTGACAAAGGAGGCGAACATATAAAATGGGACAAAGACAGCCTCTTCAACAAATGGTGCTGGGAAAATTGGACAGCTACATGCAAGAAAATGAAGTTGGAACATACCCTGACACCATACACAAAGATCAACTCAAAATGGATTAAAGACTTAAATGTAAGGCCAGAAACCATCAACCTCTTAGAGGAGAATATAGGCAAAACCCTCAAGGACATCAATCAAAGCAAGCTCTTCTCTGACCCACCTACTAGAATAGTGGAACTCAAAAGACAAATGAACATGTGGGACCTAATGAAACTTAAAAGCTTTTGTACAGCTAAAGAAATTACAAAAAAGCTGAACAGACAGCCCACAGAGTGGGAGAAAATCATAGCAAATGAAACAACAGACAAAGAATTAATCTCCAAAATCTACAAGCAACTCAGACAACTCAGCACTGGAAAAACGAACAACCCAATCAAAAAATGGGAAAAGGACCTAAACAGACACCTCTCCAACGATGACATACAGATGGCCCAAAAACACATGAAACGATGCTCAACTTCACTAATAATTAGAGAAATGCAAATCAAAACTACAATGAGATATCACCTCACACCCGTCAGAATGGCCATCATCCACAAATCGACAGACAATAAATGCTGGAGAGGCTGCGGAGAAGAGGGAACACTCCTGCATTGCTGGTGGGAATGTAAATTGATACAGCCACTATGGAAGACAGTCTGGAGATTTCTTAAAAACTACAAATAGAAGCACCATACAACCCAGCAATCCCACTCTTAGGCTTATACCCTGATGAAATCAAAACTGAAAGAAGCACCTGTACCCCAATGTTCATTGCAGCTCTCTATACAATAGCTAGAACATGGAAGGAACCTAGATGCCCATCGACGAACGAATGGATCCAAAAGCTCTGGTACATATATACAATGGAATACTACACAGCTGTAAAGAGAAATGCAGAAGAATCAGCCCTCATGAGGTGGCTGGATCTAGAACGTATCCTAAAAAGTGAAGTCAGTCAGAAAGAGAAGGACAAATACAGTATATTAACACATATATATGGAATCTAGTAGGATGGTGATGATGGCACATGCAGTGAAGCGACGGAAAGACAGACATGGACAGAGGACATATGGACATTTTGGGGAAGGAACAGTGGGTGAGAGGCGTAAGGGAAGTAGCATGAAGGCCTGTACTATCATAAGTGAAGAAAATAGCTCTAATCATTGCTCTGTGAGAAAAGGAGATCCTTCAGGGGTGCTGTGTGATGGTCGGGAGGGGAGGGAAGGGGGGGATATACATGTGACTAATCTGAGAACATGCATGTCTGTGAACAACAAAACTCTGTAAAAGTTAAAAGTAAAATAAAGGTTTAAAAACAAAACAAAAAAAATAATAATAATAAAATAAAAAACAAACAAACAAACAAAAAAAATTAAACTGTTGCTTTCATGGAGATATAAAGAGGGTAGAAAATTCAAAACATGCTAGTAAATATCTTTGAAATAGAATCAGAAAACATTTTTTGATAATCACAAGGTTGATTAAATTTCAAAGATTATTACTTCTTTTTTTCTTTTGTAACTAAATTCCCATTAGTGTACTTAATCTAGTAATCTGCATAAATCTTAGATTCATTAAAGAATGCTCTTTATATAAGAATCAAGGTGTATATTTTAATATATTATCTTTTTTAACTTGGTGTGTGTGTGTATATATATATATACACACACACACATATATATATATATATATATACTTCCTGTTGCCCTCATTTCTTATAATACCTTGCTAGAGCAGGAGGCTACTTTTTCTGTTCTCTTAGAGGAAAAGCTACTCAAGTTTAAAACAGGGATAAACAATGGTGAATTTATAACTACCTTAGACAAAATATGCGGCTTCCCAATGGTTCAGTCACAAAGAACCCACTTGCAATACAAAATCTTAGGAGATGTGGGTTTGATCCCTGGGTCAGAAAGATCCCCATGGAGAAGAAAATCACAACCCACTCTAGCAGTCTTGCCTAGAGTATCCCATGGACAGAGGAGTCTAGCAGCACAACAATTCGGACAAGACTGAGCATGCACGCCTGTGTCATCATCCCTGCTACAGATACAGACAAAACAGAAGGTAAGAAATGCAGGTACGGAAAGACAGACATGGACAGTGGACGTATGGACATTGTGGGGAAGGAACAGAGCGTGGGAGGCATAAAGGAAGTAGCATGAAGGCCTGTACTATCATAAGTGAAGAAAATAGCTATTGGCATTGCACTATGAGAAAAGGGGATCCTTCAGGGGTGCTGTGTGATGGTCGAGAGGGGTGGGAATGGGGGGATATACATATGACCAATCTGGTAACATACATATCTGTAAACAACAAAACTCTGTAAAAGTTAAAAGTAAAATAAAATTAAAAAAAAAGAAATGCAGGTCCTGAGATTGGGTTCCCAGTATTATAAATAGGTATAAGTCTTTCAAATATCGTTGAGAGCTCTTTTAAGCATGTGCATTCCATTGAGTTTGTTACTTTGCAGAGAAATGCCTGTAGAGACAGTACTTGTCCTCCCTGATGAAACAGTTATTTGGGATTTTTCTTTCTATGCTGTGCTGTGGGAGGGGAGGGGGGATGAGATTGGGTTTTGTTGTTGTTTTAGATACTAAGTCCTGTCCAGCTCTTTTGTGACACCATAAACCCCATCAGGCTCCTTCTGTCCCTGGGATTTCCCAAGCAAGGATACTAGAGTGAGTTGCCATTTCCTTCTCCAGGGGATCTTCCCCACCTAGGGGTGGAACCTGCATTTAGCTAAGCCTTTTACTCCTCCCTTATCTCCTGGAGAAACTTTCTTTAGGGAGACTGGTAATTTTTTTCATTGTGGTTGCTGAATAACAAGGACATGTTTTATAAAGTATGCCTCTTAAATAAAAGTTATTATCTTTTATAGCTTTATTTTCTGCTTGTTGTCACAGTGGCAACTTTATTTTTTTAGTTACAGAAATTTTCAAGCATATGGAAACTATGAAAGAATTATATAATGAACATCCATATATTCATAATCTAACATATTCTAGGTTTATAATTATCAATACTTGGCTTTTCTTTCATTTTGTATCATTCCCTCTAAACTTGGTAGCTTCTTTTATAAGAAAGGGAATTCCTTCGTTAGCTATCTGGTTACCTTGAAAGACAGTTTCCTTACACGCCTGTGTCATCATCCCTGCTACAGATACAGACAAAACAGAAGGTAAGAAATGCAGGTACGGAAAGACAGACATGGACAGTGGACGTATGGACATTGTGGGGAAGGAACAGAGCGTGGGAGGCATAAAGGAAGTAGCATGAAGGCCTGTACTATCATAAGTGAAGAAAATAGCTATTGGCATTGCACTATGAGAAAAGGGGATCCTTCAGGGGTGCTGTGTGATGGTCGAGAGGGGTGGGAATGGGGGGATATACATATGACCAATCTGGTAACATACATATCTGTAAACAACAAAACTCTGTAAAAGTTAAAAGTAAAATAAAATTAAAAAAAAAGAAATGCAGGTCCTGAGATTGGGTTCCCAGTATTATAAATAGGTATAAGTCTTTCAAATATCGTTGAGAGCTCTTTTAAGCATGTGCATTCCATTGAGTTTGTTACTTTGCAGAGAAATGCCTGTAGAGACAGTACTTGTCCTCCCTGATGAAACAGTTATTTGGGATTTTTCTTTCTATGCTGTGCTGTGGGAGGGGAGGGGGGATGAGATTGGGTTTTGTTGTTGTTTTAGATACTAAGTCCTGTCCAGCTCTTTTGTGACACCATAAACCCCATCAGGCTCCTTCTGTCCCTGGGATTTCCCAAGCAAGGATACTAGAGTGAGTTGCCATTTCCTTCTCCGGGGGATCTTCCCACCTAGGGGTGGAACCTGCATTTAGCTAAGCCTTTTACTCCTCCCTTATCTCCTGGAGAAACTTTCTTTGGGGAGACTGGTAATTTTTTTCATTGTGGTTGCTGAATAACAAGGACATGTTTTATAAAGTATGCCTCTTAAATAAAAGTTATTATCTTTTATAGCTTTATTTTCTGCTTGTTGTCACAGTGGCAACTTTATTTTTTTAGTTACAGAAATTTTCAAGCATATGGAAACTATGAAAGAATTATATAATGAACATCCATATATTCATAATCTAACATATTCTAGGTTTATAATTATCAATACTTGGCTTTTCTTTCATTTTGTATCATTCCCTCTAAACTTGGTAGCTTCTTTTATAAGAAAGGGAATTCCTTCGTTAGCTATCTGGTTACCTTGAAAGACAGTTTCTACTATAAAGAGAAAGTAAATCTTTCCCTTAAATAGCCAAATTTCAGAGTCAGGAGCTGTTGGTAAAATCATGTCCAATACTAGCAATAAAATAATTTTTCTTTTTGTGGTTGTTTGTTTTTCTTTTTTTAAAGCTTCATTATAAGCTTATAGATTTTTATATAAAATTGTATAAATCAATTACTATTACTGGTTTTGATGCTCAAATTATTCAAGTTCGGGCAGTAGCCACCCACCAATTTTTCTTTTTACTTGATTATTCATTTCTCATGAAGTAGAAAGCATGATTTGCTGAGAAAGCCTGCTTTCACTAGGAGTATGAAATTAGGCTTTGAGGTGGAGTGATATCAAGCTTAGTTACATTTACCAAACAGATGGCAAGGAGAGAAAACTGAGATTAAACCAGAAGGGAAATATGCAGCTTTATTTTGACATGCTATTTTCTTTTCTAGATGCTAAGTATGATTTTTAATGGATACTTACAATTATTTTGTTCTGATGCCCATTAAGTTGGGAAAAGCTTCTTTCAGCTCAACTATTTCATTCATATTTTTATCTGGATTAAATAGAGAAGTGTAAGCAATTTTGTGAGCCTTTTCTTTTGTAAAGTGAGACAGTTTGCAAGGGAGAAATACCTCAGGATAATGTTAGCTGTTTTCCAGTGAATTACAAAGGATTTTCTGGATTTATTGTCAAATAAGCTATATTGAAAAAGTATAACTAAGCGTTTGTTTTTCATTAATTTTTTATGTTGTGTTTCAAATCTTCTACAAGAATGATACCATCTGAGCCACCAGGGAAGCCCAAGAATACTGGGATGGGTAGCCTATCTCTTCTCCAGAGGATCTTCCTGACCTAGGAATCAAACCAGGGTCTCCTGCATTGCAGGGAGATTCTTTACCAACTGAACTACAAGGAAAGCCACTTTTGATACTTAGGCAAGGGGAAATCAAACTGGGTCATTTGACCTATCTGTTTCATAGAAGTGGATATTTTCAGTGAAGAGAAATGTAACTCATCTGCCCAGGTTAATTAAATTATAAGACTAAAAATTGAAACTAAATTCCAGTCACCTGAAAATTATGTGTTAAAATATTCCAGCCTTAAGAAATATATGAGATTGGGAATAATATTTATGATACTTTATTTGCTTAATTTCCTTTGTTTGTGTATCTTCTTTTATTGAGCTCAGAAGATGCCATTGCAGTTTTGATAACCTGCTATAACAAATAATATCCATTTTACAACTCACCAGTAGTGAGTTTGGAATGAAAGAAATCTGAGAAAGAAGATCTCCATAGGTGTAATTAAAGATGGAAGGATTTGACCCCTTTCAGCATTGATCATCCATGGATTATTACATCCCCAGTAAAATTTCAGGAGATCTATATTTGAGCCTTGAAAGAAGCTGCTTGCATTCATTATTAACAGCAATAGTAATAATAAAAAAAAAGTGTCAACACATTGTATCACCATATTCTGTTCCTAACATTTATAAATACAGTCTCTAGACTACTACAACTAATTTATCCTACATCAAAATGAAACTAAACCAAACAAACAAAAACAAAAACTTATTTATATTTGATTTCTTGCCTTTCAAAATTCTTTTGACTTAAAAAAAAAATGTGTGTGTAAAAGGATAGATTGAATAAGATGCCTTAAGATAGATTCATGTGATTAACATTCTTCTTTGACAGAAATAAGAAAACAGAGAATGAAGGAAACAATAAAAGAAAAGGGAAGACAACCACCTGCCAAAGGTCAAACAAAGGGGTTGCACTGTGCTACTTAATTCAAGTCTGGATTTATTGTCAAATAAGCTATATTGAAAAGTATAACTAAGCGTTTGTTTTTCATTAATTTTTTATGTTGTGTTTCAAATCTTCTACAAGAATGATACCATCTGAGCCACCAGGGAAGCCCAAGAATACTGGGATGGGTAGCCTATCTCTTCTCCAGAGGATCTTCCTGACCTAGGAATCAAACCAGGGTCTCCTGCATTGCAGGGAGATTCTTTACCAACTGAACTACAAGGAAAGCCACTTTTGATACTTAGGCAAGGGGAAATCAAACTGGGTCATTTGACCTATCTGTTTCATAGAAGTGGATATTTTCAGTGAAGAGAAATGTAACTCATCTGCCCAGGTTAATTAAATTATAAGACTAAAAATTGAAACTAAATTCCAGTCACCTGAAAATTATGTGTTAAAATATTCCAGCCTTAAGAAATATATGAGATTGGGAATAATATTTATGATACTTTATTTGCTTAATTTCCTTTGTTTGTGTATCTTCTTTTATTGAGCTCAGAAGATGCCATTGCAGTTTTGATAACCTGCTATAACAAATAATATCCATTTTACAACTCACCAGTAGTGAGTTTGGAATGAAAGAAATCTGAGAAAGAAGATCTCCATAGGTGTAATTAAAGATGGAAGGATTTGACCCCTTTCAGCATTGATCATCCATGGATTATTACATCCCCAGTAAAATTTCAGGAGATCTATATTTGAGCCTTGAAAGAAGCTGCTTGCATTCATTATTAACAGCAATAGTAATAATAAAAAAAAAGTGTCAACACATTGTATCACCATATTCTGTTCCTAACATTTATAAATACAGTCTCTAGACTACTACAACTAATTTATCCTACATCAAAATGAAACTAAACCAAACAAACAAAAACAAAAACTTATTTATATTTGATTTCTTGCCTTTCAAAATTCTTTTGACTTAAAAAAAAAATGTGTGTGTAAAAGGATAGATTGAATAAGATGCCTTAAGATAGATTCATGTGATTAACATTCTTCTTTGACAGAAATAAGAAAACAGAGAATGAAGGAAACAATAAAAGAAAAGGGAAGACAACCACCTGCCAAAGGTCAAACAAAGGGGTTGCACTGTGCTACTTAATTCAAGAACACCACAATAAAGGTAGCTGTTACTTTTTATTAGAGCATATCGGTGCTTCTAAGAACACTAACAGTGAGAAATAAATGAATATGACTTCAGATGCTGCAGGTGACAGTGGGAAGCCAGGTTTAATTCACCCTTATGAAGTCTTCTTGAATTGTGTCACTTGTAGAATTTGTACTTGACTTTTGGAAAGATGAAATTGTTCTTGCCACTGAGAACTAATTAAGAAATCTGGCTCTCTGTGACTGAGATCATTTTGTTCAGGTTGACTGCATGTTCAAGTTTGACTCAAGATGCTCATCTAATGTATACTGTGACCAACTGTTTCCGATGGATTAAGATAATTGCTTAGCTCAACACTAGTCTTATCCATTCTGTGAGAATGGCATTCAAAGCCCTTAACTGAGACAGCCACCGAATCACTATTCCAGGTTTTTAAGAAGCTTGAAATGAAAATTTAAAATTGTGCTTTGGAATGAATGTATGGTAATCCCACTCTACCATTAACAGATAAAGAGAAAGACGTACACAAGTATCAACACGGCTGGATCTCACAGACACTAGGTTAAGTGAAAGAAGCCAGACACAACAGTAGGTACTTATGACTGCTTATGTGAAGTTGAGAGACAGACAAATGTAATCTATACTGATAGAAGCTAGAATGGGAAATGGGTATTGACCTAGGAGGGGCACCAGGGAAATTTCTAGGATAATGGAAATCTTCTGTATCTTGATCTAGAATGGCAAACTCTGAATATGTCTATAAAACTCCCTGAGCTGTACAGTTTTTGCATTTTACTGTATGAAAGTTATACCTCAATGAAAATAACCAAAAGAATTTTGAAAAAAGTACTTAACTAACTTTAAACTGATTTAAAACCAAAAAAAAATGTTCAAATTATTTGGTCAAACGTCCCAAATAATTTCATCTTTACAGTGCTGTCATTTGCTGCTGTACATGGGCATGAGCTCTTGCTTCTGTATTTAGCTTGCTTTCTCTGCTATATAAACTCACCAAAGCATCAAAACTGAGGCCATATGAACAAATTTAGTGCACTCACTGTATTTTGTATCAGGTACATTTCAAGCAGAGAAGTAGAGAAGTCGAGTATTCCATGAGAGCCAGGACAACAACTCATTCATGAAATAAACATCTATCTACTCTATAAGCCAGATAACAGCTACGAGCATAGGAGACACATGGGTGAACAACAAACACAAGATCCCCATCACAGTAGACCTTTCATTCAGGATTAGGGAAGAGAAGGAAACATGCAACATAAAGGCAAAAAATACTCTCAGCTGGCTGTAAGTATCAGATAGGGGGGACCATTTCAGAGGGGATGGTCAGAGGAAGCCTCTCTAAAGATGTGGGTTTTGATCTTGAGTCAGCCATGTAGAAAGCAAGGAAGCGGAACCATGAGGAGAGAGCAGCAAGACAAAGTCCCAGAGGGGAGCGAAGATGTGACAGGTTTGATGAATACATGCAAGGCCAGAGAATTGTATAAGAAAAGATTATGGTCTTGGAGACCACTTTAAAGAGAACAAATTTAATTCTGAATACAATAGTGAACCATCGGAGCATTTTAAGAAAGAGATAGTACAGATGGAGAGAACCTAAACTTGAGGGCTACTTGGAGACAGAACTGATCAGGTGTAAGTAGTGGAGAAGAGAGAAAAGGAGAAATTAAAAATAACTGTTTTGTTTTAAGCTAGAGCAACTGATGCCTGTAGTGATGGTGGTATCATTTACCAAAATGAAGGAGAATTGGGGATTAAGAAATTTGAGGGAAACATGAGTTCGTTTTGGACAGGTTGAATTTGAGTTATGTTTCAGCCATCTCAAAAATGAGCACAAAAAAAAGATAAAAAAAAAAAATGAGCACATTGGACTTCTATAGATGAAACAGTATGGCTTAAGGAAGATCAGAGGCAACATCCATGTGAAAAAACAACTTCCAGTTTATCCCTGAAAATGGTGGGCCAACTGTATTTTCCCTGAATAAGGAGGACAGAGTTTTGAGAATCAACAGGGATATTTCCAACATCATCCTGCTAAATTCCTAAGATACTACCACGCTAGAAGGAGTGGCTGAAAGGGACTGGATTCAACCACGCCATTGTTCTATCATGTGACAAAACCTTTCCAACTTTTTGGATAATTGCTAAATGAAAATGTTACCAAGTCCAAGCTCTTTCTGCTCCTCGTGCAACAGGCCAATTAATCCAAGAGATGAGATGTTGAAGCAAGGAAAATGACTTTCACAACAATGAGGCAAAAATGGGAACAACAAACACAAGATCCCCATCACAGTAGACCTTTCATTCAGGATTAGGGAAGAGAAGGAAACATGCAACATAAAGGCAAAAAATACTCTCAGCTGGCTGTAAGTATCAGATAGGGGGGACCATTTCAGAGGGGATGGTCAGAGGAAGCCTCTCTAAAGATGTGGGTTTTGATCTTGAGTCAGCCATGTAGAAAGCAAGGAAGCGGAACCATGAGGAGAGAGCAGCAAGACAAAGTCCCAGAGGGGAGCGAAGATGTGACAGGTTTGATGAATACATGCAAGGCCAGAGAATTGTATAAGAAAAGATTATGGTCTTGGAGACCACTTTAAAGAGAACAAATTTAATTCTGAATACAATAGTGAACCATCGGAGCATTTTAAGAAAGAGATAGTACAGATGGAGAGAACCTAAACTTGAGGGCTACTTGGAGACAGAACTGATCAGGTGTAAGTAGTGGAGAAGAGAGAAAAGGAGAAATTAAAAATAACTGTTTTGTTTTAAGCTAGAGCAACTGATGCCTGTAGTGATGGTGGTATCATTTACCAAAATGAAGGAGAATTGGGGATTAAGAAATTTGAGGGAAACATGAGTTCGTTTTGGACAGGTTGAATTTGAGTTATGTTTCAGCCATCTCAAAAATGAGCACAAAAAAAAGATAAAAAAAAAAAATGAGCACATTGGACTTCTATAGATGAAACAGTATGGCTTAAGGAAGATCAGAGGCAACATCCATGTGAAAAAACAACTTCCAGTTTATCCCTGAAAATGGTGGGCCAACTGTATTTTCCCTGAATAAGGAGGACAGAGTTTTGAGAATCAACAGGGATATTTCCAACATCATCCTGCTAAATTCCTAAGATACTACCACGCTAGAAGGAGTGGCTGAAAGGGACTGGATTCAACCACGCCATTGTTCTATCATGTGACAAAACCTTTCCAACTTTTTGGATAATTGCTAAATGAAAATGTTACCAAGTCCAAGCTCTTTCTGCTCCTCGTGCAACAGGCCAATTAATCCAAGAGATGAGGTGTCGAGGCAAGGAAAATGACTTTATTCAGAAAGCAGCTGACCGAGAAGATGGCAGGCTAGTGCCTCGAAATAAACCATCTTATTGGGGTGTGGATGCCAGGTTATTTTATAGATCAGACATAGTAGGAAGCAAAGCAAAAAGGTCATTAATCTTGCAAACATCTCTTAGAATGGCAAGTCTCAGGCAAAGGAAGTGTTAACTTCTCTCTTCCTGCCACCTACAGGTGGACAGGACTCTTGAACAAAGGTATTTTACTTTAACACTCAAGCAGAGGGGCAGGGTCCTCCAGGCAAGCTATTCAGTATGATTATAATAATAATAGCAGCACAAAGCAAGTCAAGGAAAGAGTTTGCAACATGTAGCCAGAAATGATTTTCTCCCTGCAACAAAAGTTTTGGAGTTTTTCAAAACCTGGAACTATCAAAGGCTCTGTGAAAGAGCATTTTGACACACTATTGGCAGATACGACCAATATTTTGACCCCAGCTAGCCCCATATATTTAATTAAAACTGAGATGTATTAGCTCTTTGGTAAAGTAAAATACTTTCTATTAATTTATCCAAAAATACTGGGAAAAGTATATACAATTATATATTTTAGCATTGACTTGGAAATAAGTATAATGTATGTAACTAGAAGATTGAGTAAATAAGTTTTGGTTTCTTATGCATAGTGGATTAGTATATGGCCATTAAAAAAAATCTGTATGTACCGAAATAAAAAATATAAAGGGTATAGATAAGGGAAAATACAAGTTATAGCAAATACAGTCTAATCTCATTTTGAATGAAAAAAATATGAAGAAGAAAAGGTCAAATTGTGATTAATTTTTCCATGATTGTGTTACTTTCATGACGTTTAGATTTTTACAAAAACCACATATTACTTTTATAATAGGAAATAACCATAAAAGTATTTTTCAAAACTATCCAAAGCAGAATTCATATGAAGCAGAGTAAATGAAACTTCACTTTTCATTGTTAAGAATGCTGAAGTTAAAAAGTCACAAAACCTAATTACAGTTTTGAAGGGACTCATAACGCCTGACCACCCCTTCTTCTTGCTCTCCTTCTTCCTCTATCTAAGAGTGATAGCAAATACTTCTTTAGAAATACATGGTGGGAGTTCCCTGGTGGTCCAGTGGTTAAGACTTTGCCTTCCAATGCAGGGAGTGTAGGTTTGATCCCTGGTTGGGGAACTAAGATCCCACATGCTATGCAGTCAAAAAAACTGAAACATTAAAAAGCAACATTGTAACAAATTCAATAAAGACTTTTAAAAAAAAAGAAATACATGGTAATAAGTAACCTCATATATTTCAGTAGACATGTATGGCACAGTGTTAGTGAAAAATAATAAAACAAATGATAAGTACCTATGATAAGATCAGCATGAATGAAATACCATAAATATATATGTATATATGAGAAAGAGATAAGTTGGAAGGATGAACACCAAAATATTAACTGGGGGGAATCCCAAATATTGGACTTTTAGGTGAGTTTAGATTCTTCTTATATTTCTTGAATAATTGTTTTCAATTGGTATAGTGCTAAATCCTCAATTAAAATTTGTGCCAAAATTAATTCTTATGAAAAACCATCCAAATATACACTTCTTTCAAACTTTCTTAATTTGATTTTGAATTCAAGTTTGCTTGATTTGGTTTGGTTTTAATGGAGGTGCAGGAAGGTGGAGGGAGATGAGACAGAAAACATGCTCACCAAGGCACGGGGCGTTGGATGGTCCTGAATGAGATTCAGATGGAATGACATCATACAGCACTAAAAGTTTCCATTTCATCTCTTCTCATTCCTATTTTAGTAACCTTTGACATTTGGAGAAACAAAAGCCTACAGTCATTTTTGCTCTTCCATCTCCCCAGGGCCTCACTCAACAGTTGTCAGTGAATATTTGCACCACTGGTAGCAAGAACAGCCTCTAACCCGCCTTTGTGTCTCTTTGAGTCCAAGAGAAAATAACAGAATAAAGGGAAAGTGAGTCTTTTCTTGGGGTATATATCATTCTCCTCCTTGTATTTTAGATGTCTTGGTTCCCCCCCACCCCCACCTCAGTCTCATCCCAAACTGAAATCTGATCTGACACCATCTACCCAACTGGTTTGGCTGCTGATAAAGACTGGTTGTGATTAGGGAACATGTGGGCTACAATGTAAGCCTGTGTGACTAATACCAAGTGGGATGGACAGCCTGGAGAGACAAGAAGCACTCTTTATTCCCATTTACGTTACCGGAAAAATAGACATGCACAGAACCAGTGCCATGTGAAGTTTTTTAAGGCAATAAAAGTGTTTTGAATTCCTCGACATCCTACGAGTTTCAGTTTTATAAAATGAGCCATCTATTTTCTTTCTTTTCCCTCAAGTCTTTTAGCATCACACATTTAGCCTGGCTCTCTCCCTTGTCTAGAGGCCAGGGAGGGTTCCTAGCATATGCTTGTGCAAGAAAAAGGGATGTTTGCCTTCTTTCCAACCTTACCCCCGCATGCTCATCATGCAAAGCTGAGAAGTAGAAATGCTATACAGATTCTCCAGAATCTTCTGTGTGCAAACTCCAAAGGAGTTCAGAGTTCTGAGGCATGTTGGAAATACACAGACTGGGAAGCTTGCCCCTTCCCTAACCCTGTGTTCCCAAGGCTAAGGCCTCTGGTCTCCACGGATACCTTTGGCTTTGACCAGAATGTGACCCACTGGCCTCTCTCCCATTGCCCTACAGAAAAGGAGGCCAGGCATATAGCAGCCACCTGGTGATCTAGGAAACTGTTGGAATCTGTCCTTTGTTTAGTTCATAACTAGTGCATTCATGCATGAACAAAATGCCCAGATTGGATGGTCCTGAATGAGATTCAGATGGAATGACATCATACAGCACTAAAAGTTTCCATTTCATCTCTTCTCATTCCTATTTTAGTAACCTTTGACATTTGGAGAAACAAAAGCCTACAGTCATTTTTGCTCTTCCATCTCCCCAGGGCCTCACTCAACAGTTGTCAGTGAATATTTGCACCACTGGTAGCAAGAACAGCCTCTAACCCGCCTTTGTGTCTCTTTGAGTCCAAGAGAAAATAACAGAATAAAGGGAAAGTGAGTCTTTTCTTGGGGTATATATCATTCTCCTCCTTGTATTTTAGATGTCTTGGTTCCCCGCCCCCACCTCAGTCTCATCCCAAACTGAAATCTGATCTGACACCATCTACCCAACTGGTTTGGCTGCTGATAAAGACTGGTTGTGATTAGGGAACATGTGGGCTACAATGTAAGCCTGTGTGACTAATACCAAGTGGGATGGACAGCCTGGAGAGACAAGAAGCACTCTTTATTCCCATTTACGTTACCGGAAAAATAGACATGCACAGAACCAGTGCCATGTGAAGTTTTTTAAGGCAATAAAAGTGTTTTGAATTCCTCGACATCCTACGAGTTTCAGTTTTATAAAATGAGCCATCTATTTTCTTTCTTTTCCCTCAAGTCTTTTAGCATCACACATTTAGCCTGGCTCTCTCCCTTGTCTAGAGGCCAGGGAGGGTTCCTAGCATATGCTTGTGCAAGAAAAAGGGATGTTTGCCTTCTTTCCAACCTTACCCCCGCATGCTCATCATGCAAAGCTGAGAAGTAGAAATGCTATACAGATTCTCCAGAATCTTCTGTGTGCAAACTCCAAAGGAGTTCAGAGTTCTGAGGCATGTTGGAAATACACAGACTGGGAAGCTTGCCCCTTCCCTAACCCTGTGTTCCCAAGGCTAAGGCCTCTGGTCTCCACGGATACCTTTGGCTTTGACCAGAATGTGACCCACTGGCCTCTCTCCCCATTGCCCTACAGAAAAGGAGGCCAGGCATATAGCAGCCACCTGGTGATCTAGGAAACTGTTGGAATCTGTCCTTTGTTTAGTTCATACTTACTGTGCATTCAATGCATACAAGATCCTTGCCTAGAGCTACACAGATGAATAAACCAGTCTCTGATCAGAAGGAGGTGATTTTCTATCCGTGAAAGTGAAAGTGTTTGTTCCTTAGTCATATCCAACTCTTTGCAACCTCATGGACTGTAGCTTGCCAGGCTCCTCTGTCCATGGAATTTTCCAGGCAAAAGCAATGGAGTGGGTAGCCATTCCCTTCTCCAGGGAATCTTCCTGACCTAAGAACTGAATCCTGGTGTCTTGCATTGCAGGCAAATTTGTCACTCTATAGTCAGATAAATAACTGATAAAATAAGACATAGTAATTACTATAATACAGGCATAATCAAGATTTGATGGAGGTTAGGTAAGGGTTGATTTTGTTCTTCCTGGGATAGGAAGTTGGTATAAAAAAAGAGAGCAGATAAACCTGAGAGAGAGGTAACAATTTGAGGCAGGCTTTTAAATACAAGAATTTATGTGGCAAAGAAGTGAAACTAAGTGGGGACTCTCCACATTGTGAGAAAATCACATGCAGAGACAGCAGCCATGACCTAGTATGTGCGTGGGGAGCAGTTCCGTGTCACTGAGGTATAGGGCAGATGTGAGAAGGGCCTGGAACTACAGAGAGCTACCAGGTTGTGAGCCATCTCCACCATGTTCAAGAGCAGTCCCCAGGTTTTTCAAAGGAAAAGATTCAGAAAATTAAAGAAAGGTCACCAACAAGGGATACTCAATCAGCATGACAGTGGGGGTGTGGTGCTGAATTACTGGTGACTGTTGGAGTCATAGAAAATAGTTTAGGAGAGAGCAGAATTCCATCAGTCGAAAATGAGAGAAGTCTGAATCAACCCTGAGTGAAAATGGTGGGACAAGTGGGCAAAGTAATCATAAGAAGAATTGGTTTAACTTGGCATCCAATCAAGCATAGAGATGGGATGGAGAGGGCTTCCCTGGTGGTCCAGTGGGTAAGGACACCGCCTTGCAGTGCAAGGGGCACCAGTTAGATCCCTGGCCTGGGAAGATCCCATGTGCCGCGGAGCGGCTGGACCGATGTGTCCAATTACCGAGCTGGAGCTCTGGAGCGCATACGCCCAGAGCCGGTGCTCTGCAACAAGAGAGGCCATTGTGATGGGAGGCCCACACAGGCCAAAGAACAAAGATGGATGAAAATAGATAAATGAAAAACCAATAGAAGTGCCCCCCACCCATAAAAAAGAAAAAGAAATGGCATGGAGAGAGGAAGCAGCTTTATTCCCTTGAATTGAAAAAAACACTATGATAAATTTCTTCACCCCCATAATACATTCATGTATATTTGGGGAACTTGGGAGGTTATTATGCTTAGGTTAGGTAAATTTTGATGATTTAATCATGAACTTATCATTCTTTACTTGACATAGTTGATTTATAGTTTTGGGGATTTTGCAGTATAATTAATATGGCGATTTTATGGAAAACTGTACTCTAGTATGAAAATGGCAAAATCCAATGGACAAAACTGTGTAGAATTCCAAAGTAAGGTATCTCCAAGCAGTTATGTGTATTTTCAGGACTGCTTGAGATATGATGTCAACATTCAGATACCCCATACATAAATAAGATACGTCAAGGTAAGCAGGATCGATGTTGGACCACAACAGCATCAAAATAAGCATAGAGCTTTGACAATTAGAATTCTTTATATAACAGCAACCAACTGAAAGGAGAAAGAAACCTGTCCACCACCAAATATAAACAAGGCCTTGTTTCCACTACCATCACAATCAAAAATGTATCTGGATGGGACTATATACAGTTAAAACTAATGATTAGAGATTCCTAACCACAGAATAGCATTAGGTCATAAATTTCTATTTCTGATAAAATCAAATATGTCTTCTTGAAAGATGCTTAAATTCTTTATATGCGAGGTCACAATAGTTCTACTTTTATTTTTTTTAATTTTATTTATTTATTTTTGTCTGCTCTGGGCCTTCATTGCTGTGTGTGGACTTTCTCTAGTTGTGGCGAGCAGGGGCTACTCTTTCTTTCTGTGTGTGAGCTTCTCACTGTGGTGGCTTCTCTTGTGGCAGAGCACAGGCTTAGTTGTTCCACGGCGTGTGGGATCTTCCCAGACCAGGGATCAGACCCGTGTCCACTGCATTGGCAGGCAGATTCTTAATCACTGGACTACCATGGAAGTCCCAGTTCTGCTTTTATCTTTACCTGATTCTTGTTATTAGTTATACTTATTTTCATTTGGTTTTTTGGGGGGCGAGGAACGGGGTGGGGAGAAATTGGTGTGAGTTGTGGTAGGTAGTACAAAGTGAAAAGTACTTAAGACTAGAATTTTTGTGCCTTGGATCAGACAATTCCTGGACCACTATCCCTCATTCTCACCTCTCTAAACCAGGAAGAACTCTGCAGGCAATCCCAGCTGTGCTTTTAACTCATCTGTGACCTGGAGCAAAGTCACTCAATCTCTTTGTATCTCAGTTTCTTCAGCCATAAAAAGGACTAGTGATCATACCTAATTGTAGACCTGCTGTGAAGATTAAGGGCTTCCCTGGTGGGTCAGATGGTAAAGAATCTGCCTGCAGTGCAGGAGACCCAGGCTGAATCCCTAGATTGGGAAGATTCCCAGGAGAAGGGAGTGGCTATACATTCCAGTATTCTTGCCTGGAGAATTTAATGGACAGAGGAGTCCATGGGGTCACAAAGAGTCGGACACAACTGAGTAACAAACACTCTCACTTTCACTTTATAAAGATTAAATTAGTTAATGTAGTGAGATGGCACTGAGATGAGTGTCTGACACATGTTAAGCCACAAATAACAGTTGTTGCACCATGACCATTATTGATGTTGCTTGTTTATTCTGGACTTTTCTCCCTGATGTGGGCAATAAGATCAGCTGCATTTAAAAGCATAACAGTACTTTATTGATTTGGAATAGTTGAATAATAAATTATTAACAATTTAAAAATATTTGAATTCCAGCCATCGATATTTGCTTTCTATGTACATCTACCTTGATGTAGCTCTCAAAGGAGAAAGCATTTTAAAGCAAATTAGATAAGAAAAATAAAAAATAATAAGAAAATAGCAAGTTTTAGACTGACATAAAGGCTTTAGAAATCCATAGGACCTGGAGGCTCCTGAGGAACTGAGTGTCAGGAAGACTCCTTTAAGAGCAGCAGGTCTAAATAGGGCAGTGGTAGAGGCAGGGGCAGTGCTAGAAGGGAACAGAGTAGGACTAGAAGAGCCTGGGAGAGAGTATATGTATACATATGTATACATATGTATATGTATACATATATATACACACACACATATATATATATTTAACACTGAATTACTTTGCTGTGCACCTGAAACCAACGTAGCATTGTTAATCACTATAATCTATTATAAAATAAAAACTTTTTAAAATTAAAAAACAACAAAACCAGACCAAAAATTGATTTTCTAAAATGAAAATTCTGAAACAAAGAAGAATTATACCAGCTATGTTTGCATATCACAATGACAGTAAGGAATCTTTATTCTGACGTGCACATTTCATGTTTCTATTTATAGTTCTAGAAATCTATGCATTTGAAAAGTACAATAACAAACTTTTTATAAATCAAACTTGCATTGCTATTGTTCTATTTTGTACAGATTTTATTTCTTCCACCCAGAGGTCCCTAGAGTTTTATGACAGGAGAATGAAATGGTTTGGACCCTCAGGAGAATTGCAGACACTTGGCTATACATTCCAGTATTCTTGCCTGGAGAATTTAATGGACAGAGGAGTCCATGGGGTCACAAAGAGTCGGACACAACTGAGTAACAAACACTCTCACTTTCACTTTATAAAGATTAAATTAGTTAATGTAGTGAGATGGCACTGAGATGAGTGTCTGACACATGTTAAGCCACAAATAACAGTTGTTGCACCATGACCATTATTGATGTTGCTTGTTTATTCTGGACTTTTCTCCCTGATGTGGGCAATAAGATCAGCTGCATTTAAAAGCATAACAGTACTTTATTGATTTGGAATAGTTGAATAATAAATTATTAACAATTTAAAAATATTTGAATTCCAGCCATCGATATTTGCTTTCTATGTACATCTACCTTGATGTAGCTCTCAAAGGAGAAAGCATTTTAAAGCAAATTAGATAAGAAAAATAAAAAATAATAAGAAAATAGCAAGTTTTAGACTGACATAAAGGCTTTAGAAATCCATAGGACCTGGAGGCTCCTGAGGAACTGAGTGTCAGGAAGACTCCTTTAAGAGCAGCAGGTCTAAATAGGGCAGTGGTAGAGGCAGGGGCAGTGCTAGAAGGGAACAGAGTAGGACTAGAAGAGCCTGGGAGAGAGTATATGTATACATATGTATACATATGTATATGTATACATATATATACACACACACATATATATATATATTTAACACTGAATTACTTTGCTGTGCACCTGAAACCAACGTAGCATTGTTAATCACTATAATCTATTATAAAATAAAAACTTTTTAAAATTAAAAAACAACAAAACCAGACCAAAAATTGATTTTCTAAAATGAAAATTCTGAAACAAAGAAGAATTATACCAGCTATGTTTGCATATCACAATGACAGTAAGGAATCTTTATTCTGACGTGCACATTTCATGTTTCTATTTATAGTTCTAGAAATCTATGCATTTGAAAAGTACAATAACAAACTTTTTATAAATCAAACTTGCATTGCTATTGTTCTATTTTGTACAGATTTTATTTCTTCCACCCAGAGGTCCCTAGAGTTTTATGACAGGAGAATGAAATGGTTTGGACCCTCAGGAGAATTGCAGACACTTGAGGCAGCAGGAGAAGGGCCTGCACTCTGGCCTGAGATGCAGGTGTTCAGAGTTCCAATTCCAGACTTGGGCAGGCTTGCTGGGTGCCCTTGGGCAAGTCACTTAGCCTCCCCTCGCCTCTGTTCCCTCACTGCTAAAAGGAGAATAATGCTGAGTTCCTGCATGGGGCAGCAAGTGGATTAAGTAATTAGAAAACTAGAGTTTCTCACTCTGTAACCTTTAGGAGATGAGAATTTAGCCAAAGGATTCTTAAGTGTGTTAGAAAACAAAACAAAGAAAACAGCATGAGAACTACACAGAAATAGAAATTTAGATATCATTACAAAAGAATTTGAGAGACTACCACTTCATTTTACCTAAGCATAAAAACGTTGATTTCAGGGCACATTATTTTCAAGTAAAATCTCATTTCTTCTTCTCTCTCTCTCTCTTGCACACACACACACACGCATGCACACACACACACACATGAGACCCTTCCTTCACCACCTCATCCCCTCATTCGCTTCTATTTAAAAGTGTTTCACTTTGTGGTCTCAAAATAGGAAACTTCTAAATAAAACCATCAGTTTTAAAACCGCATTTGAAATAATTAGGTTACAAATTCTGGAGCCCTTTAATGTGGCTGCAATTCTATAACTATCTGTCTGTGCGTTCCATGTATGGCCCTATTAAATGTACCAGGCACCAATGTTGCTGGCTGTCAAGAAGCAAAATGAAAAATAGTTTTAATAGCTGCTCTTTGACCTGTTTTATATTTTAGGAAATTTAAATAAAAAAAAACTTTTAAAATTAAAACAACAAAACCAGACCAAAAATTGATTTTCTAAAATGAAAATTCTGAAACAAAGAAGAATTATACCAGCTATGTTTGCATATCACAATGACAGTAAGGAATCTTTATTCTGACGTGCACATTTCATGTTTCTATTTATAGTTCTAGAAATCTATGCATTTGAAAAGTACAATAACAAACTTTTTATAAATCAAACTTGCATTGCTATTGTTCTATTTTGTACAGATTTTATTTCTTCCACCCAGAGGTCCCTAGAGTTTTATGACAGGAGAATGAAATGGTTTGGACCCTCAGGAGAATTGCAGACACTTGAGGCAGCAGGAGAAGGGCCTGCACTCTGGCCTGAGATGCAGGTGTTCAGAGTTCCAATTCCAGACTTGGGCAGGCTTGCTGGGTGCCCTTGGGCAAGTCACTTAGCCTCCCCTCGCCTCTGTTCCCTCACTGCTAAAAGGAGAATAATGCTGAGTTCCTGCATGGGGCAGCAAGTGGATTAAGTAATTAGAAAACTAGAGTTTCTCACTCTGTAACCTTTAGGAGATGAGAATTTAGCCAAAGGATTCTTAAGTGTGTTAGAAAACAAAACAAAGAAAACAGCATGAGAACTACACAGAAATAGAAATTTAGATATCATTACAAAAGAATTTGAGAGACTACCACTTCATTTTACCTAAGCATAAAAACGTTGATTTCAGGGCACATTATTTTCAAGTAAAATCTCATTTCTTCTTCTCTCTCTCTCTCTTGCACACACACACACACGCATGCACACACACACACACATGAGACCCTTCCTTCACCACCTCATCCCCTCATTCGCTTCTATTTAAAAGTGTTTCACTTTGTGGTCTCAAAATAGGAAACTTCTAAATAAAACCATCAGTTTTAAAACCGCATTTGAAATAATTAGGTTACAAATTCTGGAGCCCTTTAATGTGGCTGCAATTCTATAACTATCTGTCTGTGCGTTCCATGTATGGCCCTATTAAATGTACCAGGCACCAATGTTGCTGGCTGTCAAGAAGCAAAATGAAAAATAGTTTTAATAGCTGCTCTTTGACCTGTTTTATATTTTATGTCAATTATAACAGCGCACAACCATGCATAATTATGAAGCATAGATGCATTAAAATGTACACATAATTTGTGTTCTTACGGCAACCATTGCATTAGACTCTAGAAAACAAACCTATTGTTATAAGTCATTTACACATTAATATATTAGTATTAAATATCGAAGACAGATTTGTCCATCCATCTGTTTTGAATCATTGTAAGTAAATATATCTTTTGGAGGGGTGGACAAAATCTCTACATAAATGCACTGTAGGTGCCATCTGCAACATATCTTATAATACAGAGTTTAGCACCATCGTGCATAGCAACTTCAGCAAAGACAGTGCCATGTGATTGTCATTTGAATGTCATTTTTAAAAAATGATCTGGTATATGGACAGAAGGAGAAAATTTTTTTCTGGCACTGCCATAAAAATTCCTTCATTTGACTCTCCTGTGGTTTTTGGATTTTTTCTTAAAAGCTTATATTCTTCCAAGGATAAGAGGAAAATAATTATTTTAATGCTAGGTACATGAATTAAAAAGTATGTTTTCTTTATTGTAAAAATCATCAAAATACCAAGAAAAAAAAAACTGTTTTAAAATATCTGAGGAATCGTTAACAGTGACCCTGAGAATCAGGTGAGCAAACCAGAAAATGAGCTTTCCATGCTACAGAAGACAGAACGCAGAGATTTTTCAAGAACAATTGCGTAACTCCAATTTTTACTTTTCAGCATTCTCATGATTTTATGGATATATAGTGAGTCTGCTGGAGTGCAGGGCACAAAAGAACAATGCCAAATAAAAAACAGAAAACGGATTTCCTGACTCTAAGCTTTTTCATTTAGTATCTTCTTGCTCATAAATTTGAAGAAAGCAAAACTCCACTCTCCAGTCGATTTTAACCCTTTTTTCCTAGCCCTGAGCAACTACTTCAGGTATCTGTCTACCATACCTGGCTCTCAGATTCAGGTCTGTCCAAAAGAGGGAAAAATCAAGTGATGGGATTGAGGGCTGGGGTGCAGAGTGTAGTGCAGGAGTGGCTGTTTTTGTTTTTTAGTGGCTGACTCTTTGTGACCCTGTGGAATAGAGTGAGTTGCCATTTCCCTCTCCACGACATCATTTCCGACCCAAGATTGAACCCACGTCACTTGTGTCTCCTGCATTGGCAGGCAGATTCTTTACTGCTAAACCGGGGGTGGGAGGTGGTTGGTAGCAAAGAACTGTTTCCCTCAAGTCCTGGCTGAAACTATCCACTATTTGAATTTCTCTTGAACTCACTCTCAGTGACACATGGCTTGCTTTTTTGTGACCAGCATGAAGAGAATAATTTTGATCACACATTTCTGAAGCTTAATCTGAGGTGTTTCACTCCTCCATTCCTTGTTTCTTTGTTAAATATAAGTATAGATGTTCAGAATGTTTATGTAATTTCTACATAACTAGGCTTTGAGTTTAGAGGCCTTTCTGAGGGGACTTTCATAGTGACTATTTAATCCACCCCTATGCTAAGTAATTTATACATGTTACATTCACTGCCAAGGTGTTGATCAGATATTTTTAAACTTTAATTTGTTTCAATTAGAGAATTATTACCTTTCTCTAGATTCCTGAAAATATTTGTCTTTAATTGATTGTGTAAAGTCATAATTGTTTGGAAGAGAATTGAAGTATCTGGGTTTTATGGCATTTTTAGCTTGTGATACCATAGAAAGAAAAATTACTCTGTACCAATATTAATGTTGTGTGGTTGTCTAGTCGCTAAGTCATGTCCAACTCCCATGGACTGTAGCCCACCAGGCCTCTCTGTCCATGAGTTTTTCCAGTGAATATTGAAATGGGTTTATATTTCCTTCTCTAGCGAATCCTCCTGACGCAGGAACTGAACCCTTGTCTCCTGCATTGTCAGGAAGATTTGTAACCACTGAGCCACCAGGAAAGCCCCTGTTCAAATATAGCTGGTTCTTATTACTTAAGCTTAACCAGCAGAGAGAACAACTTTCTAAGGAGAGATACTTAATAGAGATCCTGGACTAAGTGAGAAAGAAAGATGTGCTCATCTTTTGGAGGGTTGGGTACCCTTCATTTAAAATCATATGTTTTCCAAACTTTAAGTGTTAAAAAGATCATCATGTTGAAAAAAATAGTTCTTCACAGGGCAAGTTCCTGTATATTGTCTTCAGGATGAAAATTATGGAGTCAATCCTGACCACACTATCTCCTCAAGTCTATGTTCTCAGTACTTCATAATTCCCATTTGCTTAACTTAAAAACATTTAACAATATCTGTGATTTGTTCACTCCATCTACTAAGATGAACTTTCTCAGCTTTTAAAAAGTATTAGTGATTCATTTTACCCATTTAAAATCGTACAGGAATCAGTTTTTTGCCTGCTATTATGCTCATATGTGTCATGTGTTGGTTTGACAACACAGTTTCACTAACTTCCAATTTTCTACACTTAATTATCCAACCCAGCTAAAATTAACTTTCCAAAATAGCATTCTTTCACATGCCAGTTACAAAATTGACTACAAAGAAAGTTCTATACATTTTGGTGGGTAATATTTCAGGCCAAACTGTTTGAATTGGTGGCACATCTTTACCATTATATTTAAGAATCTAAGATGTCTCTCCAATTTGTCTCTTATCATGACTCATTTACCCTTAGTGAAATCTGCTTGTTTTAAGTCTTGTGTAACATGACCATCTCTATCCTCATTTCCTAAGCAATGGGGCAAAAATCCTTTAGTTGAAGTAAGAATGCCTTATTTGTTACAAGCGGCAATCCAAATATAGCTATGTGAAGATCTGCTTGATTCCTTTTACATTCTACCAAACTTCTTTATTTTATTTCATCTCATTTTATTATTGGAGCATAGTTGCTTTACCATGTTCTGTTAGCTTCTGCTGTACAACAAAGTGAGTCAGCTCCATGTCTACAAACGTGCCCTCCCTCTTGAGCCTCCCTACCTCTGGCATCTTACTCCTCCAGGTCATCACAGAGCACTGAACTGAGCTTCCTGTACTACATCAACTTCCCACTAGCTATCTGTTTTACCCATGGTAGTGTGTAAATGCTGCTCTCCCACCTTATCCCACTCTCCCCTTGCCTCCATGATTACCAATCTGCTTTAATACAGAAATTTTATTTAAAAATTTATTAATTGCCTTCTATATTAAGAAATCACTAATTTGACTTATCCAATTAGCCCATCAGCCCAGGGCTAACAAGCAATATTTGTACATTGGGCAGAAATTACCATCTCAGGAGCCTGACTTCCCTTTGATATTACGAGGGGATCAATATTAGTGGCAGTGATGCTGGATTCTCCACCTGGGGAGGCACAGCTGCCAATCTGCCCAGTGCTAACCTTTGGGTTGGGACCATGGGTCCCTATGAAAAGGACAGGACCGATTTTCAAGCTTGAAGCATGCAGTAGCACTCTCAATTCTTCAACTTAAGGGAGGGAGACTGGTGCAAATTGTAATGCGTGTCCTAATTTAATTAAACAAATAATTATACAGCTTCTGATCAGAAAGTGACAAGTAATATTTAGGCAAAAGATAATATTTCATCCCATCATTAAATATTCTTTAAAATTTACATGAAGCCCTAGAGGATTTTTGTATAGCAAAGAAAATATGTTGTAGAACAACAGGCAATTTGGATTTTAAATTATTTTAAACTTCATCATCGTGAAACAACATGTGCATTAGTATATAGTTGTAAAGTGCATAAGCAATTTCCTATGCATTTTAATGTTTACTTGTGGGAGTCTGGATGTCTATGTAAACTCCAGAGTTAGATCTGGTGGTGTATTTTCAGTGGCATTACTTCTTTGTCCTAAAATCTAAAGACAGACATTATTTTTTAAGGGAAATCTACCTAGTCTGCAAGTAGAAACATCCTGGAGTTTCTAGGAGGCTTAGCATTCAAAGCTATTACAACCAAAAAGGTTTATTGAATGTTGCTGTGACAAACTTGTCTAGAATCAAAATATTAACCCTCAGGAAAAAGCTATTGAACTTATATTGTGAAAATGTTCCATTTAGTTGCTGATATTGTGGAAGGAAAAAGGAGATACTCAAAATGATTTCAGAAATAGCTCTCTGGCCATGAGCTTTTGTGATTTTATAAAGGCTGAACTTCACAGGATTGGCATAAAAATACTATGGTCCTGATTAAACTGTGATAGGTAGACATGGGGTTTCCCAGATGGCTCAGTGAGTAAAGAACTTGCCTGCCAATGCAGGAGATGTAAGAAATGTGGGTTCCACCCCTGGGTCATCAAGACCCCTTGGAGGAGGGCATGACAACCCACTCCAGTATTCTTGTTTGGGAAATCCCATGGACAGAGAAGCGTGGTGGCTACAGTTCAGGGAGTCACAAAGAGTAGGACACAACTGAAGTGACTGAGCATTCACGCATGCATACATAGAAGGCAAAGAGAATTACACCAAACCTCTGTATCTCTGAACCATGAAAGGATAAGGAAAACAGGGCAGTCCTTGTCTTATTATGTGTTGTGCTGTCCAACTCTTTGTGATCTCATGAACTGTAGCTGCTAGGCTCCTCTGTCCATGGGATTTTTCAGGCAAGAATATCTTCCAGACTCAGGGATCGAACCCATGTCTCCTGCATACCCTGCATTTCAGGGGGATTCTTTACTACTGAGACAAGAGAAGTCCCCTTGTCGCATACACATGCCAAAAAATCAGTTTATTCAAACTACCTGGCATGATAACATCCAGTGAATCTAGTAATAATAATAATACAGCTCAATATTTGTTATAGATCTATTTGGTAAGAATGAAAAGGACTTACTCATTTCACTTTGCACCCTCCCTTGCATTTGAACAGAAAATCGGATTGATAAAAGCTCAGCTTTTGGTTCTGGACCAGCAAACTGCTCCAGGGAAAAACCCACCAGCTATAGTAAAGTCAGACCAAGTTAGAGCCTATCGTTTGCAGATGAGGTTGATCTTCAAAGCTCAGCTTGGCATTTGGAACTTCCTGTGACAGCTACAGGAAGGGTTTCATTCTTCTTTAACTTGGTGGCCAGCCGGCCTGCAAGCTACTAGGGGTGTCCCTTCCCCCTAATCCATACTGTTCAATTGTCAGGAAAGCTTGTAAACAGGAGGCTCCATCAGTTACCTCAGAGTGGTTTGAACAAACTAACATCATAACAAGAGTGTTTATGGAAAAATGCTTAAGCACTGAAGCAGAAAGGGCTTAGCACTGATCAGACCTCTCTTCCACCTTTATTCTTCACTGTTCACATTGAAATGCAAATATCAGCGCAGGGTTTCCACTGGCGTGCCACTCACAAATTGAAAAGCAGTTTTTATCTATGCAAATGTAAGCATGGTAATTGAAGTTAATCAATCAATGCTAGCTTTCACTAAAACCTTGAACATGATTGAATAAAGTAATTATCATTCAGCAGAAAATGATGAAGTTGTAGACAGCATGAACCTTATTAAAGGAGGATTTTGAGTCACAATGGCTTAATTTAGCTAACAGCCCAGCCTTAGCCCAAGCAACATACTACTCTTGCTGCCTAGAATTGGTTTATGATTAAAAAACAACAACAACAACAATAATGAGGGTGGGGGGAGGTGGAGGTAAGGGTAAAGTAGGGGGTTTTATTATTATTTTCATAGTTCTGGATTAATAAAAACTACTTGTCATACTACAAACGAGGAGACATAATTAACATCTTTAAAAAACTAAATAGATAAGTGAACAAAGATCACTATGACATTTTTATATGGTCAATAGCAACAGCAGGCTCTTGATGTTTACCACTATATATTAACATAAATAAATCAAACAAAGTGAGCATCTCAGAAGTCTTTCTAAAATATGCATAAATTAGATTAATACTTCCCTCTGCAAAAGTAACCTCCTCAGGTACAGAAATCGAACACTAAACTCTTAAAAGTATGATTTCAAACATAATGTGTATTTTTTTAATTGACTTACAGCAGTTTCAATAACAGAACATATGCTGCATTTTGCACAGCTTTCAAATACTTCACTTTTCTGGATTGCCATATATTAAATTACTTGCTTTGATGTACAAAAAAACAGTCTCCCAGAGAGTGTTTTCCTGTTAATTCTAGGGTATTTTTTTTCCAGTTTCTTTATATTTTTATCTATTCTCACTTATGATTTATGTTTTTGAGGCTATAAAACAAAATTATTTAAGCCAGAGTTGAATACTGTTGTTGAAAAAATCATTTCAGGTAGCATAAGGAAAATAATCCATCTCTGGAAAATGTAATCAACAGTTAGTGTGCAACATAATGTAAACTGATTATGGAAAGAAGTTCCATTTAGCTTTTTCCAATGTATTTTTCAAAAACAAGGTTAACTAGCAATATTTAGATTAGAGTAGTCCAGCAGGATATGGTGACTCTTAAGAACCTACAGTAATTCTATTGGATTCAATTAGATTGAAAAACTTAAAGGTCTGTAATCCTGGTAATATTATTCCCCCTTAGGGAAGTCACTCCTCCAACTTCATTTTGGTTGATGCATTTTACAGTTAGTTTTTTTATTTTGTTTTGTTTGGGGGGGACAACAATGTGTCAGATTAAATGTACATTCCCAATTAGAGAGCAAAAAAACATTTTCATTTTTTTTTTTAGAATATACAGTGGTAGTATTTCCCTCCAACATTCATCTCCCTGTACCCAAATTTCCTACAGCTTCAGTAAGTGTATCTACCAGCACCTGTATCAGTAAAGAAGTTACAGGACACAAAAATATACTTCTAAGTTTAAAGAAGCATTGAATGGATTGTAGGAAAAACAGTTCTGGGGGTTTTTCAGCGTAACTTTCTCTGAATGTAATTGTCTTGCCTTCTACTATTTAAGTAAAAGCCATCTCCTTATTATTTTCTATTCCATCTACAAAGCATTAAAGTATCAGAGCTACTGTGGAAAAGTGACGTTGGAGTGCTATGTAAAACCAGTTCAAAACAATCAAGTGTCATTTTTATTTGGATAATAATGTGCATTAAAAGTATGATATTGATTGTTTACTTTAGATGTCCTAACTGCAGCAAATTTGTCATTTCTGACCTTTTATGGTTATTTCCTCCTGCAGGACCAACCTGAGACACAAGTTAATACATCTCATTTCCTTATTTTTACTCAGATATGGTACTCAGAGTAGCAAGGTGGACCACAAGGTCAGAGTGATACTGTCTTTTTTTCTGACCCTTTATTTTCTGCAACAGTCAGGACTTGACATATT